>JAECWM010000284.1:0-600000 GCA_018150695.1 Drosophila oshimai
TTATATTTCATTTATTTACAAATAAATTTGCCGTGTTAGCATTAACACACTATTAATGTTTGAATAGTAAACATTTTGATCAGAAAACAAACGTGATTACATACGATTTGCATTATCGTTTATCACACATTTTTGAATTATAAAATATATATATTTGGCAGACACAGATAATTGTTTTTGTGAAATATCACAAACATACAATCATAGATTCTATAGTTGCACTTTAGAATTTTCTTTTATACAATTATTGGGGGTTTAACGAAGTTTTTTTGTAAACATAAAACAAACCTAATATGCCAGTGGCTAAGAAAAAAAGACCCTCGTTAACACCGTCAGGTCGTATGACCAGATCAGCAGCTCTCAAGCGATTCGAAGAAGCTGCGGCAATCAGACGTAGAACTTTAAACGTAAGACAGAGTCTAAGAGAAGAAAGTAACCGAGGAGAAGACCAGAGTCTTAGCTTCAACAGTAAACTTGACCAGTTAGGAACTCTGGAAGAGAATACAGAAAATATGAGTGAACAAGATATAAATGAAACCCAAGGAGCCGTGGGAGGAGTTGGCCCAGAGTTTCAACCCCGAGGGCGATCAACAATTGTTCCACCGCTAAGGCAATTCCCTGGACCCGTAAATAACCCGGAACCTGAAGACAGAATCGAAAGAATGCTGTCTGCACTTATAATGCAAAACAATGAAATCAAGTCAACTCTGCACAAGGAAATAAATGATTTAAAGATGACAGTTACCGGTCTGCAAGATCGTGTAGCGCAGATGACACTGGCGGAAAGTCAGGGATCAGGACTTGTCGAACAGGCGCCCGCACCAACGCACAGAATTTCAAATAGTTTCTGGGCAAATCAGCCAACCCCTTCAATAAGCCAGCTTCCGCACACAGCGTTAAGCGAGCACCGACCACCGGTGGCTACACCACGTAATACCCAAGATGCAAGCAACCCAACAGTTCCACCAACAGTACCCTTGAGTACTGCCCAAGGAACAAATAATGCAGCAAGTTCCCCTGCAACTAGACCAGAGGCCAATAGCACGGCTATGTGGCATCCAGATGAAGTAGCGGCATTGTCAACACAATTACCAAATGCAAGAGGAGTTCGCCTTGACAAATGGAATGTCAAGTTTGATGGTACCGGACGAGGAATGACAGTTGAAAGCTTTCTGTTTCGAGTGGAACGCTTACAAGAACTTTATGGATTATCTCGTAGACAAGTATTCCGAGAATTCCACTGCCTACTCACAGGCGCAGCTACTAAATGGTACTGGCAACTGATGGAAGATAAAGCCGATGATCCAGAATTTGACTACTTTTCACTCACATGTGAGATGACTAGAGCTTTTTCAACCTCAACAAATGATTACGTGACCATCAAAGAACTAATGGAACGGCGTCAAGGATTTAACGAATCTTTTGAGGACTATATATCGGCAATGCACAATCTTCATTTCAAGTTGAAGCAAAAGATACCTGAGGAAAATCTGATTGACATCCTTAAGGAGAACCTCAACGCACAGATAGGAGCATTCCTCCTAGCATCGCCGATAAAGACGCTTAAAAAATTTAAGAGCGAAGGCACACGCATTGAGCGTTGGCTAAAGGAAAGAAGATGGAAGCCAAGGCAGGTAAACGAGATAGAAGAATTACAAGATTTCGGTATAGCGCAAAATTCCGAAAGCGAACCCGATTCTATACAGATCGAAGAGTTCCAAAGAAATCGTCGTCCAGAAATACGGCGTGATAAATATAACGGACAGAATAACCTAGCCCAAGGAAGAAACGGAACAGGCCAAGAAGTACAGCAAAACCAAAAACAAAGTTGCACGGCGCCTCTACATTCTTTGACCTGTTACAAATGTGGAAAGAAATCAGATTTCTACCAGCAGCACTCGTCGGGTAAAGTATTATGTGACTCCAATTTTCATAATGTTATATGCCGCTTATGCCGGGAGTCATCAACACAACCGTTTTTACAGCAGAGTCTGCTGGGGAACCAAGGGAAACCCGAGCAGACCAACACAAGCCTGAGTATGTAAACCCTAAACCAAAACAAATCTCCTCGCATAAAAACCTTGAACAAAGACAGGAGGAGTATGACCAAGCGAGGGAGCGTATTTTTAGAGGCTCAGAAAAACTAGCTAATACGCCCCGCGAACACTTTAAAATACAAAAATTATATGAGCGACGAGCAGATGAACAACGGCTCAAACAAAAAGTAGTAGACACCGTCGTACGGATGCAAAACGATAATCGTATCTTTGCCAAAACAAGAGTTGATGGAGAAGAAGTAGTAGCACTATTAGATACTGGAGCAAATGCAAACTGTATAGGTAGGGGATCAGATTGCAAGGCCAGCGCTGATCCATTGGATATGCTTTTGCATATACGGGGAGGGAATACGGCCAAACACCGCGATTGTAATACAATCAAGCTGGCAAGCTTGCGGCGGTGCGGACAGAACGACGTACTAACTAACTGCTTCTACTATTTTTCCTAGGCACGATTTAATTTTCTAGTTATTGTCTGAGAAGTGAGTGGCTTCCAAAGAACCCACCCCAAATACGACGAGCTTATGCCGGCACCAGGACTTTCGTGCCGAACCTAGGTAGCTACTCCTTCGGCCTATGTCCTTTCGGACTAGTCAGACGTAACAAAATACTGTAAACGATCAAATGTCTGTCTGTCCGTCTGTCCGTCCGTCCGTACAAACGTCGAGATCTTGGGAACTATTAGAGCTAGAACCACCAAATTTTGCACACAGACTTATATGAGCAAGGCGCAGATCAAGTTTGTTTCAAAACCTGACCACGCCCCTTTTTACGCCCACAAACCGGAAAAAACTTAGTGCTAGAGAAAAGTGGCCCTTACAAATGTTGTTCGTGTTGAAAATATCTACCCAAATATCTAAAAATTTTTAAAATCTGACCATTTTCAAGAAATTGTGTATACAACTGCGTTGAAAATTTTTATTGCGCTCAAAAGTAGGCAAAACAATTTTTTTTTTAGGAGAGGGCGTTTAAAGCTGATTGCGCATGAAAGTATGCTACACATTATTGAAGAGGGCTAGCTAACTGTTTTTAAAGAGAGCAATGAGTATCGCAAATTTTATAGTCGGGAAACCCGACTATAGCGTTCTTTCTTGTTTTCAATCAACATGAGGTTAAAGGTGCCAAAAACTGCCTTTTTTACACTCTTTGAACAGCTATAAATGGAAAAATCGATGAAAGAAAATGGCCTATATAGGATAAAAAGAAAGCTTAAACATTACTCTTTAATATCCAATATCAAAAAAGTGGAAGTATTCAAGATATACTTTTTTTACAAATTCGGAAATATTTTGCCTTTGATTTGATACAGTATATTCACATTACCCCAATCTCCAAACAGGGTAGACTTCCTATTTTTATTCGGCATTTATTGGCAACTTTCCAATAAATTTAGGCGTAGTTTTAATTTATTTTACAAGACAATACCAATAACTAAACAAAACCCTGCAGATAAAATATAACAAACGAAATAGTTTAAAATTTTGAATTTATTTATAAATGCGTACAATTTAAAAACTTGAATGCCTTGCAAACTTAGTTTTATGTTGTTTAATATGAATAAAAGTAGGTATTGTCAACTGTCTAACCCCATCTGTGTCCTAGGCAAACAAGGGGAAGAAAACCGAGTCGGCCGGCTCCTATCTTGCACCGGCCAGCAGAGAAATGTAGCTGCAGTTGGAGGGGCAAGATTTCTGCCAACGAACCTGGAAGAAATTATTCTGAACCCCAAAAGGGTTTTAGGGCCCATTCGAAGGGTAATCGCTGTTCAGGAGTAGAGTCTTTGGTGAGGAACTTTTTGCGTCTGTTCCCATTTGTCAGGTAGTGCCCAGTAGCGGGTTATGTAAAGTCGATGTCCACGGGAGCACCCCCCAACGATGTGTACAAGCATGTGTACATAACCTGAAGCAAGAAACACCCATGTGCGTAAACTCCAAGTGACCACACATGCAAGAGAATGGGCAGCAACTAGTTGTGCATGCGCACCAACACGGAGCACCACAGCACACACATGTGTGAGTGATATAGTGGCAACAAACGCATCGGCTACGCACCCTACGCAGCACCCCACATACACATGCGCAGGTGATTTTTTTGGCAGCCAACACATGTAACCACGATCACACATACGCGGCCGCAGCATAACCTCTTCCTATGCACATAACCTCATACGCATGCGCAGGTGATCTTCTGGGCCGACTTTACATATGCACACACATACGTGCACACCTACGCAGCAGTGTATGCAGACATAACTTCAGCGGATAACACACCTACGCGCATACAACAGCTAGACCCCTTCGTACTTAGCCTCAAACTGTTTCGATTTAACCTCTTGAAATCGACCCCAATCACTTTGCAACATTTTTGCAAGCAACTTTACTTTACAACAACAATCAATATGGAGTAAATATTAGAGCAGAATATCAACTTTTTTTAAATTCTACCTAAACTAAAAATAATTATCGGGATTAATACTGGCTAAAAGTTTATTTAAATCGTTTTCAAAATATCTAATGGTTTTGAGTATTTTTTGTAATCTTATGGTGTAATACGCCATAGACCAGGGATGCCCAGCCCATTGCTCTGCAAGCTCATTTTATTTTTGTATTTGCTCGCGGTATAGGACGAGCCTGTCGCGTGTACATGCACATGGCTCATTCATCGACAAGGCAGAATACAATAACAATTTTTCATTTTCTTCTGATCTTCGCGCATTCGCTGAACTGAGCAACAACACTTTCAAAGGCTTTACAGTTAGCTCGCTTAGCCGAATGTCTATTTATTATTTATTATTATTTATTTATTGGTGAGTTGCTCTGTCATAAGCAGCATTTGGGCATCCCTGCCATAGACCTTTTCCAGCACGCCTGCGTCCGGAGATCGATCTTTCGTCGATGGATAAGTTGCCGTGAGTTTATATTATTGTTTATTCTCTTTTCACATCTTTATTTTTGAAAACGAAATTTGAACTGGTCTCTTAATAACCTTAAATTACTGAACTCAGCTGATGTTTTCCCGGTCGTAGGGTACAAAAGGGGTCACCAGAGCCATGCTCTTGCGGCAGGTGATCATAGGCAGGGGGGCAACATGCGATCACATCGACATCCGTGACTTCGCTTGTGTAAAGATTTCTCTCTTTCCTTTCTTTCTCTTCTTTCTTTCTCTTCTTTCTTCTATTCTTCTATTCTATATTTTTTTGAATTTATTTGTATTTTCTTCCGGTTTAGGTAACTAGCTCATGATTTTGTCGCAAGCACGCTCAATTCTTGGTCTACTAATAATAATGTGTAGATAGTGTAAGGATCTGTATTAAGCAAGAACAACACCCCCAAAGCCGAGGAGTTAGTGCCTACCCTATAGCGTGCCCCGCAAGTACAGATTCCTCAATTCATAACACTTCAGACGAACGTTACACGCTACAAGACTTAACTCAAACCTGCAGGGAGGGATCTAACAGCAGAACCATCCAGTCCCTTCTTACATTTCTCCTGTGCAATTCGAGAACGAATTACCTTTACCTCAAAGTACTCGTAGGGTGCCTCACCACTAACTGCGCGCGCAACCTCACCAGGCACCGTAGAGGTGCAGCTGTATTTATAAAACAAGAGATTTTACATTTTATATCCTCCTGTCCCATATATCCTCCTGTCCTATAAGGACAGTACAAGTACAGTTAGCTGCAATCATGGTATCTACGAGTCGTAGTGAATTTCTTGTAGCTGCAGCCTATCTACCACCGGCTCTATCCTGGTCTGACACTGAATTTGACCACCTCCTTGGGAAGTTAGATCAAAATTTTTGGCGGTGACATAGGCTATGGGGCAGTTACAGATCAGACCGCAGAGGAATTGCACTTCATGAATCGCTGACCAACTGCTCGGCTCAGGTTTTGGCAACGGGTAATCCTCCTTGGTTTTCAGAGTACAGCAGAGATACACCTTCACACCTGGACTTTTTCATTTACGAGTCGATTTCTGATAATTTACTTACCATCAGAGAAGAGTAAGATCTGAGCTCGGATCACCCTTCCCTCGTAGCTACATTGTCTGCATCCACTCAATCAATCCCTCTTAGAACTTGCCTGCTTAAGCCGGGTTCAAGTCTTCCTATGGTTAGGGATAAACTAAGCGACTTGTTAGAACTCAACTGGAATCTTAATTCTGACGACGATTTGGACTTTGCGATTGACTTCCTCTCTGCAAAGGTCAATGACGCTGCTGCTTTGGCTGCTTCTTTAGGAAATCGGAGTCTTCAGGTTCGCAGAGGTGTTTGTCTGTCACGCGTTCCAACGACCAAAGGATTGGAATAATAGCCAATAGGGTGAGGGAGAAACTGGCTTGCTCAAAACAGAAGCCACTAGCAGGACACTTGAACAAGCGACAGCTGATGCGAGTTCTAAGTTTGCTCTCTGGAAGCTGACCGGAGCATTCAAGAGACAGGCCAATAGAGACCAATTTTCCCAGTTAAAAAATCTGATGGCTCCTGGGCAAGACCAACGCAAGGACCTTGAGAACATATTCCAACCTTTCCATTAAACCTGGGAAGCCTCCTAGATTCACCTCTTGTCAAACGGGATTCCAGTAACATGGCACACCTGAACAGCTCCATAGGGTGTCTGAGTTCATCTTGGATGGTTTCCATCGTAAGTAGTACGTGCTGGCTGCATATTTGGACATCCAACAAGCTTTTGACCGCGTATGGCATGAGAAGTTGCTCAACCCACAGCTACACCACCTGGTTGGGAGCTTTTTAACTGAGAGGTCTTTCCGTGTTGTCCAGGACGGAACGCTTTCCTCTTCAAAGCGAATCCGAGCAGGAGTTCCCCCAGGTAGTGTGCTAAGCCCTACGCTCTACAGTCTATTCACTCATGACATGCCAAAAGCCAGAAACGTGCATATGAGCCGGAACCAAAGTCATTTGCTTGCCATATTTGCTAATGAAACAGCAATCTTATTCAGAGCTAGTTGAAGTTGTTTGAGAATTAAGCCTGTCGTTGGAATATCTCTATAAATCCAGAAAAATGTGCAGTGACGCACAGCCTAAAAAAGGACTCATGTCCGGGCGTATTTCTTCATGGCAATCTTCTGGAACTGTGTAATGAGCATAAATACCTTAAAGTTATTCTAGCCCTTTCGTCCCCAGCGTTGCCTGTGAGCAATTTCAAATGTTTAACGGCTAACGGTAATCGTTTCTTCTATTATAGTCTGCTCATTCTTCGATTTTACGGTACTTTTATGTGTTAACTCAAAGTATAAACAATAACATTTTAGTTTTGAAATCAGTTGACGGAAATATTTTCAAAAAGCTGAACGTGCGTCGGGGAAAAAACTGATTTTTGCCAGCTAAGACTTTTTAAAAATGAGTGATTATTTTATAAAATTACTATAAAAAGGGTAAAAGTAAATATACAATATTGTTAATCAATAATTCAGCTAAATTATGGTAAAGTTAAATTATATTTATTTTCAATTTTAAACAAATGTCCATACAACAAGTAACACCCACTAGCGCCAAAACTAGTGGGCGTGGCACCTTAACATTTTTGCTCAAATACTTCTAAGGCCAATAAAAAACAAATAGAATAAAAAAAAAATTTTAATTATACAGGGAAAAAGTTGGGGATGAAAGGGCTAGACAGACGATTGACTTTTGCTTCTCACATAAGACTGGCCAAAAGTGTCCTGGAAAGTAAGGCGAGAAAGCTCTATTGGCTTCTGAAAGCAAAAAATTAGCTAAGTTTGTTGAACAAGGTCAGAATATATATGTCTTTTCTGGCACCATCTTGGAGGTACGGGATCCAGGTTTATAGTATGCCGGCCCGGAGTAATCTTAACAAGACCAGAACGTTCCAAAGCAAGTTGCTGCGAAGGTTCTCGGGCGCGGAGTGGTATGTTCGTTGTATGTACGTTGACATAGCCAGAGACCTGCGAGTACCTCAAATTGGTGACATAATCAACCAGCAGGCTGAAAATTGCACGGCTAAGCTTCGATCTCATCCCAATGTGCTAGCTAGGCGACTAGCGAAGCGTCGTGCAAGGCGTAGGCTGCAACGCATACACCATCGACCTGGCGAACAGAGTTGTTTGACTCCTGAATCAAACTGGTCCATTAATCCCTGTCTGATGTTAATTTCTGAGGTCTTGTCTATCAAGGAAATTCTACATATTGCAACTTGTTTTGTGGACCAATACTGAAATTTGAAACAAACTTGATCTGCGCTTTGCTTATAGAAGTCTGTGTGCAAAATTTTGTGGCTCTAGCTCTTATAGTTCCCGAGATCTCGATGTTTGTACGGACACACGGACGGACGGACAGACAGACATTTGCGCGTTTACATTATTTGATTACTCTTCAAATATCGCAAAAAAAAATTCGCGAAGCGAACGGAATATAAGACTTAACAAATTAATAAACCGATTGATACAGTTTTATATAACACAAAAGCAAATAAAAAAAAATAAAAAACACACACACACACCCCCAACGCGCCATAAGAAGTTTTCACTTCAATAAATAAATAAATACATAACTCGCAGGAGTAGAGTGATAAAGGGGTGTGAGATGGCTAAGGTAAAACTTTAACCCACATTTTTTATAATTGGGAGGTGCATCAAAAATTCTGCCGCAGTTGTGCCCAAGGTTGGGTTGGCCTCCGAGGACGCCAAATCTACTTAGATGTCCGCTTTTTGTTTTTAAAATTTGTTCTGTTCCGATTTGTTATTGAGAGTTGTTTGTTCTTTATTTAAATGTCGATGTCCGTTTGTAAATTTTGTATTATGTCTGTGTTTGTGCTCTACATTGTTCCTATCCCTGTGATATATCACTAGCTGGCCGGCGTGAGAGCCCCACCAGCGGGCTGTAATAAGTGAAAGGCAAAGAAAAAAATTTTAAATCAGACCATTGGCCTCTCACTCTCTCGCATAAGAGGGGTCAGTCAAATTTGAAACAAAGGCGCGAAATTTGATTGAAAAATTTTTATTAAAAATGATTTAAGAACGGGGGTATAATTCAGTCCTTAAAACAATAATGTTCGATTTCCACCTTGGGCATAGTACACTCTCGCTGTTCCTTTATGGTGTGAACCAAGTCACCCGGCTGTAGGACGCTGTTGTAGAAGGCTGTTGCTGCAATTGTAGTCCAGTCAATCTAGACATTGAAATAACATTAATTCCGACAGAGCTGAACTTTGGTGGAGGCCTTTGGTTTACCCCAAGGAACAAATTGTGAAAAGTCCCCATCGATCCCAGGTGTGCTAATTGAGTTATTCAAGGTCACAGGTAAAAATTTTGACTTTTTTGAGTTTTTCTCAAAAACAGATCTTGAAATGTTCTACAAAAATGATCCATATGATTTTTTCTGTAGGACCCACCATTTTCCAGATATCGCCCTTGTAAGAATCACGTAATACTAATATGCACACATACGCCAGAAAAACTCAAAAAAGTCAAAATTTTTACCTGTGACCTTGAATAACTCAATTAGCACACCTGGGATCGATGGGGACTTTTCACAATTTGTTCCTTGGGGTAAACCAAAGGCCTCCACCAAAATTCAGCTCTGTCGGAATTAATGTTATTTAAAGCCATTTTTATGTCTAGATTGACTGGACTATTGGCAGAAGACCCCGCCAAGCGTCTCCTCCACGACTACCATGCGAAAGACAAGGAGGGAAAACAAGTCCCGCATGTTCTCTGGCTGTTGAACACGAAGAGGAGTTTATCTCCGGTAGATGTGGTAGATGTTTTCAGTACAAACAACATTTATAAGGGCTACTTTTCTCTAGCATTAAAAATGTGGACACCACAGAGTTTCGCGGCTTGTGGGCGTAAAAAGGCGCGTGGCCACTTGATCTGCGCCTCGCTTATAGAAGTCTGTGTGCAAAATTCGGTGGTTCTAGCTCTTATAGTTCCCGAGATCTCGATGTTTGTGCGGACAGACGGACGGACGGACAGACAGACATTTCATCGTTTACAGTATTTGCTTACTCTTATAATTAAAAATAAAAATAAAATTACACATGGTTCCACTCTCAGTGGTTGTACTTATATCCACGGTATATTGGCAGGTTAGGTCTCACTTAAGGAGCGTATCCTGAATTTTGCCATAGAGTTATAATGTATAGAGGCGCCATTTACACTGTTACTCTCATTGGACATTTTTGCAAGGATGCCACATAGCCAAAAAACTGAAATTTCCCTTGATTTTTAAATGTTCGATCGAACTTTGAATAGAGTAGTATGGCATAGAGTAATTAAGTATAGAGTCGCCATTTGCTCTGCCTGCAATTTAACAGAACGCCCGTGTATGATGCTTGCTTGCTGCTCGATTCCATGTTCGAAGCTTTGGTGAGAATTGCAGCCGCAATTTCGTGTGCGAGCGACCGGCGATATGTTGCGAGCCCATTAAGAGCAGCGAGAGCGAGCAGTGCAGTTGCGGACTTTTTCACCATGCTACTCGATTCAAGGTTCGATCGAACATTTGAATTTTAAGGGAAATTCACGTTTTTTGACTACGTGGCATCCCTGCGAAAATGTCCAAAGAGAGCAACGGTCGAAATGGCGACTCTATACATTATTACTCTATGAGTATGGTGACTGTTGCAAGAAAGTCCGCAACTGCACTGCTCGCTCTCGCTGCTCGCAACATACCGCCGGTCCCTCGCACACGATATTTCGGGTGAAATTCGAACACGGAGTCGAGCAGCAAGCAAGCAAGTCACACATCATACACGGGCGTTGAGTCAAAATTGCGTGCAGGGCAAATGGTGCCTATATATGTTATTACTCTATGATTTCACTAAATGAATTTTGTTAGCATTAAACAACAATTTTTGAGAAAATTGCTTAACAGTTCACCAGTCTATATACCAGCCCATACAAAAACGGGGAGCCAGAGCCGAAGCGAGCCCGGGCGTAATTAAAGAGTCATTAAAGAGTAATTATTTATAGAAACGCCATTTTCTCTGCCCGTAAGTTTAACCCAACGCCAGTGTACGATGTATGACGCCCGTGCTTGCTGCTCGACTGCGTGCTCGAAGCGGTGGGGAAAATTATATCCGCAAATTTTTTGCGAGCCCATTAAGAGTAACGAGAGCGAGAAGGACAGCTGCGGAATTTTTGGCAACATTTACCGTTGTACTCGATGCAAGGTCTGGCATCACTGCAAAAATGTCCTAAGAGAGCATATTTCGGGCAGAAGAAATGGTGCCTCTATATATAATTTCTCTATGGCTCAAGCGCCAAAAGCAAAAAATCAATGTTTTTTGTCTCAAGGACCGAATTTAATTTCCGTTTTCGAATCATTTTTAATTTTAAATTTGTTGAATATAAGCATACATTCGCGTTTTCTACGGGGTGCCACACAAACCGTTCCAACCGAACTCCAACCAAACACAAAACAGTCGTGTTTTAAAATTTATAAAATAAGCATACTTGCATGTTTTTATAAATAAACAAGAAAGAACGCTATAGTCAGGTTTCCCGACTATAAGATTTGCGATACGCATTTGCCCTCTTTAAGAAAACAAAACGAGAAAAAACGATAGAGTCGCCACCTATTGTGGGGCTACATTAACTACATTTGTAGATTTTACATTCACAAACGAGTGTATGTAAAATGTGTACATATGTAGACTAGATTTAAGGCATAGCAAAATGTTCTATAACTTCTTTTTTATTTATTAGAGCACAAAATGGTTCGGAATGTAGTAAGACAGTGCAGATATCATTATATTTCTTTTAAAACCGTAACGATTGCATAAAAAATGAGACCGCCACAGATTATCGCGGTTTGTGGGTGGTAAAAGGGGCGTGGTCAAGTTTTGAAACGAACATGATCTGCGCTTTGTTTCTAGAAGTCTGTGCTCAAAATTTGGTGGTTCTAGCTTTTATAATTCCCGAGATCTCGACGTTTGTACGGACGGACGGACGCACAGACAGACATTTGCTCGTTTACAGTATTTGCTTACTCTTCGTGCATCGCAAATAAAAAACCGATTTAAGCTACCGGTAATGAACTTCATGTTTTGTATACATACTAAATTTTTTATGTATTAATTTTTATTTGCGATACTCGAAGAGTAAGCAAATTCTGTAAACGATCAAATGTCTGTCTGTCCGTCCGTCCGTCCGTCCGTCCGTCCGTCCGTCCGTCCGTACGAGCTCCTAGATCTCGGGAACCATAAGAGCTAGAGCCACCAAATTTTGCACACAGAATTCTATATACCCCACGTAGATCAAGTTTGTTTCAAAACCCGACCACGCCCCTTTTAACGCCCACAAACCGCAAAAATCTGTGGCGCTCTCATTTTTTATGCAATCTTTGCGGTTTTAAAAGAAATATAATGATATGTGCACTGTCTTATTACACTCCGAACCATTTTATGCTCTAATAAATAATAAAGAAGTTATAGAACATTTTGCTATGCCTTGAATCTAGTCGACATACATATTTTACATACACGTGTTTGTTTACATACAATGTAGATAATGTAGCCCCATAGGTGGCGACTCTATCGTTTTTTCTCGTTTTGGTTTTTTAATGAGGGCAAATGAGTATCGCAAATCTTATAGTCGGGAAACCCGACTATAGCGTTCTTTCTTGTTTTATACTTAAAATTAAGCATTTTACACAACCGTCTCGTAAAAAATTACTTGTCATTCCAACCAAATGACTGAAATGCCAACTTGCAATTTTCACAATTATTTAATTAATGGTACGCTTTATTATTGTTTATAACAAGATTTGTGAAGATTTATTCGAGTTATATCTTTGGTCAGTTCAACAAAGTGAACTCGAGAAAAACGCGTTTGTTTCTCAGACGTCGTGACGTATGGCGCATATGGTTCACCGTGCTACTTTAAACTCCTGAACATAAAATTTGTAGGACGTGTTCTTTAAGAACTAAATTACCGAATTATATAAGAACAATTTTTGATTTTTATTTGCTATACTCGAAGAGTAAGCAACTACTGTAAACGATCAAATATCTGTCTGTCTGTCCGTCCGTCCGTCCGTACAAACGTCGAGATCTCGGGAACTATAAAGCTAGAACCATCAAATTTTGGGCACAGACTTCTAGAAACAAAGCACAGATCAAGTTTGTTTCAAAACTTGACCACGCCCTTTTTACCGCCCACAAACCGCGAAAATCTGTGGCGCTCCATTTTGTGCTCTAATAAATAATAAAGAAGTTATAGAATATTTTGCTATGCCTTAAATCTAGTCTACATACATATTTTACATACACGTGTTTGTGAATGTAAAATCTACAAATGTAGTAAATGTAGCCCCATAGTGGCGACTCTATCGTTTTTTTTTCGTTTTGTTTTTTTAAAGAGGGCAAATGAGTATCGCAAATCTTACAGTCGGAAAACCCGACTATAGCGTTCTTTCTTGTTTTTTTTTTTTTTAATTCTAGACCAGCTTTCCCTCTTACAGAGGACCTGAAAAATACACACTCAAAGAACAGTTACATTTGAATAAAAATTCGCAATTTTATAGCCCCGTTCCACTGCATATCTGGGTCAAGCATTTATGGAGGACGTGTATCTTTTAGTTTTCGGGTAGCCCCTACCTGTTATTTATCCTTACTTGCAACACCTTTGAAGACCAGTAATATCTATATTTATTTATGGATCATTGACCGTTCATTTTTTGGAGAAAATGTATGTGCAATAAGAGGATTTTGAACCAACCTGCTGACACATGTTGTTTATTCTAGTTTTATTAAAAGTTTTGACTCTGTCGCAACATTTTCCTGTAAAAACAAAGTAATTTTTAAAAAGTATAAAATTATTTAAATCTCTCTTGGCAATTTCTTTGGAATGACTCAAATTGTAACCGTTCTGAAAATTGGGCTTTATTTGTTGATTATCAGGATGAATAAGATTTACATTATACTGATTTTTATTTAGTTACTTAATTTACTTTGCAATCTACGAAGTATAACAATTGTTTAACATTTATTTATGGTTCTTAAAATATATAAATCTACATTGAAAGAACCCCATTTAATAAATATAGATTTAGGTATGTTTTTGTATTGCAGGGTGGGTTGTCAGATTTCAATGTATACGTAGACATTCACTTCGCACATTTTTAATATTGTTTTTATTATTTCTGTGAGAATACTTCGATTTTGGGAGGTGGCGTAATAGAAGGGGTCTTTGCTGTTTTGGATGCCTCTATACTGGCTTGGCGCGCAGCGGCGGCCATATAAGTCCCATAATACCTACTTAACATGTGCGGATCAACGTGGTTAAGCTCAATGTATGCATTTGGAATATCTTTAGCCAAAGTTGAAGGACTCGTATTGGATATGGGCGAAATAAGTGCAGATGGGGGTGTGGAAATAGATTCTGCTATGGGGCATTCTTCTAATGAGCTGGACTCCTCGTGTTGGCTACTACTGCTGCCCAAGGACCTTGGTGCTGAGAAGTTGTGTTGTTCCAGATCTTCAGGATCATGATCAGGGTCGGCATCAAAAGAAGACAGTCTGCCATCGCTTAGGTACGAGTTATTGTCCTCAACAGAAAATATTTGCTTCATAGTTTCTCGGCCTTTTTCCTGCTCATCCGCATCTTGGTATTGGTCAGGATCAGGGTCAGGACTTATGCTTTCATCCACCACGTCGACATTAACTTCTACATCAATATCAGTATCAATATCGGCATCATTCACAGGCGGTTCCAATCCCAAAACAACTTCGCGGTGTATAGTTTGCTTTGTAATGACCGTGTGATGAGTTTGAGTCGTTGTCCTCGCCGTCGTGGCCGGCCTTATTGATGACTCCTGATCTTCAGATACAATGTCAACAATCTGGACATCGGGGGCCAATAGCGAGGCCACGTCAAACTGACGTTTCCGTGTCTGAGAAAACATGTTAGCAATTGTTGTTGTCGTGGTAGAATTTATATACGCAATGTGCTGATGCTGGGCATGTTGAGTTGGTTGATTAACCAGATCCAGGTTGTTGGACTGTTGCGTTACCAGGGATGGATCTGAGGCAGAGTAATGGGACAAACCAGGCGCTGCACTTCGATTAAAGAACTGGCCTATATACTGCTGGTGATATGGATATCCCAGTGCAGAGAGTTGCATTGAAGTCTGGCCACTAGAAGGCGGTGGGGTAGTAAGATCCAAAGGAGGCGGACTGGGAGAGTCGGTGCTGGCGTCATCTACTGACAGACCCATATGCTTTCGTACCTTACGTTGAGCCTTACGTCGTCTAAAGTCACCTTTGCGAAAATCATCCATATTAGCTGGATGTATTGCCCAATAATGTCCCTTGCCATTTGCACTGCGGCCAGATTTGATAAAACAATCATTTAGTGACAGATTATGCCTGATGGAGTTCCTCCAGCCAGGACCCCGGCTTCTAAAGTACGGATAGTTATCCAAAATATATTGATAAATATCTGAGAGGACCAACTTTATTTCAGTTGAGCTTAAAATGGCCATGGCTATGAGACCAATATAACTGTGTTGGGGTTTGGGCTCCTCAGGTTGAAAAATTCGGTTCGTTTGGGGAAAGAGAGAGATGGTTGAGAGTGCGGCCATTCGGTTGACGGCTGGCATGTTGCCCGAGCCGTGGGGTCCATATGCACTTAAATGCAACCATGGAGCATTTGTGCCGCTTCCTGTGCCGTATTGGGGGCAACGAAATCGTTCAATATTCAAGGCATAGTTGTACAACTGTAGTCGGTATTGCTCTAGAGCCATTGTCGTAGCCTGTGCTTGTGCATTTCTTGATGTGCCAAGTGGATAGATGCTGGACAAAGTTTGCTTGGGCGCGTGACCGTTGTTTGATGTTGTTCCATGTTCCTGGTCGGCCGTTGTCACCTGCGTTGCAGCCAAATCAGTGTGAGCCATTTGCCTCTTCATTCAAGCAATAGTATGTCCAACATTCTTTGCTTCATCGTCGGGGATTGAATACCTGCACATGAAAAAGAAAAAGGAAACAAATATTTCAAAGATCACAGTCATAAAATATTGGAAACAAGGCTAAAACGAATTCCATTTTAAAATTAATAGCCCATGAAGCCCATACCCAAATTTTCTAATAATAACTTGTGTAACAAAAATTATAAAAGGCGCGTGGGTCGTAAACAACCTCTCCTTTGTATATCGCAGCTGAAGCTGCCAACGGAATGGTCAGCATCACCAGTACCTCACATTTCTTAATTTAACGTAACTAGAGGTTAAAAATAATTTTGTTCCGCTTTTAGTTAGGGGAGAAGTGGAGGTTTTGGGCATAGTTTTGTTTTTGGCTTATAATTACCGAACTAGTGCATATTATTTGGACATATGGGTATCTGTGTAAAGCTAGAGACCTAAACTAACTAATTATGAAGAAACATACTTGATTTCGTCATGCGAAAAAATTTCATATGGACTTTTGTAAAACCGTAATTTTCAGCTACCATTTTTTTTTGGGGGGGGCTGTGGGCACCCTGGAAAAAAATGCTGCAAATGGAAAAATATGGAAAAAAACCGCAACCAATATCAACAATTGCTTGCGAATGACATTACCAAAAAAAGTCAATCTTCATTTTGTGAAAAGATACGTAGGGGTGCCCACAACCCCCCCATGCCCACAACCCCCACTTCTCCCCTACTTCTTAAAATGTCTGCTAAAGTTGGTTGTGGGCACCAAAATTGGGTGGGTTGTGGGCACCCGTTTTTTTTGGCAAATTTTTTTATTACCTACAATTTCTTGTAAAATTGTTTTCAAAATTTGTTTGGAACCCTCTAGAACATTCTTGTAGAAATCTTAGGCTCTTGGAAAAGGATCCTCTCCCGCTGAGAGGGATTATCACCAAGATTTGTAATTTTGCGATCGAGCTTTTCGTCTGAAATGTGTTGACATGCGGGCCAGTTATTACGCATGTCAAAATTGTGTTTCCGACGATGAATAACGCCTATGTAGTCTTTGAAATAAATAAATTGTCATTTTGTTGATATTGGTTGCGGTTTTTTTCCATATTTTTCCATTTGCAGCATTTTTTCCCAGGGTGCCCACAACCCCCCCTAAAAAAAATGGTAGCTGAAAATTACGGTTTTATAAAAGTCCATATAAAATTTTTTCGCATGACGAAATCAAGTATGTTTCTTCATAATTAGTTAGTTTAGGTCTCTAGCTTTACACAGATACCCATATGTCCAAATAATATGCACTAGTTCGGTAATTATAAGCCAAAAACAAAACTATGCCCACAACCCCCACTTCTCCCCTAATTAAAAAATGTGTTTGCATAAATTTTTTGGTTCAAATCGATATATGGAACGATATATACAACAATAGTATAATACTTTGACTAAATAAAAATGCAATACACTTACCTTCTTAATCGATTCACTTTAATTAATACACTATTGAAAATCTTTGAAAAAAGCTTCACCACCTTTTCCAAGCACAAAAAAAACCAATTCGTTCATTTCAAAAAGCAAATGCGTTCGTTTACTTTGATATTTGGCATAAATCATACATAAGGTAATTGCTTGCGAATGACATTACCAAAAAAGTCAATCTTCATTTTGTGAAAAGATACGTAGGGGTGCCCACAACCCCCCCATGCCCACAACCCCCACTTCTCCCCTACTTATGGTGTTTAAGGCGTACTTGCGTCTCAGAAGCCAAAAAATCACATGCTAACCATTTTTTTCTTAGCTATCTTAATTTAATATCTTCCTTAAAATAAACAAATAAGATATACCTATATATTTTTTAAAGCAAGCTCTGAACAGCAGAGGGCGCCAATTTTTAAGGGTTTGCGGTGAATCCCATTCAGCCACTTTTGTCAGCTAGAAAACAAAAAAAAACAAATTTATTTATTAGTCAACATTCATACCCAGTGGCCTAGTCTCAAGAGATGAAAAAATTATAATAACAAAAAATTTGGGACCTCTCAAAGTCAAAATTTGAAAAATTAGATTTTTTTTAGTTTTTGCACTAAATTACACTAGTATAATGTGTAAAATATTTTTTTATAATATGCCAAAGAAATTAAATTAAAATTTTGCACACAGTTTTCGGAATCGAGAATTTTCAAGAAAAACGAGTTTAAAGGTCGTGTTTTCCACCCTTTTGCATGCACATGAAAGTTTGTTTTTTTTGCAACTTTTTTAAAAATCGGAATTTTGTCAAAATATTTTGCATACGCCTTCCTAACATTCTAAAGATAAAATAAATGTAACAAAAAAATTAAAAAAAAAAACTGGCGCGCAAGTACGCTTTAAAAAGGTCAAATTGCTCGTTATTCTGGTCAGCAGTCTAAAATCATAAGTGAGAAAACTATTTTTAAAATTTTATTTTCTTTGAACTATTTTAAAATAAATCCGAAAGTGCAAATTTACTGATCGCCGAAAACCAGAGAACTAGTTCTTGCTCTCCCGCCCTGCTCTTCACTGCTCAAACTCCATGGAGTGATGCAATGCAAGACTCCAACAACAGCAACTACTACGACAACTACAACGGTCTCTGTCACCAACAATGCAATAACGAACCCACTCTCTTTTTCTGCAGCGGGTAAAGCAACAACACAATCAAGTGCCTAAATTGGTGCAGATGGCAAAAACAAAGCTACGGTAGTAAAAATGTCTATTCCGCAAGCGGGCTCGGCCATGCAGACAGGCATGGATCGCTACATTAATATTTCCAAGCGCAAGCTAACACCTCCAAAAAAATCTAAAGGCAATAAACCCCCATGGAAACTAAAGCCCCCACCTATCTTTATTCGGGAGAAGATCTCGAATGCGGAATAGTTGAGCTTGTCGGAAAAGATAACTTTCATATTATTCCGCTTATGAAAGGGAATATAAGCTAAACTAAACTTCAAACCACAATCAAATATAATTTCCGAGCAGTGTCGAAGTTCTTAAACGATGCCAAAAAGAATTACTACACGTACCAGCTAAAGTTGTGCTCAAGGGAATAGAACCCGATGTGACCTCCTCTGAAATTACAGAGGCTTTAAAAGAAAACGGTTTTTGTGCAAAAAATTGTATAAACATTATGAACAAAAACAAGAAGCCGCAACCACTATTCAAGGTCGAGCTGGAGCCAGACAGCAGAAATTTGAAAAAAACGCAGTACACCCGATCTACAAGTTGCAGTACCTGCTGCATCGTAGGATCACAGTAGAAGAGCCGCACAAACAGAACGGGCCAGTGCAATGCACAAATTGCCAGGAATACGGACACACCAGGGCTTACTGCACCCTCAGGTCAGTAAGTGTAGCTTGTGGAAACTGCCACGGCTCCGAACCCTGCCCTGCCAACAAGGAAGACTCTCTCACTAAAAAGTGTGTAAACTGCCAAGGAAACCACACAGCAAACTACAGAGGCTGTCCAGTCTACAAGGACATGAAAAGTCGGATGCAACGAGCGACAACGGCACGCTCCCAGAACACACACACCATTTACATGAGATCACAAACGACACCGGAAGTTTTCTTCGTAAAAGCAGCCAGGTCATCATTTGGCTCTTCAATTACCACCAACGGCATTTCTTACGCCAGTGCTCTAAGATCAGGCACAGCGCACATAGAGCCGAAAATTGATAACATCCAGCAGGCCATGGAACAGCCACAAAGTAACATGGACACTATGATGATCACTTTGCAACAAAATATGATGGAATTTATGTCCTTCATGAAAACCACCATGCAAACCCTTATGCAAAACCAAAACATCTTGTTACAAATGCTTGCAGCTCAGCAGTCCAAATAAACTATGCCTAGTCTTCGAATAACTCTGTGGAACGCCAACGGTGTTTCACGGCATAAACCTGAAATAACTCATTTTCTGAACGAAAACCACATCGACGTTATGTTGCTGGCAGAAACGCATCTCACCAGCAAATATAACTTTCAAATACGGGGATACACGTTCTATGGCACCGATCATTCAGATGGTAAAGCACATGGCGGAACCGGCATCTTAATAGAAGTCCGCATCAATCACCACTTTCACCAAAGGTTTGCAAAAAATTATCTGCAAGCTACATCGATAAAATTACAGTTTGGCAACTGCAACCTTGCAATTGCCGCTGTATACTGCCCACATAGCAGCAGGAGATTACAACGTCAAGCATACGCACTGGGGATCCCGCCTTGTAACCCCCAAAAGAAGGCAACTATATAATGCACTCATGAAAACATGCAACAAACTGGACTACGCTTCACCAGGCAGCCCTACATACTGGCCTGCAGATCCTAGATCCAGATCCTACCTGATTTAATTGATTTTGCTGTGACAAAAAATATTTCTCGCAATCTAATGTCTGCAAAATCGCTTTTGGATCTATCATCGGACCACTCACCAGTGCTAATTACTCTTCTTCAATTAGGAATTAGTCAAGCACCCTTGCAGGCTGACGTCGCATCGAACCAACTGGCTAAAGTTCAAAAAGTACGTAAGTTCCCACATTGAACTAACTCCACAGCTCAACATCAAGGAGGACATCGACTGCTATGCCGATGCACTGGAGTCTGTACTCGTCGCAGCAGCCGAAGTCTCTACACCGCAAGAGAGGGATGGGCACACACACCAACACAAAACTAACCTTGAAATCGAAGAGCTTGTTTTGGAGAAAAGACGTTTGAGACGTGCTTGGCAAACCAGCAGATCGACATCCTCAAAACAAAGTCTTAAGGAAGCTGGTTGAAGACTTACCAGGGCTCTAAGGCAAGAAGAAGAAATAGCAGAACGCCAGCACATTGAGAAACTTTCACCCACCAGCACCAAGCATCCCTTGTGGAGGGCCCATCCAAATCTAAGTGCGCCGGCCGAAACAGTAATTCCCATAAGAGACTCTTCAGGCAGCTGGGACAGAAGCGACAAAGACAGAGCTTGTACATTTGCTTTACACCTTCGAAATGTTTTTCAGCCAAACCCTGCAACAAATTCATTCGCACTACCGTCGCCGTCAATTCGAATTGGAACTGAGACGGACCCAATTCTGTTTCAATAAAACGAAGTTGCAAAAGTCATCAGCGAGCAATTTAAACCAAAAAAGGCTCCAGGCGGTGATCTTATAACTACCAAAATGTTAATTGAACTCCCAAACTGTGCAACGGGATTAGGTACACGACTTGGCTACTTCCCAGAAAAAATTGACAAAATCGGTAATCATAATGATCCCAAAGCCAGGAAAAGATCACACAACACCAGCTTCATACAGACCGATAAGATTACTCTCGTGTCTGTCAAAACTGCTCGAAAAATGCCTTTTGACGCTCATAATCCCATATCTGAAAGAGCGCAACGTTATTCCGGCACATCAATTTGGCTTTCGAGAAAGCCGTGGAACAATAGAGCAAGTCAACAGATTAATAACAGAAATACGGAGTGCATTCGAGTTTCGGGAATACTGCAGTGTGGTATTCCTTGACGTTGCACAGGCTTTAGACCGAGTCTGGCTTGATGGCCTTATGCATAAAATCAGAACTATTCTGCCGGAAAACACTCACAGGATACTTGAATCGTCCCTTTACAACAGAGAATTCGCCGTGAGATGCAACACTACACTATAGAGGATGGAGTTCCCCAAGGTAGCGCCCTTGGTCCAACTCTATTTCTCCTTTACACCGCAGATATTCCCACGAACGAGCGGCTAACTACTTCTACATTCGCAGACGATACCGCGATCATAAGTCGATCCAAATGTCCAATTCAGGCAACAGCACTACTAGCTGATCATCTCGTGGTAGTGGAGAGGTTATCAGACTGACATATAAAAATAAATGCGCAGACAAACGTCTCCCCCGCTAACTCTGAATAAGACGCCACTTCCATAAGCTGACGATGTAACGTACCTTGGCGTTCATCTAGACAGGAGACTTACATGGCGGAGACATATCGAAGCTAAGAAAATTCATTTAAAACTAAAATCCAATAGCCTCCATTGGCTCATAAACGCTCGCTTCCCCCTCTGCCTGGACTTCAAGGTCCCGCTCTACAATTCAACGCTTAAGCCAGTCTGGACTTACGGCTCCCAGTTGTGGGGAAACGCGAGCAGCAGCAACATCGACATTATCCAGCGAGCACAATCAAAAATCCTGAAAACTATCACTGGGGCACGTTGGTATGTTCGGAACGACAGCATCCACAGAGATCTTGGCATTCTACCCGTAAAAGACGAAATATCAAAACAAAAAGCGTCCTACCACACCTAGCTAACTTCTCATCCAAACCAGCTCGCCATGGGCCTAGCCAGGGTTTCCAACCGGACCAGATTGCAACGAAATGACCTTCCAGCTCAGAAATAATTATTAGAACCCTTAAATCTCGCGTCAGTCATCTTGACTGTCAGATGGCTTTTTAATTTTACGATTTTATATACTTATTGTTAGTCTCAATTTAGAGAAGATTCAATAAATAAAATGCATATGTAAAAAAAAAAAAAACTCTCTGTTAACTTCCGAGTGAAACCTCACGGAAAGTTTCCGCCAGCCATTTGGTTGACGGATTTAGATCCGCAAGAACCGAAAATAAATGTTTAAAAATACTTTGCGATAAGTTAACGTGCAAATGATAATTTTCCCTTATTCTTTGATGCTTTAAGAACATTATTGCATAATTAAATTGGTTGATTACAACATATTTGACCATTTAAAAATTATTTTGAAGCTGTACCTCAAAACAGGTTCGATTATAACCTTCAGCACTTTGACAAATCCGCCGCCCCTGTTCTAGTTTCCGAACGAATTTGAGAGAAAAAGTGCTTTTCATGGTACGAAAAAAAAAAGTATTTTTTTGGGATTTATTTTAAGCAAGCCTTTTGCGCTCGTGTAACTAGTGTTAGAAAGGTATTTTATCTAATTTAAATTTAAAAGAGTTTTTGTGCTTATTACCGCATAACTTAATGTAATAATTGTGCCAAACGTGTTTGGTTGGGACCTTTTTTATCGCCTTCGGTAACTCTGGTCCTTCAGCACTTCTTGTGAAATTTCACAACACTGCCATTAGAACAGCTGATCGAATAAACAAATATTTAAAAATTTGTATTTGTGGCCGCCAATGCTTGTTTCCTTTATTTTATGCGTTAAATTAGTAATCCATATATGCCCATAGCTGATGGACACCAGCAGGCCAAAATGTAATCAGCCCCAAGGCAGCAAAACTCAAACAAATCAAACGCCCTTGATAAAAGTGGGCAGTTGCCAGTCAGCTGATTTTGTTTGGGAACAAAAGGGAAATTCAGTGCAAATCCCCAAATTAAGAAGGGAAACTCGGCAATGTTAAAGGGAAATCCGCAAATGTTATCAGATCCACTTCCGAGTGAAAACTGGAACAGGCCTGATAAAGTAAAACAGTCTACGTTAGAAAATTTAAAAAGTTAACACAAATATTAAAAGTTAATATCTCAGTTGGGTAGAAATATTTTTTTTCGACTTGGTAGGCAACCCTTCTTTGTTACAGGTTTCTAAAGTCAGCTGATTTATCAAATCATTCTCTTGTGAAAAATTACGTCACCACACTCCTAAAATTTCCTAAAAAATATGAAAATTAACCTTTAGCTAGTTACTTTTTTTTAAATGTTCATAAATTAATGAAGTAAGTTGTTTTCTTTTTTAAGAGAACGTCTTCAAAATATGAAAAAATATTTCATGTAACATGAAATAAATTTACTTAAAACATTACCTTTTTTTTTAGAATACGCCATTTAATTAAAAAAAAGGTACATTATGCAACAAGAAATACAATTTCTAAAATAAAACTTCTGCGAAGCAAGAAATTATGTTCTTCTTTTAAACTTTATTTACTAGGAATACAATTTGGATTAGAAATTTGCACTATTTTGCATTTACAGAATTTTCATTTGCATAGTGAGATAAATTTAGTTTGCACTTTTTTCCTCGACCAAGATTTGGGACACGTCCACCTGTAGTAATAGACTATTGAAACCAAACCACATATAAATGTTTTCATACTTTCTTAACTGCTCTTAGTAAGCAAGTTATTTTGAAAAATACAAAAATTAAAACAATAAAGTAAACAATAAAAAATATAAACACTTTTCGTGAGTGCTGTTCTACAGACGGTACTCAGATAAAGAAAAACAATCCTAGAAACTTAAATGGGTCAGGCCATGTAAACTGAGACAAAAATGTTGGGTCGATTTTTTTGATTCGAAAAAAACTATAAAAATGTGTACATTAGGACAGTACCTAAAAACATTTTTAACAGTTTTTCGAAATTCCGCACCGTTTTCGATATTTTGGGCTTCAAAGTTCGAAAAATTGTTTTTTAGGGTTTTGACGAAATCGTATAACTCAGGAACGGCTTGATGTATATCGACGAAATTTTTTAGGGTGCAAGAGAATCGTTTTACCCTTAAAAAAATATATTTAAAAAATTTAATTTATAAATTAACTTAATTTTTAAGAACAATTGTTTAAACAAATTAATTTTTAAAAGTGTTCTGGGGCAAGTATTGAAATTAAATTTTTACACAATAGTCTTTGAACTCTTATTAATGTGTTCTCAAAAGAAAAAATTTGTATATTTGCCTCGGACAGTAGATATCGAAACTTTTGTCCCGCCGCGAAAGGTTCGCCCATGCAAAACGCGAGCAAGCAGTACAGGATTCGGGGTAGACGCCGGCAGCGCAGTCGGCGTCAACGACGGTCAACAACGACGCCTGTGTGGAACACAGAACACTTTTAAAAATTAATTTGTTTAAACAATTGTTCTTAAAAATTAAGTTAATTTATAAATTAAATTTGTTTAATATTTTTTTGAAGTGAAACTTCTTTAGGCGCATGAGGGTAAAATTTGTACAAATGAAACGTCATGAAAATGAAACGAAAAAGTCGAAAAAGAGAGATAGAGCGATCGAGTCCGATTGAGAGAGAGTAAGACAGGGCGAACGTAAAAGAGAAAAATGTATATGTATATCCCTGTCCCTCTCTCACCGCTGACGAACGTTCTCTCTGTCCTCTTCTTTCCTCTCTTCGCTCTGAGCGCGCTCGCACATGGTGCGAATATATAAGGTGGTCTCGTCCGCTTTGCTGAGGACGTTAAATATGTTTACCTCTCTGTCTCTCTCAATCGGTAGAATGAGGTAGCTAGATAGAGACTGGCACAAATAACGTCCTCAAAAGAGAGCAGCTCTCTCGTTGAGACCACCTTACACATATAGTTGCACCATGCGCTCGCACAAAGTTGAGAGAGTAAGATCTAAAAAAAAATGAGCTTGCTTGTGTGAGAACGCAATTTTTAAACCGAAATCACTTTAGAGTGCGAATCAGCTGCAGCGCACAGCCTTCGACTTTCAAAGGTAAACAAACCGATCGAGAAGAAGAAGAAGACAAATTGCCAGGGTCCCGTAATCATTATAAGTTTTATTTTAAAAATCTCAAAATAATGATTATTTTTGATTTTTATTTTTTGTTTATTTACAATTTTTAGGCTAATTGGTTTGAAGGATAGGTAGTTTTAATATTTACAAATTACATGTGGCATTTCAACTTGCCACTCGTCATTTAATAATTTAATATCTCATTTTCCATAAAATAAAAATGTTTGATAAATTCGCTCTTCTAAATTTTAAGTTCAAAAACAACATTTTTAATAACATTTAATTTTAATAATTTCTAAAATCAAATTTGTACAAACATCGAGATCTCGGAAACTATAGGCTAGAACCACAAATTTGTGGCATTTTTATGGTTTAAGTACCGCCCACAAACCGCGAAAATCTGTGGCGCCCTTTTTTGAATTGTTACGGTTTAAAAAAAATATAATGATATGTGCACTGTTTTACAAAATTCCAACAATTTTGTGCACTTAATAAATAATAAAGAAGTTATAGAACATTTTGCTATGCTTATACGATGTGTTATTCTGCCTGTGGACTCTATCTTTTTTCGTTTTTTTTTTTAAAGGGGAATTTTAATAGTATTATAAACCTGGAAACCCATTTCTTGTTTTTATAATTTTGTATAAATTTAAAAACCTTGAATTTCGATGTTTTGTATAAATTTAAATTGATGTCAGGTATTTTAATTATATACAAAAAATCACGATGAATTTTAATTTAATATTAAACATCTGAGATTTTATAATTTATATTCATTTTCAACACTTGTAATATTTTAATGACAACTAAATTCCTAACATATCTTCCTTTTTCCCTTTAAGTCTCGGAAATCTTACGTTTTAGATTTGTATAAATATAGACAAGACTGATAAATTAGTTCGCCAAGGAAGTTTCACTTCTGACATGTGTACTTTGTACGCACGCACTTTTTTTTAAGGGTAAAACGATTGTCTTGCACCCTAAAAAAAATTTCGTCAATATACGTCAAGCCGTTCCTGAGTTACACGTTTTTCGCCAAAACCCTAAAAAACAATTTTTCGAACTTTGAAGCCCAAAATATCGAAAACGGTGCGGAATTTCAAAAACTGTTAAAAGTGTTTTTAGGTACTGTCCTAATGTACACATTTTTATAATTTTTTTTTCGAATCAAAAAAATCGACCCAAAATTTTTGTCTCAGTTGGCATGGCCTGATCCAAATGGCGTTGCCATCGGGGGTGCCACAGAAACCGTTCCGCCCAAAGAGGGTTGGAATTTACATAGAGAAGGGGTTGGACATTCGGTTGGAATTTGGGCGGAACGGTTTCTGTGGCATATGTCAGAATTGAATTCTTTAAGTATTATGAGAGTAAAAGGCAAATAAGATAGAAATTTCAGATAGAAGATTATAGAACAAGCCGTTTTACGTTTTACTTTCTGGCATTACAAGGTTCAGCAAAATTTGAAAAGATGGCGCGAAATTTGAAAAATGTATGCAATTTATTATTTGGTTTATTATGTACATAATTTATATTTGAAAGCATACTTAATAACCCCTAGATTTAACAATTGAAATTACTTGCAAATCAAAGAAAATTAAATGTACTTACATTTCACGCGCTTAAAATCTTTTTTTGTGAATTTTTTTTTTCTTTCCCTTCCTATACAACAGCTGACATCAATCATCTCCACTCTAGGAAAAAAGTATTCAAACAAATTTTTACAAAATAAATAGGAAAAACGCGATTGCCTAAAAAAAAAAAAAAAAAGGCAATTTATGTGAAATATCTTTTAAACGCAATCATCTGTATTTTATCACCATAAAATATGTTTTCGATTTTCGAACTTAACTAGGTAGCACCAGTAAAATGCTATTTCGCTGTAATTGACAAATTTTACAAACTAGTATCTAAGCAATTTGCTAAAAAACATTATTAAAAATAATAATTGCTTTCAAAATGAAATATTTAATGCAGAATTATCAAAAACTAAAGCAGTTTTTCTGTGATGTATGGCTTGTTTATGAAAACTCGTTATTTTTGCTGTATTTACCCAAATAGCTTACACATTTGATACAGTGGCGGATCTAGAGACGATTCTTGGGGGGAGAAATTAGGTAAACAAAGTGGTTTCCCTAATTAACCCCCCCCCCTGGATCCGCGCCTGTTTGACAGCTGTTTTAAAACAGCTGAACACAGCTGAACTGAGGCTACGTAGCACCGAGGAATTGAAATTGAAATCAAGCTGAATGAGAGCTGAATGGTTTGCCGTGCCACCCCTGATAACATTTATTTGATCGCACATTTTAGGGGGTATTATAATCTAGATATTTGAAAAAATCTAGTTTTCAAATATTAGTGTAAATTGCAGTAGTTTTTATATGAAGAAAATAAATTTCGGGGGGTGTTTGAACCCTCAAATCAAAGATGTAAAATTACATTATTTAAATATCGCTTTGAAGATATAATTTTGTTTCAATTACTTAAAAAATACATATGTTTAAAGGGAGTTTAAGAATTCGAAGTATTACAAAAATTTATTTATTGTTAATAATAAAATTATTTAAACAGTAATTTTTAATCTCAATATTTTAAATTTGAATTAATTAAATATAATATATTGAATAATTAACTAAATGTGCAAAATCTATCACTGTGGATTGTAGAGAATTTTAGTCTCGACTTCCTTGGAGATAAAAAAAAAACAATTAGAAAAGTTTTAAGTTGATACGTCTTGCACTAAGCGAAAAAATTTTACTGAAAGAGAGTTATAGAATATAGTCATCCGATCGTAAAAATCTTCAATTCAATCTTCCTGCTCATAAAAAAAGAGGGGCGTTGAACCCCCGAAACCCCCCCTCCTGGATCCGTGCATAATCCCGACTGTATCGTTCTTTCCTGTTTATATTATAATAATTTTTAATCAAAAAAATTAAACTAAAAAATAATAGTTATTTTTTATCAAAAAAATTCATTTCAAAAACTTAAATGATTTTTTATAAAAAAATTCAATTCAAAAATGAAAATGATTTTTGATTTCACAGGGCAGCAGACCAGTCGGGTTTCCCGACTATCAGATTTGCGATAATCATTGCCCTACTAAAAAACAAAAAACACAACTACAATTAACGGTAGAGTCGCTCATATATCACAAAAATATCACTCTTAGCTTGCTCCAGGACCAATGACGAGGACGTGTTGATATAATGCTCCCATTTACAAGTTTTTGCAGATTTTTATATTTTATATTTTTTGTATTTTTTTAAAAGTGTTTTTTGTTTATTTCTCTCTAAAGTGCAAAAAAAGAAAAATTAAAAATACGGTTTTCTCAAAATAAGTACGTGACGACAAATTGTTAGTTACCAGTAAGCAATCTTCAAGTACAAATCTATCAGAATTATCAACGGTATTGTGGCAAACGAAATGTACGAACTTTGTTGACCTCTCTCTTCTCTCTTTAAAAAAATTATTTTTGAAATCCTGCAAAATGTTATCACTAATAAATAAATAATAATAATTAATATAAATTCAAGTAAACCATTTAACATTAGAACAGTGTTTGTGGCTTTAAAAGGGTTTTTATAAGAGGAAGTAATTAGCATAATATGTGACACATCTGCTCCTCGCGGGTACTTTGGTATAATGGATTAAATGGCTTTCTACTGCGATCCAAAAGAGGCACTTATTACGACCATCTCATCGTACTGTGCGGTCTATGGGATGGTCAATATACATTTCAATGTTATTCTTTGGCATTTATATTTATGAATAATCCACTCGATGCCACTTTCAAAATGATGTGCACTTTTTTTGTTTTGTTTTGAGTGATATAGTAAAAGCACTCTTCAGTTTGAATACATGCATATATGAATGCTGTTACAATGAAAAAACGTTGAAAAATGTATAAGGTGCGGCATATTATGTAGAGCAAAAAACAAGAGAGAATGCTATAGTCAGATTTGCGATACTCATTGCCCTCTTTAAGAAAACTAAGCTACAAATAACGCTAGCGTCGCTAGCCCTCTTAGTACCGCAATTTCTTAACAACGTCAACTGTAACAACAACAACTGCAACGGTATAGATTGCGCGTTTAACGGCATCAAAAGCAACTTTGTCAACAAATGCTAGCAGCGCCAATAATAATAATACGTCTGCCGCTGCGCTGCCCGAAAAACAGAACAAAAACAATGAACATGTTAAGCCGGCTGTGCAGACTGGTATGAATCGCTACATCGAAATCAAAAGGAAGATGAGCCCCCTAAATTCTCAAAGCAAAATAACCCGTGGTAATACTAGCCTAGCTGCAGTGAAAAACGTCCATGAATACAAACCGATATAAAATCTTGGCAGACGCCTCTGACGTTGAGGCGCCCGAATCTACTGAAGTCGAGAAAAGGAAGCCAAAGCCTCCGCAAATGTATATTTGAGAAAAAAGCTCTAATGTTCTTGTCAACAAAATTACCGAGCTTATTGGAAAGGATAACTTCCACATTATACCCTTTTTAAAGGGCAACATTCAAGAAACAAAAGTTTAAGGGGAGGTTCTAGTCCAGAGGCCCGAAAATGTGCGTAATTTCATAATTTTTTTTAGAGAGTACATACGTATTTTTTTTAAAAAGTGCGTGCGTACAAAGTACACATGTCAGAAGTGAAACTTCTTTGGCGAACTTATTTATCAGTCTTCTATATTTATACAAATCTAAAACTTTAGATTTCGAGACTTAAAGGAAGGAAAAAATAAAAGTGTTGAAAATGAATATAAATTATAAATTTATTTTTATTAATTTATTTCTTCAATATTTACATTGTTCGACTCGATTTCTATTGGTATTGTTGTGACTAAAGCATTATGATACGTAAAATATGCAATATAAGTTAGTGTTTTAACATTATGTAAATATCTTGTAAAAATAGCATCTATTGTCGTTCCTGAATTTGTAGTTGGTGTGTTTGGATTATTATTCAGCTGTAGACTAAAGTTTTCTTCTAGAAAGTTAATTAATGGTTTGGAATTATCAACTGCAAATTAGTGTTAAAGTCACCACCCAAAACAAGTGGTATTTTATTATTCTCATTACAAGAATAGCAGCACCTCCGTGGCTGTATGGAAGTAATTGTTGATGCAAGAATCTATTATATGTTCTACACGTAAATCATCATCTTTAATACGTCTCGTGTTATTTCTATTATTGACAATCTGATTTTCATCTTCGATATTGTTATTATTAATATTATTATTATTAATATTATTGTTATTATTATCACTATTATTGTTGTTATTGTTATCACCATTATTGTTATTATTGTTATTATTATCATCATTATTGTTATTATTGTTATTATTATTATTATTATTAGCATTAATAATATTTGATGATGTTTGAAAATCTTCAATAATGTTTTCTGAAAGGTTTGTCAATAATTTTTTCTTGCTCTAAACTCACGAACACGTTCTGTTGAAGTATTATTTTTTTCATTGGTAAGTCGAAGACGAAGGTTGAGGATTTTCTTCATATTTTGTCTCTGTAGCTCTGTAGTCACGACTACACTCTGCTGGAGTTTTTGGTTTAGTTTTTGTAATGATGGACGATGAGATATTTAACTCTTGGCTAGCTGCATTTTTAAACGCTTTATATAAGTTTCACTTGTGGCTATCTGGCTGGCTGGCTGGCTGTCTGGCTGCGTAACACTTATTGGTTTGCATGAGGCCTGCCAACTTGTTTTTTTACCGATAATTTATCGATATCTATAAAAGAGCGCGCTCTTTTAAACCGGAAAGCGTTTCTTTTAGTTTTTTAAAACTATTAGTATTATTTAAAGCCTTTTTTCGCTCTCTGAATTCACGTACACGTTGTGTTGATGTTTTAACTGGCCCTCTAACAGATATTTTATTTTTAATTGTTTCACATTTTCGCACCACAATTTTTGGCATTGTGCTTAACTGGTGTCACGAAATGATATCAGCTTAAAAATCGTATTCTCACACGAGAAAGCTCATTCTATTTTTAGATTTTACTCTCTCAACTTTGTGCGAGCGCATGTGCCAGTCTCTATCTAGCTACCTCATTCTACCGATTGAGAGAGAAGAGTAAACATATATAACGTCCTCAGCAAAGCGGACGAGACCACCTTTATATACGCACCATGTGCGAGCGCGCTCGAGCGAAGAGAGGAAGAAGAGGACAGAGAACGTTTGTCACAGAGAGGGACAGTGCGTGATACGACAATCGCTCTCTCAGCGCTACTCTCACTCCATCGCTATTGCTTTATGCTGCGTTCGCCCTGTCTTACTCTTCTCAATCACTCTCGATCGCTCCCTCTCTTTTCGACTTTTTCGTTACATTCGTTTCTTGACGTTTCATTTGTACAAATTTTACCCCCAATGCGCCTAAAGAAGTTTCACTTCAAAAACTTTTGTGGCATTTATTTGTCTTTAGTAGTAAAAATAATACAAAATGGCAGCTCCAGCCCTCACTTACGGCGGTCGTGTGCGGCGTTGGACAGTGTGCGCGGGCACTCTACAGCCTTGCCAAGTGATCGGAAACGAAAAAACCAAAAAAAAACTTAAATTAGATGAAATTTGGGGGGCCTTATGATTTTCCGATTTTTAAAAAACCCTTTTTAAAAAAAGTGGAAACCCTTTTAGGAAAAACTCCTTTTATGCCTTGTTTTATTTGTTTTCACGTTAAAACAAGAAAGAACGCTATAGTCGGGTTTCCCGACTATAAGATTTGCGATACGCATTTGCCCTCTTTAAAAAAACAAAACGAGAAAAAACGATAGAGTCGCCACCTACATTTGTATATTTTACATTCACAAATACGTGTATGTAAAATATGCATGTAGACTAGATTTAAGGCATAGCAAAATGTTCTATAACTTCTTTATTATTTATTAGAGCACAAAATGGTTCTTTTAAAACAGTAACGATTGCATTAAAAATGAGAGCGCCACAGATTTTCGCGGTTTGTGGGCGGTAAAAGGGGCGTGGTCAAGTTTTGAAACAAACTTGATCTGCGCTTTGTTTCCAGAAGTCTTGGTGGTTCTAGCTTTTATAGTTCCCGAGATCTCGACGTTTGTACGGACGGACGGACGGACAGACAGACATTTCAATGTTTAGAGTATTTGCTTACTCTTCGAGTATCGCAAATAAAAACAGTAGGGCAACCGAGGCTAGTTGGCACTTTTTCCACTTATGGACTTTTTCTGGCTGAATGGCGTATGTTAAAAAAAAATGGTAAGCACCATAGTATCAGATGAACTTCAAGAGTGGCAGAGATTTTGTAGGGTGTTGTCATAGAGTTGCCCCGTACCTGGGGCAAGTTGGCACCTTGTGCGGGGCAACACTTTTTCTTTGGATAAATCGTTTTTATCACTGTACTTTGGTCAGTAATAGTCATTCATACGTTGATAAGGGATAAAACTATAAATTTAATTACGAGTTCTTCGGTTCCTCTATTGGTTTCTTTTTGTAAGTTCTTATCAGCAAAACCAGTTTGGTAAGTTTGTATTACACGAAATTTTAGTTTCAAAAATAGTAAAAGAGTGTAATTATTGTGAATCGGGATAAATTTTTGTTTGTTCACACAAAATAAACAAGAAAGAACGCTATAGTCGGGTTTCCCGACTGTAAGATTTGCGATACTCATTGCCCTCTTTTAAAACAGCTAGCCAGCCCTCTTCAATAATGTGTAGCCTACTTTCATGCGCAATCAGTTTTAAGCGCCCTCTCTTAAAAAAAAGGTTTGCCTACTTTTGAGCGCAATAAAAATTTTCAACGCATTTGTATACACAATTTCTTGAAAATGGTCAGATTAAAATTTTTTAGATATTTGGGTAGGATTTTTCAATACGAACAACATTCGTAAGGGCTACTTTTCTCTAGCACTAAAAATGTGGACACCACAGAGTTTTTTCCGGTTTGTGGGCGTAAAAGGGGCGTGGTCAGGTTTTGAAACAAACTTGATCTGCGCTTTACTTATAGAAGTCTGTATGCAAAATTTGGTGGTTCTAGCTCTTATAGTTCCCGAGATCTCGATGTTTGTACGGACAGACGGACAGACGGACGGACAGACAGACATTTGCGCGTTTACAGTATTTGCTTACTATTTTTATAGCTTACAGATACACGTAATAATGTTGAATTTACCTTTGAGAAAAAACAACATTAAATGGTGGAAAAAACACAAACTAATAGTACAAATTTAATATAAAAACAAAAAAATCTTTTATACTCGTCGAAATAACGGTACCATTTCAATGAAACTTTGTGTGTGAGTTCTCACCTTAAGGCCCGAGAAATTACACTTATGAAACAAATTTTTTTAAGGAAACAGTTAAAGGTACAATGCTGAAAGTTCAAAACGGATAAGAAACCACATTTATTTAAGCAATACAATGTTTTAAATTGAATAAATAAAAAAATTGGGCGAGGGGGCGTCCATCAAAGTCGACATTTTTTTGAAAAGGTGTCCCGCTAGCGGAAGTGATGCCGTCAAAACGCGTGATTTGAAACACAAAATCGAAACACATTTTTAATCAGAATTTTATTATCTATTAAATGAACTAAAATCATGAAAAATCAATTTTTGCTTGTTTTTTTTCACTTGTTCTTTTAAAAAAAAAGTTTTCAATATTTTTGGCTGATTCTAGTTCATTTGTTAGAAAAGACCCTTACAAACATTTAAAAAAAATTGGTGACGATTGGTTTATCCCAGCGCCTTCAATCACTTCCGTAAGGTCCGAAAACATGGTTCTGAGATAAACGCGATTTTTTCCCAGGCGACGTAGGGCGCGTAGAACTCCTGTAACTTACAAAGTTCTTGGAATTCGAACATAAAATTTGTAGAACATAAACTTTAAGGGTTATACATCCGATTTATAAGATTAAAAATTTTTTTTTTTTCAACCACAAGGTGAGAACCTGCCTTAAATTAATTAAAAATACATTTTTTCTACTTGCCTCAGGGACCAACTAGCCCCGGTCTTTCCTACTAAACATTTTTTTTTTACAAAAAACGCTTTCTGAAGGCCCCCTAAATGGAATAAGCTTTAATTAGAGCCGCCAAACGTCGAAATCGGCGCAGTCGTTAAAGCGGAATCATCATTAAACCAATAAAAAAAAAATACAAAATTTTTTGTCGATTTTGACTAGAACTTCCCCTTAAATAAAGTCTGAAGATAATTACAAAGTATTATCGAAACATTTTACCGAGAATAAAAAGAACTTTTACACGTATCAGTTAAAAAGCAGCAAGGGCCTGCAAGTCGTACTTAAGGGCATAGAGACCGACGTAACGCCTGCAGAGATAACATAGGCGCTACAAGAAATGGGATTTATCGCTTAGACAGTCTTCAATGTCCTTAACAGGGATAGAAAGCCGCATCCACTCTTAAAGGTAGAGCTCGCACCAGAAAATAAGTCCCTAAAGAAAAACGAAGTGCACCCTATATACAATCTTCAGTTCCTGCTGCACCGCAGAATTACAGTTGAGGAACCGCACAAACGCAATAGCCCGGCACAATGTGCGAACTGCCAAGAATATGGCCATACAAGGTCATACTGTAAACTGCGTCCGGTGTGTGTAGTTTGTGGAGAGCTTCATGACTTCGCACACTGCCCAGCGAGCAAAGACGACTGCAACTCGAAAAAGTGCGGCAACTGCGGTGGCAATCACAGTGCTAACTACAGAGGTTGCCCAGTTTATAAGGAGCTGAAAAATCGCATCCACCAGAGAGGAACTACTGCCGGCACCTAAAATAAGCATATGATAGCTTCCAGATCAAACCCTGAAGTCTTCTTCTCAACTGCAGCCAGATCCTCACTGGAACCCATAAACTTTGAAAATGTGACATTCGCAAGCGCTTTAAAATCAGGACTGGCTACCCCTGTCTCAAAAAGTTTATTTCTGCAATCAGGATGTCAAGAACCGAACACGGCTCAGCAGCATCAATCGCCGGAGCAGCTAAAAAGCAGCTATGAAGGTTTGATATGCAGCGTGCAACAAAGCCTTACGGAGTTTGTGTCGTTTTTGCGCACAAAAACAAAATCTATTGATTCAAATGCTGGTTTCACAACAATCCAAATAACGACTTCCTTACGGATATCTACGTGGAACGCTAACGGCGTTTCACAGCATAATCATGAGTTAGCTCAATTTCAACTAGACAATCATATCGACGTAATGCTGCTTTCAGAAACAAACAAATACAACTTTCAACTACGAGGCTATTCATTCTACGGAACAAATCATCCAGATGGCAAAGCACATGGTGGGACTGGAATTCTAATCAGAAGCCGTATTAAGCACCACTATCATAACAAATTTGCTAAAAACTACCTACAGGCCACATCTATAAATATACAACTTAATACTGGCAACCAAATTACCCTACCCGCCGTATACTGCCCCCCCTCGCTTCACTATAGCTGAAGATGAGCTTATGCAGTTCTTGAACTCACTAGGAGACTACTTCGTAGCAGCAGAACACTACAATACCAAGCACACACACTGGGGATCTCGACTCGTGACTCCAAAAGGAAAGCAGTTCTATAATGCAATTATAAAAGCCAGGAACAAGCTCGACTTTGTGTCTTCTGGCAGGCCAACATACTGGCCGGCAGACCCAAAGAAACTACCCGATTTAGTAGACTTTGCGATTTCCAAAAATATTCCTTAAAATTTTGATAAGCGCCGATACCTTTCAGATCTTTCATCTGACCACTCACCTGTCTTGCATATTTTACTCCGACATTCAGGAACATTGAAAGAATCGCTTAAATTGACTTCACAGAAAACCAATTGGATTAAGTACAGGAAATATATTAGCTCACACATTGAGCTAAGTCCTCATCTCAACGATGAAGCCAACGTAGTCAGCTTTGTTAATACACTGGAGTCTGTACTCGTCTCTGCAGCTCGAGTACTCGTCTCTCGAGCAGCTCAATCTATAAATACACAACGCAACCAAAAAAGGACAAATCTTCAAATTAAACAGCTCGTCCTCGAAAAGCGACGCTTACGTCGAGAGTGGCACTCCCACAGATCGCCATCTGCCAGGCAAAGCTTTAGACATACCTCACGTCAACTTACTAAGGCTTTACAGCAAGAAGAAGCATATGTCCACCGCCGTTACATAGAACAATTGTCAATATCTTGTAAATAACACTCACTATGGAAAACTCACTCAATTCTAAGCTCACCGAAAGAAACTGTGATGCCTATTTGAAATCCCACAGGCGGCTGGGCGCGCAGCGATACAGGCAGAGCTAGCACGTTTGCCAACCACCTTAAAAATGTCTCCCAACCAAATCTTGCCACTAGTGCTTTTATTTTGCCAAATTTGTTCTAATGTACTAGATCAAGATCCCCTACAACACCTACAAGCTTTTAGAGTCTTACCTCTAAGACAGAAAATTTGCTGTGAGATGTAACAATGCTATAACTCAGGATTTCACTATTGGAGCTGGAGTTCCTCAAGGTAGCGTGCTTGGGACAACATTATATGTCCTATACACAGCAGATATCCCGACAAGCACACGACTAACAACATCTACGTTTGCTGATGATACGGCTATTCTATACGGTAGTCTGCCCTGCGTTTCGCGTTTAGCGAAAGGATCGAAAAGAAGCAAGAACTGAAGCCGAAAATAAGTTTGGACCTTACCAGGTACACTATCAGCACCCAAGCTTGCCGTGGTTAACCAGGCAGTGCTGCCAATTTGGCCTTTTTCCGGACAGATCTGTCCTTTTTAAAACGGCCTTAGCCGTAAAAAATTCCAAACAGCCCCTGTCCGGAAATCTGGCCTTTTTTTGACAATAACTTTTGAAGAAAAAGTTGAATGACTTTTGCTTGAATCTACCTGATTTCAAAGACAAAATGACATTTTTTTAAGAGCTAACCACAAAACTCGTGAAGACTATTCAAAACAAAGAATTCATCTTATTTTGTTAAAAAGTTACATCTCATTTTGCTTAAAATGTGGTATACAGGGGTGCTACGGCAAACCATTCAGCTCACATTCAGCTTGATTTCAATTCCTGGGTGCTACGGAGCTTCAATTCAGCTGTGTTAAGCTGTTTTAAAACAGCTAGCAAATGTGTCAGCTATTTGGGTAAATACAGCTAAAATAAAGGGTTTTCATTAACAAGCCATATATCACAGAAAAGCTGGTTAAATTTCTGATAATTCTGCATTAAAATACTTACATTTTGCAAGCAATTATTATTTTTAATAATGTTTTTAGCAAATTGCTTAGAAACTGGCTTGTAAAAATTGTCAAACATAGCGAAATAGCATTTCACTGGTGCCACCTAGTTAAGTTCGAAAAGCGAAAACATATTTTATGATGGTAAAACACAGATGATTGTGTTTAAAAGCAGTAACAAAGTATAACAAAAAAGTTGTCATTCTTAATTTGTTAGTCAAGCGAGTTTTTCCTATTTATTTTGTGAAAAAAAAGGTTTAAGTATTTTTTTCCAAGTGTGGCAACGATTGAAAATGTCAGCTGATGAATAGGAAGGGGAAGAAAAAAAGCAAAAATTAGCTAAATTACATACATAAATGACCATAAACAATACCAAAAACAATACCAAAAACAATAACAAAATCAAACGTTTCGTCCGATTTGGAAAATGGGTCCCTTGAGTCTCTTAAGCGTCTTCGCTCTATGGTTTCCTTTATCGCCTGTCGCCAGCGCAGCTCACCTAGTGCAAGAAGTCTTGTACAAGGCATTTTGTTTAGTTTGTTTAAAATTTGTTAGCTATTTAGTGCCAGTTCGGGTCCAGTTCGAAATGGTTTGTGAGTTAGCTAAAAATATGAAATCGCTCGAGGTTCCGTGGCACCCAGGAAATTTTTCAGCGATTTGACAAAAAGCTGAATTCAAAATCGCCCCAGTTTGCCGTAGCACCCCTGATAAACACCATTTCATGTATTCGCTAGGTATGATTGCATGAAGCAAGTAGGCTTTGCTAATTTGTTTACATGAAATTATTGCATGAAATGGGCTACGTATAAATTCAGTAATAGTAATCACCAAATGCTATGAATAATGTAAAAAGAGTTTTTAGCAAATTAATTCATAATGACTGCTGGCAGCACTGTAACCAGGATCGACGAAACGCCACAGAAGCAGGATGGACAACAGTATCGTATATAGCTAGTATTATTTATAACAGCAATAAAACATAGACTTTACATTTCCGTTAATTTTAAAAATACCGAATCAAAATCGAATAATTTGGAGTATATTTTGAAACCAATCACTGTGGAAAATTTCAAACGCACCAAAAGTGTTTGGAAGTAATCTACTTCTTGTATAATGAAGTACCCTTAGATCTAAAAACCGCGAAGCTCTTGTCAAACGAGTCAGATACTCCGAAAAGCCATTTAAAAGGTTTTAGATTTTGTTAGTCTGTCAGTTAATATGGATCAAATCGCAATTATTTTTAAAAGCTATGTAGTTTTGCGGGAAAATAGGTAGAAGCGTGGATTTTTAGATAATGCGTTTTTTAATAATGCCTTAATTTAGTTTTTATTCCTGTTAAAGTAACATTTTTATTTGAGATACTCGAAGAGTAAGCAAACACTGTAAACGTTGAAAATGTCTGTCTGTCCGTTCCTCTTAAGCTAGAGTCACCAAATTTTGCACACAGACTTCCATATACCCCACGAAGTTTGTTTCACGCCTTTTTTAACGCCCACAAACCGCGAAACTCTAGAGAATGTACTTAAATAAATGTTGTTTGTATTAAAAATATCTACACAGAGAAAACGCATATGAGCGAAATTGCGTTTTAAAATGGCATTCTAAAATACAAATTTTAAGAAACATTTTTTACATACAAATTTAAAAACACAGCATTTTATCAGGGATATCGAAAACAAAAAGCTAAATAAATGCATTAAAATACCAAAACCAAATCCAAAATCTTACAGTTTTACAAAATGGTTTTAAAATAAATTTTTTTAATAACATTTTCACCATACATTTTTTAAAATGCTGCAATGGCTCAGGGGATTAATGCGCCGGCACGGCATCTGATAGTCGTGGGTTCAATTCCTGGCCAAGGAAAATGTACCTTTTTATTTTGATTTTTTTTATTAAATCTTAAGGTTTATTTGTGTTGTATGTACATATGTTGTATGTTCATATTTGTCAAAACAAACACCTTGTTCGTTTCTTTCATGCAATAATCTATTACCTGCTTAGTTAACATAATTATTTTATTTAATGTAACTTAAATGATTATCTAGTTCGACGAAATTTTAAAACGGGGAAAGACTATCTTAGTTGCCAACATTTCAATGTCAAGGCGCTAGAGTACACACAGTACCATAATGTGGCGTGTGGTTCAGTGGGTAAGGCGCGCGTCTCTGGTTCCCAACGGTCCTTGGTTCAAACCCTACCGGAGGTAATGTGATTAATGTAAGTGTTTTTCAAGTTATAATACATTCATTTAAGCAACTTCATAATAACTAAAAGGAATCAATCTACTTAAATTGCCAATTAGGACAAAAAAAAAAATAATAAACATGCCCAGCGTAGGGACTGAACCCGGGCCCAAAATGATTTCCGAGCTGACACAGTTCAAGTCGGCCATTGCCTTCATTTTTTGTTGGTGGAAGAATGCACTGCATATCATGAGTAAAATTTAAAACATAAGTTTTTAATATTAAAAAGCAACCTTAAAAGACACTTCTTAAAATAAACATTTTAAAAATAAAAACAAAAAGTTTTACTTGACCAACTTAAAACGAAAAATTTTAAATTTTTTTATATATGGCATTTTCCATAATCAGTCCACCGGCCCAAAGACTGTAAAACGAATTTTTAAATATTTCTACCCGATTTTAATCCGATCTCATTTTCTTAAAACATAAAAACTAAACTAATCTTAGGAATGTTCCTTTAATTTGATTAAACTTTATGAGAAAACCACAAAATCAACAACTACGAAATCAACAAAAAAAATGTGTCTTTGGTATTTTTTGTCAGTCTGTTCTTTTACTCTTTTCTCCTATAAGAATGACAAATTATGATGACATTTTTTTCACAAAGTACAGTTAACATGTTGAACTACTTTAAAAAAAAAACTATCAAGTCGTGGCTAAAAGTATAGAAAACAACACAAATAAAACGATGGAAAAAATGTAGAGTGCGAAACGTAGCGAACAACACAATGCGTTCGTTCACTGCGGTTGCTTTGACTTCAAAAAAGATTTATATGCATTCTATTAATAACAGAATCTTTAAGATATTGGGTTTCGTATGCTTTATTATGCATTATTTCCTAAAAATTGCAAAAGAAATGGAAAATTAAATTACTTCCATTTTGTGTAGCGTGCAACACAACATATTATGAGCGATTTTTTCGCAAAAAAGGACTATGACGAAATTATTTTTTATGTTATTTTGAAGTACACTTTTGTGTCTCTAAGACCAATACAAAATTTTACTACATATTTTTCAGAAACCTAAAACAATATTACATTTTAGTTTTAAAACCGTACGAAAACGACGTGAAACACGCGAAATTAACCCATAAGTGTAGGGGAGACTGGGCTAGTTGGCATCTTTTTCACCTATGGATTTTTTCTGGCTTAATGACATATGTTAAAAAAAAATGGTAGGCACCTAGCTACATTCATGATTTTTTTCGAACCAATCAAAGCAGTCCTTCAAAAGTGGCAGATCATTTTGTATGATCTGCCAGGTACGGGGTAAGTTGGTACCTTGTGCGGGGCAAGTTAGGGCCTTTAAAAAAAATGTACTTTTTCCTTGTAAAAATCGTTTTTATTAGGGGAGACCGGGGCTAGTTGGACCCTTTTTCACTTATGGATTTTTTCTGGTTAAATGGCGAATATTAAAAAAAAATGGAAAGCACCATGGTATCAGATGAACATTCAGCTTCATCCATGATTTTTTTCAAACCAATCTAAGCAGTCCTTCAAAAGTGGCAGAGTATTTTGGAGGGTGTGGTCACTGTACTGTACTTTGGTCAGTAATAGTCATTCATACGTTGATAAGGGATAAAACTATAAATTTCATTACGAGTTCTTCGGTTCCTCTATTTGTTTCTTTTTGTAAGTTCTTATCAGCAAAACCAGTTTGGTAAGTTTGTATTACACGAAATTTTAGTTTCAAAAATAGTAAAAGAGTGTAATTATTGTGAATCGGGATAAATTTTTGTTTGTTCACACAAAATTAACTGACTGGCACACGCCAAGGAACAAATCTAGGGGACAAACTTTCCCCATTGAAAAAGGTCAAACTAGCCCCGTTGCTTTTTCCAAGTTATATTGTACCATAACTAACATTAGAATTAACGAACAAATTTGAATGTGGGCTCTTTTTATAGCTTACAGATACACGTAATAATGGTGAATTTACCTTTGAGAAAAAACAACGTTGAATGGTGGAAAAAATACAAACTTAGAGATGTGAAATAGTACAAATATCTGTCAAAAAAGATAACCTTTTATATCCGTCGAAATAACGGTACCATTTCAATGAAACTTTGTTTGTGAGTTGGTATTCACAGTGCACATACACCATAAAAAGATGGCAGCTCTAGAGTAATTTAAAGTAATTAAAAATGCATTTTTCTACTTGCCCCAGGGTCCAACTAGCCTCGGTCTCCCCTACTGTACTTTGGTCAGTAATAGTCATTTAAACTATGATAAGGGATAAAACTGTAAATTTCATTACGGATTCTTCGGTTCCTCTATTTATTTCTCTTTTGTAAGTTCTCATCAGTTTGGTTAATTTTTATTAAACGAAATTTTACTTTCAAAAATAGTAAAAGAGGGTAATTATTGTGAATCGGGATAGGTTTTTGTTGATTCACACAAAATTGACTGGTTGGCACACGCCAAGGAACAAATCTAGGGTGCCAACTTACCCCAATGAAAAATTTCGAACTAGCACTGTTGATTTTTAAAATTTACCATAACTGATATTAGAAGTAACGGACAGATTAAAGTTTGGGCTATTTTAATAGCTAATAGATACACGAAATAATGGTAAATTTTCCTTTGAGAAAAAAAAAACGTTGAATGATGGAAAAAACAAAAATGTAGTGATGTGAAATATAACAAATATACTATAAAAAACAGATAATTATTTATATTCGTCGAAATATCGGTACCATTTCAATGAAACTTTGTGGGTGAGTTGGTATTCACAGTGGTATTCACCAGTGCAATTTAAAGAAATTAAAAATGCAGATTCCCAACTTGCTCCGGTCTACCTATATTGTGTGTTAAAAATTTATTACGCTTTAAAACATCCGGCTAAACTTTTTTTTAAAGAGGGCTAGCGGCTCTAGCGTTTTTTCTTGTTTTGTTTTTTTAAGAAGGCCATGAGTATCTCAAAAATGATAGTTGGGAAACTAGACTATAGCATACTATCTTGTTTTAGGTACAATTTTTCAAAAAACAAAAAGAATCGCTATGGTTCGCTTTCCCGATTTACAGGCCTGTTGAAAAAAGGTTTGCCTGCAGTATGATACTTTTATTTTATTTGCGGCACCTTTTAAGAGAGGTGCTGATGCAAAGAGTGATGTAGGTCAATGTCATGAGTCATGACTAAAGTTTTCGAAGACGACAAGCACAATGAGAGATCCATTGGCCATTTGGTGTATAGTAGAGGGCTATTCGACCAAGCAGTCATGAAGCTTGCGGCGGTGCAGACAGCTGACAGGCAAACTGGTTGACACTTAATATTTTTTCAAGCACGATCAAATTGTTCTGCTTATGTGGACAGGTGTATGGTTTTAATGAGACAATTTTCATTAGCCTGGCCGGTCAGAACTCCCCCTGCCTTATGTCCTTTAAGTGTTGCCACACTTCTTTTGTTTATTTATTGACAGGGTAAGAAAAAAGTGACGCTCGCACCTTCATCTGCACAATTAAATCAAGCCTTGTTACTGAAAACTTACAAAGCAGTGTGCCAAACTGAATGTGGATGAACAAACGTTTTTTAAGTTTGAGCTGCTTTATACAATAAAGCCAGAACCTTAAAACATCGATTTGATTCGAACAACAAAAAACAAACGAAGGGAAAAACGATTATATTTCAAAAATGCCGTCCAAACCTTGTTTATTAAGGGGAGCTTCTCATGTAGAATTTTCAAAAAATCAAATTTTTTTTTTTCATAGATTGATAGAATAACGTCTTGGGAGTATATTCCCAATATGAAAGATATGATTGATTGAATCAGTGCACTCGGTCGCGCTTTGTGTGCGATTTGGCGCTAACTCACGATTGCGCAAAAACTACTGAACCGATTTTTGATTTTTAAGAATTTTTTTGCTGATTATGAATTAAACGAGTGCGTGAATGTCTGGAATTGTGAAAAAAAAATTATTTTATACACTTTTAAGCCTTATTTAGCGACGAAAAAACAGCACTTTTCTTTCAAGACGTGATTTCAATATTTTTTTTTTTTTTTTTCGCGCGTAGTCCCACGGCCCACTTACCCGCCCAACCGACCGGGGGGCGCAGCCGTGTATCGTACGGCACGATTCGCGAGAAGATAGACGCGAGTTATGAAAGTATAGGCAAAGTCCGAGGAAAAAAGTAGGATCTAATTTTGTGATAACGAAGTTAGTATAAGTCGTTTTAAGAGCGGCAGAGAGTCAGAATTTGAGATTATAGGATAAAGTCTATTATAGTCAGAACATAATACTCTGAAAGGCTCATGCAAGTCATAGTTAGATCTACAATGGTTTAATATTAAGGGTATATAATTTCTAGTTAATCTACTTGGCACAGAAAAGTTAAGCCGACCAACCAAGTCGGCACTGTCAATATCACCACGAATAAGATTATAAATAAAAATAGTACCAAGCATCGTTCTACGGTTAGCTAGGGAGGGTAAATTAATTAAAAGTAATCTGCTAGAATAAGAAGGTAAGTTAAGGTTTGCATCCCAGTTGAGGCGCCGTAAAGCAAAAATTAAAAAGTTTTTTTGAACAGATTCCATGCGATCTATATGTACTCCGTATTGGGGACTCCAGACGGGAGACCCATACTCTAGAATCGGACGGACTAGCGAAGTAAATAAGGTCTTAGTGACGTAGGGATCGTCAAATTCCTTCGACCATCTTTTAATAAAACCAAGCACTCCTCTGGCTTTATTAACCATGGACGAAATGTGATCAGTAAACTTGAGTTTTGGGTCCAAAAAGGACGCCAAGATCGTCAACCAAAGTTATTCTATCCAAAGATTTCCCACTTAGTGAGTAAGTTGCAAAGAATAACTTTGGTTGACGATCTTGGCGTCCTTTTGGACCCAAAACTCAAGTCTAAGGACCCGTTTAAATTTAGTAAATTATCACGGCACCAGTTTTGAAAATTGTTTAGATCGGATTGTAAGTCAGAATGGCTGGAAATATCCTTGTACTGCAGGCATAACTTAACATCATCTGCGTACATAAGTACGCGAGAATGATTTATAATTAATGGAAGGTCGTTAATAAATAAAGTAAAAAGAAGCGGACCAAGGTGACTTCCTTTTGGGACGCCGGAGGTAACTCGGAGAAGACCAGAAAGATAATTTTTAAAAAGGACTCTTTGTATCCTGCCATTCAGATAACTTAAAATCCATCTAAGAAGATCATTTGGAAACCCTAACAAGTCAAGTTTCCGAACTAAAAGTGAGTGATTTACAGAGTCAAATGCTTTACTAAAGTCAGTGTAAATGACATCTGTTTGAAAGCTACTTTTAAAGCCCTTTATCACGAATGAGGTGAGCTCCAAAAGGTTAGTAGTTGTTGATCTTCTTTTCATAAATCCGTGTTGACACGGAGATATAACTGACCTACAAAGGTGCTGCAAATGAGGAGTAATGATATTTTCGAAAAGTTTGGGAATAGCCGACAACTTAGAGATACCTCTATAATTGCTGGCATCCAATTTGTTACCTTTTTTGTGGAGAGGAATAACAAATGACTCCTTCCAAATAAGGGGAAATTGGGAGGTTTCTAAAGATAAGGTGAACAATTTGAGAAGGGGTTTGCACAGGGCTTTCGCGCAATTCCTAAGCACGCAGCCAGGAATTCCGTCGGGACCTGGAGAGTAAACAGGCTTAACACGTTGAAGATCCAAAAATAAAGAGCTTTCGTTTATAGTAGGACTGAATATAAGGTTCGACGTGGACATGGTGTAAGAATAAGGCTCTATTGGATGTGCTGAATTAGTATAAGTCGTTTGAAAAAACTGGGCATAAAGATCGGCTATTGCCTGATCTGTGGTAGCCGTCATGTTTTCAAAATAAAGCGAGGAAGGATAAGAAGTAGATTTACGCTTGGTGTTAACAAAGTTATAAAACTGTTTCGGGTCCTGCGAGAACTGGACCTTACAACGATTTAAATAATTTTTATAGCACTGCGCGTTAAGCACGGTAAATTTTGACCGAGCACTTAGATATTTTGAAAAAACAGATTGAGAACCGAAGTCTTTATATTTCCTGTAAAGTCTGGACTTAACATTTCTTAGGTGTGACAACTCTTTACTAAACCAAGGTGGTTTACTGGAGATTGACGGATAGTACATCGGAACACAAGATTTAAAATTTATGTTTTAAAACTAAAGAAACGCCCGGTTTGAGGCGCTCTTTTATAGATATCGATAAATTATCGTTAAAAAACAAGTTGGCGGCCGTCAACAAAGTGTTCGCCGCCGCCCGCCGTAAACTAATATAAGCGTTTAAAAATGATTTAATTGCAGTATAAAAAATTTTTATGGCATCAGCCATGTTATTGCATGAGTAGAGATCGGACCAATTGAAGCCAGATATAAAGTTATTAAGCCTAGAAAAGTCTGCCTTACGGAAACAATGTATTCGTTTAGTTGACTTTTCTGATGTTTCTTCTATCACGATACCTGTGTCGACTGTCACATCGAAAGTAGGATGATATGGATCTTCAGGTTGCGTAAGTGGTGGTACCCTGGATAGAAACACGGCTTCAGGATTCGAGACAAAGCACAAATCCAGTAAGCGGTCTAGTGAGTTTCGAACATGGTTTACTTGACTCAAAGATATGTCAAGCAAGCCGTCAATAAAGTCATGTTGTGCAATAGGTAGTAAGACATTTGATTTTTCATCTGTGGACCACGTAGCTCCAGGTATGTTGAAATCACCTAGAACTAATAACTGATCCCTATCGGACAGCCTATTTGAAACGGACTGTATCGCAGAAAGATGATTTAAGTATTCTTGGAGTTCAGAAGACGGCGGAACATAGGAGCAAGTGATATATATAAACTTTCCCGGAAGGGTCAGCTTTGTACAAATAAATTCAATATTATTAAATTCCTCAACACATACCTCTTCCGACGTGAGGTTGGAGTCCACGGCAATTAAAACTCCACCTCCCCGTTTGGAAGGACGGTCAAGCCTATATATTGTGTACTTACCGGGAAAAACTTCGGAGCTAAGAATCTCCGGCTTTAACCAGGTTTCTGTAAACACAATAACATGGGATGCAAATGAAAAGCTATCAGAATACAATTTAGTTAGCTTGCTACGCAAGCCTCTTGCATTTTGATAGGAAAGAAGGAGGTTTTTAGTTAGTTTTTTGAAGAAGAAGTAGAAGAGGAAGATGGCACAATGGTCTGGCCACGACTGGGAAGTCTTATTCCCGTGGGCCCTTTTTTATTTTTTTCTTAGCTTCGAACTCCTTTACCACCAAATTGTCCGGCCAAAACTTGGCAGAGCTTATGGTAGCAAAGTACTCGGGTGGGACAGTGATCTTGAAAGATGAAATATCCCTAGCATAAGAGAAGTTGAATTTTTCCACCTTAACGTTTTCGGCTTTTGTTTTGTCTTGTATATACGACAGTACATCAGAAGATGTTTGATCAGGGGAAAGCCGAGAAACAAATATTTGTTTCTTTAGTGGAACCACTGAAAGAGCTTTAGGTGGTGAAGGTTGTGCGTCTGCAGAACCACCTATGCCCGGTAGTCCGGACTCAATATCCCCTTGTGGCGGTATGTTTACTAGGTTAGGTGGATTCACCAACTGTGAAACCACTACGGACAAATCGGAATTTTCAGGATCTCCTGTTTGCATACACTCCGCTGTGGATTGATCGGGCCCGAATCTTTTTTGGCTGCCGATCTTAGCAACATTTGAGCGGTTGCTGAGTTCGGCTGCTGATCCACGGGAGTGCTCTGCTGGTCACCTGACGGTGGCTGCGGGGTGTTCCCCTTTGGCCTACCACCAGCGGCTTTTTTGCGCTTTGGGGACTCCTCTAATAGTTTTATACTATTAAATTGAGTGTCCAGAGCTTGGAGCAGATCATCTGCCTTGCGAAAACTATCTCTAGCTCCGGCAAAACAGGTGATCAGCCCCTTCAAGCCGCCTTTAGTTTGGCGCATGAACAATTTCATCTCGTTCGCAACCTCGAGACAGGCGTCACAACAGAACTGCAAATTTTTACCCTTACTAAGGTCATCACTTGTTCGGCCAGTAAAACCAGCGCACTTGGTGTGCACCATTTTTTCACATAGCCAACAAGTCATTTTAGGCTGGTCAGCCTTCTGGCATTTTTTATCAACACAGACAAAAAAAATATTGTAGAAGAAAATTTTTTTTTAAATGCAGACATTCACGCACTCGTTTAATGTTTGCTGAATAACAAAAATTATTTGTTGTATGTTTCAGATGAAAACTTTGGGCTCCACACTGTACCGCGATAAGCACCTCAGCCGAATCGCGCCGCACGCGACCTTCAAAAAGTCCGCCATTTTGTTTTTTAAGACTTTCAAAAAAAATTTTTTTATACATCAAACATGTCTTCAAATATATGCGAAAAATTATTAGTGTGTGTTTTTATTTTCCGAGTGAAAAAAAATCCCAAAAAACCACTACTTTTTGACGTGTTACATGAGAAGCTCCCCTTAAATAAACGAAGTATCCAATTGAGATGATAAAGGTGTCATTAGACGCGTATTAAAAACCAAAGCTCAACAATGCAAAAAAAAATTTTGACGCTTGGCTCCATCGGCTCCACAACATTACAACATACACATTTTCACCCCCATTTCTTCTGAACCAATTGATTTGCCTAAAGGCTCAGGCACAAACTCTTATAAAATCGATACCTTTCGATTGGTAAAGAACGTTTTACGGTCGGGCAAGTTTCAAAAATAATATTTTCCATATTGACTTTTGACAACCCACACAAGTTAAGTTTATTTAAAAAAAAATCGGCCTATTTCTGTGGCTCGACGATTTTATGCTTACAATTGTTGAAATCAATGTTGCTTGTTGCTTGTTAATATCTACACAGATATACCCAGTTTAGAGCTAACTATGCGAAGCTTGTTTTTGATGTATTTATAAAACTTTTTGGTTTTTTAATGTTCTAAAATATTGTTATTTATATATTAAGGAGGTGAACTAAGGATATACATATGGGCTAATGTTTCGTGTTTCAAGTCACTTTCGTACGGTTTCATATATGAAAATGTAATATTTTTTTAGGTTTCTGAAAAATATATAGTAATAGTCCATTTCATTTGCAGTTTTAAGCTAATTATGCATAATAAAGCATACAAAACCCAATGTCTAAAGGAAATTATTTTTTTTCATCGTTTTCTTTGTGTTGTTTTCTATACTTTTAGCTAGGGATGTCGAAAATATATCAAAATATCAATATATCGATATTTTTTCCAAGCTCGAGGTATTTTGTTCCTTCGCGGCGACACTACAATTCCCAACTGGTTGTAGCGTCGTGGTGATGGTAACCCAGACCCGAGCAATGGTAAAGTCAGCAAAAATAGTTCTGATGAGATGTCTAGCAAACATCGAAACAGCGCTGTAGACTATAAGCTTTGCTCCTTGTCTTTGACAAGAACTTTGGGTGTGTGGCATAAAAAGCCGGTATTAGATTTATATTACATAAATCTAAACCGCCTTTGACCTCGAGTCCGCTTAAAATCATACTTAAGCAAAATAGGTCACGAAAAACAAGCCAAAATAATGAAAAATAATTATTATTATGGTGATATTTTTTTTTAATAAATATCAGGTATCATCGATTTTTTGTTGCAGATTTTTTTGATATTTTAAGCGGGCACACTTTTTGTCGGGACAAGAATAACTACATATGTGAAACATGAGCGTCGCCAAAAATTTTTTTTCGCAAGTGGTAATGGATCAGCCAAGTGCATCATTTGTGATCGAAACATAAATACAAGTGACAATAGCTCAAATCTGCTATCACATTTAAAAAACAAACACAAAGACGCCTATATTAAGTGCTTAAACAAAGTAAGTAAAAAGAGCGCATGTGCATATGAATGTATGTGTGTAGTACAGCAAAGCATTCAGAATGCAAATAAACGCGGTCATAAATTTACATATTGTGTAGGGGAGAAGTGGAGGTTTTGGGCATAGTTTTGTTTTCTTCCGCAGTGCATTTTATTTGGACTTGGGCCTTTTTGTAAAGCTGGACCTAAACTAATTAATTATGAAGAAATATCTTGATTTCGTCATGCGAAAAATTTAATATAGACTTTTTAAAATTCTAATTTTTAAGATTTCTTTTATGGGTTAATGTTATAATTGCCAGAAAAACGGGTGCCCCCCCCAATTTTGGTGCCCACAACCAACTTTAGCAGAATTTTAGAAGTAATTAAAAATGTGTTTGCATACATTTTTGGTTCAAATCGATATAGTCATTTAGTATAATACTTTGACTAAATAAAAATGCATCAATCTTAATCGATTCACTTTAATTAATACACTATTGAAATTTTGAAAAAATCACCACCTTTTCCAAGCACAAACGAAACAATTTTTAAAAGAAAACGCGTTTGATTCTTTGATATTTGGCATAAATCATACATAAAAATGGGTTATTGCTAATGCAAATGGCTATAAAATTAAAAAAAAAAAATTATAATAAAAAAAATATCAAAAATATTTGATATGTCGATTTTTTTATGATATATCAATATATCATTTTATTTTTTTTCAATACAAAATATCATCGATACGATATTTTTAAATATTTTGACATCCCTACTTTTAGCACAAACATATTATCATATTAAATATTTGTTACAAAAAATACCAAAAACGAGAACCAGATAAACCAGATAGAGAATACAGTTGCTCATTTTTTATAAGCTAAAGAGAGAATCCACATTTTTGTTAAAAAAAATGTTTTTTCTGAGAAATTTTGTGTTGATAGATTTTATACTAAATAAAGTCGATTTGTATGGCAGCTATAGGATAAAGTCATCCTATTGTCTAGATTTTTAAACTAGACTTACTAGGATATAAAAAAAGGCGATTGGGAAAGTTTTAAGTTGATACGTTTTACACTGAGCGAGAAAAATAAACTGAAACATAAAAATTAATCAAACATTTGTATGGCAGCTATAGAATACAGTCATCCGTTCGTACAAATTTTCGAACTGAATCTGCCTGCTCATAAAAAAGGACGATTGGGTTTCAAAGCACCTGGTGCTGATCCAGGAACCCTGGATTGTATCCAATAGGATATGCGGACTCAGCACCCCTAAATATAAGCTACTCGTAGCTCAAGGAGAAGGTAAAACCCGTACTTGTATTTTAGCTAAAGGCACCTTAGTGCATTTATGCTTTATAATTACAGCGATGCGGACACCACAGCGATAAGTCTGGAGTCAGGAAGGTCGCTATGTGTGGTGTCAGCGTACCTGGCGTACGACATCATGGACCCAATACCGGGTCCAAGCTGAGGGAACTTGTAAAGGTTTGTGAAGATCGTGGCACTGGCCTATTGATCGGATGCGACGCAAATGCCCACCATGAGATGTGGGGCAGTACCAATCCAAACGAGAGGGGTGAGTTACTTTTGAATACCTTCTCTCCACCAACTTACTTATCTGCAATAGGGAAACGACCCCACTTTTGTAATCAAGGACAGGAGGAGGTCATAGACCTAACCCTACCTTAATTATGCATGACCAACTTATAGGGTGGAGTGTTTCTAAAGAACCTCTTCAGATCACAAATATATCGACACAAAATTATGTGCGCCCAATCCTGACCCAGTAACGTTCTCAAACCCCCCGAACCAACTGGCCAGCCTTAAAACAGACTGGCTAGGCCCTACCAGCTCCTCCAGAGCAGATTCCTCCATCGGAGGAACATCTCACTTCACGACAGCCTTCACTGAAGCCTGTAACAATGCATATAAAGCATCCTGTCCAATCAGAAGCCGAGAGGCAAATGGAGACCACCCTGGTGGAAACAAGAAATAGACAAGCTGAGGGTAGAATGTAGGAAGCTCTTCAATAGAGCAAAAAGACTAAGTTGTGAACAGAACTGGTCAGAATACAAACACAGTCTAGCTCAATTCAAAAGCTCACTAGGCAGGCAAAAAGAGAGGATTGGAGAAATTCGAATTGAATCCTCTTCAGAAGCCGCAAGATTACGAAAGGTACTCTCAAAGTCATCCTCAAATCTGGGCTATCTCAAGAGACAGGACGACTCATGGACTTCTTCTAGTGAAGAAACACTTACACTATTACTGGATACGCATTTTCCAGGAAACACCTTAGGTCCCCAAACAAGCGACCCTCAACCATGCCACTCGGTTAAAGTATTGGATGGCATCATTACTGAATCCAACATTAAATGGGCTATAAATAGCTTCGCTCCCTACAAATCTCCAGGTCCCGATGGGATATTTCCGGCACAATTGCAGCAAGGGGTAGATCTTGCTGTCCCTTGGCTAAAGCCATCTTCACGAATATCATGGCGTTAGGCCACATTCCCCTTCTTGGCTAACGTCCAAGGTAGTATTCATACCCAAGGCCGGCAAAGCCACACACAACACCGAAGGATCTCAGGCCAATAAGCCTGTCCTCCTTCCTTCTGAAAACCTTGGAAAGATTGATAGGGCTATACCTAAGAACATCAATCAATCCTCTCTGCTATCTGAATCTCAGCATGCATACCGTAAAAGCAAATCGACAGAAACAGCACTTCACTCTGTCATATCCAGTATAGAAAATCCTTGCAAGACAAGGAATATACCCTAGCCGCCTTCTTGGACATAGAAGGAGCCTTCAATAACATCGACTCAAAGGCAATAACCAATGCTATGCTGAGCCTTGGAGTAGATGCTCAGTTGGTGAGATTAGTCACACAGCTGCTACTGAGCAGAAAAGGCCTCTTCACTGGGAGCATCTACTCTGTGCAGGCATGTCAGCAGAGGTACTTCAAGGGGGTACTCTCCGCTTCTATGGAACCTAGCAGTAAACACGCTGCTTCGAGACATAGAAGATGGGGGTGCAAGATTGTTGCTTATGCAGACGATGTGGTTGTTATGCTGCGGGGAAATTTAAACCCTTTGTGACATTATGACAGTCAAACTAAGAAAACTGTCAAAATGGGCATCTGAAAGTGGGTTAAACGTAAACCCAAACAAAACCGATCTTATTCTCTTCTCCAGGAAGTATAAGATCCCTAAGTTATCTCCCCAATACTAAATGATTCCGTTCTAGAGTTTAGCGAATTGCAAAATACCTGGGGCTTGTACTAGACAAGAAACTGAACTGGAATCTCACTATAGCGGATAGAGTGCGTAAAGCCAACATTGCACTCTTCACCAATTAAAGGATAGTAAGACCCATCCTCCTGTATGGGGTATCCATTTGGTGGCCAGCGCTGCTGCACAGTTCCAAACTCAAGGCACAAGGGTTTAATATCCCATTCTTCTTGGCAAAGAAATCGCCACCATCACAACGTCTGAGAGACGCAAACTGCCGTAAACAGACCATCCATCCTACCAGAAGGCGCAAACATACAATTAACAGATTATTGCACAAGACACACCTCTACAACGTTCAAACAGCCTTCCCTCTAGGGAGGACTGGGCGGCAAGCCCCTTTGGACAAAATGAATGTATAAATTTCTTCACAGACGGCTCCAAACTCGACAATCGAGTTGGAGGAGGAGTCTTTTGAACAACTTAGTAAAAATACACTTCCGTCTTCCGGACCACTGCAGCGTTTTTCAGGCAGAATTTCGCCATTTTCACGGTGTAATTAACATTTACTGACGTCAGGCAGCAATAAAGTCAATTGCTATCTTCAACTCGACGATAGTGAACAACTGCCGCAAATCTCTTCAAGGGTGACAGTAGTTCGTTATATCCTAATCTGGGTGCCGGGCACCAAAATATTGAGGGGGAAATAGCTGATGAACTGGCCAGACGCGGCACTACCACGTTCTCCTTCCGACAAGGAGGACTTCCGTATGCCACTAGCCACTTTCAAGTAGGGGAGGGTTTTGATCCCTTGTCAAGAAACATGGGATAATACCACTCACAGCAACATTAGTCGCCAAACATGGCCTAAGGTTGACGCCAAACGCACCAAAGGCTTTTCAGTCTAACATGCACAGCTGTAACTAGAGCATTACAGGCCACTGGCCTAGGGCCCAGCATCCCGACTTAACGTCCTAAACAACGACTTCTGCAGAAGCTGCAAAATCGAGGAAGAAGTAGAATCAGTAGAGCACTTCTTTTCCTGTGTGGCCCTTATCAGGCGCAGGAAAAATATTAGGAGAATATTTCCTTGACAATCTAGCTGAATTAGCAGCTGTTCCCCGAAGAAAATAGCAGGTTTCATTAGAGAAACGGGTGGGATTCTTTATAAATTCATGGTTGCAAAAGATCCATGTATCACATTGGGCCAGTGATGGCTTATGTGGTCTACTACCTAACCTAAGGTCCTACACTGAGAGAAAAAGCCTACTAAAATAGAAAGACGGACCGACAGACATGGCTATATCGACTCGTCTGGTGACGCTGAACAAGAATGTACATACATACATATGTATATACTTAATAGGATGCTGATGTTTGTAACGCATAGAAGGAGGCATTTTCTTTTATGCGTTACAAACATCAGACTAAAATTGTAATACCCTTCAAGTGTATAAAAACACTTTTTGGTGATTTTAGCCTGAGAAATAGTAACCGAATAGAAAAGAGTTTTTAAAAATCATGTTACTTTTCATATTAAATCTTGAAAAAATATATTTATTTTAAGTCATTCTTCTTTAGTTTAGACTAATAAAACAAGAAAGAACGCTATAGTCGGGTTTCCCGACTATAAGATTTGCGATACTCATTGCCCTCTTAAAAAAACAAAACAAGAAAAAACGGAAGAGTCACTAGCCCTTTTTAAAAGAGTGTAGCCTGCTTTTAGGCACAATAAATTTTTAACGCACTTGTATACACAATTTTTGAAAATGACCAGACTTTCAAAATTTTTAGATGTTTGGGTAGATATTTTCAATACAAACAACATTTATAACAACAACATTTTTTTTTTTTTTTGCATAGGATGTGAAAACCTGCTCTTAGGTACCCTGTAGCCATGCTTCAGGGTTATGCGGGTTATGAAGCATGGCTACAGGGTACCTGAGAGCAGGTTTTCACATCCTATGCAAAAAAAAAAAAAAAAAATATATTGGATCCGCCATTTTGAATTTTAAAAATCTGACTTCAGATTCGTAATCAGCAACCTCAAAACTATAAGAATCAGTCATTATCCATCGAGATATACTGTTTTTCATAAAGTATTTAATATATTTGTTTGCTAAGTCCACAAATACTTGTGCTTTTAGAGTCACAGTAAGGACGCCATTTTGAATTTTTCAAAACGCCACTTTTCATTCGAAAGGGTATGAATTGACGAAAATTTTAAGGTATAATAAGTCCATTTTCGTTCAGTAGAATTTTGGGCAGAGCTCTGGGCCAGTTGACGTGAAACATCCCATATGTATTTAGTGCTAAATTTAGTGTACGTCCGTTTATCAGTACGAACGTCGAGAACTATAAGAGCTTGAAAAACCTTATGTGGACACAGAATTTAAAAATGTAGGTAACAGATTTTTGCGGTTTGTAGAAGCTAAAAGGGGTGTGGTCAACTTTTCTCCGTGGGGTATATAGAAGTCTGTGCAATTTGGTGGTTCGAGCTCTTATAGTTTCTGAGATCTCGACATTCGTACGGACAGACAGACAGACAGACATTTGCAACGTTCACAGTATTTCCTTTTACTTTACGAGTAACGTCGGGACAAACTCGTACACAAGTTTGTTGAATTAAACTTTTAGGTTTTTTGATCGCATATTTAAGTTATTATAATAAAAAACAAAATTCAACAAAAAAATATTTTGTATATAAAATTTCACAAAAAAATAATACAAAAATAACATTGAAAAATTCAAAAAACTAAAATTATTACAAGAAAATGGGACCATCTTATCACCACGTCCACGTCGTTGGTACTTGGGTGAGGATTTGTCAAAAACATACAATGCACTGTGGGCCAGAAATGTCACATTTTGGCAAAAATACCTTTTTTTTAAAGAATTTTAATAAAATTACAATGGGATCTTGTTAAGAATACTTTAAGCTATTTAATGCCAACTTTTCAAACAAGTTGACTTGTACGTTTTTAATGACACATTTTTAAAGTTAAAACTTCGTAAAACATTGAAAATTTTTTTGAAAATTACAGCCAAAATGTCGTTGCCTACAGCAATACGAAACATTAACAAAAGTTTCGCACATACCCTTATGTAGCAAATAAAAAAAGTAATATTGAAATTATTCCAAACACATCTTTTAAAAATTTAAAAAATCTATAAGTTTAGCTGTTTTTTTTTATAAAAATGTACTTTGCTTTAAACCTGCAAAAAAGCACCCTTCGCAATTTGAGTAAAACTTTTAAAACAAATTATTCAATTCGGCCGGAGCGCGGTTTTTGTGCGACTCTCTTTATTTTTTTTTAATGAATTTTCAAAGTATATACCCAATTGGAAGTCGAACATGATTTTAGTGAATTTGTGAATTTAAAAAGGACTAAAAGTATGCTTCACAACCAAAGTTATACACAAAACAACCAAATCAACATTTTTTTGCATAGTTGTACATCCTGGTGTTAAAATATAATTTAGCAGCCAAAAGGTTAAAAAAATTTAATAAAACCAAAAATTTTCTTTTAATATTTTGGGTTTGCAAAAGTAAAGACGCAACAAAGTTAGCGGTTCGAGTTTTTCATAAACTTTAACGTAGTTCTCACGGAAAGTTGCCATATTTAAAGGTTGATAAAAATTTAACCACTTAATATTTTTTTAAGGATATATTTTTTTTTAGTTGCGATCTTTTGTTGTTGAGTTTGTGTTAAATTGGGTTGAACCTCTGCAGTAGTTTTTTTTTTTTATAAATAAAAAACTAAAAATTAGGAAATATTTTTCAACTTTGGCTTAGATTATCTAAATCTTAAAAAAATAGAAGAAAATTTAAATTTTGTTTTTTAAAAGTTTAATCTTTTAAGACAATAATGGCCAAATATCAGCTTCCTAGCTACGCAGTGGAAGAAATGCCAGATTTTTGTCCAAAATGTGAACTTTCTGGCCCACTGTGCAATGTATATGTGAATACAACAATTTTATTACATAACATTATTTTCATCTAAATTACTTCGAGTGCCTAAAAATTTCACAAAGTTTGTGTTTGTCAACCCACATGATCGAAATGAAAAGGATAAAGATTTATCTGTTGGTGGTGATAATTGATATCATGCACCTAAATTGGGCGACTACAACTCGAGACATGAAAAAAAAACTTAAAAAAGCAATATAAATTTTGTTTTTTAACTTTTTTGTTTTTTGAATTTTTGTCTTAAACAAAAAGTTATGCAACAAATTTTTCTTTAATTAGTATACTTAAAGGGCTCTGTTGTTTTTCTGAGAAGCAACTTTTCAGCACTAGAGTATTACGATTCGATTTGAAAAATGTTCAATTTTTCACCCCTGTCTACTATATGTGCACGTAGAATTGAAACTTAGCTTCCAGTGGTCCGATCTTAAAATTACACAGGGTAACTCCGTTCAAAGGGTATTTATTAAACAAGATTCGGACGGCATTTTTGAAAGGAATGCTAATGCTAATCACTTTAGCTTGACATTCTGCTAACTTAAATAATTTAGAATTTATAGCTACAATTTTTCAGTTTGTTGGCTAATTATTTGCGATACTCGAAGAGTAAGCTGAGATCTGGGGAACCATAAGAGCTAGAGCCACCAAATTTTGCACAAAGACTTCTATAAACCCCACGTAGATAAAGATCAAAATCCGCCCACGCCCAAATATAGTTTATGTAGCCTCAAATAGGTGGCGAGAGTGTAGCGTATGGTTTGTGATATTTAAAAAAAAACAATTAGCCTAGTTATTAATTAACTGAGTGACAAGAATCTATTTGTCGGGTTGATATGGAAAGCCCCATATATGTTTATATCAAACTTTCATTAATTGGCGTGTTTTTTTCAACCTGTCAACAGTGGCGAAATTTTGATGCCTGGGAAAAGTTATGCAAATATATAAAGACAAAGATTGAGTAGCACACTCAAACGCTTTTCAACACTGCAGAATGAGAGAAGTTGAAGAGATTAAAAAGATGTAATAATCTACACTAAATTTCTTTTTCAACAATTACATTAACTTATTGGAGCCACCCTGGAGTATTACAATAATAATTTTTTACAATTATAATCGCTTATGACGGGTGTCATGGCTCAAACGTGACGGCGACATTTGGATTCCCTTTTTCACAGAAAAATAGCGTTTCCATAGTTTTCAACACGAGTGAAAAAACAGGGCAATGAGTATCTTGTTTTGTTTTTTTAAACAGGGCAGTGAGTATCGCAAATCTTATAGTCGGGAAACCCCTGGTGCCACTGAAACCGTTGACGGTGTTGGGGACTGTTTTTTACAAATTTCGTAAAAAAAACCGTCGGTGCCACAGAATCGTATCAAACTTATTGTTCGGACTAATGATTCAATAATGATGCAATAATTCAAGCCAAGTTGAAATTTTTTTTTGCAAGACAGTACCAATAACTAAACAAATTGCTGTACATAAAACAAACAAAATAGTTCAACATTTTGAACTGACCGCCAAACTAAATAACAGAAGAAATCAGTCTCCCATAGCGAATCCTTTTGCGAAATCTTCATTTTCTGTAACTAAAATCAAGAGGACGGAGTATAGCTTCGCTTTTCTATACTTTTCCCGAAAAGTATATTTGTTCAATTAAAACTAAAATAAATTGAATTAACTCAAATTTCCTAACAAGGGGTGCCCTTGTTGCAATACACGCGATGTTTTATCAATTGCACAATATATAAAACTTATTTTCTCCGAAATTTGGTATTTTCCATTTTGAGCAAGTTGGCAGTTGCAGTTTTTGACGTGACGGTTTTGTTAAATGCTTAATTTAAAATATAAGAAGGATTTAACCTTAACAAATGATGTATGCAGACAGCACATACAATTTACTATCTATGCTTATTTTATTTAACCATCTTTTAAAGCATAGGGTACATAAAAAGTATTTTATGGCACCAACGGTTTTGTGTTTGGTTAGAACTTGGTTGGGATTCGGTTTGAACGGTTTTTGTGGCACCCCCTAACTTGATTGAGATTCGGTTGAAAAGGTTTCTGTGGCACCCCCGAATATAGCCCTTGACATATCTTAACTTTTGGTATATAAAACAATCGCCTTCCATCGAAAATGGGTAATTATTTGCGATACTCGAAGAGTAAACAAATACTGTAAACGTTGAAATGTCTGTCTGTCCTTGGTTGGTCTGTCCGTCTGTTCGTCCGCACAAACATCGAGATCTCGGGAACTATAAGAGCTAGAACCACAACATTTTTCACACAGAATTCTATAAGCAAAGCGCAGATCAAGTTTGTTTCAAAACCTGACCACGCCCCTTTTTACGCCCACAAACCGCAAAACTCTGTGATGTCCACATTTTTAATGCTAGAGAAAAGTGGCCTTTATAAATGTTGTTTGTATTGAAAATATCTACCCAAATATAAATAAAAGTTTTGAAAATCTGACCATTTTTAAGAAATTGTGTGTACAAGTGCGTTTTTATTGCGCCCGAAAGTAGGCTAAACTTTTTTGAAGAGGGCTAGCTAGCTGTTTTTAAAGAGGGCAATGAGTATCGCCCATCTTATAGTCGGGAAACCCGACTATAGTGTTCTTTCTTGTTTTAACCTGTTTTGTATAAGCAAAGTTCGCATATTCAGATTTTCATATGCCTGCATTTATGGTTGTATGTTTATAAATGCGAATATAATTTATTTATTGTTTGGTGTCTTAAAACTAAGTTAAAACGAATTTTTGATTAAAAGAAATTTGATAACAGAAGGTTTGAATGTTGAAGGTGCGATCTACACTGTATTCTTAACTCGTCAAGAGGTGTTATTGTATGATAGTATAAATCAACAAATAGAAACAAAGAAAGATAAATAACAATAAACATTATGCTAATCTCAAAAAGTGTTCTTGGTTCAAACCACCTTTCTATAGCATTACATGTGTGGGCATAGCATAGGGTATAGTTAAAAAAAAAAACTTAATCTTCGTGGAAACAGACAAAAAAAAAAAGTTTAAAGTTAAGCCTTTTACGCTTCGATTAAGGCTATAAAAATTAAATAATCGTTGGAAGAGAAGTTTAATTGTGGAGTACACATTGTGGAAAATTCTAATCATTATTGAACAAGAAAGATGGCTATATTTGAACCTTTTTCTTACATTTTAAATTTACATTACATTTTTAACTAACATTTTTTACATTGCCATGCAATATGCCTAAGTCACATATAAACATAGTAGCTTTTATAAACCAGATTTTCAAACTTTTTTGTTACCTGAATAGATATTTTTCAAACAAACAACTAAGAGTCAAATCACTTTTCTCTAGCTTCAAAAATTTGGGCACCGGAGTACAAAGGCCCGTAGTCAAGTTTTAAAACAAGCTTGATCTGTGTAATATGGTGGTTCTGGTTCTTCTAGTTTCCGAAATCTCGACGTTCGTTTCCCTTCTTCATTTAAGGATTTGCCACTATGCCGCTTTTGACAAAGGCGTTTGATTTGTCTGAGTTTTGCCACCTTTTGACCACCAGCTAATGGCGTTAATGGTATACTAATTTAACTTATTAGAAGGAACTAGCATTGGCGCAACAAATACAAATTTTAGAATATTTGTTAAGTTGATTTAGAACAGGGGCATGCGGATTTGAAAAATTCAAAAGGTTAGAATCAAACTGGTTTTGATGTGCAGCCACAAAATAATTTTTAAAAAGTCAAATTATTTGTTAATGACCATTTTAATTATGCAAAAATGTTCTCAAAACATTAAAAAATAAGATACAAATATCATTTGCACGTTAACTTATGTCTGTTATTTTTTGTAGTTCTGGATCTGAATCCGTCAGCCTGGCGGAAAGTTTTCGTGATGTTTCGCTCGGAAGTAAACAGAGAGGGTTAGGCCACGTCAACTGTACCTAAAACATAAAAAAAATTTTCTGATTCGAAAAAAAAAACAATAAAAAATCTGCCGTTCCAGAGCTATGAGCTTGAAGCTTAAAATTTTGATAAACGGTGAGGAATTTCGAAAAACTGTTAAAAGTGTATTAAGGTACTGTCCTAAGCTACACATTTTTGTAGGTTTTGTTCACATCCAGAAAATTACTAGGCACAGTTGACATGGCCTGACCCAGAGTAAACGAAGGGACATTCAATTTCGTTTTGGTAACGGATTCGAAAAAAAAGGGCTTACTCTCAATTTTTATTTGGCATTTATTGGTTTTTTTTTTTCAATAAATGCAAGTGAAGTTGTAACTTTGCTTGCAAGATGATACCAACAACTAAACAAAACCTGTACATCTATATATATAAAAATAAGTGAACATTTTGATTGTCACTCCATAACTGCAGAACGGCTCGACCGATTGCCATACAATTTTTAAGGAAGGTGCAGGGAAGAGTGATCATTGTTATTTTTTTTTTAAATCCAAAATTGGTCCAGCCATTCGCGATTTAAAAATAAATTTAATTTTTGTCAATTTGATTTTGGTTTAAAATAAAAGTTTGTTCACACACTGCGATTAAAGTCATAATTTTACCAACCTTGCACAAAATTCGCTTCGAATCGCAGAATGTTGCTAAAACGCATTAAGACCATCCTCACGGTTTCAACTTTTTTTTGTCATCATTGATATTAAAGGTAAAGGACCAATGTGGACCATCCTCTGCTGAAAAATTCGCGGTTTCAACTTTTTTTTGTTATCATTGATATTAAAGGTAAAGGACCGATGTGGAGATTCGCGGTTTTAACTTTTTTCTATGCTATTATTCTATTGCAGTGCTGCCCAGCGGCCTAACTCGCGAGTCAGGCGATTTCTCTGCCCGCGCTCTGCCGCTCATGTACAAAGTTCATGTGAGTGTGTGTGAGTGAGTGCGAACGAAAATCAAAACGTTTGCTGGGTGTATTCAAGTTTTATTTGTCACTGTATTGGTGGGCAGTACTGCTCTATTAAGACTGTAGGACATCTTACATAGTTCTTGAAATATATTTAAAGGCCGCTTTCCCTTTGACGGTGATTTCGGTATTGCTAGTCATCGATTAAATGGGATGTAGACCCGTTTGGATTTGACAGCTTCCAATTCTTTTGCGTCCTAGCAGCTGTTGGACCCTGTGCACGCATGGCACTGTCAACATTACCCCAATTAATAATTTGAATATACGGCACTATTATCACGCCGAGGAATTTCCGTGTTGATGCACAGGCACTTTAAATTCGATCGTTCCGAACAGCCCTTCCACTGAAAAAACGTTTTATAAATGACAAATTAAATAGTTTCAATCTTTACATATAGCCTTTTATAGTTGATTTTCAAGGAAAATGGTTTCAAAAAAGCATATAAATTAAAATTGATCTGTACTTGCAGACAATTTAGCTCGAAAGGTCAACTTGAAAAGCTTGTTGTGGGAAAACTAATTATCGCAGATCAATGTTCTTTTGGAATAAGATGCACACTTTCGTCTTATTTAAACTTGCACTTAAACATTTTTAAAAATCTTAAAAAAAAAAATTTCTTTTATTCTCGACTTTTGCTCTAACGGCTTCATAGTGCGCCGCACGAACGACAGTCAAAACAGTTGCCAACGCAGATCAAGTTTCAAAATTTGACCGCTCTCCTTTTGACGTCCACAAATCTCGAAACTAAAACCTTTTAATGATAGAAATCAATGTAGATGGTATTGAAAACATTAATACGGGTTTTAAAAGATTTTTCTGGCCAGTTTTAAAAGGGTACATTTTGTTCATTTAGTTTGATGATCAAAAGTGTTGCTATTATACGATTGACCTTTATTAAAAAACCTTAGTTCTGCAGCTGCAAGGGTTTATAAACTTCAGTTGTTTAATTTCGATATTTTTTCGTTTATACTGCTACTGTGCTCCCTTGCATTATCCGTCTATTTCCAATAAAACACCTTGGTTTAGTAAAAAGAATAGTCTAGATCTCGCAGGACCCAAGTTCTAAATTTTTTTCACAGCTCACTACTTTTGGATCAATGTACAATCATTCCGGTGGTGGCAAGCCCCTTTTCAAAATCTTGAATCTACCTCTAAAAACTTTCCGACTCCCCAATATTTTTAGGGCTATATTTTTGAATTCTCTATACAAAAAAGTAAACCAATCGGATGCCATCAATTATGGAGGTACATATGTATCTAATAAGTTTTCGGCTTGTCCTAATTTTACACAATGTCGTTACTCCTCTTTTACAGCACTTTAATGGAGCGCAGATCAATAAACACAACTTCAGTTAAAAATTTGACTCTGTAATTTACTTTCTTCTCGTACAAATCTCGACTTTTGGGGTTTTGAGTTAATTTACATGGATTAATGTAAGTAACATAAAAGACATAAATATTATCCTTCCAGCCTTCTTCGTGTAAAATCTGGCGTCTTATAAGTGATAGAATAACGTCTGTTTTTTACGCAAGACTAAAGTTTTTAGATAGTTTTTTATAATAAAAAAAAAATTTAATCAAAATAATTTAACTAACTGACTAAAACCTTTTGTTTCTACAAGTTCGTAGGATTCTAGAATGTGGGTGCCCGTCTACTGTTCGCAATATGGAGTACACATTAAGATTTTTTATATTTTACCTTACGGCGCCTTAACTGGGATATTATCCTTGTGAAACCTTTTAATATGCTTAGTAAAGTATGTAGTTTATACTAATTTTAATAAACTCACCCTTCCTAGCAGTTAAACGATAATTATTTGCGATACTCGAAGAGTAATCAAATACTTTAAAACCGTCCGTCCGGTCGTCTGTCCGTACAAACGTCGAGATCTCAGGAACTATAAGAGCTAGAACCACAAAATTTTGCACACAGAATTCTATAAGCAAAGCGCAGATCAAGTTTGTTTCAAAACCTGACGACGCCCCTTTTTACGCCCACGAACCGCGAAACTCTGTGGTGTCCACATTTTTAGTGCTAGAGAAAAGTGGCCCCAATAAAGGTTGTTTATATTGAAAGTATCTACCCAAATATCTAAAAATTTTGAAAATCTGGTAATTTTCCAGAAATTGTGTATAGAAGTGCGTTAAAAATTTATTGCGCTCGAAATAGGCTAAACTTTTTTTTGAAAAGGGCCTTTATAACATATTGCGCTCGAAAGTAGGCTACTCTTTTTAAAGAGAGCTAGCGACTCTAGCGTTTTGTCTTTTTTTTTTTAAAGGAGGCAATGAGTATCGCTAATCTGATTGTCGGGAAACCCGACTGTTGCGCTCTTTCTTGTTGCTTGTGTTTTTATTCAAAATGTACATTTATATTTCTCAGTATTCTTTAAACAATTGATCTGTTGTGGTCTTTTCCATTAGTATTTTTTTTAAACCTAAATAAATCATTTCTCTTTAAACTTACTTTTTAGCATTTATCATGTCGTATACGAATCACGTTTGTAGTCTTTGCCTTTATCTTCTATATATTGGTAAGTGTTAACATTTACTGATCTTCACTGTCACTGAATTAAGCATTTATCATACATTACATACATTTATCATCATTATCATTTATGTACACATTAAGGATGGACAATTAATATAGAAGCACAATTTTTTAAGTAGGGCTCACAGGTTTTTCCAAATTTATATTGAAAATATTAATTTGCAGTGCTATGAAGCGAGTATGCAGCGGAAATCATGAACGTGCGGTCGACGCGGTGTTCAAACTATGTCTGAGTATGGCCAAAATGGCTCAGGGCCAGAAGCATAAGGGTGCAAGCGGTACCGATGGTCTTCGCTGGCCCCGCCTTTCCTCGATTCAGCGTTTCCCATTGGCCCAAACAATCTCATGTTTACAGGAGAAACCTGAGGGTGGCATTCAAATGTAATTTGCTATTATGTGGAATGTCCTCCTGATTCTATCGATGGTAATAGCGCTGTCTCTGTTGGGCCTTTTGAAAGTTCGTAAGAGATTCAAACGAAGCATAAACAGCTACACCTATCTTGTTCTTGCATTCACACTTCCGCTCCTATAAGAAAATCATAAACTACTTTCAGTGAGTTTTAATTTCAATTGTAGAGACTGTGGTGTATATAGAACCAATATACATACATGAGTTGTTGTTATATTTATAAGATCAAGGTATACCGAATTTTTATTGTAGTTAATCAATAAAAGCGCAATTATATTGCTCATTTATAAGTAAACGTTTTAATTAAACTGTTTTTGAAAACATGCCAAGAAAACAAAAGAAAAACAGGAAGGCATAAAGAATTAAAGTGGCCCCATACTCTTTGTCACGAAATAAAAACATTAGTTAAAGCAAAAGAAGTAAAGGGCATTAAACTTATCGGATTTTATACGTCTCTCAGAAAAAATATTAGTTTTGTTAATTTCCAAACCCTTTCCAAGATACAACAGTTTAAATTTAACTTATGCGCCTTACCTTGTCTGGGAAACAAACGCGTTTTTCTCAAACGCACTTCTTTCGAGACACATGGACTCCTTATTTGAGCAAATCTTAGCTGATTCGTTTAGTGCATTCAGAACATATGTACGGAGTTACTGACGTTGGATTTATTGATATTCATTTTTCAGAAAATGGTGCGTTATAACGCAAAATTATTTATAAAAGAAACGTAATAAAATTTTAAGCGGACAAACCTTTATCAAAATAACTCAACTATGTCTCAGCCATCTGATTTTAGGACGTTTTTAAGTTTTAAGCTTTATATTTTTTAAACTCACCACATTTAAATTTGCAATCACGCCTTTTGTAAGCCCCTTTCAAAGTATTAACTTTACCTCTGGAAACTCTGGATGCCAGCAATTATGGAGGAATGTATCTTTTAAGTTGTCAGCTAATCCTTATTTTACCAATGTCGTTGCTCTTTAAAAAAATATTGTCGACATACAAGCTCACGTACTTTCAAGCTTAGTTTACTTTACAAAAAATGGTCAGAATTTCAAAACTGTTTGATATATGTGTAGATTTTTCAGTACAAACTGCATATATTTAAGCCACTTTCATTCAGCTTGAAAAATGTGGAAGCCACAGAGGTTCACGGTTTGTGGGCGTTCAAAAGGGCATGGTCATGTTTTGAAACAAACTTGATTTGCGTGTGGACATAAAATTCTGTGCGCAAAGTTTTGGTGAGCTCTATGGTTCCCGAGATCTCGACGTTCGAGCGGATGGACGGAAAGACAGACAGACGTTTACAGTATTTTCTCATACTCTTCGATTAACTGGAATAACAACCAACTTCAGTGTCTTAGACCTTTAAAAAAACGGAAATAACGAAGTGTTTAAACTAGTATACAATACATAGGGAAAAACTAATCATTTCTATATATAGGGGAGAAGTGGGGGTTGTGGGCATGGGTCGGTTGTGGGCACCCCTACGTATATTTTCACAAAATGAAGATTGACTTTTTTTGGTAATGTCATTCGCAAGCAATTACCCTATGTATGATTTATGCCAAATATCAAAGTAAACGAACGCGTTTGCTTTTTGAAATGAACGAATTGTTTTTTTTTGTGCTTGGAAAAGGTGGTGAAACTTTTTTCAAAGATTTTCAATAGTGTATTAATTAAAGTGAATCGATTAAGAAAGGAAAGGGAAATGATTTTTATTTAGTCAAAGTATTATACTAAATGGAACAATATCGATTTAAGAAGGTAAGTGTAATGCATTTTTTATTTACGTCTTAAAATTTTTGCTAAATTTTGTTGGGGGAAACAAAATTGGGGGGGGGGGTGGGAAAATTATTTTTTTTGTTTTTTGTTTTTTTTTTTTAAAGATATAAGTTGAATACTATTTCTTAATTCATGAAATCTACTTTGAACTATAAGAAATGTGCGACTTTTAATTATGACAACGAATAATGAATGAAAAAACATAAAACGGTAAATTAAGTATTTTGCTGGACATGCGGGCGCAATACACATGTAAAATTTTTTCTGAATTACGCCTATGTAGTCTTTGAAATAAATAAATTGTTTTTGTTTGTTGTTTTTCCATATTTTTCCATTTGCAGCTTTTTTCCCAGGGTGCCCCCAACCCCCAAAACAAAAATTTTAGCTGAAAAATAAGTTTAAATGTCTATGAAATTTTTTGCATGACGAAATCATGTATGTTTCTTCATAATTAGTTGGTTTAGGTTTTTACACAGATACCCATATGTCCAAATAATATGCACTAGTTCGGTAATTATAAGCCAAAAACAAAACTATGCCCACAACCCCCACATCTCCCCTACAATTTGAAAACGTTTTTTAAAAACTTCACTTTTATGTATAACACTCTTTAAAACGCCCACATACTAAGAAAGCTAGAGAAAAGTGATTTTGATTTATACATCTAAACATTTTCAAATTCTGCCAATTTTCAGAGAAAAGTGGCCCTTATAAATATCTACACAGATATCTAAAAATTTTTTTAATCTGGCCCGTTTTAAGAAATTGTGTATACAATATTTTAAAGAGGGCAATGAGTATGGTAAATCTGATAGTCGGGAAACCCGACTATAGCGTCCTCTCTTGGTTTTTTTAATGGTAATGATCAACGGAAATCGGATAGCCGGTGAACCCGACTAAAGCGTTTATCCTTGTTTTGATTGCAAATCATGCAAATACTTAAAATGTTCCCTGTTAATAGAAATTTTGTTTTACAAAACGTTCCAAAGCGATCTATTTTAAAAATATTACCTAAATTAAAAAAAAAAATGTTTTTAATCATGACTATAACTCTCTTCAATCTGCACCTTTTATAAATTTGAGCTTTGTGGTCTTCATTAAAATCAGCATGTACAGTTTTCCAAATTTTTTGCATATCAAAGATATGAACCAGCCTTACAATTTAACAAATTAACAAATTTACAGCCGTATTGGGTATCTCTTTTCCCTGGCACTGAACTATAGCTTTAATTGTTTTTCTTTTATTTAAAACCTTCACTGGAAAATAAGTTTAGTATACTTTTACAGCTGCTAAGAAGAAGTTTAGTCGTATTAATATTTTGGACATGAGCATGAGAATGCACAAAATAACCTAATCTTGTCGACTCTGTAAACCTTGTCACCTTGTTGGGATAGCAAGAGCAAAACCACTTCGGAAGATTGTCCGCAATGCGATTACCATTTGCCAAGTAATCCCCTTTGTCACTCAACACTACCTTCTCATCTTGCAAAGACTGGGAGCGTCTTTGAGTGAACGTTTTTTTCAAATCATTATTATTGTTTGCATTCGACACTTTCTTTTTAAAACCGGAGGCGACAATAGAAACTATCATAAAGCTAAATTTTGTTTCTTAGAATATCAGCCTAATGCAAACCAATTGAATGAAAAACAAAAAAGAACGCTATAGTCGGGTTCCATGACTACTTATAAGATTCTCACTACTCAGTTTAATTATATCAGAATTATTTAAATTAGTAATAAAAATCAATAAGTTATGGTTTGATTAAATTTGACCTTACGGTCAAATACGCAATTTCGCCACCTGGTCACAGTTTGACATAAACACTTATGTACAGCAACATTTGGCGGCATTGCAAAATCTTCTTAAATTCTCTATTATGGTTTTGTACAAATGTAGCTAGACAGTGCACGTATCATTATATTCCCTTCAAACCCGTTCGCGATTTGTGTGCGTTTAAAGGGGCGTGGTCAAGTTTTGAAACAAAATTGATCTGCGGGGGTATAATTTCTATATCAAAAATATACGCCACTTTGAATTTGTTAAAAAAATGTTTAACCCTTCTGTGAGCGGAAGGAACATTTTTGTTCCATTTCAATTTTGCTTGTAAATATCTCGGGTTGTGTGAAAGCTATCGATCTGATATTTTCTGAAAACTCGTCTTTAACAATTCTAAACAAGTTTGCCGATTTTTAATTAAATCTGTTGATAACCTTGGATTTTACTAGGGAAAACTTTTTTTAACTACGTTGTTGAGCGGAAGACACAAATTTGTGCATCGTGTTTGAACCGCGTATATCTTAAAAACCTTTATTCAGAAAAATTTGAAATTTTTACTGAATGTGTATTAACTCAAAATCATTAAATTTAAAATTTAAATTTTTAAATTAATCCTACACTAAAAAAAAATTTTAAAGTTTTACCTTGAAAAAAAATTTGCAGGTGAGATTAATAGCGTAAAACTCGCAAACTGATCAAACGATTGAAAAACGTGATATACTACTTTATAGGGCTTTCAATAAGCTTTCCTAAATGGTCAAATGTGGCATACCCTTGTTTGGTAAAACTATAAGAAAAACAACCAATATTGTTAAAAAATTACATTTATTTTACACAAAATTTATCAATAGTAGGTACCACAAACATACTAGAAAACTAGTATTATTTTTATTTCAAAATTGTTATTATTATAAAAAAAATTTGTTTTAATCCCATAATTATTACTATAAGTGTCCAAAAAGGGGTATTTGTGGTTTTAGGTACTCTTGCTAATAAAAGTAACGGTCACAAATCACCCAACTCATTTATGACCGCCAGGTGCAGGTGCCGACAGCTCCTTTTGGAATGACCCAAAAAAGGGTTGATGGTAAAACATACTACCTGCACACATTTTTTGCACGTTTTTAGACCTTTGAACTACTTTTATAGTGACTTCTTCTAAAGAAAGGTATGACACATTTGACCTTTTTGGAAAGCTTATTAAAAGTCCTATAACGAAGTATACCACGTTTTTCAGTTGTTTGATCTGTTTGCGAGTTTTACGTAATTAATCTTACCTGCAATTCTTTTTTCCAAGGTAAAACTTAAAATTTTTTTTTAGTGTAGTCTTAATATAAAAATTTAAATTTTAAATTGAATGATTTTGAGTTAATACATATTCAGTAAAAATTTCAAATTTTTTTGAATAAAGGTTTTTAAGATATACGCGGTTCAAACACGATGCACAAATTTGTGTCTTCCGCTCAACAACGTATAAACAATCTTCCGCTCACAGAAGGGTTAAATATAACTTCTAATGAAACAAAAAGTAGCTGGATATTAAAAAAAAACAAGAAAGAACGCTATAGTCGGGATCCCCGATTATCATATTTGCGATACTCATTGCCCTCTTAAAAAAACAAACAGAACAAGAAAAAACGCTAGTTGCCAGTATTCCCCCTTTAAAAAAGTGAAGCCTGCTTTTAGGCACAATCAATTTTTAACTCACTTGTGTATACAATTTTTGAAATGGCCAGATTTCAAAATTTTTAGATAACTGTGTAGACATTTTCAATACAAACGAAATTTATTTAGGCCACTTTTCTCTAGCATTAAAAATGTGGACACCACAGAGTTTCGCGGTTTGTGGGCCACGCTCCTGGTCGGGGTTTGAAACAAACTTCATCTACGTAGGGTATATAAAAGTCTGTGTGCAAAATTTGGTGGCTTTAGCTCTTATGGTTCCCGAGATCTCAGGGCTCGTACGGACGGACGGACGGACGGACGGACAGACAGACATTTCAACGTTAACAGTATTTGCTTACTCTTCGAGTTAAGTTTGTTTTTGTTTTCAATTTTATCTTTAGTAAATTTTTATCCACAAATTTTAAAAGTCCTGTTTTTCAAATGTATCAAAACTATGCGACACCTTCACTTATGTTTTTTTTTTTTCCTACAGATGTTGGACAATAATATTTCGTTTACAGAAGCGTTTGAACATGTGTAACTTTGATAAATAAGGTTACCCAGGGTTTTTTTTGGTTCGATTAAAGCCTAAACATTCGACAACACCATCATACAGTGAAATTAAAAAAACTAACTCAAATTCTTAACTTTTTGCTGTCAAAATCAGGAAAAAATTGTTTTTTTGAGAACTGTTTAATGCCATTATTTAAATAGCTGCAAGGCTGCATCATTGGATTGGCACGAAAGCACATGAAATGGACGACATAGTTGTACGGCTACTAAGATTCTTATCATAGTGATTTTCTTTTGCAAATGCGGAGGGCCAAACGTGATTTTAAACATACAGGCTCTCAGAAAATATTACTAAGATCAGTTCCTTGTTAATGTTCCTCCTGATTTTTCAATTTTTCTTGTCAATCAACCCACTCTTGTGTGTGCTCACTCAAACCCCGATGTCAAACAAATATGATCTTTTTTTATACAAATAGATTGTAAGAATATTAGTATACTAGCCATTTTCTTGGATTAAGAAAAACAAGAGTTGATATTTTGTACAGTCCAGTTTGTATTTGAGCTCTTGTTTGGCAACGCAAAGATAGAAATAACAAGAAAGAGCCCTGTATAGACAAGTTTACAAAAATTAATAGAAATAATACACCTAAGCCGATGACACCAATTCCTGGTAGACTAGATTACGAAAAAAGGTTTCGGGCCAGTTTTTTTTTTTAGATCAAAAAAAAAATTATCTTAAAAAACATTTTTTTTATTGAATTTTTCTTAAACTTGAAAACCAACTCTACCACAAAAAAATGTTTTCGGTTTGGTTTAACTTTTTTTTTTAAGTAATTAAGTGTTTTAAAAAATTACATTTACGATTATCAGGATTAGGTGGGATTAAGGTTTCTTCAGTTATGTAACTGAGGAACACATACGAAATGGGAACCAACCTTAGTTTTTGTCTTCATTTGCATCATACCTGTGACACAGAAAAAGAAAGATCAATTTAGATTTGATAAGCGCAAGTCACATAGATATTTATATTTTCAATGTCCTTTTGATGACTGAAAAATGTAAAACAGATATTCTTTCGAATTCTTAAATTTCCCGCTCGATATGAAATTTATTAGAATTCTTAAATTTCGGTTTTATATTTTAATGTCGAGTCGATATGTTCACCATGTAGAACAGATATTTTTGACATATCCATTTGATATGTTAGTATCTGGTCAAAAATGATTTAAGCAATGATGATCATATCATATCAATTTTTGTTCTGTGTCTAAGCATACACATATTTGTTAGGCTCTCTGAGAGAGAGCCTATCTTAAAAAATCCATTATAAATATTATTTTCAATGGATTTCTGCCATGACTGGGTTGTCCGATTCGGTAGAGTACCAACTTTAATGTATAACCTTTTAAGATTTTTCAACGGATGTTTTTCGAGTTTTTGAGCCGTTTTACATTCGTTAACAGCCAAATAAGTTCACAAAATTTGTGTTTGTCGAGCTCTTGCAGTTATAACTTATATAATTAATTTATTCAGTACAGCAATTTTAAAGATTGAACTATTGGTAGAAAAATCTAGTTAAAAGCATCAAGATCGGTTGGCCACTCCTCGAGATAAAAACTTTAACTTGAAAAGAAAACCGGTTAGTCATTTTTTAAACTAAAAAAAAACATTTTTTTTTAAAACTGGCCTACAGAAATAATTTAAATGCTATTTTCGTAATCTAGAAGTCCTACCAAAAAATTGTGTTATCGGCTTTGGTGTCGATAAATTGAAAACTAGAGCTAAACCTGTTACTTATAGGCCTTTAAGAAAAGTTTTGCCTACATTCAGGCTCAATTAGTGTGTGTTAAAAATATCAAAATTTATGGATGTCTATGTAGATATTTTTAAATCAAACAGCGTTGGTATCAACCAGAGTTTTGCCTTTAAGTACTATCATTACTTTTGCATTATCATTAGACAAAAAAATGATTTTAATGCATTACTTTTGACAAATATAATGCTAATGAGGTTAGGTTAGAGCTGCGGCTGACACAAGGTCAGCCCACTTAGGCCATCACTGGCCCATTGTGATACCGCAATGGATCATTTATACCCTTTAAGCCACTAATTTATAAAGAATCCCAGCCCGTTTCTCTAATGAAACCTGCTATTTTCTTCGGGGGAACAGCTGCTAATTCAGCTAGATTGTCAAGGAAATATTCTCCTATATACTTTTTCCTGCGCCTGATAAGGGCCACACAGGAGCAGAAGAAGTGCTCTACTGATTCTACTTCTTCCTCGTTTTTGCAACTTCTACAGAAGTCGTTGTTTAGGACGTTAAGTCGGGATGCGTGGGCTCCTACGAGCCAGTGGCCTGTAATTGCTTTGAGAAAAGTAATGCTAATGAAAAATCAATTCATTACTTTTGAGAAAAGTAATGCTAATGAAAAACCAATTCTTTACTTTTGAGAAAAGTAATGCTAGTGAAATATATTTCATTACTTTTGAGAAAAGTAATGCTAGTAAAAAATATTTCATTACTTTTGAGAAAAAGTAATGCCAATGATATTTTTTCATTACCATTAATAATGATATTGAAAAAATTTGCATTAAAAATTACATGAAATATTTTTCAACTATATTTTTTTGACAATATATTGCAAAATCAAACAGCGTTGGTATCAACTTCATTTCTCCCGCAATAAAAACTTGTGCGTCACAGAGGTTCGCGGTTTGGGGGCGATAAGAATGCCATTTATAAAAGTTAATTGAAGTTCATGTGCAAGTTGGTGGTTTTAGCTCTTATGGTTCCCAAAAAGGTGTTAAAAAATTTTCAAAATTGGATAGCTAGCAACTCTGCAACTAATGCGTGTGGTTTCACTTATTAAACTAGTTACAAAATTTAATACGGCATCAGCAACATCAAAGGTTTTTTGTATTGTTCTTTTTCTACTCTCGACGGTTTAGACGAAACAAAGGTTCTTTATTTGGTTTTATATAGAGGCTAAGCCATCGATTGCCATCGGCACGCCTTTTGCCAGCATGACTTATCAAATTCCGAACACGAGATATCGCACACTTCATCTCAATATACATTGAAACGTGTGAAAATGTAAAAAATGTATACGAATCTTTTTTATAATCAGAAACAGGTGTGTAAAAATTTACTTATTCCATTCAAAGTTTGGGTAAACATTTCCAAAATCAAACCAGTCGTGTTCTTCTTTTCAAATGTATGGCGAAAGCTAAAAAGTTATCCTAGTGGATTGATTACTGGGTATCTTGCTGCCAAGGCACTCGGCTTAAGCGTTCTTACTGGTAGATATTTTCGGAATCAAATTTTAGATATTTTTAGTGCAAAGCTATTTCTTACAAAAACCTTTACCAAAAGAAATGTTATTTGCGCGGGCATCACAAAATTTTGTGTTCAAAATAGATCTAGATTTTAAAACAGATCTAGAATTTAAGATAATTTTTAACAGATCTTATAGATCTCGGTGTGCTTAAGCATTCTTGGAATTTTTCCATGGCCCTAGGTTTTCTTGTTTTTCTTTTTCTTTTGTTGCCCACATCCAGTTTTAAAAACAAGTCTTTTTCCCAAATTGTATTTTGTCGTTTTAATTCGTTTGCCTTTTAGAATTTTGAAAAGTCAATATATTGGAAAATATTAGACATTTAAGTTTTGGTATTTTTTTTCAAACTGACTTTTGTGACATTTTTTTTTTAATCGTTGCATCGTTTTGCCCATATTTTTAAAATTTTGAAAAACTTAATATTTTGGATAGTATAATCCTTTTTGAATTTGTTTTAAAAATATTTGCACATTTTTTTCCCACGTTTGCCCATCTTTAAAATTAAAAAAAAAAATATTTTGAAAGAAAAAGATATTGTAATTTGTACAAGATTTTTTTGAAAAATTTACTTTTTTTAATTTGATTCAAATTGTTATATAACTGTTATAATTAAAAAAAAAAACTATAACTTTATTGCAGTGGATCAATAGTAGTTTTAAGACTAAGACAAAATGAGAGGTTGTAAAAACGAACAACTGCTCGTTGCTTGTCAACAGCATGTCATACCTACTTTAAGGGGTACTTGAGCCTCTGCACTTTTTTTTTTTTGCCCAAATCTTATCCTTAGAATGTAAAGAACGCGTGCAAAATATAATGGCGAAATTCCGTATTTAAGAAAGTTACAAACAAAAACAAACTTCCATGTGCATGCAAAAGGGTAAACGCGATATTTTAATAAAATTCTTGTTGCATATTGTTATAATAGAATAATTATTTTTTTTTTTTTTGAATATTAAACATTTTTTTTAGCCAGAAACAAAAAAACAGTGATTTTTCAAATTTAGACTTTGAAGGGTCCACATTTTTTTTTTTTTTTTGAATTTGTAGATACTACCATACCGGGTATGAAAGTTGACTTATAAATAGATTTAATATTGTTAATTTCTAGCTGACAGAAGTGGCTGAATTGGGAGCATCACAAAGCCCTAAAAATGTCAAGTCAAAATTGATATTTTTGTTATCTGTACAGAAAAGGTGCTAGTGTGTTTTTTTTTTACAATTTTTTAATGCTAAATTTCGCTTATCGCACAAAAGCGCATGACCATACTTTGTAGACATATTAATGACACTTTTAAGTATAATTAAAGAAAAAAAATGATCGCGTGCGGACGCGTGTGGTTCAAATTTATGTCCATGCAAAGCAAAAAAAATCCATACGCTTTGTAGACTATTAGAAATTTTTTTTTAAAACCCAAAAAAAATTTTTTTTAATTAAAATTTACCATACAACTAAAAAAAGTTTAAAGTAACTGAATAAAAAAAACTGAACTGAACTGAAATCTGAACTTTTAACGTACGTTGTGAAGCCCATGTTAAACCTAAACTTATAATTTAAAGAGGGTTTGATGGAGACTTTCATCTATTTTGAATTGGTATGACTCACTTAGGGTAAATCCGGGACATGTGCCCCACGTTTTTGAAAATCGAAATGGTTGTTTCACAAATATGTTTACGAGGGCTTTTGTGATTGTTGTAGGTCGAGTAGTATATCCAGAAGTAAGAACAACATTTTATTCATCAATATTTTACGTTACAAGCTTTCTGTGGGATGATTAATAAAAAGTAGCAAATTTGCTAGTTCAAAATCTTCAGCAACAAGCGCCCCGCTTTTATGCTTAGGATTTAAATTATTTTGCAAACAACAACTCGCGAAAAAAGCCATTACATTGATTCTACGGTACTTTCTAACACACACCAACATTAATAATAATGATAAAAATAACAGATCTGGTTTTTAAAGATAATAAAAATAAAAGACTGAATTTGTCGATCGAGGTACCAAAATTGAATCACAATACGAAAATTTTATTTATACAAAAAAAACATTAATAAATAATTGTTAATTATGTAAAAACACCATATAGAATATTTTTGTTAATAAATAATAACAAACGTTTACAACATAAAGTGCTCAAACCAGATTATCAGTAGGGCGTTTGTCCCCGAGAACAAGTGGGGCGCTTGTCCCGATTGCATAGCATATGAAAATTATTAATTAAAAAATATTGGCGAACAGTAAATGTAAAAATAGTTATCTGCTAAATGATCTTGTTGACATTTTGACGATGAAATAACAAACATTTTTGAATCGCTAAAAAAATTTTCGCCTGTTTTTTGACCTACTGCGTATGGATTTCATAAATTGTGAATAGTTAACTTACCAAGTACGAATTTTCCACACAAGTTTTTCATTTTGACACTTAAACACAAGTTTTCCCGAGATGGCGCTGCAATCTTATCGATGCATGATAACAATAAACAAAGTGGGGCACTTGTCCCGGCGGGGCCATGTCCCGGTTTACCCTATTTGAAATCGAAAAAACACGTTTTTGAATTGGGTCCCTTTTTTTTGTTTTTTTTTTTTTAAATACCCCACTGCGCGACTGCTTAAATAACGAAAGTGATTTACATTTTTATTAATTATTTTTTCCGTGTAAGACTTTTTGACATAAAACATACATCCACAAACATTTAACATTTTAATATCAGTTTTGTGCTTTTTGATTTTTAATTTATCTGTTCATTAATTTTTCATTAATTTAAAAAAAGTGGTGTGTCCAGCCTACGCACGACAGAAGTGAAATTTCTAGTATTTTTCTCTTTCTTATCATTTCATTATCTCTTTTTTTTCCGTCTTAGGTTAGTTTGAATATTAGAGGTTAAATAATTCAAGGACGAAGCATGAATTTTGTTTATCTAATATTTATTTACAAGTATGCAATATTACATTAATAACAATTATAAAGAAATTACAATGACAAGTGTAGCATGCAACGTTGAAGTTGTACAAGGAGCAGATGACTAGTTGTGAGAGAAAGAGAGAGCAGATGTGCACACGCTGGTTCCGGCATAATAGTTCGGTAGTGGGAGTGGGAATAATATGCAACTATCTCAATTCTCAGGCTCAAAATAGAACATATTTTCCAGAAATAATTAATCTTCGCGTGCTTACATAGGGAAGGGGAAGGCAGAACGAGGTCAAAACAACGAAAAAATAGTAATATAGAAAGAAAAAGAGAGTAGAAAGTTAGATCATGGCACTCCTATTCAAGAACATTGGACGCACACGGACACTGCGATGGTTTTCAGCGTCCTTATCCCCACCCTTCCATGATCGCCTTTCGCATAGCTCACGGCTGACGATCCCGATGGTCCTTTGTCCTTTTCAACGTTTGGGTCTCCTAGGGTTAAGCATGGCTTCCATAAAAATACGCGTACAGACATCGATCTTTAATTGTTTTATAGATTTTTATATTAAAAACAAAAATAACAAAATAATTTGTATGACTATTAGTTAGAGTAGAATATTGATTATTATGATTAAATAAATTTACTTTTTCTTTAAACGCAAAAGCAATACTCCGTTATATTAGCAATTACTTTAATTCGTAAACAGCCTTTTAAATCGGCAATAAATCACTGATTCCAAAAAGTCTTATCTCGACTGCAAAGCGCGAGCAAAAGAAATACAACAATTTATGTAAACGTTTCGGGCGTATGACTTACGTTTTGCCTGTTCCCTAGACGAAAGATCTTTCGGCAGGTGCACTGGAACACACCTATGTATTTCGATGTTTTGTTTTTGTCTTAAAATTCGCACGGTTACACAAGTATTTTCATCATGCGTTCTCGCTTGCTCCCGCGGGCTAGCGATTAGTAAAATAATTTGGGGGGTTTCATATAGTCACTTTGTTTCCTTTGTTTCACTTATTTTATTTTGTTTTTAGCACACTTTTACTGTTGTTCCATTACTGCAGGTTTTGCTCTTTCTTTGCCACTTTGCCGAAATTCACAAACAGAAAAAAAAAAAACAAGAAAGAACGCTATAGTCGGGTTTCCCGACTATAAGATTTGCGGTACTCATTGCCCTCTTTAAAAACAGCTAGCTAGCCCCCTTCAAAAAAGTGTAGCCTACTTTCAAGCGCAATCAATTTTAAGCGCCCTCTTAAAAAAAAAAAGTTTTGCCTACTTTCGAGCGCAACAACAAATTTTTACGCACTTGTATTCACAATTTCTTGCATATGGCCAGATTTTCAAAATTTTTTGATATTTGGGCAGATGTTTTCAATACAAACAACATTTATAAGGCCCACTTTTCTCTAGCATTAAAAATGTGGACACCACATATTTCGCGGTTTGTGGGCCTAAAAAGGGGCGTGCTCAGGTTTTGAAACAAACTTGATCTGCGCTTTGCTTATAGAAGTCTGTGTGAAATTTGGTGGTTCTAGCTCTTATAGTTCCCGAGATCTCGATGTTTGTGCGGTCTGACGTACGGACAGACGGACGGACAGACAGACATTTCAACGTTTACAGTATTTGCTTACTCTTCGAGTATCGCAAATAATAAAATGGGCGGCGTTAACTTTCGCCTATTTTAGGGCATGTTGCGCTTCCTGCTACACTTGTTGGCCCTGATCACTTCCGTGTTAGGTAGGCAAGTGCTTCTACGGCCGTCGAGGTTATGTGGACCCTTCTTTGTTGGGCTACGTTTGTCTACTGAATTTGGGGACTGCGTGAACGAGATAAGGCCCACCGACAATGTGACGTCACGGAGAACTGCTGCTGCTGCTGCTGCTTAAGGGTGGTGATCACCTCATGGAATGGCTCAACCACTTGATGGACTTTGCTGGGGGGCTCTTGAAACCTATTCAACCCGGCTGCGTTTTACAAATTTTTAGCCTGAGGTTCTGCCTGCTGCTGGACAAGGGACCTCCATTAAGCGTTAAGGCGAGTGATTGGCGAACTTATGGCTTGTTTCTCGGCTGCTGCGGCAGCGATATATCGTCGTTGCACTGAAGGAGCTTCCCCAGGTATAAATTGAGCGAAGGTAAATTAATTCTATTACTGTGCTACTGTTTTCTACATGCCTTTGAGGTCATGCCATTTCGGTTGCCTACTTTTAGGCTTAAACGTTTTACATGCAGTTTTCTCATGTGACATTTTCATTGTCAATTTCATGAATATCATTTCCTAATGTCGTGATAATTGGGTTATGGTAACTAAAGTGCGAGATGTATACATGAGCACTCAAATCTTTGATGAATCGTGCAAAAACTGCTTCAATTGTTGTCCCGTGTTTAATCGTGCTAATGTTCCTTTGAAAATATGTAATTTGTCTTCTTCTTCTTCTTCTCGATCAGCTGTGCGCTGCAGCGGATTCGCAGTGTAAAGGGTGAGAGCGCATGGTGCAACTATACATATGTGTTAGTTGGTCTCAACGCAAGAGCTGCTCTCTTTTGAGGACGTCATTTGTGCGTCTCTATCATGGTGAAACTATATAGGTGGTCTCATTAGCTCTGCCAAGGACGTTATTTTTCAGCGCTCTCTCTCCGCTCTCAGAGAGAAAAGTGCTAGAAAGAGATAGAAATAGTTTTTCTTTCAAGAAAGAAGAAGACAACGAAGAAAAAAGCGCTACACAACTTCTTTCGACAACGTTTGACAAACGACTGGCACAAATAACGTCCTCAAAAGAGGGCAGCTCTCGCGACGAGACCACCTATATAGTTTCACCATGGTCTCTATCTAGGTGTCTCATTCTATCGCGTAAGAGAGACAGAGAGGTAAACATATTTAACGTCCTCAGCAGAGTTGACGAGACCACCTTATATATTTGCACCATGTGCGAGCGCGCTCAGAGCGAAGAGAGGAAAGAAGAGGACAGAGCAAACGTTCGTCAGTAGTTAGAGAGGGACAGGAACCTGTAGGATGTTTGTGACGGTCATGAATCGGTTTTACTCCGTCCCCGAAAATCCAAAACGCACCTAAAGAAGTTTCACTTCAAAAAAAGGTGTTAAAATAAATTGTTTATAATTTTTTGAAGTGAAACTTCTTTAGGCGCATGAGGGTAAAATTTGTACAAATGAAACGAAACGTTTCATTTCATTGAAAAAGTCGAAAAAGAGAGAGAGAACGATCGAGAGTGATTGAGAGAGAGTAAGGGTGCGTTTACACTAGGCTGCGTTTAGCGTTTCTGCGTTTCAGGCGAAACCCGGTTTTTTTAACATAGGTTTATCATAGGGGCCTAGTGGTGGCAAAAATGTGCGTTTAAGTTGCGTTTACTTGGCGCTTAGTGCTTTTTTACCGATATCTACTCGATGTTTGGGATATCGCACTACAATATCACCACGAGGCAACTGTCATTTCAAAAATGAGCAACAAATACATTAAATATAAGCGTAACATATAATAATAAGTTGCTCTAGTGCAGATAATATCAGCAACTCTTCGTCGGTTATTTCACTGTTCATTCTTTGACAAAATAAAAGCACAACTATCAAAACCAACAAACGCAAAAACTCGAGTTTATGTAGTGTAAACGTATTTTCTGCGTTTTGCGTTTTCTTCGATAACGATAGGAAACTCGTGTTAGTGTACAAGCACCTTAAGACAGGGCGAACGTAAAAGCGAAAAATGTATATGTATATCCCTGTCCCTCTCTCACCGCTGACGAACGTTCTCCCTGTCCTCTTCTTTCCTCTCTTCGCTCTGAGCGCGCTCGCACATGGTGTGAATATATAAGGTGGTCTCGTCCGCTTTGCTGAGGACGTTAAATATGTTTACCTCTCTGTCTCTCTCAATCGGTAGAATGAGGTAGCTAAATAGAGACTGGCACAAATAACGTCCTCAAAAGAGAGCAGCTCTCTCGTTGAGACCACCTTACACATATAGTTGCAGCATGCGCTCGCACAAAGTTGAGAGAGTAAAATCTAAAAATAGAATGAGCTTGCTTGTGTGAGAATACGATTTTTAAGCTAAAATCATTTCTGTGACATCAGTTAAGCACAATGCCAAAAATTGTGGTGCGAGAATGTGAAACAATTAAAAATAAAATATCTGTTAGACGGCCAGTTAAAACATCAACACAACGGGTACGTGAATTCAGAGAGCGAAAAAAGGCTTTAAAAAATGCAGCTAGCCAAGAGTTGAATATCTCATCGTCCATCATTACAAAAACTAAACCAAAAACTCCAGCAGAGTGTAGTCGTGACTACAGAGCTACAGAGACAAAAATATGAAGAAAATCCTCAACCTTCGTCTTCGACTTTACCAATTGAAAAAAATAATACTTCAACAGAACGTGTTCGTGAGTTTAGAGCAGCGATGGGCACGAGATCTAACGGTTTGAGCAGCAGGCAGGCCAGACCAAAAAAAAACAACAACAACCACCACCGTCGCGAACGCACCCTAAAGAATGTGCGAGCAAAGCAAAAGCAAAAAGCCAATGTATTTTTTTGTTGCAAATCTCGGGACCGAGGTGATGAGCTCGCAGAGTCTGTAGCATTGTTTTTGTTTCTTCTCGGATCGCTGAACGCCAGCCGCGAGCCGTCTGGCTGGCGCCTCCCGAAAAATATAACGGTTTGAGCAAGTGAGCAAATTGAGCCAGGGCGTGCCCATCTCTGGTTTAGAGCAAGAAAAAACTTATTAACAAACCTTTCAGAAAACATTATTGAAGATTTTCAAACATCATCAAATATTATTAATGCTAATAATAATAATAATAATAACAATAACAATAATGGTAATAATAACAATAATAACAATAATGGTGATAATAATAACAATAATAACAATAATAGTGATAATAATAACAAAATTAACAATAATGGTGATAATAATAACAATAATAACAATAATGGTGATTATAATAACAATAATAACAATAATGGTGATAATAATAACAATAACAACAATAATGGTGATAATATTAACAATAATATTAATAATAATAATATTAATAATAACAATATCGAAGATGAAAATCAGATTGTCAATAATAGAAATAACACGAGACGTATTAAAGATGATGATTTACGTGTAGAAGATATAATTAGTTTCTTGCATCAACAATTACTTCCATACAGCCACGGAGGTGCTGCTATTCTTGGTAATGAGAATAAGAAAATAACACTTGTTTTGGGTGGTGACTTTAACACTAATTTTGCAGTTGATAATTCCAAACCATTAATTAACTTTCTAAAAGAAAACTTTACTCTACAGCTGAATAATAATTCCAAACACACCAACTACAAATTCAGGAACGACCATAGATGCTATTTTTACAAGATATTAACATAATGTTAAAACACTAACTTATATTGCATATTTTACGTATCATAATGCTTTAGTCACAACAATACCTATAGAAATCGCGTCGAACAATGTAAATATTGAAGAAATAAATTAATAAAAACTAAATTTATATTAATTTTCAACACTTTTATTTTTTCCCTTCCTTTAAGTCTCGGAAATCTAAAGTTATAGATTTGTATAAATATAGACAAGACTGATAAATAAGTTCGCCAAAGAAGTTTCACTTCTGACATGTGTACTTTGTACGCACGCACTTTTTTTTTTATTTTTTAGCTGAAAATATTTTTCAAACGATAATTTTTTTTGTTTTATGTTTAAAAACAGAAAATGAGTTAATTTAAAAAAAAAAAGCGTAATCTCATTTTTGATATTTTGTTAAATACATTTTCATAAAAAATAATGGAAGTATGCTTAAAAAAGTTGTATCTTAGCTAAAAAAATGTGTCTTACATCATTTAAAGTAAACATTTAGCTTAAATGATTGTTTCACACTATTTTTTTTAAATTCTATCGTAACTGACGTTCACAGGCCATAAAAAGGGCAACATTTCCTTACCAAAGGCTCAGTCTTAAAAGTTAAATTCTAGGGTATCTGCGCAAAACTGCACTTTTATATTAAAAGCACATAACAAGGATTGATTATTCTACAACATGTACTCAGTTTTAAAGGTAGACACGGCTAGACTCGCTTTATAACTCTTCTTAAATATTAGTTTTCACAACAAACTTTTATTTTTTTTAAGGTTAGAACTTACACAATATTATAGGGACACCACAATCAATTTCTACAGTTTACACTCACAAACACTTATTACGAACCACAAAAATTAGACTGCATTCTAAAAACTTCAGTCAAATTGTATATTTTTACTGTTTTTAGGACGTGGAACTTTCACTAAAAACAAACCACTTAGCAGCTCGCGCTTCTTGTTTGTGTAACAGCTGACTTTAACAGCTGATTATCAGTGATGTGCTCTGTTAAAATTTGTTGTACGTAATATTACAGATCAATGTTATTTTAATACAAAGCGGTTAAGAAAACATTATTTAAACGACTTTTGAAAAATAGGTTTTGGCCAAAAAAAGTGGTCAAAGACCCAAGAGCAATGTGTAGATAAAAGCCTGTACCCGTGTGAGAGGAACTATTAGTGCATACACACTGCATTTCCATGCCCGAATGAACCGAAACGATATTTTGTAAGTGGTGAAAACAAGGATTGGCATAGCGCAGTCGAACAACACGTGCAATAATAGTAGGGGAGATGTGGGGGTTGTGGGCATAGTTTTGTTTTTGGCTTATAATTACCGAACTAGTGCATATTATTTGGACATATGGGTATCTGTGTAAAGCTAGAGACCTAAACTTACTAATTATGAAGAAACATACTTGATTTCGTCATGCGAAAAAATTTCATATGGACTTTTGTAAAATCGTAATTTTCAGATAACATTTTTTTTTGGGGGTTGTGGGCACCCTGGAAAAAATGCTGCAAATGGAAAAATATGGAAAAAAACGAAACCAATATCAACAAAATTACAATTTATTTATTTAAAAGACTACATAGGCGTTATTTATCGTCGGAAACACAATTTTGACATGTGTAATAACTGGCCCGCATGTCAACACATTTCAGACGAAAAGCTCGATCGCAAAATTACAAATCTTGGTGATAATCCCTCTCAGCGGGAGAGGATCCTTTTCCAAGAGCCTAAGATTTCTACAAGAATGTTCTAGAGGGTTCCGAACAAATTTTGAAAACAATTTTACAAGAAATTGTAGGTAATAAAAAAATCCAGACCAGTGCGAGCAGATGAATTCTTTGTTCAACATGTTCGAAGCATATAAGCTGTCTGCAAACTAGAACGTGCAGCAATGAAAAGAAAAACTAATAAAGTTCCTGATTTCTTTAAAAAAAAAATTAAGTAATGCGGCCAAAAAGAATTTCTGGAGGATGTTCCTTGTGAAAGTCATGTGGAATACCTTTTAAAAGAAGAAAACTGGAAAGTTAAAAACAGAAATATTTCTCTGATTAATTAAAATATTGGTATTCCATATAAAAATAAAAAGGATTCGCAAATGCAAGCAAAGCCTAAAGGAAGTTACCTTAAAAAATGTGCTTAAATTGATTTGATGATGAAATTTTGCAAAATGGCGGAACAATGGTTCCTGCCTGGATTAAAACAAAATGAATCAAACTTTAACACATTTGCCCGTTTTATTACATTTTTGTTAAAAAATGGCATACAAACAATTTCAATGTCTTATGTTTTTCAAATATATTTTTTTTAGTTTTAAAAGATAAGCAAACGTGAAACGTGAAAGTTGTAACTTCAAAAAAATTAAAGAAGTAAATTTTCAACATAAACCTGATGCATATACATATACTACTTAGCAAAGAATTCCAATACCCAAAACAGTAGTGTTGTTATGACAATACATTTTTGGCTCATTAATTGGAGCCTTTTTTCCTCCGCCTATACGACTTTACCTTAGTGTAAGCGAGACAGAAATAGACAGCTTTAAGGGGTCAAGGAAATGATTACGTTTGATTACATGGGAGGGTGGGGCTCTTGGCCAATGATTACGTAATCGTTTTATTTTTTTTTTGTATTGAAAGAATTTCTTTGGAAATTTAATGATTCGATTGCATCCCGTTTAAATACACAGATTACCAGGGTAGGTTGGATGTCAAATATCATCGAAGACAGCCCCTAAAAAGTACAATTTTACTCAGTAATTTAAGGTGGTTAAGTAAACAAAGAATAATTTAATGGTGTTTTCCGGTGTTTTAACACTTTATTCGGCCAATATAGTTAAAAAAAAAGGAAAAGCAAAACAGACAGTGGTCGGCTGCTTGGGGGCTTGTTTCGTATTTGGCTTTTAGCTAAAAACAAATTTAGCCCACTAACTAGGGACTTTAAAGCAGCGTTCCGAAACTTACTTAATCGTTTATAATGTTTTTCTTGTTAACATAACTATTATTTGTCATTAATATTATTTGAAATCAGAAAGTTTTGGTGCCTTGCTTGATTATAAAAGGCTTTTTACCAAAAAATGTTTAATAACCAACCGTCATATACGGGGGTGCCACAGAAACCGTTCCTCCCGAAGTCCGCCCAAGTTCCAACCCAAGGCAAAACCGTTGGTGCCACAGAAAACTCTATCATTTCCCTCGTGTTTTAAACAACAGTTTTATAAAATAAGCATACTTGCACCTTTTTATAAATAATGGAATTTTTTTTAAAACAACGTTAATGAATTGTATGTGCTATCTGCATACAACATTTTTTATGTTTTGATCTTTTTATATATAAAATGAATTAATCTCCAAAATCCGTCACCTCAAAAATTGCTTGTGTGATTCCGGCCAAATTCCACCCGAGAAACCAAAATGCCAACTTGCTCCAAATAGAAAATGCCAAATTTCGGAGTAATTTTCATATTTTAAATATGATTGTTATTATTGTTATGGTACGCTATACTATTGTTTATAACTATAACTATAGCGTGTCAAAATTTCAAGTGCAAATAAGTTGTACTTCTTGTGAAATTAATAAAACAAATCGTTGCATTGCAGTTAAGTGTGCCCGCGTGTGGCAAAAAATACCGGCTTGGGTAAAAACCTTAAAAAACGACGAAGAAGAAGACAATTTGTATAAAAATGCAAGTGCATTCAACGAATTTTAAATATTATTGCCTAAATGTTGTTTAGTTTTAGGGGAAAGCATAGGAAATCAAAGCGAGCCACCGTGCTCTTGATTTTTATATTAGAAAACGCCTATTTCGCAAAAGGATTCACTCTGGGGGACTGATTTTATGTAGCGGCCTCTCGTAAGAAGCCATGACTTCTGTTGTTTAGGTTGGCGGTCATTTTAAAATGTTGAACTATTTTGTTTGTTACTATTTATGGTTAGAGTTTTTTTTAGTTATTGCAAAAAAAAGTAAAACTTGGCTTGAATTTATTGAAAATTAGCAAATAAATGCCAAATAAAAATAAGAAGTCAGCCCTGTCTTTTTTCCGAATTGCTTGTCCGAGCAACAAGTTCGAGACGGTTTCTGAAGCATCGACGGTTTTTTCCGATTTTCCGAAAAATTCGTCCCCAAAACCGTCGACGGTTTCTGTGGCACCCCCGATATAGAGTTGTCTTTTTCTAAACTCTACTGAATTGAACTAACATATGTAATGTCATATGGGCTAATCCTGCGTTGCGGACGTTACATTTGTACGCAAATTTGATTGTTATTGCCGTTGACGTGGGTATATTTTCATGAAATTTTTGCTAGGTGCAGTTTCTTGAGTCAATACTAATAATATTTAAAAACAAGAGGTAAACTGTTTTTGAAAGAAAGTTATGCTTACTCAAAGTTCCGTTGCGGACGTTACAACAAATGGAAGTAAAATTTGAGGTTTGTGTGCATTTCCACATTTATTAGCGAATTAAGAATAGATGACCAAAAAAAGTAAGATAACTAAAAATTAATTGGAATGTTTGACCATATCAATGCAGCTTAAAAAAGAAAGTTAACTAGATAATCTGAATTTTTATTTGTTTCGGACGTTACGTTGCGGGCGTTACACTTCTTCCATCAAGCTAAATTAGGTGGTTATCTATACTTCAACATGTAAACGACATTTTGTGGACAAAAAGGTATCATACATTCTCTTACACCCCAAAAAAATTTCGTCGATATATGTCAAACCGTTCGTGAGCTATACATTTTTCGCCAAACCACTAAAAAAAAAAAATTTTGAACTTTGAAGCTCAAAATATCGAAAACTGTGCGGAATTTCGAAAAACTGTTAAAAGTGGTTTTAGGTACTGTCCTAATGTACACATTTTAAAAGTTTTTTTTCGAATCAAAAAAATCACCCCAAAATTTTTGTCACAGTTGACATGGCCTGACCCAAAGGTAATTAAATCATATATACATATACAAGATTTTTTCCTGATATTATTTTCTTAAATCATAGAAACTCAACTATTCTAAGCAATTGACAACAAACTTGACTAATGTTTATGAATTAACTGAATGATATTAGCAAAAATTTTAATTATTTAATTTTTTTTTGTATTTTTTTCCTGTTTTTCAGACCTGTTTTCATTTGTCATTTTCTCCCATTAGAATGACAATATATTATACAATTTTGTTCTTAAAGTGTCGTTTACATGTTCAACTATTTACTCAAGATAAAAAAAAACCAAATCGTTTTCTTTATTTTTTAAGCTGCATTGATATTGGGTATACATTCCACTTCAATCTTAGTTGTCTTACTTTTTTGGTTAACTATTCCTAATTCGCTAAAAAATGTGGAATGCACATAAGCCTCAATCTTGACTTCCATTTTTTGTAACGTCTGCAACGGAACTTTGGGCAAGCATAACTTTCTTTCAAAAACAGTTAACCTCTTATTTTTAAATAAGCTCAAAAGTACGCTCAAGAAACTGCATGTGAAAAAAATTTCTTGAATAAATACCCACGTCAACGGCAGCTGTGTCAATTCTAACAAGCAAATTTGCGTACAAATGTAACGTCCGCAACGCAGGATAAGCCCATAAGGGTAAACCCCAGAATCAGTCCACCTGGCCCTTAAACTGTAAAGCTAATATAAACGTAATTCTGCCCGATTTTAGCCCGATATTATTTTCCTAAAACATAAAAAACTAAACTAATCATAGAATTTGTCCTTTAATTTGGGTAATTTTTATGAGAAAAAATATTGAAATCAACAAAAACTGTGTTTTTGGTATTTTTTGTCTGTCTGTTCTTTAACTATTTTCTCGTATTAGAATGACAAATTATGATACAATTTTTTTCACAAAGTACAGTTAATATGTTGAACTACCTGAAAAAATAAAAGAAAACTATCAAGTCGTGGCTAAAAATATAAAAAACAACAAAAAATAAAAGGACGGAAAAAATTAAGAACGCGACACGTAGCGTGCAACACAATGTGTTCACGGCGTTTGCTAAAAAAACATAAACTTTTTAAACTTCAAATAAGCTTTTTATGCATTCTTTTGACTTGGTATCACTAAATTATAAAAACAAAAAAATTACTTTTTAAATTAATACCAGTTAGGGGTAAAATACCCCACTGTAAGACATTCTAGTTCCAACAAGAAAGAACGCTATAGTCGGGTTTCCCGACTATAAGATTTGCGATACTCATTGCCCTCTTTAAAAACAGCTAGCTAGCCCTCTTCAATAATGTGTAGCCTACTTCCATGCGCAATCAGTTTTAAGCGCAACTTTTGAGCGCAATAAAAATTTTCAACGCATTTGTATACACAATTTCTTGAAATTTTTAGATATTTGGGTAGATATTTTCAATACGAATAACATTTGTAAGGGCCACTTTTCTCTAGCACTAAAAGTGTGGACACCACAGAGTTTTTTCCGGTTTGTGGGCGTAAAAAGGGGCGTGGTCAGGTTTTGAAACAAACTTGATCTGTGCTTTGCTTATAGAAGTCTGTATGCAAAATTTGGTGGTTCTAGCTCTTATAGTTCCCGAGATCTCGATGTTTGTACGGAAAGACGGACGGACAGACAGACATTTGCGCGTTTACAGTATTTGCTTAAGCCTAGTACTCAGATCGACGAAATGAGTTCGAGATCAGTGAGAGAGAGCGAGAGGCCAATAACATCGAAACACTTTTCGAGGGTGCTGTTCGACAGGCGGTACTCATATGATAGAAATAAAATACTAGAAACTTAGTTTGGTTTGAAACTTAGTTGCCAACTAACTCTTTCAGTATTTCGAGAGCGAAAGGGAGAGCAAATAGAACTATTTAATAAAAAGGTCGTTCTCCGTTGTTGCCCTCTCACTCTCTCTCTTAAAGAGGGCTTAGCAAAATTTCAAAAGATGGCGCGAAATTCGACTGAACAACGAAATGTATGCAAATTATTATTTGTTTTATTATTTACATAAAAATCGAAAATGTGCGCTTACATAAGTAAAATATTTCTTTCAAATTCGTTTAAAATCGGCAGTTTAATTCAGTTCTTGTAACAAAAAGCCTTGATATCCTGCACCCGGTGCTTGATCACCAGCTTGGGAAACAGCCGTTTAGCCTGAAATTTCTTCATAGTGTGAACCGAGTCGCCCGGCTTGAGATCCACCGTAGGGGTAAGTTCTCACTTATAAGTCCACTTTTGCAGGACTCTAGTGGGTGAGCATGGCGTAGGAGGCTGTTAGCCCATCATTGGTGCAGCTCGCAGGCGAGCCCGCCAATCGAGTGCTCCTCGGCGACCGTGCAGAAGACAAGCGTTATGGTCGGCTGGGAAGAAAAGTCCCGTTTGTTATCCGGCAGTTGGACAAGGAGTCCACCTCCGTATAATCCATTCGCCTTGCGATGATGTTCCCCAATCGTTCCTTATTGAGGGTAACTGCATGCTCCTTCGAACTTTTGGCCTCCTCCTCCTCGCGAAATTCAGCTTCAATTGCGAAGGTTTCATCGGCAAAACCGCCTGTATAATCATTTTCCTAGCTTATTTATAATTTGCTTTGTCAACAAATAGAAACAGCATATACAGCGCGCGAATGAGGATCAGTGTGACCGCAGTACTTGCTCAAAGAAATTGCCAATGAATTTTCTAAAAAAAGGTCTTACTCCGAGAAAAAGAAAAAGAATGACCTCTTTTCGACATCGAAACTGTTCGTCGATCTGAGTACTAGGCTTTACTCTTCGAGTATCGCAAATAAAAATGTTGTTAATGACAAACTTTAAAAAAAATTCCTTATTTTTAACTTTATCTACCGAAAAAAAATTTGTCTAAATGTGTGTTCAGTGACGGTTCCATTTTCGGTGGATTTGCTAAAATCGGTCCATAAACTTGGCTGTGATAAATATTTGAAATTAAAAGAAAATAAAAAAAATTAATTAAAACACAACTTTGGTTGTCAATATCTCCTGCAAAAAATTTTTTTGGCCAAAATCCTTCAAGTTACCTTTTTTATATTGTGCTATGCAAAAAAGTAGTTTTCAAATTAAAACGCGTTTGAACATTTCTAGGTGGCCCGTTTGAGAAATTCTGACTCAATACCAACAACAAGCATATTAAAGAAGGCTCTACTTCACTTGCTCTGACATAGCAAGTAAAGTAGGCCCCGTTTCCATTGATCCGACACAATAAAATCAAAATTACAATAAACGTCAGTTATACAAACGTCATTATATTTTCTTGAAAAATCGATACGCGAAGCTGCAGCGATGGATCTGCGCGCGAACATTCTACCACTGTTCCTGCGGGACGCTCTGGAGGACGAGAACGAGTCGGACATCTTGTCAATGCTGGAGCGAAACAGCATTAACGCAGGCATTGTGCCATGCAAACGTGGCCGTGCTCCCTTGCACTATGTATGGAGCATGCGGAACGCGGAGCTGGCCCAACGTATTTTGGAGCAATTCCTAGAGTGCTCCGACCTCGACGTGAATTCCCTGTGCGACGGCAGGACTACGGCGCTGCATATTCTAACGTAATTCTGCCCGATTTTAGCCCGATATTATTTTCCTAAAACATAAAAAACTAAACTAATCATAGAATTTGTCCTTTAATTTGGGTAATTTTTATGAGAAAAAATATTGAAATCAACAAAAACTGTGTTTTTGGTATTTTTTGTCTGTCTGTTCTTTAACTATTTTCTCGTATTAGAATGACAAATTATGATACAATTTTTTTCACAAAGTACAGTTAATATGTTGAACTACCTGAAAAAATAAAAGAAAACTATCAAGTCGTGGCTAAAAATATAAAAAACAACAAAAATAAAAGGACGGAAAAAATTAAGAACGCGACACGTAGCGTGCAACACAATGTGTTCACGGCGTTTGCTAAAAAAACATAAACTTTTTAAACTTCAAATAAGCTTTTTATGCATTCTTTTGACTTGGTATCACTAAATTATAAAAACAAAAAAATTACTTTTTAAATTAATACCAGTTAGGGGTAAAATACCCCACTGTAAGACATTCTAGTTCCAACAAGAAAGAACGCTATAGTCGGGTTTCCCGACTATAAGATTTGCGATACTCATTGCCCTCTTTAAAAACAGCTAGCTAGCCCTCTTCAATAATGTGTAGCCTACTTCCATGCGCAATTAGTTTTAAGCGCAACTTTTGAGCGCAATAAAAATTTTCAACGCATTTGTATACACAATTTCTTGAAATTTTTAGATATTTGGGTAGATATTTTCAATACGAATAACATTTGTAAGGGCCACTTTTCTCTAGCACTAAAAGTGTGGACACCACAGAGTTTTTTCCGGTTTGTGGGCGTAAAAAGGGGCGTGGTCAGGTTTTGAAACAAACTTGATCTGTGCTTTGCTTATAGAAGTCTGTATGCAAAATTTGGTGGTTCTAGCTCTTATAGTTCCCGAGATCTCGATGTTTGTACGGAAAGACGGACGGACAGACAGACATTTGCGCGTTTACAGTATTTGCTTAAGCCTAGTACTCAGATCGACGAAATGAGTTCGAGATCAGTGAGAGAGAGCGAGAGGCCAATAACATCGAAACACTTTTCGAGGGTGCTGTTCGACAGGCGGTACTCATATGATAGAAATAAAATACTAGAAACTTAGTTTGGTTTGAAACTTAGTTGCCAACTAACTCTTTCAGTATTTCGAGAGCGAAAGGGAGAGCAAATAGAACTATTTAATAAAAGGTCGTTCTCCGTTGTTGCCCTCTCACTCTCTCTCTTAAAGAGGGCTTAGCAAAATTTCAAAAGATGGCGCGAAATTCGACTGAACAACGAAATGTATGCAAATTATTATTTGTTTTATTATTTACATAAAAATCGAAAATGTGCGCTTACATAAGTAAAATATTTCTTTCAAATTCGTTTAAAATCGGCAGTTTAATTCAGTTCTTGTAACAAAAAGCCTTGATATCCTGCACCCGGTGCTTGATCACCAGCTTGGGAAACAGCCGTTTAGCCTGAAATTTCTTCATAGTGTGAACCGAGTCGCCCGGCTTGAGATCCACCGTAGGGGTAAGTTCTCACTTATAAGTCCACTTTTGCAGGACTCTAGTGGGTGAGCATGGCGTAGGAGGCTGTTAGCCCATCATTGGTGCAGCTCGCAGGCGAGCCCGCCAATCGAGTGCTCCTCGGCGACCGTGCAGAAGACAAGCGTTATGGTCGGCTGGGAAGAAAAGTCCCGTTTGTTATCCGGCAGTTGGACAAGGAGTCCACCTCCGTATAATCCATTCGCCTTGCGATGATGTTCCCCAATCGTTCCTTATTGAGGGTAACTGCATGCTCCTTCGAACTTTTGGCCTCCTCCTCCTCGCGAAATTCAGCTTCAATTGCGAAGGTTTCATCGGCAAAACCGCCTGTATAATCATTTTCCTAGCTTATTTATAATTTGCTTTGTCAACAAATAGAAACAGCATATACAGCGCGCGAATGAGGATCAGTGTGACCGCAGTACTTGCTCAAAGAAATTGCCGATGAATTTTCCAAAAAATGTCATACTCCGAGAAAAAGAAAAAGAATGACCTCTTTTCGACATCGAAACTGGTCGTCGATCTGAGTAATAGGCTTTACTCTTCGAGTATCGCAAATAAAAATGTTGTTAATGACAAACTTTAAAAAAATTCCTTATTTTTAACTTTATCTACCGAAAAAAATTTGTCTAAATGTGTGTTCAGTGACGGTTCCATTTTCGGTGGATTTGCTAAAATCGGTCCATAAACTTGGCTGTGATAAATATTTGAAATTAAAAGAAAATAAAAAAATTAATTAAAACACAACTTTGGTTGTCAATATCTCCTGCAAAAAATTTTTTTGGTCAAAATCCTTCAAGTTACCTTTTTTATATTGTGCTATGCAAAAAAGTAGTTTTCAAATTAAAACGCGTTTGAACATTTCTAGGTGGCCCGTTTGAGAAATTCTGACTCAATACCAACAACAAGCATATTTGACATAGCAAGTAAAGTAGGCCCCGTTTCCATTGATCCGACACAATAAAATCAAAATTACAATAAACGTCAGTTATACAAACGTCATTATATTTTCTTGAAAAATCGATACGCGAAGCAGCAGCGATGGATCTGCGCGCGAACATTCTACCACTGTTCCTGCGGGACGCTCTGGAGGACGAGAACGAGTCGGACATCTTGTCAATGCTGGAGCGAAACAGCATTAACGCAGGCATTGTGCCATGCAAACGTGGCCGTGCTCCCTTGCACTATGTATGGAGCATGCGGAACGCGGAGCTGGCCCAACGTATTTTGGAGCAATTCCTAGAGTGCTCCGACCTCGACGTGAATTCCCTGTGCGACGGCAGGACTACGGCGCTGCATATTGCCATGGCAATATGCTTGTTCTTGGTATTGAGTCAGAAAGCGTCAAAACCGTTTTAATTTGAAAACAAGAAAGAACGCTATAGTCGGGTTTCCCGACTATAAGATTTACGATACTCATTGCCCTCTTTAAAAAAATTGTAGTCTACTTTCGAGCGCAGTATATTTATAACGCCACCTTCTCTTTCTCTCTTTATCTCTTTCTCTTTGTCTCTTAAAGTCCTCATTTTCACTAAAGCGCGCTTCCCAGTAGGTCTTCAATATGTTCGACCAGACTGAAATTGGTAGTTCCATAGCTGCGAATTTAATGAGAATTTTAGGTAAGCACAAAAAGGGTATTAAGTTCGTCCATATTAATGAAGAAAATTGATGAATTATATACTTGTTTCTTTAGTCTAATGTTGATGTTATTTGCGTGTCTGAAACTTGGTTCTTGTCCGACTTTATTGTCTATTGCGTGTGATGGTTATGTTGTTTATCGTTCAAATCGTTTTAGTCATGCTGGTGGTGTCGCTATTTATGTAAACAAAAAATTGAATTATGCTGTTAAATGTAAGCACCCAATCGAAAGTGAAATTGAATATTTATTTTTAGAACTTTCAGGCACAGATCTTTCTTCGAAAGCATTGATTGGATGCATCTATCGGCCGAATCGTCATATTGACTATTCTCTCTTGTTAAATTTTGTATGTGAAATATCTGTTGACTATACAGATGTAATTATTACTGGCGACCTGAATAGAAATATCCTAAGGGAAAGACATCTGCTCGATAGTTTCGAATCTATTGGCTTTTCGTCCGTTAACTTACAAACTCCGATTCATTTTACTAATACCTGTGATACTCTTCTTGACCTTTTCTTTGTTTATGTCCCTAGTAAGATTTTATTGTATGACCAAGTCTCCGTACCAGTTTTCTCTAAGAATGACCTTATCTTTCTGACGTATGATTTGACCTTATTTATATTTTCAATACAAACAACATTTATTAGGGCCACTTTTCTCTAGCATTAAAAATGTGGACACCACAGAGTTTTGCGGTTTGTGGGCGTAAAAAGGGGCGTGGTCAGGTTTATTAAACAGATTCAAAGCGCGAGCATTCACCCGAGGTAGACGTGTTTCCGATCGCTCCGCCGAGTGAACGGGAAAACTAACTTATTTAAAAATAAAAATACACCAATAAATATCTAAAAGACGCTGGCAGCAATGCCAAACAACAAGGGCTCTCTTCCCTAACAAATCTAATAACAAATAAACAATGCCTGCGGGTAAGTTATTGAAAGGTGCCAACAGCAAGCCAGTGAGTCTAAGTCGTGTACAACAACAACAACAGCAAGACGCGCGTCGACTGTCTTCGTCTTCAAAAAATAATGCATACCTAGCAATTGTCTCATCGGAGACAGTAAATAACACAACAACAAGTGCAATGTCGCCGCCCGCTACTGAGAGAGCTTGGTCTCTTTCGCCAGCAGTATTTACCAATTTAAGCTGCGCTGCTCCAACGCAGTCATGGAGCTCGCAATGCCCTTCCACCTATAGACGCACCGACTACATCAGCTTGTGCGCTCACTAACACGGTGCCCTCAATAACAACTGTCGTATCGACTACAACAACAACAACTTCAACATCGACTAACGTGTGGCCGATTTTGGCATCGCGAGCAAAACTCGCTTCTGCTGAAGAGCGCTCACAATCTACGCTCGTACAGACTGGGATCGATCGGTATGTACAAATAAAAAGAAACTTAGTCCGCAAAAAGCTAAAGAAGCAAATTTGCCTAAACTTACGAAAACTTCAAACAACACCACTAAGGCAACTTCTGAAAACAAATTTGCCATACTTGGCGAGCTCGAAAAAGATGAGGGTCAACCACCCCAAGCCATTAAAATTGTAAAGTCACCACCTATGTACATTAGAGATCAAAATTGTTCAGTTCTAATTAGTAAACTTAAGCAAAAAATTGGACAAAACTACTTTTATGTTACTATTTTAAAAAGAGGTAATATATCTGAAACCAAGCTCCAGATCACCAATGAAGCCAAATACCGCTCTGTAACAAACTTCTTGGACAGTGAGCGTGTTAATTATTACACCTACCAACTCAAAAGTAGCAAAGGACTTCAAGTTGTAATAAAGGGTATCGAGTCAACCGTCCCGGCAGCTGATATAGCTGAAGGACATAAAGAAAATGGTTTTGACATTAAAAACGTAATGAACATAACCAACAGGGCAAAAATTTCTCAGCCACTCTTTAAGATTGAACTCGAACCAGACGCGTCTACTCTGAAGAAAAACGCAGTGCACCCCATATACAAACTGCAATACCAACTTCATCGAAGAATAACCGTAGAGGAGCCGCACAAACGAAACGGCCCGGTACAGTGTACAAACTGCCAAGAGTTTGGGCACACAAAAAATTATTGCACTTTGCAATTGGCGACCTGCACTGTATAGAAGCTTGCACGGGTAACAAAGAAGACCCAGCACTGAGAAAATGTAGCAACTGTGGTGGAAACCACACAGCTAATTACAGGGGGTGCCCAGTCTATAAAGAGATCAAGAGTCGGCTCAACCACAGGCGCCAACAACCAACCTCCACCCAACAGGCTGCTCAGCCAAATTTTTACATTCCTTCGCAAACCACTCCTGGAGTTACTTTTGCGGCTGCAAATACCAAATCCAAAATATACTCGGCTTCCAGAGCAAAACGCTCAAAGACCAACTCAACCTTATAACCAACATAACCAGACTTACACTCCACAAATACAAAACAGTATCGAAGCTACTTTAGCTACACTCACGAACATCATGCTTTCAAGGCAAGGTACCCTCCAGGAACTAGTGCGAAACCAGAACATCCTTATGGAACTTCTAATCAAACAAAAGTCAACTTAATTGGATCCCTTAAGAATATGCTTTTGGAACGCTAACGGTGCTTCGCAGCACAGACTTGAACTTCTACAGTTCTTAAACACCCAGGCCATCGATATCATGCTCCTCTCAGAAACGCACCTAACCAATAAAAACCATTTCTATCTCACTGGCTACATCTTCTATGCGACCAACCACCCAGACGGCAAAGCTCACGGAGGCACCGCATTAGCCATCACCCTCTGGAGGCGTTTGCCTACAACCACATACAGGCCACATCCCTACGAATCAACATAACCAGCGGTCCAGTCACCCTATCGGCTGTGTATTGTCCCCCACGATTTAATATTTCAGAGAATGAATTTATTTATTTATTTATTTATTTATTTATTCCGCCAATGGATTAAATCCTTATCTGGCTAGTTATAAGCTTAACTCTAAGACTAAGAACTACATAAAAAATATTCCCTAAGTGATTGCCTAAGCACATCCTTCTTGGATCCCCAACTGAAGCGAATGCAAGCTGGCAGGTAATTAAATTGCCGCAAAGCCCTTAAAATTGGCTCAAATTGGGACCAAGGTACGGAGATTCCTGGCTGGGGCATTAAAATTGACTAAACTCAATAGAAAAGGACTATCAATATTACCTATGATTATGTCATTTAAGAAGAGTAGGCCCGCTATTGAGCGCCTTAACAAGGCTGCAAGTATGCAGCAGGCGACATTGGCTGGAATAGGAAGGAACCGGATCTGAAAAATTCAACGGCTGCAATGCAAACTTAAGGAATTTCTTCTGAAGCCGCTCAACCCTATTGATGTGCACTGTACTTGAGGGATTCCAAATAAAGGAAGCGTATTCCACCCTCGAGCGGACAAATGCAGCAAACACTGACAGTCTCGAGTACGGGTCTTTGAACAGTACAGTATTTCGTTTGACAAATCCGAACATAGCGTACGCCTTAGGCAGAATGAAATCAATGTGGTGATTAAAAAGAAATTTGCTATCAAAGAGGACCCCCAGATCCATAATTTCGTTCAGCGCAAGGAGTGGGTGATCGTTAATATAATAAGATGACATAATGGTTAATGTACCTTTATTATAGCGGACAACATGACATTTCTTTTGATTTAAAGGCAACTTGTTCCGAGTACACCATAAACTAATTATGCTCAAATCAGATTGAAGCAAATAGGTATCACAAATAGAATTCACCGATAAGTAAAGCTTAAAGTCGTCTGCATAAAGAAGATATTTGGCTGATTGAATGCCGAAGCAAATGTCATTAATGAAAATTATAAAAGCAAAGGGCCAAGACAGCTTCCCTGGGGCAGTCCAGAAGTCGCTACATAGGAGTTCGAAACAGATCCACTGACTTCAACCTGATAGGTTCGGCTTACCAAAAAGAAGAAATCCATTTTAGAAAGGCAGAGTGAATGCCAAGCTTGGAAAGCTTTGCTTGTAGGGCAGAGTGACAGACCTTGTCGAAAGCCTTGGCAAAGTCCGTATAAACTGCGTCCACCTGCGAATGGGACTCAAAAGATTGTAAACAATGCTTTGAGAAAATAGCTAGGTTCGTGGTCGTAGACCGTCCAGGCATGAACCCATGCTGATTTGGGTCAATATAGGCATTTAAAATGAATGATAACTTTTTGACTACTATTCTCTCGAAGAGCTTAGCGATATTGCTTATTTTAGCAATGGGCCTGTAGTTGGAAATCTCAGACTTACTTCCGCATTTATGAACCGGTAGAATTTTAGCAATTTTCCATCTAGATATGAATTTACCCTGAGAAAGGGAGGCAGAGAAAAGGATTTTGAGAGGTTCAATAAGCCCAGAGCAGCATTTTTTCAGAAAGAACGAAGACACTCCATCAGTATCAGGCTTCTTGGAATCGTCGAAGTGGGCTATAGCCTCAGAAATGTCCTCATCAGTTATATCAAGGGTGCCGATATTACAAATTTCTGGAATATTGTTTAAAACTTCCTGTTCATTCCAGCTAGAAGCGGGTTCGAAGTTGGCAGAAAAAAGAAGCAAATAAGTTGGCAATATTAGCCCCAGAGTTAGCGACAACATTGTTGTATGTCATAGTTGAAGGTATGGATGAAGATGACTTTTTAGAATTGACGAAGCGCCAGAACGAATTAGGATTGGACTTTAAGCTATTTTCAACATCAGAAATGTATTGATTATACAGAAATTTATTAAGAAACTCGAATTCTCGCTTGTGTTGCCTGTATCTATTGCCATCTACAGGATTACCCCATCTTATGAACCTTTTATAGAACTTATTCCGTAAGTTTTTATATTTCTGGAGGCCCTTAGTGTACCACGGAAGCCTATAGGAGCCCCGCACCTTGGTTGGCACCTTGCTATCCAGAGTGTTTTTTAATGTAACTAGAAAGTTATTGTAATTGGCCTCAATGCAAGCATTCGAAAGCAAAGTGACCCAATCAGTAGATATGAGGCAATCACTTACGGCAGCCAGGCTGGAATCATCAAAGTTAAACATAGGAACTACATTAACTGCTGGTAAAAAATTATAAAATTCAATATTAAAGCATAATGGCTTATGATGAGAATCGCAATTAGAAACAGAAAATTCAGCAAGGCTTACCGAGGAATGAACAATAGAATTGATGAAAATTAAATCTAGTAACCTATGCAAATCATTAAAGATATTATTAATTTGGGTGAGGCCCATACTAAAACAATCATCAATAACAACAATTTCGTGTGGCTGGTGACGTTGCCAGGCACCATAAAGAGCGATTGCAGATCATATGTCCATACAATAGAACCTAAATTAAAATCTCCAGTCACACAGATACCAACACCGTCGTCTAAGCTGGCATTTATGCTGGAAATATTGTTCATATGTGCCTGATAAAGCGAAAAATCACTACCAGGGGGAATGTAGGAAGCGACTATTAAAGTCTTCCCAGACGAGCCAGCTACCTCGACAGCCAACTGGTCCAGAAGTGAGTCCTCGTTTGCAAGTTTGATTGATATGCAGCAGAAAGTACGACGTACAGCCACAATGACTCCTCCCCTCTCTCCACTGCATTCTGCCGAAGTCTCTGTCCTTACGATAGACGTTGAACAAATTTGGATCGAAGAACTCGCTGGAGCTAAAGTTAGGGTTGAGCCAGGTTTCAACCAATATTATGACGTCATAATCACTATTGGATGTGTTCATGAAGACGGATTGAGTTTTGGTTCTCATTCCAGAGATATTTTGAAAGTACATTTTAAGGCAATTATTTCCAATTCTCCGGCTAAATGAATTTACTGGAAGACTTTCCATAGCTGCCTGGCGGTAATCAGGCAAAGTAAAATCAGCAGCAGCAGTAACAGTCGTCTGCACTGCACGGCCATAGGATCCATTTAGAACACTGCGCAGTGTTTCCGTACGAATACGTATTGACAGGTTGAAGGCATCATCCCAAAGATCATCATCCAAAACATTAGAAGATATTTCCTCAGCCGGTGCATGCCGTAGATAGCGAAATAAAGGAAGCTCGACAACAAAGAGAGTCAAGGGAGGAGAAACTTGCAGACTTAGCGAGTGGCTGTTATGAAGTGTGGTGCTACAATCCCACGTCGGCAGCTGTGTAAAAGAGAGCGATACTCCAATAAGATCGCTGATCCATTCAGGTGTTAAGCGTTGCTTCAATGCAGCGGGAGGTGAAGAGAGCGCCACTCCGAAGAGCACGCTGCGAGATATTGGATGCTGCTCCAGTGCAGCGGGAGGTGAAGAGAGCGCCACTCCGAAGAGCACGCTGCGAGATATTGGATGCTGCGCCAATACAGCGGGAGGTGAAGAGAGCGCCACTCCAAAGAGCACACTACGAGCATATGCCTCGCATGTGGGTGTACTTTGAAGATCACACAAAGCGGCCGACAAAAACGACTGCATGTATGCAGCTGCGCGATGAGAAGAGAGCGTAAATCCGAAGAGAGCGCTGTGTGAGAGCGGTCCCAGTTCCAGTGCGGGGGTGCATAAAGCAAACGGCAAAATCATCTGGTGTTGTTGTTGATGCGAATGCAGCTGTTGCGCGAAAGTTGATCGAAGCAGGGAGCTAGTAGATTGACCGCTAGCTTTTGCCGTTGTTGTTGGTAAATAAGGTGAGAATTGCGGCCATAAGGAACGAGGGAACCGCAGCAGACGTCAATGCCAGTGACGTCGATTATTGGGAGTTTTTGAAGGGGAGTTTGCGGGCGTAGAACTCTCATCTGTTCCTGGGTTATGAAGCATGACATGATCCGTTTTGGGTCTCTCCTTTGTACGAAACGTCCCACCTTAACGGAAATTGGCCAAAATTTATTATTGAAAACTTCTCAAGATGATGCTCGGAACTCCCAACTTAAAGTTCACAACTTAAGGGCTGACAAGTCAGCATCCTTTTTAACAAGCTTGAAGCATGTAAAAGTTTCAGCGGCCACCTTAAGTTTTTCGGCCACAAATTTTAACACCGCCTCTGGCTCGGTGTCAACTGCAATTTGCCGACATGCAAATATTTCTTGCTTTGCATTACCGTCAATTCGTTACAGCTGGGGGCCTCCAACTAAACGCCTTTTGTTGTTGTTCCGATTGTTCCTTTTTTTTGCGAACGGTGTTCCAGTCACCCTCTTTAACCACAGTTAGCGGGGCCGCAACTGCACCCCATCATTGGCGGACCCTGCCTCAGGTCTAAGGGCCCGCGGCTAGTACTAACATTATTAACATTGTTGGTTTTCGCTGCGGCTGCGGAGCGGCGGCCTGCTTGGCCACAGGCTGAGGGGCGACCGCACTAAGAATTTCTCGTTGAGCTCCGAACAAATGATTCCAACTTATTGACTTTCTCATTGAGTTCATCAATTTTCGAATGGGAATCATTAGCGACAAGACAATTGTCACATTGCCACAATAAGTTTGGCAGTTAGTCAGCAACTTAGCCCATCTGGCGAAATGTTCCACACGAAGTGTGGAAGGCGCGACGGCACGCGAAGAGCAGCGGACAGCATCAAACATGAAGCTGAGCTGCAGTGACCGACGAACTGCACTCTGAACAATTTGGAATAGACATGCGAAATGAAGCACGTCGAACGCATTGGGCTGTCTTTTTAGGCTTTTATAACTCATTGGGTAACTGTTTTATAGCTGCCGGTGACTATAATGCGAAACACCACTACTGCTACCCAAAGGACGCCAATTATACAACGCTATTATCAAACCCGGCAATAAGCTAGATTTTGTTTTACCAGGTACTCCCACATTCTGGCCAGCAGATCCGAACAAAAAACCAGACATTATCGATTTTGCTGTAACTAGGAGAGTGCCGTCCAGGCTGATACATGTTGAAACCCTGGCGGAACCGTCATCTGACCACTCGCCTGTTTTACTATGTCTATCATAACATCCACAGTTTGTAGAACGACCACAATTTCTGACATCCAATACAACAAAGTAAAGTATAAAAAATATATAGGCTCACACTTTGAAATCGAACCTAAAATCTCCTGTGAAGCTGATATTGAAGACTCACTTAAGCATATAACGGATGTAATGTCCTCTGCTGCCAAACACTCTACACCCGAACTTTCAGCCACATCCCCCCCAAAAACTGCACGTACAAATACACAGATTCAGTCGCTCCTTCAAGAAAAGCGGCGACTTCGCCGAGACTGGCAGGCACACCGCTCCCCAGCCACTAAACAAAGGTTTAATGAAGCTTGTCGGAAGTTGTCTAAAGCTTTATTAACTGAAAAGAATCAGACTCAAAGTGCCTATATAGCGCAACTTTCGCCCACCAGCAACAAATTTCCACTCTGGAGAGCGCACCCAAACATTCAACCACCAATAGAACCCGATTTTCCAATTCGATCACCAACAGGTGGGTGGGCCCTTAGTGACGAGGAAAAGGCCAACATATTCGCCTCTTACTTTAAAAATGTCTTCCAACCTCATCCGCCGACAAACCAATTTACTTTACCAAGCATCTCACCAGCGCAGCCTTCCTCCACAATAATTCTTAAAACAAACACAATCATAAAAGCCATTGCAAAACAGATGAATCCAAAAAAAGCCCCTGGCCATGATTTAATTTCGCCTAAAATGATATTTGAATTGCCTCTATGCGCAGTCAAAAGCATAATCACCATATTCAACTCAATTCTTAAATGGGGCTATTTTCCCACACAATGGAAAAAGTCTGTTATTACAATGATACCAAAACCAGGCAAAGACAAATCCCAACCTTCGTCGTAGCCTCCTTCCGTGCCTATCAAAGCTATTTGAAAAACTGCTTTTGTGCCACCTCAGAACACACCTCCAAAACGACAGAGCGATCCCCCTGCATCAGTTCGGCTTCAGGGAAAAGCACGGGACTACCGAACAGGTAAATCGCATAACAGCTGAAATTCGCACAGCGTTTGAATGCACATACCTGGGCATCCACTTAGACAGGCGGCTTACCTGGAGAAAGCACATTGAAGCGAAGAAGATTTCCCTAAAACAAGTGCTGCCAATTTAGCCTTTTTCCGGACAGATCTGTCCCTTTTTAAACGGCCTTAGCCGGAAAAAATTTCAAACAGCCCCTGTCCGGAAATCTGGCCTTTTTTGACAATAAATTTTGAAGGAAAAGGCGAAAGATTTGTGCTTGATTCATCCTGATTTCTAAAACTAAATGACCTTTTTTTTAGGAGCTAAGTCGAACACTTGTGTGCTTTTACCACTGTTCGCGCCAAACGGCGCTTCCAGTTTGCCTTTAAACGGCCCTCCCAGTTCCCTTCCAAGCGGCCCTGGAGTCTTAGCAGTCGAGAGAGCAGTTTCTTCCAGATCGCTCGCATCTCGCTCTCTCGCTCTGTTAAGGGTCTCCACTCCGCTCTCCAAACCGCTCTGGAAGCATCCGCCCCCGTATTTCTAAGTCAATTCTAAGCAACCTATGTACGTGAAAAGTTCGAAGTTTGAAAATAAACGTGAAGTGCAAGAAGAAAACCTTCGTCGCCTTCTTTTCTGCCTAAACCACCCGAGGGAAATTTCTCCGGCCGATCCAGCACCCCGCTGCTCAGCCCCCCAACCAAGATTTAATCCACACTCCGCCCCACTCCATAACAACCACTAACCACCAAAATCATGAAGAATGTTTAAAATCAAGGATCCATTTCAAAAAGTGACATCTCATTTTGCTTAAAATGTTGTTTAAAGCGACTAAATCGATCAGATAAAATAATTACCAAATGGGTCAGGCCACGTCAACTGTACCTAAAATTTAAAAAAAATTTTCTGATTCGAAAAAAAATTATAAAAATGTGTAGCTTAGGACAGTACCTTAATACACTTTTACCAGTTTTTCGAAACTCCGCACCGTTTTCAATATTTTGAGCTTCAAAGTTCAAAAAATTTGTTTTTAAGGCTTTGGAGAAAAATTCATAACTCTCGAACGGTTTGACATATATTGACGAAGTTTTTTGTGAGTATAAGAAAATCGTTTTGCTTAAAGAAAAAAATATTTAAAAATTTAATTTTTAATTAAACATAATTTTTAACAACAATTGTTTAAACAAATTGGTTTTCAAAAGTGTTCTGGGGCAGTTTTTTCTTTGAAACTTTCGCACAATTATCGTCGAACTGTTATTTATAAAGTTGCAAAAAAAAATGTTTGCACTATTGGCTTGGACAGTCGGAATCGCATTTTTTGTCCAGCCGCGCGTGTTTCCTCCAAGCGAAATTTGCGCCAGCAGCTTTGGCGTCGTCGTTGACGTCACACAACGCTGACTGCGCTGCCGGCGTCTCGCACGACGTTTGGGCTGCTTGCGATTAACTGTATGTAAAAAGCGTGCGCGGCGGGACAAAAAATGCGACTCCGACTGTCCAAGGTAAAAGTGCAAACATTTTTTTTTTGCAACTTTATAAATAACAGTTTGACGATAATTGTGCGAAAGTTTCAAAGAAAAAACTGCCCCAGAACACTTTTGAAAACCAATTTGTTTAAACAATTGTTGTTAAAAATTCTGTTAAATTAAAAATTAAATTTTTTAAATATTTTTTTCTTTAAGACAAAATGATTCTCTTACACTCAAAAAAAACTTCGTCGATATATGTCAAACCGTTCAAGAGTTATAAATTTTTCTCCAAAACCTTAAAAACAAATTTTTCAAACTTTGAAGCTCAAAATATCGAAAACGGTGCGGAGTTTCGAAAAACTGTTAAAAGTGTTTTGAGGTACTGTCATAAGCTACACATTTTTATAGTTTTTTTTCCAATCCAGAAAATGACTAGGTACAGTTTTTTAAGCAAATAAATTCATGATTTTTTTTTTTTAACTTTTCTAAAAGTACTTGAAAAAATTGTTTTGTTTTTTTGCCAAGACCTTTAAAAACATGTATCAAATGAGCTTACTTAGAGCTTGTAGTTTTCATGATATCACCTCAAAAATGTATGTTTAATTGCAAGTTTTTAGTCCGCTAACAAACAATCATGACAAATGTGAATCTGAAGTAAAAAAATTTTACCTTATAACATTAATTTGTTAAAACAATAAGTTGTCCTTTTTTTGTCCTTTTTTTGTCCTTTTTTTTTAAAACTCTGTCCCTTTTTTCGCCTTTTTTTCTCTGACCTGGCCTTTTTTTTTAACTAACTGCTGGCAGCACTGCCTAAAACTCAAGGCCACGGTTTCCACTGGCTCATCAATTCCCGCTCACCCCTGCCACTGGAACACAAGGTACCTATTTACAACTCTTGTTTAAAGCCAACCTGGATGTACGGGTCCGAACTCTGGGGAAACGCAACCAGTAGCAACATAGAAATCATCCAACGAATACAGTCGAAGATACTGCGAACAATAACTGGGGCCCCTGGTATATTCCCTATTCCATAGGGACCTGGATATAAAACCCGTTAAAGAAGAAATTGATAGTAAAGTTTCGAAGTACGAAGCTAGACTATCATTACATCCAAACCAACTAGCCAGGCAGCTCAGGCGGCTCAGTAACCACTCTCGATTACAGCGCAACGACCGTCCACTCCTGCCCAACTTAGGGCCATTAACCAATTAACAATTATAATATATTATAGGTTAAGATTTGAATACTTATTGTAAGTCTCTTCTAGAGAAGATTCAATAAACAAATAAAACGAATAAATAAAAAAAAAAAAAAAAAAAAGGTTTTGAAACAAACTTGATCTGCGCTTTGCTTATAGAAGTCGTTGTGCAAAATTTGGTGGCTCTAGCTCTTATACTTCCCGAGATCTAGGGGCTCTTACGGACAGACGGACGGACGGACGGACGGACAGGCAGACAGACATTTCAACGTTTACAGTATTTGCTTACTCTTCGAGTATCGTAACTAACTACTTTTTTGCATAGTACTCTCAATATAAAAAAGGTAATCTGAAGGATTTTGGCCAACAAAATTTTTTGCAGGAGATATTGACAACCAAAGTTGTTTTAATTAATTTTCTTTTATTTTCTTTTATTTTCAAACATTTATCACAACCAAGTTTATGGACCGATTTTAGCAAATCCACCGAAAATGGAACCGTCATTGAACACACATTCAGACAAATTCTTGCGGTAGATAAAGTTAAAAAAAAGGTTAAAGTTTGTTTTTAAAAAAATAATAAACCATTGCACTATGGGCAAAAATTTTCAATTTCCAAATTTTTGGCATTAATTAAAATAACAAAGTTAGAAATCTCAAAATTGGCACGAATGTTATTTAAACCATAACAAAATTTCGAAAAAAAAAATTGGTCGATTGGACCACGCCTTCCTTACGCCCCATTTGCTTGTTTCGTATTTTGTTACAGAACAATGGGTCTACTTATTAAAATATTTTTAAAAATGTTTGAACTTAAGAAAAAGTATTATATTATTAAATTAAAATTATTTTAAAATAAAAATTAAATTAAAAAAAAATTAAATAAAAATTTTTTTTTTGCCACACCTCTAGCAGCACTGCATGCGTGAACTCAAAAACACCTGCAAACAAGTAGGATTTTCCGGAAAAGGGGCAAAAACGGGCAAAAAGCTTTAATACCAATTGATTATTCAAACTTTTGGTAATAACATTGAACTTAAACCTTGGTGATTCGCTGTGCTATACAGAAGTTATACTCCACAGAACATAAGGACAATTGTTAGTATAAGCCTAAAAATACACATGAACAACACGTTCGACAACTCAAAAACAACACATAACTATCGAAAAACATGTATTAACATTTAATCTACATACTTTTTCCGACTGCTTCCATATTTACACGTTTAATTTACTTGTGGGATCGAGTTAACAGACAGGCTCCAAGTTCAGCAATATTTCCCGCCTATTCTTGCAAATAAAAGGTGTCGAAAATCAGCTGACTTTGAGCGCGTGTCAAATTTTAAGGGTACTCCGAAAAAATGTTTTAAAATTATTTTTCATCTATCTTATTATTAAGGAAACAAAAAAAAATAGCTACTTAATATGTTAAATATCGAAAATATTGAATAAATGCCAAAATTTCAGGCTTTTTACCCATAGTGCATTGTCTTCTGCGCCTTCTACCGATTTGAAAAAAGTCTCAATAATGGATCTTGTCGTTTCCAAAATTATCGCATTGAAACAAAAAAATTTTTTTTAGCAAACGCCGTGAACACATTGTTTTGCACGCAACGGGTCGCGCTCTTAATTTTTTCCGTCCTTTTATTTTCCACAACTTGATAGTTTATTTTTAGAAAAAAATGTCGTCATAATTTGTCATTCTAATAGGAGAAAATTGGATTTAAAAAACAGACATACCAAAAACACAGTTTTTTGTTGATTTTAACCTGTTTTCTCATAAAAATGAATTAAATTAAAGGACAACTAATACGATTTGTTTAGTTTTAATGTTTAAGAAAATAATATCGCATAGAAATATGTTTAAATTACTTTTACAGTTTTTTGGCCTGGTTAACTAATTCTGGGATTTGCCCAAATATTTACAAGAAGTTCAAAAATTCGAAGTAATACAAAAATTTTTTTTTATACAAATAAAATATATTGTAAGAGTTTTAAAAAAATTTTTAAACTTTAAAAACTTAAATACATTTAAAATTTATTTACAAACTTGTTCAAATTATTTGGAAAGTAATTTTTAATCCTAATATTTGAAATTTGATTTCATTCCACCTAATGTGCGTTTGTACGGAGGGACGGATGGACAGACTGATAGACATTTGCAACGTTCACAGTATTCTCTTTTACTCTACGAGTTTTTATAATAAAAAAAATGCAAGCACATCAACAGAACAAAACTTTCTTTGTTTGGTTGTGCCTAAAAGTGTGCTATACAAAATTTGTACAGATCTTAAATATTTATAGTTGTATTGATTTCTACAAATATTGCAATATAGGTCGTTTGATTTTTTTTTTTTTGCCAAAACCCTTTATTTCAAAATTGTTAAAACATAATTTTTTTAGCGCTTTGCATTAACAGAACCCCAATCTTTAATGTTACATTTCAAGCATCCCAATAGAGAGCGCTGTTGTTAAGATAACAGCTGTTAAAACATGAGCTGTAAACACACATTTCGAGCTGCTAAAATGTTACGCTTTAGAGCAGTTTTAAAAAACAAAAAAAATTTGGTTTTTAAGTAATCTAAGTGAGTTTTGTTTTATGTAATCAAAGAATTATAGTTTATAATGTGTGCTTTTGATTTAAACCTGTACAAATCTTTCCTGATTCTCTCATAATTCTTTCTGAGATTAAGCTATTTTTTTGCACATGATTTTTTAAAAAACTAACAAAACACATCGTCATCGCTACCGCTGTTAGACGTGCTTTAAATCGCTCTATTTTCAAACAAAGTTTTCTCCATGAAAAATCTGTGCATTTTAACCAGAATTTCAGCAAACTGTTGGTGACTTTGTGATCTTAAACAATCCGAACAAACCGGATCGTTTTAAATAAAGACAGTGACTTTTTATTTTGCAAAACTTTATAAGTTAAATAGTTCCCTATCCCTATCCCTAGCCCTGACCTCAACCCAATGGAGAATGTCTGGGCCCTTACGGCAGCGAAAATAAAAAAAAGGAAGCCTTAAATTATGATAGAACTGGTGGATGTGATAGAGAAATGTATGGTCCGACGATATCACTAAGGAATATTTTAGCGCTTTGATTAATTCGATTCCCAATAGGGTAAAATGTGTAATTAAAGCAAAATGGCGTACTACAAAGTACTAATTTAAATTAAAAAAACAAAATTAACATTATTTTGATACAAAATATATATAAGATTATAGAAAATTAAGTAAACTTTTGGAAAAAAATACTTATTTGTTGAGTATATGCACTATTATAATTATTATAATTTTTTTTCTTAAACTAGTCATAATAATGAAAAGTCACCAAAATTGATAAGGGTCTGGAAAAAAACCTTTTCTAAAAAACTAACATTCATAAAATAAAACTTGCAATGCACTTTTATTTAAAAATAATCCATTAATCAATAAAAAAAATAATTGGGCAATTCGGAAACCATTTATAGAAACCCCAAGCAAAAAAACATTTAAGTATGTGAATATTTAGACTGCGGCTTTTTTTGTGGCGCTGGGTGTACCTTCTTAATCGATTCACTTTAATTAATACACTATTGAAAATCTTTGAAAAAAACTTCACCACCTTTTCCAAGCACAAATAAAACCAATTCGTTCATTTCAAAAAGCAAACGCGTTCGTTTACTTTGATATTGGGCATAAATCATATATAAGGTAATTGCTTGCGAATGACATTACCAAAAAAAGTCAATCTTCATTTTGTGAAAAGATACGTAGGGGTGCCCACAACCCCCCCATGCCCACAACCCCCACTTCTCCCCTAGCCCAATTGTGGACAAGCTTAGGTTACGGTTTGGCCTTAACTGGACTTGTCTGTTGAGCTTGATATGAAATCATTCATGCGACAAACCCACCTGGAGTTTCAAGATCTGTCGACTTGGTTCCGCGAGCTTCAAGAGAAATTCTGCTCTGCAGAATCATATTTTAAAAACCTGAAAATGCTAAGTGTCGTCTAAACTTGCTCATTGCCTAAAAGTATCTTAAATGTTCCACAGTCTTCCGCCTCAATGCATCTGAGCCCTTATACAAGAGCACTATTGGACTTCAACCGAGCCTCCCCCCCCTCACCACTTTTTCCCTGCCGGAAGTTGGTGCAGGTGAGAGTATTGATGCAGCATCAATTTCACCGACTGGCAGCACAAATTTGGCTTTTACAACAGCTGACGAAGGCCATACAACTGCAGATCACTCGCTAACTGTACCAACAGTTGCCCCGGCGATGGCTCTGGTTTTTCTTTCTCTGCATTCACCTACTGGACTGCATCCTGGCTTTGCTGCCAGGCATCTACGTCGCAAGCCGCGGCACCAACGGGCGCTTCGCTGGCCACCGCCCGGTCGTCTGCTATTTTCTACAATATGGACGTAGCTAATTCTTATTGTGCCCCCAATGCTGCGCCAGTCTCATATTCGGCGCCTGTACTAACTAACTGTGGGCCAATCATATCTGGTATCGCCGTCTGAATCCTGTGGCTTCTGAAAACGACGTTAAGACCCACCGAAGTAGCAAACTGAATGTTTTTGGCACCGATATTACTGTCTCAAAGTTCAGTTTTAAGCAATGACGCGAAATATCTTCGTTTAAGATTGGAATTTCTGACGGTCTTATTGATAAAGTCCTTGATATATCAATCTGGCCGGAGCATGCCATCGTTCACGAGTATGATAGCAAACTAAGTTCGCAAGTTTGTGGGCCTCAAACCCCTTCGGCCAGGGTTCCAAAAATCTAATTGATTCATTGTCCCTACACTATCAGAATGTACATAGTTTACTGGGTAAACTCAGTAAACTGCACGTCAATAGAGTCTCCTTTGACGCTAATGTGATTGCCATCACTGAAACATGGCTAAACTCCTCTGTGTCTGACTGCGAAATATTTGCGGGCAACTATGTCATCTATAGTATGCTGTTCGTAATAACGTTCATGAGTATTTTGTTTACGTCTCATGCTCGTATATTCCACCCCGGTCCGATATTAATGTATATCTGCAGCACTTTGCTCAAATTCAGAGTATTCACTCCACCCTCGGCAATAACGATCATCTTATTGTTATTGGCGACTTTAACCTGCCTACCATTTCCTGGATGTCATCACCTGATTCAAATGTTCTTGTTCCCACTTTACCTCACGAGTTGGTACTCAATTCAGAACTCCTAGAATAAAATCTTGAACCTTATTTTTGCGTCGGAGTTAGCCAATGCCTACGTTTCTAGAATTGACCCGCTCGTCAGTCCTGAAGACGCTTATCACCCTACACTTGAGGTCATTCTGGAAGCATCGGCTCCTTTATTGCCAGGTCCAGAAATCGAAACAGCATCTTTTCGTTGCTTTCGTAAAGCCAATTTTACTGAAATGCATTATCTACGGATCCGTGCCAGATATTATTTTCATTTTTTCAACGTTAGTCCAGAACAATATTTCTTTTAAATAAAAAATATTTTTGAAATAAAAAAAAAATTGTTAAATTAAAAACAGTTCTTTAAAAAAAGTTAATTTTTTTCGGTGTTCTAGGGCAGTCTAGAAAGTGTTTTTTTAGTGAACTTTAATTTATCCCAGACAACATAAACCAAAAAAATTGTGTAACGCCGGCTCGATCTCGAGATATTTGCATTTATAGGTGAGCGCACGCGCACCCCTGCAGTTCATGAACAAATCATCAAAAAAACGTGAACAGAACGTGAAATTAACATATACTGGATTTATACGTAGCCCATTTCATGCAATCATTTCATGAAAGGTAAGGACACCATTATGTTATTCGGCAACACACGAAAGTTGACTATGAATTCAGCGTCATTGCGTGAAATGGAGAGGAGCTACCAACTTAACACTGTATAAATTAGGTGGCAACGCCAATAAAAATTGTGTGAACGGATTTTACTTAAATTTTTTGCTGGCAACTCTGCTGACATGAATACATGCATTCGTCTCTAGCGTATAAACAGGGGCTATTTTAATTCATGCATTCAAGAATTCATGAAATAGCATAGTATAAACTAAGTAATAGGCATGTCCCAAGAGCTCACGCAGGAAAACCAACGATAATTTCATCAGTAATTCATCATCAAATCATCACTGGATGATAGCCAGGTAATACTTTTTAGGATCATTACTTTTAGGATCACTGACAAAAAAAATTAAAACTAGCATTAGCAATTTGACACTCAACAATTTTTTTTTTGGTTATAACCAAAAAGTACTCCAAATGTTTTGAGATGTGTGTATTTATAGGTTCGTTATTGTTCCGCTAATTTTTTACATAAATTTGGCTGGGGCCACTGTGCTACGGCAAAAATAAATGGATTTATCAATAACTGAAAAACGTTTTTTCGGTGTATGAATGTATTTATTTATAAATCATATAAATGTATGTATGTGTTCAAGTAGCTTAGCGAGTTTCAATGGCTTCTATTCCCCAATGGGATTTATTGGTTGTAAACGGATTATACGCTCAGGGTACTTCAACACCGGCCTGCGAAGCAACCTGCACCAGCGCCAATGATGGTCCAACGTACCTCAGATGAGAATAATTGTTTTGGTAGACACCAATCCACCACCCAGCACCTCCGCCCACTTCACTTGTCCATATTTAAAGTCGCCCTAGCCCATCCCCAAGCTGCATTCAGCAGCGCCGTTCCATTTATTTCATTAGTGTCCTGTTCCCTTTCTTCACATCGCGCTGATACGCCTTATTGTTGGTGTTATTCTTGCATGACTGATGTCGCTGTTGCTCCGTTACTGTTAAAATTACACATTTTTGTGGTTGCTTCCTGTTGTGCGTGCGTCTTGGGATTAGCTGGCCTTTGTATTTGTCCCAGACCTGGTTCGGTCTTGCTGTTTAAATACCGTTTAACAATTTCCCGTCGGCGACCCGTAGCAATCTTGTTTTTGCCAGCTAATACCAAATGAACAAGAAAAGCTAGACAAACTACCCTTGTATCCGATTTCGTTGGCTGTTATGGATGAATGAGTGTATTTTTCTATTGTTAGATTAGACTTTACGAAGTACATTAACTCCATTGGGATTGGTGATTATCAAACAATTTGCACGCATTATGGTTTAATGTTTGACTGGGATCATTCAAATTATCGTTCAATAAAGTTATCTAAATTTAACAAAATATAATTCAAAACAAGAAAAAACGCTATAGTCGGATTACTCGACTATAAGATTTGCGATACTCATTGCCCCCTTTTAAAAAAAAACAAAACAAGAAAAAACGATAGAGTCGCCACTATTGTGGGCTACATAAACTACATTTGTAGTTACATTCACAAACACGTGTATGTAGTATATGTATGTAGACTATATTTGCAGCATAGCTTAATGTTCTATAACTTCTTTATTATTTATTTGAGCCTTAAGTGGTTTGGTATTTAGTTAGACAGTGCACATCATTATACTCCTTTCGTTTCGATTGCATTAAAATTCTGGGTACCGCATAGTTTTGCGGTTTGTGGGCGTTAAAAGGGGCGTGGTCGGGTTTTCAAAGAAACTTGATCTACGTGGGGTATATAGAAGGCTGTGTGCAAAATTTTGTGGCTCTAGCTCTTATGGTTCTCGAGATCTAGGGGCTCGTACGGACGAACGGACGGACGGACAGATAGACAGACAGACAGACATTTGCAACGTTTGTTTACAGTATTTGCTTACTCTTCGAGTATCGCAAAATTGTCTGTCATTCTGGTCGTCCGTCCGGATGACGGGTTAATAACGAAAATGAACGCTATAGTCTGGTTCTACAACTATCAGACACCTAATAATCAGGGGCCCTTTAAAAAAAGTGTTCCCTGAATCTCATAGTCGAAAAACCCGACTGAAGCGTCCTCTCTCTTGTTTATTCTTTGATTTATTGAGGGACGACTCATATACATGATGATGTCCAAATCAGCATACAAGTGAACATTACTTAATATAACGGATTGGGAAGGTCATTAACATGTTATGCAAACAATAATGGACCAAGCGCAGACCCTTGGGGTAACGAAACGACAGACAGTACAACAGATTGACGACGATTTTGTAAGTACAAAGACCCAAGTTTGACAGAAGTTTAAAAATACATAAACATATTACGTTACTTTGCACAAACGACATAATGGTTACTGTATCGAAGGCTTTACTATAGGCCAGTAAAACTAAGAGGGTAGCTTTTTTTTTTTTTTTTTTGTTGATTAAGTTACTTCCTGTCCTAGAAGGTGGTAGCATTATTTGTTCCCAAATGTCGTCTGCAATTTTTTAAATAGCTGAGGTACAGCCTTTTGTTCCTAAAGCCAGACTGTCTTTTATTTAGTCCGGAAATGTAAATGTTGTCAGTGCACTATTAAAAGCAGGGACCGTAACCATTATAAGTTTTATTAAAAACCTCGAGTGGTAGTGATTGTATTTCAATTTTTACTTTTTTCTCAAAGATAATCACTATATAAAAAAAAAAAAAATTAAATAATAAAATTTGTTCATTTATTTTTTTTTATAAAAAAAAAAGTCCAAAAATTTTAATTCAATAACTTTTATTTTAATTAACTTAAAATAAAAATTTGCCGAGCATTACAGCTCTTGTGTTGAACTTTTCGCCAATGTTGTTTTTTTAAAAAAATACTATTTTTAGTTGAACAACTTTTATTTTAAATTAAAAAATTATATTTTTTTAAAGTATTTTGTAGAAAATTGAAATTAAAAGTGGGGGTAGTCCTGAGGTCCCTTACCAAGGATAAAAAATAATATTGGCGAAAAGTTCAACACAGAAGCTGTAATGCTCCATGGCCTTTTATTTTGAGTGGATTAAAATAAAAGGCCATAATAATCATAATTTTTTTAGTTTTTTTTAATAAAAAAAAATTTATTTTTTTTTTTTTTTGCTCAAATGTAATGTTTTTTTTGAAGAGAAACGTAAAAATGCTGAAATTTAAAAATCACAGCGGAAATGCAGAGTGAACAAAAAGGATGATTTTGGTGTTAACCAATTTTATCTAGGCCTGTTGTAAGTTGATGATTTTTATGTTTAAAAAAATTAAAATAACCATTATTCACGGTCCCTGATTAAAAGTATTCGTTATGTATAGAGGCGTCACTCTTAATTTTGTTTATACTCTAAAGGTCATCACACTGGCTAACGCACATAAACCTTAACCAAATGTCACACACTGGGTTCGGGTATTTATTTTCAGTGATTTCAGGTACTGTGTAATTCAAGAACTTTTTATTAAGTTCATTTACATATATTTCTTGGCCAATTCTTGGTTTAGATTCAAATATTCCCGGGTTAATTTTTATTTTCCTTGTCTGAGTGGTAAAAGATGCGTTATTGAATTTACCAGAACAGAAATTTGTCTTGGCGGTATTAGTAAGTTGGATCACTTTTTGTCTTAATGTATTAAACACCCTGTAAGCTTAAGGTGTCCTGTACCTTTTCCACTTATTGTACCGTCACGCTGTAAAAAAACCGGCATTAATAATTTTATGGAAGCATGGTTTTTCAGAAAAACATATAACTTAACGACGGACTGGTACAAGACTGTTATAAAAATAACAAATATTGTGTTGTAGAAGGTTATCTTGTTCATCAACTTCGAAAAGGGAATGTATGTTGTTTCAATTGCACGATTTAAGTCCAAAAGGTCGTAGTTTATATTTGTTAAATCTCTTAAAACTAGTGTATGGTCAAGGAACTGTAGGTCAAGTGCATAAGTTATTAGAGCCCCTATATCTCGCGTCAGTCATCTTGACTGTCAGATAGCTTTTTAATTTAAGGGGCGGTTCTCTTTCATTTGGTCGAAAAAATCTATTTTTTTTTTTGCAAAAATTAAAAGCTACATGTCTCTAGAATATGTGTGTGAAAGGATTTCTCAATCCGATCAATATTTACAGAATTAGAGAATTTTGAACGCACCCATGTCGCGCGCGCTGAGAGTCGTTCCAAAAACTTTAAAAGCGTTTTTCTCGAAACCATGTTTTCCGTCAGAAATTCATGGATTGGTTTTGATCTGTTGGTCCGATTTCCTTCATTTCACGTTTGTTTGAAAGAAGATACTTTATTGTATGACTTAAACTAACAATTCTCATAAAAATTATTAAATTTTAATTGTATAACAATATTAAGTCGCAAAAAAGTGGAAAAACAATTTTTTTTTCAAACGTCCACAAAACTGTCAACTTTTTGTCAAAACTTATGGAAGTTTAGTTCAAAACACGAAAAATTTCATAAATTTTAAGAAAATAATAACAATTTTTATTTCAGTTCAATACGAGAGGCGGGAGCCGTGAATATCGGGTGTGCAGAGGCCGACCAAAGCCGCCATTTTGAGGCCGCCATTTTGTTTTTCCATACATTAATATGATTAGAATTGTACAATAAAAAAGACAATTAATGCTCAAAACCGGAAGTTCGTTTCTCTTTCCGTCTTGCCACAAAAAATTCCCAAACTTTGCTCTCATTTCGACAAAATGAAAGAGAACCTCCCCTTAAGATTCTATATATTTATATACTTAATTAAGAAAAGATTCAATAAAAAAAATGGAAATGTAAAAAAAAAAAGTGCATAAGTCAATAATATGAGGTAATGTTTTGAAAAAGATGAATAGCTACTCTGCCTGTATTAGACACAAAAAAAAAATCTAAAAGAGAGTTGCGGGTTTTGGCAAAATGCGTAGGGGACAAGAAGTTTTCAGACTTCATTTTCAGCGAAATTCATTCGAAATTCAAGGACGTTGCGGGGATAGTAAATATTATCCTTTCGGGCTGAATTGCTGAACTAGCAGCTTCCAGAGCAGCCAATTCATCGGGGGCGCAAATCTCCATTTGAGCTAGTTCGGACAAGCTACGGGCGCAAATCGCCTCCCCTCCTTCTTTCTCCTTTTCTTAAACAATTTGTCAATTTTCCGTAAAGATATTTAAGTTGAGCTAAACATTGCTCGAATAAACAAATAATAACTTAAAAACAGTAGCGCAGATGAAGCTAAATGGATAGCGTTAGGGCGCGCATAGCAACAGCCACGAAAGCGAGATGCAGGTGAACAGCCAATGCACTGAGGTCGAAAGGTTATTGGCGGACTTTTAACAGGAAAAAGGAGAAGCCATGAGCCAACAGGACTTTGGCGGACCTTGAACCCAGTGGCGTGATCACCACATTGGACAGCAAAAAAGGGACGCCGTGAACCAATGGACTTCGGTGAAACTTGAACCCAGTGGCGTGTCGGAGGCTGGAACCAATCAGTCAGAGGGGAAAACCCCGAGTGCCGTGGGGATCAAGAATCAAGGACGAAGGATCAACAAAAATCGGGCAGTGTGGGAGGAATTTGAAAGTTCTTAAATGAAAGTGAGGTGCGGAACCTGACGTTCAAACTGGCGTTACCCTGGTGATAACCTGACGTATAGCCTATCGTTAAACCTGACGTTCGACCTTGGCGTACATAACCGAGGGTCTAACCGGGTGTTTAACCAGGCGTTTACCGGGCGTTAACCAGGCCTTAACCGGGCGTGCACCAAAGCAACCCATGAAGAATATCGTTTTACCCCGAGCAATGATCCAACCAACAGGACGACGCCGAGAAGGAGCGCCGTTGCAGCAATTGGAGCGTTAAATTCAGATATCGAATTGTGAAGTTAAACAATGAACGCTGGAATAGAGTACCCGTGAATTCGGCCTCTAGACGGGCAAAGTTCAAAACACCGGATTTCGCTTTCTTTTTGTCTTCGTTTTGCGTTTTTCTATAAATAAATTGTATACATTTTATGGGACGAATCTACAACCTTTTAAACTAGCCGCACAACTCAGTTGCGAGTAAACCATCAAAATCAGTTCGATGTATACCAATATCAATATAATCTCACTCGCATATATTTTTGCCTTGTGTTGATAATATCGTGATATTATTAAATATTAAATACATATCGAAAAGAATTGCGCAAGCAAAGACATAGCCCAACAATTGCCCCAGGTTTTTGAAGTGAAAACTTCTTATGGCGCGTTGGCCACTTTTGTGGGTGAGGATTTTTAGACGGGTTCGCGACAGATGAGATTTGACGTCACAGATGAGATTTTACACAGATATACTCCGCGCTCTTTCTGTGTGTGATGTGTGTGTGTGTGTGTGTGTGTGTGTTTGTAAACACTTGTTTATCTACATACATTATACATATTATCTACATGCATTTAACATGTTATCTACATGAATTTTACATGGTTTCTACATGAATTTTATATGGTTTCTACATGGTTTTTACATGAATTCTACATGGTTTCTACATCAAATCTACATGGCTTTTACATGAATTCTACATGGTTTCTACATCAATTCTACATGGTGTGTGTGTGTGTGTGTGTGCTTGTGTGCGTGTGTGTGTGTGTGTGTGTGTGTGTGTGTGTGTGTGTGTGCGTGTGTGTCTTCTTTGCTTTTTTTGTTTTGTTTTTTGGTAACAGAAAAAGCGAAAAAAAGAAGAAAAAAACGAATATTGGTTATATGTAGGGGAGAAGTGGGGGTTGTGGGCATGGGTCGGTTGTGGGCACCCCTACGTATATTTTCACAATATGAAGATTGACTTTTGTTGGTAATGTCATTCGCAAGCAATTACCTTATGTATGATTTATGCCAAATATCAAAGTAAACGAACGCGTTTGCTTTTTGAGATGAACGAATTGGTTTTTTTTGTGCTTGGAAAAGGTGGTGAAACTTTTTTCAAAGATTTTCAATAGTGTATTAATTAAAGTGAATCGATTAAGAAGGTAAGTGTATTGCATTTTTAAACGCTTTATATTAGTTTCACTTGTGGCTGGCTGGCTGGCTGGCTGGCTGGCTATCTGGCTGCGTAACTCCACTAAGCTCTTGAAAGCTTTCGCAGCCAAAGATAGATGGCGACAGCAACGTGTGTAGTTCCAGCAATGTCCGCTATTGATAACACGACACCACATTTTTAAAATAAACTATTTGAAATATAACTAAAGTTTAAAGATTTAGAAAAGGAACAAATTGTATATTTTAAACGCTTTATATTAGTTTCACTTGTGGCTATCTGACTATCTGGCTGCGTAACACCACTAAGCATACGATATATAGAACACTGTAGAACACTCTAGAATTTTTTAGAACGCTTAATAAAATTCTAGAACATGTCCCTTTGTGCGTTCGCATAGTATTTTGTAGATCCTTCTTGAAAGTTTTTCTAGAAGTTTCTGTTGGCTGGCTGTTTAACACTTTTTGGTTTGCATGCAGGCCTGCCAACTTGTTTTTAAACGCTTTATATTAGTTTCACTTGTGGCTGGCTGGCTGGCTATCTGGCTGCGTAACTCCACTAAGCTCTTGAAAGCTTTCGCAGCCAAAGATAGATGGCGACAGCAACGTGTGTAGTTCCAGCAATGCCCGCTATTGATAACACGACACCACATTTTTAAAATAAACTATTTGAAATATAACTAAAGTTTAAAGATTTAGAAAAGGAACAAATTGTATATTTTAAACGCTTTATATTAGTTTCACTTGTGGCTATCTGACTATCTGGCTGCGTAACACCACTAAGCATACGATATATAGAACACTGTAGAACACTCTAGAATTTTTAGAACGCTTAATAAAATTCTAGAACATGTCGCACGTTCGCATAGTATTTTGTAGATCCTTCTTGAAAGTTTTTCTAGAAGTTTCTGTTGGCTGGCTGTTTAACACTTTTTGGTTTGCATGCAGGCCTGCCAACTTGTTTTTAAACGCTTTATATAAGTTTCACTTGTGGCTGGCTGGCTATCTGGCTATCTGGCTGCGTAACTCCACTAAGCTCTTGAAAGCTTTCGCAGCCAAAGATAGATGGCGACAGCAACGCGTGTAGTTCCAGCAATGTCCGCAATTGATAACACGACACCACATTTTTAAAATAAACTATTTGAAATATAACTAAAGTTTAAAGATTTAGAAAAGAACGAATTGTATTTTTTTAAACGCTTTATATTAGTTTCACTTGTTGCTGGCTATCTGGCTGCGTAACACCACTAAGCTCTTGAAAGCTTTCGCAGCCAAAGATAGATGGCGACAGCAACGCGTGTAGTTCAGCAATGTCCGCGATTGATAACACGACACCACATTTTTAAAATAAACTATTTGAAATATAACTAAAGTTTAAAGATTTAGAAAAGAACAAATTGTATTTTTTAAACGCTTTATATTAGTTTCACTTGTGGCTATCTGGCTATCTGGCTGCGTAACACCACTAAGCATTACTCTCGCTCTCTCTCGCAGCGACGGCAGCGCTGCCCAAAACGCAGTGAGCAAAATTTCAAATGAGAGTAAGAGAGAGTAAATTTTGAACAAGCGAGAGAAGTCATCTTTGGTGGTTGTTTACACACTAATGCAAAATGATCTCTGCGAATAAGTCCATGTGCGGAATAGCTTTAAGTTTTTCGTATAAATAATAATTTGAAAATTATCTTAAACAAGCAATTTTATCAGTACCTACCTACCTACCTAATTAAAACTAAAAAGTATAAAATAATATGAATAGTTTAAAAAAACTAAAAAAACGCTTTATAGTAAATCCAACCAAAAAGTAAAAAAATAATGTTTAAAATGTTTAACGATAAAATTGATAGATTCCCTGTCGGAACAACGGGCCGGCAGAGTTGATGGTGTTTAAAGCGTTGGGATGCAATAAATCTGCGTGCTGGAATATAACTCGCACTATATTGATGAACTAAATCTCCATGATGGAATACAACTCCCACCATATAGATACACTAAATTTACATGCAGGTTTATAATTTCTACTATGTCAATGCACTAAATCTGCATTTTAGAGTACACGTAGCAGAAATTATCTTCATTTGGCATCCCAACGCTTTAAACACCATCAACTCTGCGCCCGTTGTTCGACGATATCTTTATCGTTAAACATTTTTTTTGTTGATTTACTATAAGGTTTTTTTTTTTTTAAACTATTCATATTTATTTAGTCAAAGTATTATACTAAATGGAACAATATCGATTTGAACCAAAAAATTTATGCAAACACATTTTTTAATTACTTCTTAAAATGTCTGCTAAAGTTGGTTGTGGGCACCAAAATTGGGTGGGTTGTGGGCACCCGTTTTTTTTGGCAAATTTTTTTATTACCTACAATTTCTTGTAAAATTGTTTTCAAAATTTGTTTGGAACCCTCTAGAACATTCTTGTAGAAATCTTAGGCTCTCGGAAAAGGATACTCTCCCGCTGAGAGGGATTATCACCAAGATTTGTAATTTTACGATCGAGCTTTTCGTCTGAAATGTGTTGACATGCGGGCCAGTTATTACACATGTCAAAATTGTGTTTCCGACGATGAATAACGCCTATGTAGTCTTTGAAATAAATAAATTGTCGTTTTGTTGATATTGGTTGCGGTTTTTTCCCATATTTTTCCATTAGTAGCATTTTTTCCCAGGGTGCCCACAAGCCCCCCCAAAAAAATGTTAGCTGAAAATTACGATTTTACAAAAGTCCATATGAAATTTTTTCGCATGACGAAGTCAAGTATGTTTCTTCATAGTTAGTTAGTTTAGGTCTCTAGCTTTACACAGATACCCATATGTCCAAATAATATGCACTAGTTCGGTAATTATAAGCCAAAAACAAAACTATGCCCACAACCCCCACATCTCCCCTATATGTATTTCCCAATGCCATTCTAATGGACAACTAATAGCAATGGCTGCAATTTATATTCCACCAAAACAGACTTAACAAACAAAACGAGAGTTCTTGTTCTTGTATTCAAATTTGTTCATTCATTCGAAAGCTCCTTACACACTATTTATGATGAAAATTAATAGAAGATTTGATCATTATCCTATGATTTTGAGTGAGATTTCAACATTAACTTTGCAGATGTCAAAAATCATGCATTAATTGAATTTTTACATAAAGAATTTGATTTAACGATGTCCAATGATCGCAATCTTAGCACAACAAAATACAAAACGACTATTGACGCAGTATTCACAAGATATATAAATAGATTAAAATCAAAATTGTTCATTTCATACTTTAGTTACCATTAACCTATTGTTTCAGTTTTAGAATTTGATGAAAATCCTGGTAATAATGATGAAAATGCTAATAATGATGATGTAAGAGTTGTTGAAATTATGGATGAGAATTAATAAATTTTGTATTCTATTTGTAATTGTAATTTGAAATATACTCATTCAAATAAAACCACTTCCCAGTGCCCAAATTGCTTTGATAAACTTGTTTTTTTATGTATAATTTCTCATGTCACGAGCTCACCCAAAAATGCTCACCCAAAAAGGTGCCCAACTTGAACTTATGGCGCAAGTTCAAGTTTTCACTTCTGCCTGCACTCCCGGAGTGCAGTTGATCTTGTTTTTGCTTGGCTCTGTTTGTCGCTCTTTGTTTAAGACGGAAAACATCGATTAAACTTTCTTACTCTTCTTTGAGCAAAATAATAAGACAAAATGTTTATTTGTTACTCAAGAACAAAAAACATGTTCAGAATATGCATACATCCCTTATGCCCTGTCTTTGTAAAAGCGAGATGACTATTCTTTGAAGGCATTGGCAGACTTCTACAAATGTATTCTATAATATACACTATTCCTCAATACTAGCATATTTACAAAAATACAAGATTAATTCAAATTTAAAATCTCTGTAATTTCTACATGATTCTTTTTTTAAGGTTTTCGGTTAAAATTAGAACACTTATACTTTAACAAATCTATACTTTGCTTAACAACTTGTCTTCCAAAATGATAGCTTATATCAAAGGGTTTTGTTCTGGAATGATGAACCGGATTCTTTGCCAACTCAAAGTGGAACTAAATTCAAAGTGTTTTTTTGATTTCAAAGAATTGATTGATACCAAATTAAAAAAAAATAAAAATCTTCATCAAACCCTGCTTAAATTAAATTTGTAAGCTTACTATAACATGGGCTGTAGATTTAGATTAGATTTTATGATTAAGGGGGACTTGCGCCCCGAAGGCAAAAAAAACACATTTTTACTACTTTTTATTTGCGATACTCGAAGAGTAAGCAAATACTGTAAACGTTGAAATGTCTGTCTGTCCGTCCGTCTGTCCGTCCGCACAAACATCGAGATCTCGGGAACTATAAGAGCTAGAGCCACTAAATTTTGCACACAGACTTCTATAAGCAAGGCGCAGATCAAGTTTGCTTTAAAACCTGACCACGCCCCTTTGTACGCCCACAACCCGCGAAACTCTGTGGCTTTGATAAATGTTGTTTGTATTGAAAATATCTACCCAAATATCTAAAAATTTTGAAAATCTGGCCATTTTCAAGAAATTGTGTATACAAGTGCGTTGAAAATTTTTATTGCTCCCGAAAGTAGGCTAATTTTTTTTTTAAGAAGGCGCTAAAAATTGATTGCGATCGGAAGTAGGCTACACTTTTTTGAAGAGGGCTAGCAAGCTGTTTTTAAAGAGGGCAATGAGTATCGCAAATCTTAAAGTCGGGAAACCCGACTATAGCGTTATTTCTTGTTTTTCTTAGCTTTCTTACTTTAAAACTTAACAACTTTATTGACCAAAAAAACAACTAAGAACTATACAAAAAAATATGTTTTTTGTGAACTGAAGAGGGCGCCAAAGTGAAGGCCTTGCGGCAGCCCCAAAAGTCTGGCAGCGTCACCTAGCTGTGGATAGGACCATTTCTGATGAAATAGCACGAGCAACCTATCTACGCGCAAATCTCGGCGTCTGTATTCAATATAAGCTTTTATGTACAATTTAACTTCAATAAACAATTAAGCACTAGCCATTTGACTAGCCAAAGTGGTGACCCCGACAACCATAAAAGTGTTTAAGCTTTAAGCTTCATGTTAAGTTTTCTTGATTTTGTAAATTTTTTGCACACACGCAAAAGTTTAATATCACGAATCTGCGCACTACATGCGTAGACGGCATTACGATTTACGGAGTCTAAAAGGAAGACGCCCTACTCTTCACGAGGATACTGAGCCGTTGGATTCGCCCGACGCCATGCCGGACACCAATCCAGATGTAGTGGCCCAGATCCGAGACCTTCAGCAGCAACTTGAGGACAATCGGGACAAATGCACACAGAAATGAGATGCCACCGCGCACGCACACACGTACAACTGTACATTTGCCAAAATTTGCGCATAACAACCCGCACCTATGGCTTGCCCAAGTAGAGCGCTCATTTTGTTGGCACCAGATAGTCGACGACACCGATATGTTCGATCTTGTAACCCTTCACCTGGAGGAGGACGTTGCCCTGGCTACGGAAGACCTGGATACTCGACCACCGACCGAAAACAAGTACGTAGCAGTAAAAAATCGCTGATTACAAAAGTAAGCAGAATCTCCAGAATCGAAACTGCGCTTACTACTACAGGGTGGAGGTGCTACTGGTTCAAAGCCTTCTGTGGAAAGAAGTCGTGTTTTTCTGTCGCTCATCAAAACTTGTTTATTTTTCGTGTTAAGCTCGCAAATCGCAGAGCAGAAACTTAAACAAAGCACAGTTTAAGCACTAGCGAATCCAAATTGGCCTAAACTTGTTGGTCAAATACATTAAAAACACGTTAAAGTGAGAAATTATAAAACGATAAGCAAACTAAAACAGAAGCCTGGTTTAAGAAAACCACTCAAAAACGAAATTATCCGCTCCGCAGATTGCAAATAATGCATGCGAATTACGTTTGCACGGAGTCCCCTTTCAGGAGGGAGAAAACCTCAAAACACTGTTTAACCAGCTATGTTTTTCACTAAAACTCATTCCGCCGCCAAGAATTCGGGACATTTACCGAGCGCGGAAACAACAAATCTCGGTCGTTGACCTGGTTATATTAATTATATTAGATACCGTCCGAGAGAAAATCTCTTTACTCCAATCGATTGGGTCATATCGCGAGAGAAAAAACAACAACTGAACTTGCATATGATGGGCCTAGACTCAACTGTCACGGTCTACGTAAATGAGCAGCTTTTGCAAGATAATTATCTTATCTTCAGAAAAGCGATGCGCCTAAAAAAGCTTAAAAAGTTTAATGCTGTATTTACTCGAGGAGGTTTCGTCTACTTCTAACAGTCTGGGAAGAACCGATTTGGATAAGATGGGTAAGAGCAGCGCCTGCACGTCATCGATTGCACATCCCACATCCGATTTCTCATTGATTCGGGATCTGTGGTTTCAGTGATACCACGCACGTTGGTTAAACAAAAAAACCACCCAAAGCGATTTGACATTATATGCAGCGAACCAGACAATCATTCACAGCTATGGAAAGTACGGCACTCAGCTAAACTTGGATCTCCGTCGCAACTTTACCTAGCACAGGCGAAGAAATATCCGTTTCCACAGTGCAGAGTATGTCCAAGTTTCGAGAACTCCTCAATAAATTTGTCGACGTAACAAGGCCGTCGATAAAGGCAACCAGGCACCACAACGTATGTCACTACATGGGCTAATCCGAGAATTTTGAAACCAGCCCGAAAAACGAAAAAAGCTAATAAAAACATATTTCTATATGGTTTTCTAACAACATTTTTTTCCTAAATCATAGGAACTAAACTTGTCTAAGCAATGGAAAAAAAAATTTAATATTTTTTTTGGTACAACTCATTAATATTAGCAAAAAGTATTTTTTTTTGGTATTTTTGTCTGTTTTTTAGACCTGTTTTCATTTGTCATTTTCTCCTATTAGAATGACAATGTGTGATAACATTTTGTTCACAAAGTGTCGTGTACATGCTAAACTATTTTCTCAATTCAAAAAACTATCAAATCGTGGCTAAAAGTATAGATAAACGCCTATTTTAGCTTGATGGAAGAAGTGTAACGTCCGCAACAAATTTAAATTAAGATTATTTTTATTAAGGGAACTAGTTGTCTTTCTTTTTTAAGCTGTATTGATATGGTCATACATTCCACTTCATTATTAGTTATCTCAATTTTTTGGTTAACTATTCTTAATTCGCTAAAAAATGTGGAAATGCACATAAGCCTCAAATTTGACTTCCCTTTTTTGTAACGTCCGCAACGGAACTTTTAGCAAGCAAAACTTTCTTTCAAAAACAGTTAGCCTCTTGTTTTAAATTAGTTTAAAAGTGCACTCAAGAAACTGCATATGGCAAAAATTTCATGAAAATATACCCACAGCAACGGCAGCTGTGTCAATTTCCACAATCAAATTTGCGTACAAATGTAACGTCCGCAACGCAGGATTAGCCCATATCGAAACACATGGAATACCAGATGCGGACAGGCCACGACGCTTATCCAGCGAAAAGCTTGCAACTGTCAAAAAGGAGATTAACTTTCTAATCGAGCAAGGCATATGCCGACCACCAAAAAGTCCCTGGTCCAGTCCACTACACATGGTGACTTAAAAAGACGGCGGCTGGCGGGCTTAAGCTTAAGCTTAAGCTTAACTAAATTACGGTACCAGATCACTATCACATCGCCCACATCCACGATTTTACCGAGCAACTGCATGGAAAGAACATTTATTCAACTCTCGATTTGGTGAAAGCGTACTACCAAGTTCCCATGGCGGAAAGCGACATTCAAAAAACAGCCGTATGCACACCGTTCGGACTCATTGAATTCCAGTACATGCCTTTCGGGTTAAAAAACGCGACCCAAACATTCCAACGCTTTATGGACAACATTTCCCGTGGCATGGATTTTGTGTATTGCTACATCGACGGTATACTCTGTAGTGGCACTTGGGCCTTGTAGAACCCAAAGTAAAGCCTAGAAGTATACACCTAAACTTGTGGACCCAGGGTACTGTACTTGTACTTTACTATCCAAACATAGTCGCACAGTTTAGGAAGGACTGGAAGATAATTGGGGTAATTAACATAAACTAGTTAAATAAAATAGAAATACAAAAAAATGGAATTCGCCAAAATAAATAACTTATCGTAAAAAGAATATAGGTATCTTTACCATTTAAGTTTTCGAGGTTATTTTATTTGGTTCTAAACCCAAATTGCGGGATTAGAAAACTCCTTGGGATCCCTGATTCTGTGGTGAATAGGGATACCGTGCCCCTGAGTAATGCCCCAAGAATTAACAGAGGCAAATGTCAAGTGGTGGAGAGTTCCGTTTGGGGGGCACATGAGTTGGATTCGCCCTGAGTTCCGTCTATTTGACGATTGACCAGCCAAGGGATAAGTTCAGCCAAGTAAAATTTTTTATTAGCCAGTGCCGACATAATTTATATGGTGAGCATAATAAAATTTAGAAACATGCTTGGCGTGTTTGCTTATTAGTTTTTTTCTTTTCTTCTCTGCAACGAAATGCAGATCGGCACTTATTGCAGAGCTACAAAACGTAGTGCATAGCCACCAACTTAGTGCAGAGCCCTTAGTGCAGAGCCAAAAGCTAAGCTCCGAATTATCTTCGGCAATTCGCTATGTGGGCAGCCAGCGATCGCAATTAGAGAGCAGCAGTAGTAAAACGCCAGCGCCGAAGATGAAACCGTCGCCAATGGGAAACGCTTAAGGGAAAAGAAAAGCCGCCGAAAAATCAGTGAAAAACTAGTGCCCGTGTGTGTGTGTGCAGACCCTCGTGGCCAAGAGCCAACCCCCCTTCCGACCGCATTGGAAAAGTCAGGCTAGGTCGAGCTCCCTTCAGGCCAAGGCTTTTATTTGTTTTTTATTTGTGTCTGATCACACGGCTCTTTAAAATGTGCGAAAACCCATTTAATTTATTTCGGCGAAAAGCAACCTCAAAACCGCCGTTGGGCTGATCAAGCCAAGTTTTTAAATTCCATAAAAAGACATCGGAAAAGTCTTGTTTTTTTTGGTTATATATAAATCGTCTGAAAACGCCCAGTTAAACCCCTCGTGAAATATATATAAATCATATAATGTAAAAGAAAAATTGTACATGTGCAAGAGAGGTTATGGTGGCCCAAGACAGTGGAAACTCGAGTAACGGATATATACTTCCGAAAAATAATTAAATCATATAAAAAAATAAATTAAAATGGTTTAATTAATAACCCCGTGAATAAATATATATAAATCTAAAAATAAATAATTAAAAATAATTAAACATTTCGGTAATATATATGATCTAAACGAAAGATTATCCTATTTGTTGGTTAAATTAAAACTTAATAATTAGTAAAATTAACAACAGCCACAAATATGATAAAAGTTAACAATCAATAACCAAAAGCAATGCATGCAAATTTCCCCCCGCCCTCTCGTCCCTCAGTCACCGAAAGCGCTTTCGTCGTGGGATTTGATCAGCGGTAAGTGCTTATCAATTGTTGTTTTGCATTGCATTGCACATGCATTTTTGGTGCCAGAAAGAGAGAGCCTTATTCTCGGCCTTCAGCCGCGAAGGTCGCTGCGCTTAGTCCGTGGTAATTGTTATTTGGAGCTATTATTTCGTTTTCTTTTCTTGTTTGAAGTTTGATTGTCGAGTAACGAATAAAATCATACAAATGTTCGGCACTATTTACCTATAATAAAAATAGATTTGCACAAGAACTACATTATTAAAATTTATCAATGAATTAAAAGAATAAAATATATATCTACAATTATCACTTTTCTAATGGAAAAGCTTTTATATATTTTTCTAATTAACCTAATATTTAAACATATATATATTTATTTACTTTAAACAATTATATTACCTCCCTATGAATATATTTTCTACTCTACAGCTACCCATACCCTATACTCTTGCACATACATTATTAATTGCCTCCTAAACTATATTTAAAAATTAAATTAAAGAGAATTTTGATGAAATACCAATTGAAGATAAATTTGTTGTTAAAATTAAGATCTAATAGGATGTACGGAAGTGAGGAATAGTTTTGTTTAGAATAAATATTATAATGAAGTGTGAGTAAGGAGTTTTGAATTTGGAAGTCATGCGAGCAACCAGTCCCGCCTTTAAGTAGTGTTGTGCAAAGGGATCGTCTGCCAATAGGTATTAGCCTCGACGATCATGGTTGGGTGGGGAACATCTCCGCTGCCGCTGGAACATCTGAGCGCGGAGAGCACAGCAGGCCAACCCCGCAGAAGAAGAAGAAAAGCCCCATACACATATTGAATATGTGTACCCTCTCCCCACTATCCCTTTTCCTCTATCTCTATCTCTATTTACTTTTCCAAACCCGAACTTATGCCACCTGATAGGCAACAATTAAGCACGCGAATTTTTTTATTATTAGTAGCTGTATCTGTAAAGGCCCTGCATAAAGTCTTTTGAAAGAACCCACACCGATTGCCGAGAGACTAGAGCCGGAAACAAGCGCGTGCATCCTTAGACTATGCAATACAAATTACCATCCGTTCATTTTTAAATAAATTTACAGCCAACGTTACATGCTACAACTCATTATGTCGGAGTCTATTGCCGAACATAAAAAACATCTTCGGGCTTGTTGAGGCAGTTACCTGGTTAAAGGTTATATTTTTGTATAGATGGGGCTCGAATGACCGAATTTCGGCCATCAAACCCGTGTCGTCTTAGTGTATTTGTTCCTTTTGTCGTCAATTCAATAAATCACCAATTAAGTAAATTTTAAAGCTTTATTATTTTATAAACTATAAGAAACTGGAGCTCGTCGACTGCGCAGTAAGTGGTTAAAAAAAGTGTTCTTCAATTGAAAAAAATGGCAACCTATTCGATATGTTGCGATAATTTAAGGGGGTTACACTGGTCGATACATTTTAAATTAAAGAAAATAAGTTAGCTTTTTAAATTAATTAAACGTTTATCAACATTCTCCTCCCAAGTATTGTGGTCGTTACTTATTTCAATATAGACGACGACAATACTTTTACAATGTCTTAGGCTTAACATCTAGTTTAATTAGTTTGACAGAGGGTCTCTTATAAATACTATCTTTTATTTTCACATCGACAATTCGTACTCGACCATCGTTCGATGGATATGTTTTGACAATGAGGCCTTTTGGCCAGACATTTCTTGGCACATCGGGTTCCATCATTAATACTACATCACCTTCTTGTAAGACACTATTGTCTTTTGTCCATTTTAGACTACAAATAAGAAATTGTCTATATTCCTTTTTCCAGGTTGGTAAAAATCCTATAGCTGAACCCTCCACGAGGGTGCCAACTGGTAATGGTGCTCCAGTGTCCCTCGGGACGGCACCAGCTAAGATCTGGGATCTGCAGACTGGGGCTGAGCTTTCTCCATAGCCATGCCACAGGTTTCTGCGATCTCTTATCATGGCTAAGGTGAAGGGCTGGATCAAGGTGTCATGCGACCCGTGCCGATGATCAACCTGGCTGGGGGCCCTTTAGAAAATAGCCCAGTCGCAAACGGAGCATCCGGATACCTGGCGCCCTCCGGATCAGCTAGCCTTACCTCCCGTAGCGCGGATCTCTGCGGGAGGTGGACCACCCTTTCTCCGCAGCTCGTGGGAACAATTATGAAAAAAAAAACTGAAAATAATAAGACAAAGAAGGAGACCGGCACTCCCTTAAATCCGGCGAGGACCGAGGGTCCACAGACAGGGGTTACTGAACCCAAGGTCAACCAAACGGCAGGAGGAATGACAGAGCTCACTGGGGCTAAAGTCAACTCCACCCCGGCGAAACAGCCAACTGGGCTCAATCGCCCCCTGGTCAGAGGCAAGGTGGTGACCGCAACCGACACTCCTGTCACCTCGAGCGACCAGCAAGGTGCTACCACAAGCACAGCTGCAGCTCAGTCGGGTGCAGGGGCGAAGGGAAGGCCATCCACAAGCAAGTCCAAGATGGATAGGTACGGGGAGAGGAAATCCGCCGCGGCCATCCTGAAGAAACAAGCACACAGCAACATTACCACCCCCTCAGCGGAGTGGTTAAAGAAATTGGATTGGGCTAAGTCTGTGTTGCCCAACTTCGTATTGGAGAGGCCGAAGGAGGACCCTAAGAATCCCAAACGGCAACGCTCCCAGGAAAGTGCGGCTCAAAACGCCCCGAAGAAGATTCGCACGCACGTGCCCGTCGTGCCGAACAAAAGCTTCGCTGAGATGGCAAAGGACAAGATCCTCCTAGGAGTCCTGGACCAAGGCGACGCTGAGGGCAGAATCCCAAGAAGCCAGTGGAAGTGGGTTGAGGCAGCACTGGCTGTACAATGCTTCGAGGTGCTGGAAGCGGACCCTGGACCTCCACCAATCTGCAAAGATGCAGGGTGGTACCAGGGTAACGTCAAGGTGATGGCGTGCGAAGGGGCTAGGTCGGCAGAGCTACTGAAAGCGGCCGTATCTAGACTGGGTGAGGTCTACCCGGGTGCCAAGCTGGTCGCTGTCGACTGGAAGGACATCCCGAGTAGGCCAAGAGCCGTTATATGGGTCCCGTCCTCCTTTAAGGAGCCGGAGAAGATCCTGGCGATGTTGCAAAGATGCAACCCCAGCCTGCCGTCCTCCGACTGGAAGGTGGCAAAGGTGGAAGAGACGCAGGGCCCTTTGCGTCAGGTGCTTCTTATTCTAAATAAGGACTCCGCTGCACCCATTGATGCAATGCACGGAGAGCTTAACTTCGGTTTTAGCTCGGTGCGCATCAGGGTGTACAAGTCGGACACCAAGCAGAAGGACGAGCCTGGTGTTGAAGAGACTGGCTAAGGCCCTACCAGCTCCTCCAGAGCAGATTCCTCCATCGGAAGAACATCTCACTTACCTCACGACAGCCTTCACTGAAGCCTGTAACAATGCATATAAAGCATCCTGTCCAATCAGCAAGCCGAGAGGCAAATGGAGACCACCCTGGTGGAAACAAGAAATAGACAAGCTGAGGGTAGAATGTAGGAAACTCTTCAACAGAGCAAAAAGACTAAGTTGTGAACAGAACTGGTCAGAATACAAACACAGTCTAGCTCAATTCAAAAAGCTCACTAGGCAGTCAAAAAGAGAGGATTGGAGAAAATTCTGTTCGGGAATTGAATCCTCTTCAGAAGCCGCAAGATTACGAAAGGTACTCTCAAAGTCATCCTCAAATCTGGGCTATCTCAAGAGACAGGACGACTCATGGACTTCTTCTAGTGAAGAAACACTTACACTATTACTGGATACGCATTTTCCAGGTAACACCTTAGGTCCCCAAACAAGCGACCCTCAACCATGCCACTCGGTCAAAGCATTGGATGGCATCATTACTGAATCCAACATTAAATGGGCTATAAATAGCTTCGCTCCCTACAAATCTCCAGGTCCCGATGGGATATTTCCGGCACAATTGCAGCAAGGGGTAGATCTTGCTGTCCCTTGGCTAAAAGCCATCTTCACGAATATCATGGCGTTAGGCCACATTCCCCCTTCTTGGCTAACGTCCAAGGTAGTATTCATACCCAAGGCCGGCAAAGCCTCACACACAACACCGAAGGATCTCAGGCCAATAAGCCTGTCCTCCTTCCTTCTGAAAACCTTGGAAAGATTGATAGGGCTATACCTAAGAACATCAATCAATCCCTCTCTGCTATCTGAATCTCAGCATGCATACCGTAAAGGCAAATCGACAGAAACAGCACTTCACTCTGTCATATCCAGTATAGAAAAATCCCTGCAAGACAAGGAATATACCCTAGCCGCCTTCTTAGACATAGAAGGAGCCTTCAATAACATCGACTCAAAGGCAATAACCAACGCTATGCTGAGCCTTGGAGTAGATGCTCAGTTGGTGAGATTAGTCACACAGCTGCTACTGAGCAGAAAAGTGACCTCTTCACTGGGAGCATCTACTCTGTGCAGGCATGTCAGCAGAGGTACTCCTCAAGGGGGGGTACTCTCTCCGCTTCTATGGAACCTAGCAGTAAACACGCTGCTTCGAGACATAGAAGATGGGGGTGCAAGATTGTTGCTTATGCAGACGATGTGGTTGTCATGCTGCGGGGAAAATTTCCGCAAACCCTTTGTGACATTATGACAGTCAAACTAAGAAAACTGTCAAGATGGGCATCTGAAAGTGGGTTAAACGTAAACCCAAGTAAAACCGATCTTATTCTCTTCTCCAGGAAGTATAAGATCCCTAAGTTATCTGCCCCAAAACTAAATGATTCCGTTCTAGAGTTTAGCGACAGTGCAAAATACCTGGGGCTTGTACTAGACAAGAAACTGAACTTGAATCTCACTATTTTGGATAGAGTGCGTAAAGCCAACATTGCACTCTTCACCTGCAAAAAGGCAGTAGGCCTCAAATGGGGTATGTCCCCGTCTGTAGTTAGCTGGTTATACAGCGCCATAGTAAGACCCATCCTCCTGTATTGCTGTATAGTTCCAAACTCAAGGCACTCAACAAGGTGCAAAGGGTAGCGCAACTATGCATGACAGGAGCTCTTAGAACAACCTCTAGTGAAGCGCTCAACGCTATTACTAGCATATCCCCAATTCTTCTGGTGGCAAAAGAAATCGCCACCATCACAGCACGACGTCTGAGAGACGCAAACTGCTGGACAGTCTATAAATACGGACACTCATCCATCCTACCAGAAGGCGCAAACACGCAATTAACAGACTATTGCACACCCGTAGAACACACCTCTACAACGTTCAAAACAGTCTTCCCCTCTAGGGAGGCAGCTCCAAACTCGACAATCGAGTTGGAGGAGGGGTCTTCTGTGAACAACTTAGTATCAAAATACATTTCCGTCTTCCGGACCACTGCAGCGTTTTTCAGGCAGAGATCCTCGCCATAAGCGAGGCTGTCAGTTGCCTACGACACTCTAGCCTTATAAACGGAGTAATTAACATTTACTCAGACAGTCAGGCAGCAATAAAGTCACTTCGTGCGCTATCCTCAAACTCGACGATAGTGAACAACTGCCGCAAATCTCTTCAAGAGATGGCACAGCAGTTCGTTATATCCCTAATCTGGGTGCCAGGGCACCAAAATATTGAGGGGAACGAAATAGCTGATGAACTGGCTAGACGCGGCACTACCACAGTTCTCCTTCCAGACAAGGAGGACTTCCGTATGCCACTAGCCACTTTTAAGCTCAGGACAAGGGAGGGTTTCAGATCCCTTGAACAAGAAACATGGGACAATACCACACACAGCAACATTAGTCGCCAAACATGGCCTAAGGTTCAGACGCACTTAAAACAGCAACAACAACTAAAAGCTCAGCGAATGCAGCTCGAGTTTCAGGAGAAGCAATTGGAACTAGAGATGCAAATGCAACTCACCGAAATCGAGGGCGCAGACAGCATCCAAGACGACGAGGAAGACAACCTTTTAAACGACGAGGAAGGCAGTATTCAAGACGACCAGGACAACCAGCAATACAGCCAGGAAACAAACTTCAACGGCGATGGACAAGCCGAGAGCAGGACACGTGAGTGGGTTAAATCAAATCAACGCAAGCAAGCGCCAACGGATCAAGATAAGGCTGCTATCAATGTAGATCCAATTGTTAGTTTTATGGCAAGACAGACAATCAAACAAGAACTTCCTACATTTAGTGGTGACCCCCTAGAATGGCCAATTTTCATTGCCGAGTATGAAAACAGTACTCAAGTTTGTAATTTTAGTAATTACGGTCGTGCTAAAGAATGTGTACAATCACTCCTCCTTCTGCCAGACAATGTAAATGATGTAATTGTTATTTTGCGAGATCGTTTCGGAGACTGTAGTCATATCGTAAAACGTATGATAGACAAAATTAGACAATTCCCCGTAATAAAAGATGATAAATATGACAAACTCATCACATTTTATGATATGCTTACAAATCTCATACAAACATTGTTGTCATTCAATGATATTGATCAAATAAGTAATAATATGTGGTTTGAAGAAGTTTTAGAAAAAGTTCAGGTGTCTCAACGAATAGCCTTTGTGAAACATTTACAAAAATTCAAATCTGTTCAGCCAAAGGTAATTGTGTTTCACGAATGGTTAGGTCAAACTATTAAAGCGGCAACATCGCTGGGATTCGGGGTCAATAAGTCTAAAGACTCTACACTAATGGTCTCAGGTCCTGTCAAGAGTTTTGAAAAATCCAAATTCTATTGTAACTTTTGTAAGTCTACCAATCATTACCTAACAGAGTGTCCAAAATTTAAAGCATTAAATATCGACGAGCGCTGGAAACATATATCTCACAACAAACTATGCATATCATGTCTAGCAAAGAATCATGTTCTTAAAGATTGTAAACGCAAGAAAAAATGCAAAGTAGTAAACTGCAACTACAACCACAATTTTTTATTGCATAAGGACAAAAACGACGCACCAAGCTCTTCTCTGGAGATGCCAAGAAATCCTAGTCAACGCGAAACTGAACTAGATACTAATTGCAATGTTAATTTTGATCATAACAAAGTTCTACTTAAAGTCATTCCAGTTACACTGATTGGCCCTCAAAAACAAATCGAAACACACGCTTTACTTGACGAAGCGTCGACAATTTCATTAATAGATGAGCAGGTTGCAAGTGACATAGGACTACAGGGACCGACATGTCCATTGAAGATGCAATGGACTAACAACGAAGTGTATGAACAAGTGGATTCAAAAGTAGTTAGCTTGGGAATCAGAGGAAAGCAGCCATCAGCAAAAGTATTTACATTACGAAAAGTAAAAACTGTACCACGCCTCAATTGACCATTATAGACCGTCTCAATAAGTGACATGGCTGAGACTTATGAATTTTTGAAAGACTATTCATTTTGCTCATACCAAAATGCCCATCCAAAAATTTTGATCGGTCAGCTCGAAAGCTAAAATTTCAATCATTCAATGGTCCAGTTGCTAGTAAAACTTCTCTAGGCTGGGTTGTTCATGGAACAGTAGGAATAAACAAGGAAATTTCAGACAGAAATTATTCATTTCATGTGTACAACTGCGCAGGAAACGACAATCCAAAAGATGACTTGGATATTTTACACAATCTTGTTAAATCTTACTGGTCCATTGAAAATGAGTTATTGACACCACATGACATACCAATCTCTCTTGACGATAAAAGGTGTCTGGAAATTATTGATAAATCGCTTAAGCGAGTGGATGGCAGATTTCAATGTGGACTTTTTTGGAAAAGCGACGACACACAACTACCGGAAAGTTATAACAACGCATATGCTCGGATGCTATTATGCGAAAGAAAAATAGACAAAAACCCAGAATACGGAAAAAAGTATAATGATGTTCTTGAGTCATACATAGAAAAGGGGTATTTAAAGAAATTAAACTCCATAGACAAAAACAAAATAACGCCCTTGACTTACTATCTGCCACATTTTGGAGTTCTATATAGCAATAAGCCCGATAAACTTAGAATAGTTTTTGATGCGGCCTCCAAGAGCCATGGCTATTGTCTTAACGACACCAAAATATTGAGGGGAACGAAATAGCTGATGAACTGGCTAGACGCGGCACTACCACAGTTCTCCTTCCAGACAAGGAGGACTTCCGTATGCCACTAGCCACTTTTAAGCTCAGGACAAGGGAGGGTTTCAGATCCCTTGAACAAGAAACATGGGTCAATACCACACACAGCAACATTAGTCGCCAAACATGGCCTAAGGTTGACGCCAAACGTACCAAAAGGCTTTTCAGTCTACATCGCACACAGTGCTCAGCTGTAATTAGAGCAATTACAGGCCACTGGCTCGTAGGAGCCCACGCATCCCGACTTAACGTCCCAAACAACGACTTCTGCAGAAGCTGCAAAAACGAGGAAGAAGTAGAATCAGCAGAGCACTTCTTCTGCTCCTGTGTGGCCCTTATCAGGCGCAGGAAAAAGCATATAGGAGAATATTTCCTTGACAATCTAGCTTAATTAGCAGCTGTTCCCCCGAAGAAAATATCAGGTTTCATTAGAGAAACGGGCTGGGATTCTTTATAAATTAGTGGTTTAAAGGGTAAAATGATCCATTGCGGTATCACAATGGGCCAGTGATGGCCTAAGTGGGCTGACCTTGTGTCAGCCGCCGCTCTAACCTAACCTTCCTTTTTCCATTTTAACCAAAAAATGTCAGCAAGTCTTTGCGACGATTTCCACATGTTTAATAATCTCAAATCAAAATCAGAAGTATTTGTATAAAAGGACTCTCTATAGTTGGGACCAATTAACAAATCGTTTGGCGTCAAGGGATCAGATTCAAGTGAGTCTGAGGGCACGAAAAGAAGTGGTCTACTGTTTATCATAAATTCGATCTCGCAAAACAGAGTTTTCAAAACATACTCCTTAGGATACCTCTCTTTAAGTAAAACTGTCAAATATTTTTTAACGGACTGTATAAGCCTTTCCCAGGCTCCTCCCATGTGAGGGGATAAAGGCGGATTGAAATACCACGTACAACCTTTTGTTGTTAGAAACTGCGTAAGTTCATCAGCATGCCAAGTTTCTATGATTTCTCGAATGTCTTTGTCCGCTCTCCTAAAATTTGTTCCATTGTCCGAATATAGTTCTATGGGAAATCCGCGTCTACAGCCAAATTGTCGAAATACGTGCATAAATGCATTGCAGGACAAGTCTTCAGCAATCTCCAGATGAACCGCTCGGGATGCCATGCATGTAAAAATTACACCGTATCGTTTAACATGGCTTCTGTTCTGTGTAATTTCAATTGGCCCGAAATAGTCAATTCCTACTTTTAAAAAAGCTCGTTCTGTTGCTATTATCCGACAATTGGGAAGCTGACCCATTAGAGGTGCTTGCGGCTTAGCCTTTTTGTTTTTACAATGCTGGCAACCGAGAATGACTTTTTTAACGGTGTTTCGACATTTGGTAATCCAGAACCTTTGACGAATATTAGCAATTACCGTTTCTGTTCCCATGTGACAATTTTGGACGAGATAGAAATTAATGAGTAAGTTTGTGATAGGGTGATCCTTGCTCAGGAATATTGGATTTTTAGCGTCATTACTCATTTCATCGTCACTTAAATTATTAAGTCTGCCCCTGAGTCTTAACAAATTATCGCTAGATAAAGTTAAGGGTAGATTATTCAAACTGCTTGGTGTTGTCACAAGTTCATTTCGTTTCAGTGTGTTTATTTCGTGTTGGTAACTATCCTGTTGCATACTCCGAAAAATTAATGTTTCTGCTTTAGAAAGTTCTTCAACTGTCAGCTTAATGTTAAAAGGTGTCTTCCGGTTTGTCCTCAGCTTTGTTAGGTATCGTAGGATCCATGCTGTTGTTCTTAAAAATCTCATCCAACTGGAGAATCTTGTCACGTCAGGTAAAATAATTGACTCCTTTTGAGCGGTAGTGAGATTTACAAATTCTGTGTCACTATCATCAACACCGTTTGGCTCAACAGAGACTTTTCCTAATGGCCACTGATCCTTACTTTTTCTCAAAAACGCTGGACCTTTTAGCCATAAATCATTTGATGAAAAGTCGAATGACAATATTTTAGTTGCTTTATCTGCAGGATTAAGCTTTGAGGGTACGTGCCGCCATTCACTTGAATTAGTTAGCTCTTGGATTTCCCTATGCGTTGGGCTACAAAAGTTTTGCATTTTTTGCTGCTTGTTTTGAGCCAATATAAAACAATTTCTGAGTCCGTCCACATAAAAGTAGAGTCTAATCTGATGTTGAGTGTTTCTTTAATAGCTTTACCAAGTCTGGCTCCTAGTAAAGTACCTTGCAGTTCTAACCTTGGAATTGTCATCGGTTTAAGTGGGGCTACGCGTGACTTTGCTGCTATCAGAATACTTTCGACTCGACTTTCAAATTCAAAACGTAAATATGCACAAGTTGCGTATGCATATTTTGAGGCGTCGCAAAATATATGTAGCTGAATGTTACACTGGCTTATCGGAAATGAAGTCATCTGTCTGGGTATGTAAAACTCGTCTATTTTATTTAAGCTGCTGCCCAATGTCTTCCAAATTTCGAAATGGTCATCTGTAATGTAGTCATCCCATTGAATACCGCTGTCCCAAATGACTTGCAATAGGATTTTATTGGATTACAACAAATTCGAAAGAAATCCAAGCGGGTCGAAAATAGACATTGTAATTTTCAATATTTCTCGTTTAGTTGGTCGTCTACGAATGTTAAGAAGTTCGGAATGTGCTTTGGAAAATTTTAAGTTGTAAGTGAAAACGTCCTTTTCATAATCCCAAATTAGTCCTAAAACTCGTTCTTCAGTTAGGTTTTTTACTTTACTTTTATCCGATGAAACATTATCCGTAATTTGATTTAAACCTTCTGCAGAATTAGATATCCAATTGCGCATATCGAATCCACCTGCCTTGTGTACATGCGTAACATCCTTTATCAACTTGGTAGCACTGTTTATGTCGTTGGCTCCACCCAGATAGTCGTCCATGTAATGTTTTGTTATTTTATCCTTACAAGCTTGGTCATAGTCATTCTGAAAATCTAAGGCATTTCTGTTTCTGACCTGTTGGGCAATACTTGGGCTGCATTTAGCTCCAAAAAATAATACCTGAATTTCAAACACGTCCGGTTCAGATTGTCGGTTAGTTCCTCGCCAAAATATTCTTTGTGCGGATCGGTCTGTCTCCTGTACTTTAATTTGGAGAAACATCTAGTTGATGTCTCCTACAAAGGCAATCTTATGCTCTCGGAAATTCATTAGAACTGCTGACAGTTGGCTGTACAGATCTGGACCTGGCAAAAGAAAATCGTTAAGACAATAGCCATGGCTCTTGGAGGCCGCATCAAAAACTATTCTAAGTTTATCGGGCTTATTGCTATTTAGAACTCCAAAATGCGGCAGATAGTAAGTCAAGGGCGTTATTTTGTTTTTGTCTATGGAGTTTAATTTCTTTAAATACCCCTTTTCTATGTATGACTTAAGAACATCATTATACTTTTTTCCGTATTCTGGGTTTTTGTCTATTTTTCTTTCGCATAATAGCATCCGAGCATATGCGTTGCTATAACTTTCCGGTAGTTGTGTGTCGTCGCTTTTCCAAAAAAGTCCACATTGAAATCTGCCATCCACTCGCTTAAGCGATTTATCAATAATTTCCAGACACCTTTTATCGTCAAGAGAGATTGGTATGTCATGTGGTGTCAATAACTCATTTTCAATGGACCAGTAAGATTTAACAAGATTGTGTAAAATATCCAGGTCATCTTTTGGATTGTCGTTTCCTGCGCAGTTGTACACATGAAATGAATAATTTCTGTCTGAAATTTCCTTGTTTATTCCTACTGTTCCATGAACAACCCAGCCTAGAGAAGTTTTACTAGCAACTGGACCATTGAATGATTGAAATTTTAGCTTTCGAGCTGACCGATCAAAATTTTTGGATGGGCATTTTGGTATGAGCAAAATGAATAGTCTTTCAAAAATTCATAAGTCTCAGCCATGTCACTTATTGAGACGGTCTATAATGGTAAATTGAGGCGTGGTACAGTTTTTACTTTTCGTAATGTAAATACTTTTGCTGATGGCTGCTTTCCTCTGATTCCCAAGCTAACTACTTTTGAATCCACTTGTTCATACACTTCGTTGTTAGTCCATTGCATCTTCAATGGACATGTCGGTCCCTGTAGTCCTATGTCACTTGCAACCTGCTCATCTATTAATGAAATTGTCGACGCTTCGTCAAGTAAAGCGTGTGTTTCGATTTGTTTTTGAGGGCCAATCAGTGTAACTGGAATGACTTTAAGTAGAACTTTGTTATGATCAAAATTAACATTGCAATTAGTATCTAGTTCAGTTTCGCGTTGACTAGGATTTCTTGGCATCTCCAGAGAAGAGCTTGGTGCGTCGTTTTTGTCCTTATGCAATAAAAAATTGTGGTTGTAGTTGCAGTTTACTACTTTGCATTTTTTCTTGCGTTTACAATCTTTAAGAACATGATTCTTTGCTAGACATGATATGCATAGTTTGTTGTGAGATATATGTTTCCAGCGCTCGTCGATATTTAATGCTTTAAATTTTGGACACTCTGTTAGGTAATGATTGGTAGACTTACAAAAGTTACAATAGAATTTGGATTTTTCAAAACTCTTGACAGGACCTGAGACCATTAGTGTAGAGTCTTTAGACTTATTGACCCCGAATCCCAGCGATGTTGCCGCTTTAATAGTTTGACCTAACCATTCGTGAAACACAATTACCTTTGGCTGAACAGATTTGAATTTTTGTAAATGTTTCACAAAGGCCATTCGTTGAGACACCTGAACTTTTTCTAAAACTTCTTCAAACCACATATTATTACTTATTTGATCAATATCATTGAATGACAACAATGTTTGTATGAGATTTGTAAGCATATCATAAAATGTGATGAGTTTGTCATATTTATCATCTTTTATTACGGGGAATTGTCTAATTTTGTCTATCATACGTTTTACGATATGACTACAGTCTCCGAAACGATCTCGCAAAATAACAATTACATCATTTACATTGTCTGGCAGAAGGAGGAGTGATTGTACACATTCTTTAGCACGACCGTAATTACTAAAATTACAAACTTGAGTACTGTTTTCATACTCGGCAATGAAAATTGGCCATTCTAGGGGGTCACCACTAAATGTAGGAAGTTCTTGTTTGATTGTCTGTCTTGCCATAAAACTAACAATTGGATCTACATTGATAGCAGCCTTATCTTGATCCGTTGGCGCTTGCTTGCGTTGATTTGATTTAACCCACTCACGTGTCCTGCTCTCGGCTTGTCCATCGCCGTTGAAGTTTGTTTCCTGGCTGTATTGCTGGTTGTCCTGGTCGTCTTGAATACTGCCTTCCTCGTCGTTTAAAAGGTTGTCTTCCTCGTCGTCTTGGATGCTGTCTGCGCCCTCGATGTCGGTGAGTTGCATTTGCATCTCTAGTTCCAATTGCTTCTCCTGAAACTCGAGCTGCATTCGCTGAGCTTTTAGTTGTTGTTGCTGTTTTAAGTGCACCATTTGAAGCTGAAGTTTTTGAACTTTGACTGATTTTTGAGAACGGTGGCTTCTCTCAGATCCTGAGTCCTCGTTCCTCCTGTCTGGAGTCTTCTGGCTTGGAGTGGCCATTGGAACTACCGTAATAGTCGACTGATCATGTTGTAAGTTCTGCTCATTATGACTTAAGAGAGCAATGTTTGGTCGTGGCGTATCCATTATTCCCAGCTGCGACTGTGCAGCAGGCGGCTTTTGCTGATGTGACGTCACTTGAGTTTGTGTTCTTTTTTTCTTATTGGAACGTGTATTCGGCATTGTTCTATTTTTTGGTTGCAACAATCTCCAATATTTGACTTAACATACACCCTAGAATAATATGTTCTTGGCAATATGTATGTTCATATGTTTGAGATTTTTATTGCATCGTGGCGTCATACACAAATCTAGTCGTCGTCAATGTGTATGTGTCTGTGTACACTTTTGCATGTGAATGTCCAAGATCTAGCTCGGCAATACATACACATACAAATGCAAATTTTGGCTGATGAAATTGCGCATTAGTCTCGCGTAATCCATGTGCCGTCCAGTAGGCAAAGAAGGACCATTTGTTGAGGCAGTTACCTGGTTAAAGGTTATATTTTTGTATAGATGGGGCTCGAATGACCGAATTTCGGCCATCAAACCCGTGTCGTCTTAGTGTATTTGTTCCTTTTGTCGTCAATTCAATAAATCACCAATTAAGTCAATTTTAAAGCTTTTATATTTATAAACTATAAGAAACTGGAGCTCGTCGACTGCGCAGTAAGTCGCTTGGTGAAAAAAGTGTTCTTCAATTGAAAAAAATGGCAACCTATTCGATATGTTGCGATAATTTAAGGGGGTTACACTGGTCGATACATTTTAAATTAAAGAAAATACGTTAGCTTTTTAAATTAATTAAACGTTTATCAACAGGGCTGTTTTGAAAGTCCTTCAGAATAATGGCCTTAGCATCAACCTAAGCAAATTTCAGCTTGCACAATCAACACGATCAACACGATTAGCTACACGATCAACAAACACGGTATTGATGCCATCCTTAATTATGCACGTCCTTATACTATCAACCAACTGGGTCGTTTTTTGGGCGTCATAAACTACTATTGTAGATGTTTATCCCGATCATCACACATACAAGCACCCCTGTCCGAGTTGCTAAGAGATGTTAAGGGGTTACATACAGTTAGAAGGCTTTAAAAAGACAAATTTTCAAGAATTTTTTTCGCGCAGACTATTCAATTTATTAATTTGAAAATTGGTGTACATATTATAATAACCTTATAATATATTAACATATTTTTTATTTGTAAAAATAATCATCGCAAATGTTGCTGTCGTCGATCTCCTAGAGCTCCGCAAAAAAAAAAAAACATTTTGCGGTGATCACGATATCTCTGGACCGGATTATCATTAATTTAAAAAACAAAAAAAATTCATTATATAATACATTATCTAGTACTTAATCTAAGGAATTAGCGAAAAAATAATTTTTGACAAAATGGCGACATCTCAAAATAAAAGACTCGATTTAGAACGAAAATGTAAGCCTTAAATTGTTTATAAAATGGAAAATATTTATCGGAGAAAAGAAATCTTCGATTTAGTATTAAAAAAATCTAGTTAAAAAGGTTCTGTTTAAATTTGAGACTGATCGGTTCAGCCGTTTGCGAGGAATCTTGATCACCGATTTTGAAAACATAGTTTTGAGAAAAATGCGTTTAAAGTCCCCGACTGCGAGACGCGCCTCCCTAACGCGCCTTCATAAATGTGTCTATAACTTTGAAAATATTCGTCTGATTGACATAAAATTTTGAGTGTGTCTGCTCAAATATGGGCTAATCCGAGAATTTTGAAACCAGCCCGAAAAACGAAAAAAGCTAAAAAAAAAACATCTTTCTATATGGTTCTTTGCCAATTTTTTTTTCCTAAATCATAGGAACTAAACTTGTCTAAGCAATGGACAACAAAATTTAATATTTTTTTTGGTTCAACTAGTTAATATTAGCATAAAGTATTTTTTTTTTGGTATTTTTTCTGTTTTTTAGACCTGTTTTCATTTGTCATATTCTCCTATTAGAATGACAATTTATGATAACATTTTGTTCACAAAGTGTCGTTTACATGTTGAACTATTTCCTTAAGTCAAAAAAACTATCAAATCGTGGCTAAAAGTATAGATAATCACCTTATTTAGCTTGATGGAAGAAGTGTAACGTCCGCAACGTAACGTCCGCAACAAATTTAAATTAAGATTATTTTTATTAACGGAACTAGTTATCTTTCTTTTTTAAGCTGTATTGATATGGTCATACATTTCACTTCATTATTAGTTATCTTACTTTTTTGGTTAACTATTCTTAATTCGCTAATAAATGTGAAAATGCACACAAACCTCAAATTTTACTTCCATTTTTTGTAACGTCCGCAACGGAACTTTGAGCAAGCAAAACTTTTTTTCAAAAACAGTTAACCTCTTGTTTTTAAATTAGTTTAAAAGTGCACTAATCCTGCGTTGCGGACGATACATTTGTACGCAAATTTTATTGTTAGAATTGACACAGCTGCCGTTGACGTGGGTATATTTTTATGAAATTTTTGCTATATGCAGTTTCTTGAGTGCACTTTTAAACTAATTTAAAAACAAGAGGTTAACTGTTTTTGAAAGAAAGTCATGCTTGCTCAAAGTTCCGTTGCGGACGTTACAAAAAATGGAAGTAAAATTTGAGGTTTGTGTGCATTTTCACATTTATTAGCGAATTAAGAATAGTTAACCAAAAAAGTAAGATACCAAATAATGAAGTGGAATGTATGACCATATCAATACAGCTTAAAAAAGAAAGATAACCAGTTACGTTAATAAAAATAATCTTAATTTAAATTTGTTGCGGACGTTACGTTGCGGACGTTACACTTCTTCCATCAAGCTAAAATAGGCGTTTATCTATACTTTCAGCCACGATTTGATAGTTTTTTTGAATTGAGAAAATAGTTTAACATGTAAACGACACTTTGTGAACAAAATGTTATCACACATTGTCATTCTAATAGGAGAAAATGACAAATGAAAACAGGTCTAAAAAACAGACAAAAATACCAAAAAAAAATACGTTTTGCTAATATTAATTAGTTGTACCAAAAAAAATATTACATTTTTTTGTCTTTTGCTTAGAAAAGTTTAGTTCCTAAGATTTAGGAAAAAAATGTTGTTAAAAAACCATATAGAAATATGTTTTAATTAGCTTTTTTCGTTTTTCGGGCTGGTTTCAAAATTCTCGGATTAGCCCATATGGCAAAAATTTCATGAAAATATACCCACATCAACGGCAGCTGTGTCAATTCTAACAATCAAATTTGCGTACAAATGTAACGTCCGCAACGCAGGATTAGCCCATATATGTATATTCAGAAAATACAAAAAAAACGATTTTTTGAAAATTACAAGTGTATGTAATGGCAGTCCTCTACCGTCAGGCCTCAATTTCGAGCCTATTTTCAAAAATTGATTGGGAAAGAACTACTGAAGATAATTTCATGAACTTTTTTTTATTTTATTGGTACATCTGTCGACTTTAAAATCAGGTAATCAAAAAGTATGCCCAGTGGTTCTGTTGTCCTTGGGATGACCTTGAAATGTCCTTCTCGAATTTGGAGGCCCGACTTAGTGGCAAGGTTTTTGCGATGTCGTTGTCAGAAATGAAGAAAGTAAAATTTGTTTATAATTATTGTTACCTTGGCTATGTTTTGCCGAACGGGATTTTTTTATCTCGGAAGTTGTACAAAATATACAACTTTTTACAAAAATGTTCAATTTTACCATGTTTTTTCATAGTTTAGAAGCTGTAAAAATTCTAAAAATTAAAGTTTTCAAAATCCGGATCGGGAAAACATAGCAGCTTGTTTTCTGAATAATTGTGCCAAAAATGAAATGAATCCGATAAATATTACTGGTAGAAAGCTTACCACCCATTTCAAAAAAGTCAATTTTTGGGAAAACGGGTTTAAAGACAAAGTAGCGCTTGAAATCGGCCGCGAGTGCATGACTGCAAAGTCGCGAAAACCCATGAAGGAATGCTTTTTTCGCGAAACGCTTTTACTGGCGTATTTCTAAGATCGTCTTCTTTCAAATTATGCAAAAAAACAAGTTGGCCACCTGGGTGAGCATTTTTAGGTGCGCTCGTGACACGAGAAATTATACATAAAAAATCAAGTTTATCAAAGCAATTTGGGCACTGGGAAGTGGTTTTATTTGAATGAGCACATTTTAAATTACAATTACAAATAGAATACAAAATTTATTAATTCTCATCCATAATTTCAACAACTCTTACATCATCATTATTAGCATTTTCATCATTATTACCAGGATTTTCATCAAATTCTAAAACTGAAACAATAGGTTTATGGAAACTAAAGTATGAAATGAACAATTTTGATTTAAATCTATTTATATGTCTTGTGAATACTGCGTCAATAGTCGTTTTGTATTTTGTTGTGCTAAGATTGCGATCATTGGACATCATTAAATCAAATTCTTTATGTAAAAATTCAATTAATGCATGATTTTTGACATCTGCAAAGTTTATGTTGAAATCTCACTCAAAATCATAGGAAAATGATCAAATCTTCTATTAATTTTCATCATAAATAGTGTGTAAGGAGCTTTCGAATGAATGAACAAATTTGAATACAAGAACTCTCGTGTTGCTTGTCAAAACTGTTTTGGTGGAATATAAATTGCAGCCATTGTTTGTCCATTAGAATAGCATTGTGAAATAGGGGAGATGTGGGGGTTGTGGGCATAGTTTTGTTTTTTACCGAACTAGTGCATATTATTTGGACATATGGGTATCTGTGTAAAGCTAGAGACCTAAACTAACTAATTATGAAAAACATACTTGACTTCGTCATGCAAAAAAAATTCATATGGACTTTTGTAAAATCGTAATTTTCAGCAAAAATTTTTTTTGGGGGGGCTGTGGGCACCCTGGGAAAAAATGCTGCAAATGGAAAAATATGGGAAAAAAACCGCAACCAATATCAACAAAATGACAATTTATTTATTTCAAAGACTACATAGGCGTTATTCATCGTCGGAAACACAATTTTGACATGTGTAATAACTGGCCCGCATGTCAACACATTTCAGACGAAAAGCTCGATCACAAAATTACAAATCTTGGTGATAATCCCTCTCAGCGGGAGAGGATCCTTTTCCAAGAGCCTAAGATTTCTACAAGAATGTTCTAGAGGGTTCGAAACAAATTTTGAAAACAATTTTACAAGAAATTGTAGGTAATAAAAAAATTTGCAAAAAAAAAAACGGGTGCCCACAACCCACCCAATTTTTGTGCCCACAACCAACTTTAGCAGACATTTTAAGAAGTAATTAAAAAATGTGTTTGCATAAATTTTTTGGTTCAAATCGATATTGTTCCATTTAGTATAATACGTTGACTAAATAAAAATGCATTACACTTACCTTCTTAATCGATTCACTTTAATTAATACACTATTAAAAATCTTTGAAAAAAACTTCACCACCTTTTCCAAGCACAAAAAAAACCAATTCGTTCATTTCAAAAAGCAAACGCGTTCGCTTACTTTGATATTTGGCATAAATCACACATAAGGTAATTGCTTGCGAATGACATTACCAAAAAAAGGCAATCTTCATTTTGTGAAAAGATACGTAGGGGTGCCCACAACCCCCCCATGCCCACAACCCCCACTTCTCCCCTACCTTCTTAATCGATTCACTTTAATCTTTGAAAAAAGTTTCACCACCTTTTCCAAGCACAAAAAAAACCAATTCGTTCATTTCAAAAAGCAAACGCGTTCGTTTACTTTGATATTTGGAATAAATCATACATAGGGTAATTGCTTGCGAATGACATTACCAACAAAAGTCAATCTTCATTTTGTGAAAATATACGTAGGGGTGCCCACAACCGACCCATGCCCACAACCCCCACTTCTCCCCTACATATATAACCAATATTCGTTTTTTTCTTATTTTTTTCGCTTTTTCTGTTACCAAAAAAAAAAAAAAAAAGCAAAGAAGACACACACACACGCACACACACGCACACACACGGACAGACACGCACACACACGCACACACACGCACACACACGCACACACACGCACACACACGCAAACACACGCAAACACACGCAAACACACGCACACACACGCACACACACGCACTCACACGCACTCACACGCACACACACGCACACACACACACACCATGTAGAATTGATGTAGAAACCATGTAGAATTCACGTAAAAGCCATGTAGATTTGATGTAGAAACCATGTAGAATTCATGTAAAAACCATGTAGAAGCCATGTAAAATTCATGTAGAAACCATGTAAAATTCATGTAGATAACATGTTAAGTGCATGTAGATAATATGTATAATGTATGTAGATAAACAAGTGTTTACATACACACACTCACACACACACTCACACACAGAAAGAGCGCGGAGTATATCTGTGACGTCAAATCTCATCTGTGGCGAACCCGTCTTAAAATCCTCACCCACAAAAGTGCCCAACGCGCCATAAGAAGTTTTCACTTCAAAACATATAGATTTTTTCGAACCGCGACGGTAGAGGAGGAGCCTTAAGAAGAACGACCAACGTAAAATTAAATGGACACTAGAGGTCGTCACAGCATTCGAAGCTTGCAAAAACAGTGCGCTTTTGTCTTTACCTGCATCAAAATCTGAATTTTAGTTGGTTTGTGACGTCTCGGACTTCGCGATTAGGGCCGTGTTAGAGCAGCGCGTAGACGAAGAGTGGCGACCGCTGTGATTTTTCTCCAAGAAGATGAGCAGCACTGAGACCTACGACCGAGAACTGCTTGCAATATTCGAGTCCATCAAATACTTCAAACACCTCATCGTTGGACGCGTTTAAATTATTAAAACTGATCATAAACCACTTGCATTTCAGCAGCGACCAGAAAAAGCATCTCCCCGACAATCACGACACTTAAGTAATATTTCACAATTCTCGACGACTATTCTGCACGTAAAAGGATCTGAGAACATAGTTGCAGACGCATTTTCAAGATAACAATGCCAACAGTAATCAGCTTGTCACAAATTGAAGAGGAACAAGCACCGGATCCTGATCTAGCACGCCTTTTGCAAGGACCCACATCTTTAAAACTCCAAAGATTTTTCGATTTTCGCGATGGCCAGAAGCGGTGACACTCTCTAACATTACTGCTGAAAAGATAGCCACTGCGTTCTGGACTCAATGGGTTTCTCGGTTTGGATCCCCCAAATCGATTACTACTGATACAGAATCTCAATTTGAATCTGCAGTTTCAAGCAACTGGCGAATCTCATTGGAAGTAAGCACTTACGTACTACAGCCTACCATCTAGTCAAACGGACTTATAGAAAGGTTGCACAGATCTTTTAAATCATCCTTATTGTGCAAAAATGGAACCCCTTGGCCGCAGTTACTACTAACGGTACTGCTTGGACTTCGCACCTGTTTCAAGGAGGACAATAAAGCATCCGCAGCAGAGATTCTATATGATACATCCATTAGACTGTCAAACAAATTTTTTGCTGATTTGGACGAAACAGTAGACCCTAAAACTTTCTTAAGTATTTTTCGAGAACAAATGCAGAAAATTCGTCCAAAAGCAACAGAACATCATGGTAAGCAAGCCTCAAGCCAGTTTTTATCGCAAAGGATGACCAGCATTTGCAGTCAGAAGAAGTCACCCCCAGTTCCAGTAAGACGTACGTACAATTTGTAAATCCAAGTTAGTGACAGATCCACTGGAGGGCGAGTACTATGGCAGCCCCAAAAGTCTGGCAGCGTCACCTAGCTGTGGATAGGTGGCAACTCACCATTTCAGATGAAATAGCACGAGCAACTATTTACGCGCAAATCACGGCGTCTGTATTCAATATAAGCTTTTATGTACAATTTAACTTCAATAAACAATTTGGCACTTTGACTAGCCAAAGCCTACAATTTTTAAGGGTTTGTGGTGCCCCCGATTCAACCACTTCTGCCAGCCAGAAATTAACAAAACCAAATTTATTTATTGGTTAACATTCATCCCGGTAGACTAGTATCAAGAGATTAAAAAAATTTTAATAATAACAGTTTTTTTTGTAGTTTTTGGCTAAAAAAAATTGTTATTATTCAAGTAATAAAAAAAATGTATACTAGCCCACTGGGTATAAGATTTCTTAACAATATGCACCGACTTTCAAAACGCCGTTTCGAGAAAAACGAGTTTGAAGGTCGTGTTAACCACACTATTGCACGCACATGGAAGTTTGTTTTTGCTTGTAACTTTTTAAAAAATCGGAATTTCGACAAATTATTTTGCACGCGTGTTCTTAACATTCTAAAGATAAGAACTACACACAAAAAAATAAACTATGTAAAGTCAACCTAGAATAATTGTTAGTATACAATTTTTTTATTTTTCATGTATTTTGTTGTTGGTTTTTTGTCCAAGTCTAACATAAAAAAATTGTAACTTCACTATTCTACATTTTTTCATGTATTTTATTTTTGCTTTCTTGGCTAGAAAAAATGTTACGTTACTATGCAATAAGTTTTGGAGTATTTTGTTTTTTGTTTTTTTTTTATAGTCCCGTTACCATTAAAATAGTAAAAAAAATATTTATATTTTTCTCAAGGATTTTGTTGTTTTACTTTCTGGCCAGGCTAATAGTGAAACTACTGTTAAAATAGTAAAAAAATATTTTAAGTTTTCTTGTGTATTTTGTTGTTTTTCCTTCTGGCCAGATTTATAGTGAAACTTTTATTAAAATAATAAGACAAATATTGTCAGTGTTCTTGTGTATTTTGTTTTTTTTCAATTTGGCAAAATTTATAGTGAAACTACTATTCAAATAATAAGAAAAATATTTTAAGTTTTTTTGTGTATTTGGATGTTTTACCTTCTGACCAAATTTGTGGTGAAACTACTATAAAAATAATAAAAAAAATATTTTAATTTCTCTTATGTATTTGTTGTTTTTCCATTTGACAAAATTTATAGTGAAACTATTACTAAAGTAGTAAAAAAAACATATTTTTATTTATCTCATGTATTTTGTTGTCGCAATAAGTACTATTCCAATATAGTAAGTGAACTATTTTAATAGTTATCATCAAAACCAATCAAAAAATGTTGGATGTGTGGCTGAGTGATAGAACATTAGCTCAGTATCCTGTGGGTCGTGGGCTCGAGCCACGCTGTTTTAAAGAATATTTTTTGCTAAAATGTTTTTTTTTATTATAATATAGTGTTCCATATATTATTCATAAAATAATAAGACTATTTTGGCTTGTTTTTGCGACCTATTTTGCTTAAGTACGATTTTAAGCGGACTCGAGGTCAAAGGCATATTAGATTTATGTAATATAAATCTAATACCGGCTTTTTATGCCACACACCAAAGTTCTTGTCAAAGACAAGACGCAAAGCTTATAGTCTACAGCGCTGTTTCGATGTTTGCTAGACATCTCATCAGGACTATTTTTGCTGACTTTACCAATGCTCGGGTATGGATTACCATCACCACAACGCTACAACCAGTTATGAATTGTAGTGTCGCCGCGAAAAAAATTCAAGAAAAAATTAAATTAACACGTTAAAAGGGCCTTTGAAATCTTTTGATTTCTCACTCAAATAAACAAAAAACAAAACGATCTCTAACGCGCAGTAGCATATCATGCGACTGAAGCCTAAAAGTTAGAGTGCGCGCCTCCGACGATTGAGTCCCTGGTTCACTTCCTGGTGTTGACAAGGTGAATTTGTAAGTATATATTCTAATTTAATATGCGATGTGTAATTATTAATAATAATTTTTTTATAACATATGGGCTAATCCTGCGTTGCGGACGTTACATTTTTACGCAAATTTGATTGTGGAAATTGACACTGCTGCCGTTGCCGTGGGTATATTTTCATGAAATTTTTGCCATATGCAGTTTCTTGAGTGCACTTTTAAACTAATTTAAAAACAAGAGGCTAACTGTTTTTGAAAGAAAGTTTTGCTTGCTCAAAGTTCCGTTGCGGACGTTACAAAAAAGGGAAGTCAAATTTGAGGCTTATGTGCATTTCCACATTTTTTAGCGAATTAAGAATAGTTAACCAAAAAATTGAGATAACTAATAATGAAGTGGAATGTATGACCATATCAATACAGCTTAAAAAAGAAAGACAACTAGTTCCCTTAATAAAAATAATCTTAATTTAAATTTGTTGCGGACGTTACACTTCTTCCATCAAGCTAAAATAGGCGTTTATCTATACTTTTAGCCACGATTTGATAGTTTTTTTGAATTGAGAAAATAGTTTAGCATGTACACGACACTTTGTGAACAAAATGTAATCACACATTGTCATTCTAATAGGAGAAAATGACAAATGAAAACAGGTCTAAAAAACAGACAAAAATACCAAAAAAAATACTTTTTGCTAATATTAATGAGTTATACCAAAAAAAATATTAAATTTTTTTTTCCATAGCTTAGACAAGTTTAGTTCCTATGATTTAGGAACAAAATTTTGTTAGAAAACCATATAGAAATATGTTTTTATTAGCTTTTTTCGTTTTTCGGGCTGGTTTCAAAATTCTCGGATTAGCCCATATATAACAATAATAGAACAATATAAATAACAATAAACTAAATAATAATAAACTAAATAATAATAAACTAAATAATAATAAACCAACCATAAACAAACCTAGCTAAAAGTGGTTTGATGAAAAACCGCTATAACCTAGCAAAAATAGTTAATTCCCCATTTAATAGTATGGTTTCTATGAAATAGTCACTCTACTATTTATAGGGTCTTTACTATTTCCTGGGAAATTAAACATTTTTCCTAGGTCAAAGCGGTTTACATCATTAAATCGTTAGTTTTACATAGTTTATTTTTTTGTGTGTAGGCAAAAAAAAAAAAGAGGGACTTGCGAGTCCCCCTTGATTACTGTACTCGCAGCACCCTGTCTGAGCACTCAGCCGAAAGCCTAGGGCTTTAACTATTACGTAAATTTTAAATTTTGAAAATATTTGCATTAATTCTTAACCGTCTAGGGCCCAAGACGGCCTCTAGACTCGCGGATTTCGCTTTCTTTTTGTCTTCGTTCTGCGTTTTTTTGGGTCAATCCAAAATTTTTGGCTGTTGGTTCAGGCCATGTCAAATGTAGCTAAAATTTTTTTGATTAAAAAAAAGAATTATACAAATGCGGGATTTCGAAAAACTGTTAAAAGTGCTTAAAGGTACTGTCCTAAGCTACACATTTGTCTAATTTTTTTTTTAATTAAACAATTTAAGGTACAGCTGACATGGCCTGACCCTGTCGCGTTTGAATTACATTTAAGAGCTTGCGTAAGTTTCTGCAGTCGCTTGAAGTTTAACGTTTATTAAATTCTAACGCAATATTTATTTTTTTACAAAATGCAAAAATGTGCGAATTACAATTTTTTTTTATGATTTAAAAAGTCTGCCGCTTGAAACAATGTTTTTTCCGTGTCGCTGATATTCTCAAAAACGCAAAACACAAAACCCACACTCAAATAAAATGTCGTAAGCTTTTATAAAATAAAGTTGGACCAAGAAAAAAAAATTTGAGCACTAGAGTGTCTAGTAATTAATTATTTTAAAAAAATAATTCAACATTAAATATTTTCTGAAAAACAATTTTTTTAAATAAAATTACACTTAGCCTAATCCAAAAGTAACTCTTTACAGTTTATAAGCCAAATGCAAGAAAAATATAATTTTTTTTTCGCGCGTAGTCCCACGGCCCACCACCCGCCCAACCGACCGAGGGGCGCAGCCGAGTGTCGTACGGCACGACTCGCGTAAAGATAGACGCGAGATATGAAGATATACTTAAAAGTTCGAGGAAAGAAAATCTAAAATCTGATCTTAATTTGTGCTATTGAAGTAAGTATTGGTCGTATTAAGAGCGACAGAGAATCAGAACTTGATATGATAGGATAAAGTCTATTATAGTCACAACATAATACTTTGAAAGGCTCATGCAATTCATAGTCAGATCTACAGAGATTTTATTTTAGGGGAGTACAATTTCTAGTTAACATACTTGGGGCAGAAAAATTTAGCCGACCTACCAAGTCGGTGCTATCAATTTCACCACGAATAAGATTATACATAAAAACGGTACCAAGCATCGTTCCACGGTTAGCTAGGAAGGGGAAAATTAAATAAAAGTAATAGGAAGGTAAGTTAAAGTTTGCGTCCCAGCTATGACTCCACACGGTTGCCCCATACTCCAAAATAGGCCGGACTGACGAAATAAGTTTTGGTGATATAGGGATCATCAAACTAATTCGACCAACTTTTTATAAATCCAAGCACTTCCCTGGCATTATTCACCATGTACGAAATGTGATCTGAAAACTTTAGGTTTGGGTACAAAAGGACGCCAAGATCGTCAACCTGAGTTGTTCTATCCAAAGATTTCCCGCTGAGCGTAGTAACGAACTGATCTTGTTTATCTGCTCGCAACTGAATTGTGCGGCTAGCTCAGAGGATTGTGCGTTCGTCCCACCAAATTTATATTAAAAATGACCACTGACCAGAGAAACGCACAGATTTCCTGCCTGCTGCAGGTGCTCCTCGCTGTCCTCGACGCCTTGCTGCCTGCCGTGCGATATCCTTGCCTCGCCTTGCTGCTGTTCCCGGTTGATCGCGGGGTCTCAGCCTCGTCTGCCTTCTCGTCCTGGATGCCAACGAGGTCATTTTCTAGCTTCACTACTGATCCCGGTTGGTAACGGGGTCCTCGTCCCGTCTGCTGGCTTGTCCTGGTCTCGATGTCCTGGCCGTGCCTCGTCGCCCGTCCTGGGATTCTCGAGGTCCTAACGCCTTTTCTCTAATCGTCCTGGCCGCTCTTGATGTCCGCGCCGTGCCTCGTCGCACGTCCTGGGGTTCTCGAGGTCCTTGCGCCTTCTCTCCACTCGTCCTGGCCGCTCTCGATGTCCTCGCCGTGCCTCGTCGCACGTCCTGGGGCTCTTCAGGTCCTTGCGGATCTAGGACTCTCGGTGGTCGACCTTTGGCTTCCAAAGCATACGCCTTTCGACCATCTACAATTAGATCGCCTCAGGCCCGTGAGTCTTTGGGGTCGATCTGGTTCAAGGATTCTCTCCTTCGAGTCCTGCCTCTTTAACTACGGAACATCCGCACCAGGATCGCCTCAAGCCCGTAAGTCATTGAGGTCGACCGCTGATTCCAGGACTTAATCCTTGTAGTTCCTGATTACTTCTTGTCTGCTGCTTGTTGCTCGTGCTACTGCTGCTTCCTCTGCACGGGTACTGGTCTTTGCTCCTGGGCTGGACCTTCTTTTATAGGCCTATCGTCTCCTTTTCTTCAGGTCCAAGGTCCACGGTTAACCGTAAGTCCTGTTTGACCTTTGCGCACGGCACCACACATTTCCAGTATGGTACAGTTATCTCTCGGCGCCTCCTTATGACCGGGTCCAAGGTCCATGTTTTTACCGTTGATTAGCGGCTTCTCCTTACGGCCGTATCTTCGGCATGAATTCGCCGCATATCCGGTATCTGGGTCTAACCGGTGTGAACAGCGCATTTATTTGTGAGGAGATACTTAACTCCTCACATTCTCCCCTGTCTTCTGGAACAAATAGGACTCGTTCCAATCGTCGCATCGGCCTCCACTTCGAATTTTGAACTTCCCACTCCTCCGTCGACTGGTAGTCGGGTCCCATCGGGCGGTGCGTGGCACTTCCTCGGCCATCTGGGGGTGTGGCACCTCCTCCCACATGACAGGGCTTTCACACAGGGCCTTCCCTTCCTCTTTGGCCGCCCGCCTCTTTGGCTTGTCGGCGCTCCTTCTCCTTGAGCCATCTTTGCAGCTCTTCTGGCCTTCCGTGCTGCTCGTAGGTGCTCATGTTCCTGCTCCGTTTTTCTAATGGGCTTTTGGCGGTCCGCGTTGCACCATGAAACCTCGGTTTCTCGTCTTCCTTTTTCGCCGGTACCGCTGTTTCTGTTCGGGTTGTACCGCTGCTCCTTTTTGCGCGGTACCGCAATTTCAGCTTGCTTTCCTCTTACGGTACAGCGCGACCTTCTGTACCGTCTCTTTCCTTTCTTCGACGAATTGGACGTTGGCTTACTCTCTCTCGCTCCCACCCGCCTTTTCAGTTGACGGTTCATCGCTTGAAATTTTTGCTGCAGCCGTTGTATATAGAAACTGGAAATTTCCGTTGCTGGCGTTGGGTTGCTGCTTTAGATCGCTGTCATGTATGACCCGTATTTTGTTGCTGCCTTGTCGGAGTAGCTTACAGATAACGGGCGACATGAAATCGGTAATTTGGTAGGGCACGTCATACCTGGGAGCTAATTTCGCGGCAAATCCTTCGGCCGCCTTTGACAGGTGATGCTCCTTAGCCCAGACCACATCGCCTACCACTGGATTCCATTGTCGTCTCCGCAGATTGTAGATCTAGCCCGATCTCGTGCTGCCTTTTCCATGTTTCTGCGCACGATCTCAAATGTTTCTTTAAGTTTTGCAGTGGTTTCATTTGGCTATTCCACTTGTTTTCCTGTGCCGATTGTTTCTTGGTCGTACAGCGCGTTTGGCAATCGTGGTTCTCGACCTTGCGTGAGAAAGGCTGGCGAGTATCCTGTCAATTCGGATTCGCATAGCACATCTTAACGCGGCTCCGGCTCGTGTGAGGAAATTCCATCCCAATACCAGCGAGTCGACCACCCCTGGTAGGAACAGCAGGCTCATGGGCAATCGTTTGTTGCCAAACTCGATCTCTACCTCGATATGCGTGTTTATCCCGCTTCATCTGCCGTCTGCCAATCAAACTTGCCGTCTCGTCCTTGTTATCGTTCCTTCGTTTGCCAGTATGTCCGCCAGTTCCTTGCTGATAAAGCTCGCTGTGGCTCTGGTATCAATTGTGGCTTTGTATGTGCTTCTGCCAATAGCTACCGCCGCGGACCATTGCTGCTCCTCTTCCATTAGTTTGCCCGTTAGTTTTGAGAGACAGCACCGTGCTACCCCTGGTCGCCTCTCTGCGGCTCGTTGGCCATTTCTCGCTCGTTGGCAGCACTCCGTTGTTACTTAGCCAAGTTTACCACACGCCCAGCAGAACAGTAATCGCTGGTTTCGGAATCCCATAGCCCAGTCTCCGTGCCCGCCGCAGCGGTGGCACGCCTGCTGTGGGTTGACGATATGTGTCGGGTTTCTGTTCACCCCTTGTGCTTGGCCTTGTTGGGTTCTCTAGTAAGTGTTTGGCGGTCTCCAACTTGGGTTTTTTGCTGCCTTCACTGCGCCGCACTCGGTGTCATCCACTGGGCATTATTCGGTGTAACTAAATCGCTTGATTCCTCGAACCTCCTGCATGTGACGTTTGCTGCTTTTCCCGCTCCGTTTCGGCCAAATTTGTTTTACTCGACAAATTCATCTTTCTCCTTCTTCAGCTCCTCATACTCGTCGGCCAGGTTCATCGGCATATTCAGGTCCCCGATCTCGTATGGTCTCACCGCTTTTCGAAGGTTTGTTTGTTTATTTGTTAAGCCGGTTAAGGGCTCTGCCTTGTAACAGCTCTGGCATGGCTCGGAAAATCATGTCTATGTCTAATCCGTATGTGTTGGCGGACCGTTCGGCTTGTTCTAGGAACTTTAACGGTTTTTCTGTTCCATCGACCTTGAACGACCACTTCCTCACCTGTTTCGCCACCTTTGCGTAATCGGGCGTGCTGGTTGGTGGCGGCGACGGCCAGGCTGTTGGTTTCATTTGTGCTGCGCGCCTTTCCTTGCTTGTGTAGTATGTTCACATATCGAATGCACACTGTACTCAGTGTTATGCATTAATTTAAGTGCAGACACATTGTAGTGTTTAGCCACAACAACAATAACAATAACAACCCAAGCAGTTCCTCGAGCGCCCGGTAATATGACCGCACTCAAATCCATGGGAACTGCAGTCTCAGCAGATTTGACATATATGACCACTACGTTGGCCAAGTGAACATAGGCTCTCCCTTTCCTCCGCGACGACCCTCCGTCGGCCGCATACATATATAAACACTTATATATAAGCACCGAACGCAGCGCTGCCGACGCCTCTGCCGACAGCGCCTGGCGTTCTTAGCTTTATGAATATATGTTATAGAATTAAGCTACAGTTGGAATAAAGCATGAATCGAGTGAGCTTCAAGCCGCTCTAAACACCGAAAATCAACATATTTTATTGGGATGGTAAAACTCACTTTACACACTCAACATGGCGACCGTGAACAGATGAGAACACAGCAACACATATTTTTGGACAACCCCAGCCATCGTCTGCATTCTACTTGACCCGCAAACCTGTTAAAAGGCGATGGAAAATCACCAGCCACACCGAAAAAGGGCCGGTGCCAGCACTTAATTGCCATATCAAAGACATAACAAAAACCATTAAATGTGCATGTGAAAAAAAAAAAAAACCAGCAACCTCCAAATTGTTTCGTGCTCAAAAGTGAAACAAAATAAAAAAGTTTTGATGGACAGCACAAGTGATACCCAACAGTGAATCTTCGATGGAAAAACAATTAAACAACAATCATAACGACCCGTGCGAGTGGCAAACTTCCCCTTGCACCGCCGAGGGAAGACGAACTTATTTAAAAACGTGTGAGAGGCAAACCGCCGCTTACACCACCGTGGGACAACATGAGTAAAAACCTGTTCAAATCAAAATTACATACATAAATGCACCGTGTGAGAGGCAAACCGCCGCTGACACCACCGTGGGACAACACGGCCCAGGACAACAATTTTGAAGAAGCCTGTGCAGCCAGCACCGGCAACGTCCTGCCACTCAAGCAGGACTCTGGAAAAAGTGAACCGACAGCGTTACCAAGAACGCACACCATTAAATTTTTTTTAATATGTTTAAGCATCTGCGATGCAAAATTTTATAATTAATTACCATTGTACAGACTAGGCAGTTTCCAGCTGCGAGTCTTCATTTTTTCTTACCTAGGTAGGGATACTTGTAAACCTATAATACCAATATACGAAATCTAAAAAGAAAAAAATTTGCATTAATGAACATACAAAATCAAAAAAAAAAATCTAAAATTTACATCAATGCCTAAATCAGGAGATAATAAGAAAAGGAAGAGAGGAGGTCAAAAGAACTTCCTCAATAATAAGATAAAGAAATTAAATAAGCAGTTGTATGAGGTAACAGAAACCCCAGTACCCTGGGAAAAGAATTTAGAAATTAAAGAAGAATTAGAAAGAACATACAGGGAATTAGAAGCCTATAAAAACAAGACAGATATGAAAGAAGATAGACAGCCTAAGTGCCCTGCATATTGTAAAGGGCCTTTCTTAAATCCTGGTTGCGAATGCACCTGTATTAAAAGAAATTAAAAAATTGGAAAACACATGTCAAAAAATATAACAATGAAACAATAGATATTATATATGAAAAAAAAAATATATATAAATAAAGAAAATTTAATATAAATGAAAATTTGTTGACTTAAATGTAAAGCAAAGCCAATTATTTCAAAGCAATTATTACAAAAATTCGGTTTTTTTTTAAAAAAAAAAAAAATTTAATAATAATCTAAAGAATTCATTTCATACTTACAAAATTTTTCCCCAATTACCTAAAATAAACTAAAGCCAAACATGGGTAGAATTAAACGGCTAATTGAATTGGTTTACCAGTCACAGCCAGATTTTAAGGACCGTGTGAAAAATATATTGACTATCCTTGAAGGTAAAGTAACAATATCCGAATTGGAGAATCAATATATGGAAGAATACGAACTTCAATTTTCACCACTTATATGCTGTAACGACCCCAAAGAAAAAGCAGCAGTCCTTAATACAGTAGAATGCGTCCGAATTACAATCGGCGAAGTACATAACGAATTATTGGGAACAACCAAAGTACACTGGCTAAGGTTGAGATCCCCTAATAAGTAGTAAATAACATAAGTTAGAAAGTTCTTTATTAAAAACAAAACAAAAATAAATAAGAAAAAAACTTTCTAATTAAACTTTAGTATGGAATGGGAACAATTAATAAACCATATCCGAGAATTGAAAGAGACATTTGAGAAGTCTTATAAATGTGTAAGCCAAAAAAGGCAAACACAAAAAGACACTGTAGACAAACATGCAAAAATTCTTGTAGATTCGTACAATCAGACAAGAACCCTAGTGCATGAGAATAGGGCAGTAATAAGCAAAACAAATTTATCAAAATTATCAAAAATTTTGATAAAATTGAGGGCAAATCTAATAACCGTCAAGGATAGGTATGAATTAAAAATATATATCCCGACAATTTTGAATACACCCCTAACATTAGATCAACAAAAAGCCCTAACAGAAGAAGAAGATTCAGATACAAGCAAGGGAATTGAAATATACGAAAAAGATCTACACGATCTCTCAATTCCAGCATTCCTGACAGAAACAGAATCAGAGGAAGATGAAAATACAAATTCAGATTCAAGTATAGTAGAGAAAAAAGAAATCAAGCCCAAAGGGCTTATATAAAAGACATATCAAGTGCTATTCCGGAGTTCAACGGGCAAAAGATACACTTGCATAGATTTGTAACAGCCTTAAAGCTGGTCAACCTAACAAAAGGAACTTTTGAAGATTTGGCTGTAGAAGTCATCAAATCAAAAATTGTAGGTTCTACGTTGTATAAGGTTCAAAATGAACAAACAATAAACTCAATAATTGAGAAATTGCAAGACACCATTGTCGGTGAAACATCTGACGTTGTCAAAGCAAAGATGGCCAAAACAAGCCAAAAAGGCAAAACGGCAGAAAAATTCACAAACGAAATAGAACACTTAAGAAAACTCCTTGAAGCTTCATACATAGATGAAGGACTACCTGCCGAACATGCCGACAAGTTCAGCACAAAGGAAGCCATAACCACAATGATCAAAAATTGTGAGCATGGCCGTCTCAAGACAATCCTAGAGGCTGGAAACTTCACAACAATGAATGAAGTCGTCACGAAGTACATACAATGTAGTACTGAGATGACTGGCAACACAAACTCTATCCTATATACACAAAAAGGAAACAACTATCGTGGTAATAACTTCAGAGGTAATTATCGCGGTAGAGGTAATAACAGAGGTAATTATCAAAACAATGGATATTACCAAAACACTGGATATTACCAAAACAACGGTTATAACCAAAATAACGGTTATAACCGAAACTATAACAACCAGACCAACAATAATTATAGAGGTCGTGGTAACTATAGTAACTATAGAGGAAACAACCGTGGTGGAAACAATAATGGTAATAACACCAATAATAACACCAACGGCAATAACAGCAACAACAATTATAACAATAACGGAAATAGACAAAATAACAACAACAATGTCCGACCAGTACAGACTTCGGAAAACGAGTAAAGACCCTTAAGATAAAAAACACAGCACAGAATACGGTTCACACTATCAATCTTAATTTCAATCTTTTTATTACACTCAAAAATGAATATACAAATAAATTGTATACATTATTAGTTGACACAGGTGCAGATATTTCCTTAATAAAAGAATCTTCAGATTCATTTCACAATGTTAATTATAAAAATATTACGCAAATATCAGGCGTTGGTGAAGGAACAATAAACTCAAAAGGCTTAGCAGCAATAGAACTCTTATCAAGCGGCTATGCCATCCCCCATAATTTTCATATAGTAACGTCCAATTTTCCTATTCCATGCGATGGAATTATAGGAATAGATTTCATGAAAAAATACAATTGTCAAATAGATTTAAAACCAGACAATGATTGGCTCATACTGAGACCAGATAACCTCCTTATTCCAATAAATATTCCAATTAATCATACACTCGAAAATAACTTGACAATCTTACCAGCAAGATCTGAAGTCGTCCGAAAAATAGCTATAAATTCAGCAACCAAGTATATATTAATACCAAACCAAGAAATCCAAAATGGAGTATTCGTTGCAAATTCCATTGCAAATTCTAAAAACACCTTTGTCCGAATTCTAAATACAACAAACAAAACAACAATCCTTCAGTTAAATTCACTTAAAGTTGAACCATTGGATAACTATGACATTATCGAATCAAATAAAAATACAAATAAAGAAGAAATACTAGAAAAACTCAACAAAAATTTTCCATCTCAATTTAAAGAAATACTTAATGAACTATGCACAAAATACACTGATATATTCGGAATAGAAACCGAACCAATATCCACTAATAATTTTTATAAACAAAAAATAAGAATGAAAGATGATGAACCAGTATATATAAAGAATTACAGAATCCCCCACAGCCAAAAAGAAGAAGTAGAAAAACAAGTAGAAAAACTTATTAAAGATAAAATAGTAGAACCATCAGTCTCAGAATACAATAGCCCATTATTAATAGTACCAAAAAAATCATTACCAAATTCCAATACTCAAAGATGGCGTTTAGTAATTGATTACCGTCAAATTAACAAAAAAATTCTATCAGATAAATTTCCACTACCAAGAATAGACGATATTCTTGACCAACTAGGTAGAGCTAAATACTTTTCATGTCTAGATCTAATGTCAGGATTTCATCAAATAGAACTCGAAGATACGTCTAGAAATATAACGTCCTTTTCCACGAGCAATGGCTCCTATCGTTTTACACGATTACCTTATGGTTTAAAAATAGCGCCAAATTCTTTCCAAAGAATGATGACAATTGCATTTTCAGGTATCGAACCTTCACAGGCATTCTTATATATGGATGACCTAATTGTCATCGGTTGTTCAGAAAAACACATGATTAAAAATCTTACAAACGTTTTTGATCTATGTAGAAAAAACAACCTTAAATTGCACCCAGAGAAGTGCACATTTTTCAGACACGAAGTGACCTTCCTTGGACACAAGTGTACTGACAAAGGTATTTTGCCAGATAGTAAAAAATATGAAGTAATAGAAAAATACCCAGTCCCAACGGACGCAGACAGCGCTAGAAGATTCGTTGCATTTTGCAATTACTACAGACGTTTTATTAAAAATTTTTCCGATTACTCACGTCACATAACTAGATTATGTAAAAAGAACGTTCAATTTGAATGGACAGATAAATGTCAAAAAGCATTCGAATACCTAAAAATCCAATTGATGAAACCTACATTATTGCAATATCCTGATTTTAATAAAGAATTTTGTATAACAACAGATGCAAGTAAACAAGCATGTGGAGCTGTCCTTACTCAAGATTACAATAAAGCTCAGCTACCAGTAGCCTATGCATCAAGATCCTTCACGAAAGGAGAAAGCAATAAAAATACAACAGAACAAGAGTTAGCAGCTATCCACTGGGCAATAAACCATTTTCGACCATATATTTATGGAAAACATTTCACAGTAAAAACAGACCATAGGCCATTAACATATTTATTCTCAATGACAAATCCAAGCTCAAAGTTAACACGAATGAGATTAGACTTGGAAGAATATGATTTCACTGTGGAATATCTTAAAGGGAAAAGACAATCATATAGCCGATGCGCTATCTAGAATAACAATATCGGATTTAAAAAATATTCAAAAGAATAATAAAACTCTGAAAGTCACTACCAGAAATCAAAGTAAACAGAAAAATTCCTGCGCAGGAAAAGAAAAAATAGATTTGCCTAGGCATATTCTAAATAAAGCTTCTCAGCCCAACGTATACGAAGTCATTGTTAATGATGAGGTACGAAAAGTAGTGACCTTGCGAATAACTAATTCACATTGCTTACTAAAGCATGGAAAAAAGTTTTTAGCAAGAATTGATGTTAGCGATTTGTACACCAATGAAATTCTCGACTTAGGTCAGCTCTTTCAAAGGCTTGAAAAAAAAGCCGGTATACTTAAAATACGCAAACTCAAAGTGGCACCGAGCGAAAAGATCTTTGAAACCATTTCAATGGAATCTTTTAAAATTATGGGCAATAAAACATTACAATCATTAAGAGTAGCGCTACTCAAGCCGGTGACCCAAATATCAAATAATGATAAAGAGAAAGAAGCAATACTGTTTACATTCCATGATGATCCAATACAAGGAGGTCATACAGGCATAGCTAGAACATTAGCAAAAATTAAAAGACATTATTATTGGAAAAATATGACCAAAGATATAAGAAAATATATAAGAAAATGTCCTAATTGCCAAAAGTCTAAAACGACTAAACATACAAAGACCCCATTGACTATCACTGAAACGCCACAAACGGCTTTCGACAGGGTAATTGTGGATACGATCGGTCCACTACCTAAATCTGAACAAGGAAATGAATACATAGTAACGCTAATTTGCGACTTAACTAAGTATCTTGTTGCAATACCAATAAAAAACAAAAGTGCAAAAACAGTAGCAAAAGCTATTTTCGAAAATTTTATTCTGAAGTACGGTCCAATGAAGACGTTCATTACAGACATGGGAACAGAATACAAAAATTCGATAATCGAAGATTTATGTAAGAACTTAAACATCGAAAACATAACTTCAACAGCACATCATCACCAGACTGTAGGAACAGTGGAGCAAAGCCACAGAACATTTAATGAGTTCATACGCTCATACATCTCAGTTGATAAAACAGATTGGGATGTATGGTTGCAATACTTCGTTTATTGTTTTAACACAACACCCTCTATGGCACATGACTACTGTCCATATGAGCTAGTTTTTGGTAAAACTTCAAATTTACCACAACATTTTAATAGTGTAGATACCATAAAACCCCTTTATAATGTAGAAGATTATGCTAAGGAATCGAAATTTAGACTAGAACAGGCATTTAAAAGAGCTAGACTTATGCTAGAATCTCATAAGCAAAAACAAAAACTTAGTTACGACAAAAATTCGTTAAACTTTGATTTAAAAATAGGAGATCAGGTTTTACTTAAATATGAAACGGGACATAAGCTAGATTTTAAATATACAGGTCCATATAAGGTAGAACAAATAGGAGATAGAGATAACATAACTATATCAAACAATAAAAATAAAAAACAGACAGTACATAAGGATAGGTTAAAAATATTCATTTCATAACAATTCAATTTCCTTTTAATTATACCATGTATGGCCATACATTAAATAAGAACGCTCTCCATACATTAAATAAGAACGCTCTCCATACATTAAATAAGAACACTCTCCATACATAAAGTAATAACCCTCTCCATACATTAAATAAGAACACTCTCCATACATAAAGTAATAACCCTCTCCATACATAAAATAAAAACCACTTTGAAAATAAGAAACATAATGAAAAATTTTTATTAATATTTTATGATTCAAAAAAAAAAATCAATCAAAAAAAAAAAAAAAAAAACAAATAACAAAACAATTTTCATTTATATTAAATCACCTAGAAAATAACTTCATAATATTACGTTATTTTTCAAAAGGAGGGAGATGTAGTATGTTCACATATCGAATGCACACTGTACTCAGTGTTATGCATTAATTTAAGTGCAGACACATTGTAGTGTTTAGCCACAACAACAATAACAATAACAACCCAAGCAGTTCCTCGAGCGCCCGGTAATATGACCGCACTCAAATCCATGGGAACTGCAGTCTCAGCAGATTTGACATATATGACCACTACGTTGGCCAAGTGAACATAGGCTCTCCCTTTCCTCCGCGACGACCCTCCGTCGGCCGCATACATATATAAACACTTATATATAAGCACCGAACGCAGCGCTGCCGACGCCTCTGCCGACAGCGCCTGGCGTTCTTAGCTTTATGAATATATGTTATAGAATTAAGCTACAGTTGGAATAAAGCGTGAATCGAGTGAGCTTCAAGCCGCTCTAAACACCGAAAATCAACATATTTTATTGGGATGGTAAAACTCACTTTACACACTCAACACTTGTGTCCCTCCGTCTGCGTTTTTCTTGCATGCTAATGTAATCCAAGCTTGATATCATGTCTTCCAAGTTGGCATCGTTTACTTCCAGGGCTGGTGTTGTTCTAGTAGCATAGTTTGCTTCCAGTTCGGCCAGCTTCTGTGCCAGTTCTGGGTTATTTACCGCCTGGTCGACCAGCTCCGACAACGTCTTTCTCACGCTGTCCACGCTGCCACCTAATTGTATTCTAATTCCTCCTTCTTGAGGTTGTAGATCCAAGTTTTCCCCATTTTTTTTTACCCACTTATTTTTTCTAATTTTGTTTATCTGCTTGCAACTGAACTGTGTGGCTAGCTCAGAGGGTTGTGCGTTCGTCCCACCAAATTGATATTAAAGGTAATCACTGACCAGAGAAACGCACAGATTTCCAGGGTGTTTATACCGATTTATTAAGCCAGCCGCCTTTGGATTATGGCTGCTGGCCACGATCTCTACAATTGTTCCTCCGCTCTCGCTCTGCTAAGCTCGTCGCTCTGGGCTCGACTGCTGCCTGCTGCAGGTACTCTTCGCTGTCCTCGACGTGCTGCTTGCCCTGCGATATTTTTGTCTGGCCTTGCTGCTTTTCCCGGTTGATCGCGGGGTCTCAGCCTCGTCTGCCTGCTCGTCCTGGATGCCCACGAGGTCCTGGTTTCGCTTCACTGCTGATCCCGTCTGCTGGCTTGTCCTGGCTGGCCTCGTCGCCCGTCCTGGGATTCTTGAGGTCCTTACGCCTTTTCTCCGCACGCCCTGGCTAACCTCGAGGTCCTTGCGCCTTCTCTCCACTCGTCCTGGCCGCTCTCGATGTCCGCGCCGTGCCTCGTCGCACGTCCTGGGGTTCTCGAGGTCCTTGCGCCTTCTCTCCACTCGTCCTGGCCGCTCTCGATGTCCTCGCCGTGCCTCGTCGCACGTCCTGGGGTTCTCGAGGGCCTTGCGCCTTTTCTCTACTCGTCCTGGCCGCTCTCGATGTCCTCGACGTGCCTCGTCGCACGCCCTGGGTTTCCTCGAGGTCCTTGCGCCTTCTCTCCACTCGTCCTGGCCGCTCTCGATGTCCGCGCCGTGCCTCGTCGCACGTCCTGGGGTTCTCGAGGTCCTTGCGCCTTCTCTCCACTCGTCCTGGCCGCTCTCGATGTCCTCACCGTGCCTCGTCGCACGCCCTGGGCTTTCTCGAGGTCCTTGCGCCTTCTCTCCACTCGTCCTGGCCGCTCTCGATGTCCTCGCCGTGCCTCGTCGCACGTCCTGGGGTTCTCGAGGGCCTTGCGCCTTCTCTCCACTCGTCCTGGCACATCCTGGGGCTGTTGAGGTCCTTGCGGATCTAGGACTCTCAGTGGTCGGCCTTTGGCTTCCAAAGCATACGCCTTTCGCCTTATGCTCTTGACTCCACGTCCTTCTGGACCATCTACAATTAGATCGCCTCAAGCCCGTGAGTCTTTGGGGTCGACCGCTGATTCTAGGACTTAATCCTTGTAGTTCCTGATAGGGATGTCGAAATATTTTAAAATATCGTATCGATGATTTTTTTTATTGAAAAAATAATCAAAATAATATTTGATATATCATAAAAAAATATCGATTTATCAGATATTTTTGATATTTTTTTTTATTACTTTTTTTTTTTAATTTTAAGCTGCATTAGCAATAAACCCTAAACATAAACCCACATACGATCTTAAATTTTAATTTTTAGTTTATATTAATTAATTAATTAATAAATTAATTAATGCCGCTATCTCCCGCGCGTTTTATGATCGCGTTTTCTTGCACTGTGAATGCTATGCTGTACTACACACATACATACATATGCATATGCGCTCTTTTTACTTACTTTGTTTAAGCACTTAATATAGGCGTCTTGGTGTTAGTTTTTTAAATGTGATAGCAGATTTGAGCTATTGCCAATTGTTTTTATGTTTTGATCACAAATGTTGCACTTGGCTGAACCATTACCACTTGCGAAAAAAAAATTTTTAGCGATGTATTTATTCTTGTCCCGACGAAAAGTGTGCCAGCTTAAAAATATAAAAAAAAAATCTGCAAAAAAAATCGATGATACCTGATATTTATTCAAAAAAATATCACCATAAAAATATTTATTTTTTCGCAAAAAATATCGATATATTGATATTTTGATATATTTTCGACATCCCTAGTTCCTGATTACTTCTTGTCTGCTGCTTGTTGCTCGTGCTACTGCTGCTTCCTCTGCACGGGTACTGGTCCCTGCTCCTGGGCTGGGCCTTCTTTTATAGGCCTTTTTGGTCCTGTTACTTCTCGGCGTCTCCTTTTCCTCAGGTCCAAGGTCCACGGTTTACCGTAAGTCCTGTTTAACCTCTGCGCACGGCACCACCCATTTCCAGTATGGTACCGTTATCTCTCGGCGTCTCCTCATGACCGGGTCCAAGGTCCATGTTTTTACCGTTGATTAGCGGCTTCTCCTTACGGCCGTGTCTTCGGCATGAATTCGCCGCATATCCGGTATCTGGGTCTTACCGGTGTGAAAAACGCATCTATTTGTGAGGAGTTTACACTACAAAAAGTCATCAGCTTACATTTTGAGCCGTATAAATTTAGTAAATTATCACAGCACATTTATGAAAGCTATTTAGATCGGATTGTAAGTCGGAATGGCTGGGATGGCTACTGCAGGCATAACTTAACATTATCTGCGTACATAATTTCGCGGGAATGGTTTATAATTTAGGAAAGGTCACTAATAAATAAAGTAAATAACAGCGGACCAAGGTGGCTTGTTTGTGGGACGCCGGAGGTATCTCGGAGAAGACTAGAAAGATAATTTTTAACGAGACTCTTTGTGCCTTGCCATTCAGATAACTTACCATAAAATCCATTTGAGAAGACGAACTGGAAATCCTAACAAGTAAAGGCTCCGAACTAGAAGTAAATAGTTTACAGAGTCAAATGCTTTACTAAAGTCAGTGTAAATGACATCTGTTTGCAAGCTTCTTTTGAATCCCTTTATCACAAATAAGGTGAGCTCCAAAAGGTTAGTAGTTGTGGATCTTCTTTTGATAAATCCGTGTTGACACGGAGATGTAACTGACCAACAAAATGGTAACTGCTGCAAATGGGGAGTAACAACATTTTCAAAAAGCTTAGGAATAGCCGACAATTTAGAGCTGTCTCTATAATTCCTGGCATCCAATTTGTTACCCTTTTTGTGGAGAGGAATAACAAATGACTCCTTCCATATAAGCGGAAACTGGAAAGTCTCTAAAGATAAGGTGAAAAATTTGACAAGGGACTTGCAGAGGGCTGTGAGGAGTTGAAATCCTCACAAGTTGCAGCGTAGGAGATGCGCTTCGCAACAGCCATGGACACGGCGAAGAGGAGACACCGTGAAACAACGGGACTTCGATGGACCTTGAACCCGGTGGCGTGATGCCGGCGGACCTTGGACCCAGTGGCGTGACAGCGATGGACCTTGGACCCAGGGGCAGAGGCAGCAAGGCTAACGGGACACTAGATGCCTATTTAAGGCGGAGGCGCGCTGGAAGAAGGACAGTCAAGTGCGAGAGTCAAAGCGAGTGCGTGTACGCGATCCAGTCAGCGAGGAACCCGAGTGATACGAGGACTAGGATTAAGGATCCCAACGAAGGATCACGGATCAGTGAACGGCAGAAGGATAGGGAGTTCGAGAGTTGGCAATAAAAGTGAAGTGCGGAATCCGGCGTATATCCTGGCGTGTAACCTGGCGTTAACCTGGCGTATAACCTGGTGTGTAACCTGGCGTTTGATGTTGGTGTGCAGAACCGAGAATCTAACAGGCGTTAACCAGGCATCTAACCAGGCGTTAACCGGGCAGTAGCCGGACGTGCACCCCACATGAACAACATCCCTGAACCGTCAACCCGGCGGGTCGTCGAAGGAGTTGCCGCAGGAGCACCTCAAGGACGACAACAGAAAGGAGTATCCTGCAGCAAACGGGCCAGCAGCGTTAATTATGAACTTGTGAAATACGAAGAATAAAAGTGGAATAATATGCCCAGAAGTTATAAGTGTTTACATTTGGTCACGGGCGGTCACGTTATATAAATTTGGTGGGACGAACCTACAACATACTGAGCTAGCCTCTGTTGCTAGACTCTGTTGCGAGCAGAACACGAAAAATCAGTTCGTTATATCTGGCGCCCAAGCGTGATTGTCCTGATCAAGTAACATAATAATTGAAATGGGGAAAGGATGGATTTATAACCTCAAAAAGGAGGACTTTGAAGAAGTGGCTCGCAAACTGGCCATACGTTTAGACGGCAGCGTAGACAGCTCGAGGAAAACGTTGTCGGAGCTAGTGGACCGGGCAATGGATGACCCAGAACTAGCCCAGAAGCTGGCAGAACTGGAGACGAAATATGCAACAAAACCAACACCAGCCCTCAAAGTCAACGACGCCAATGTACAAGACGTAATATTAAGCCTATATTTCAAGAGCATGCAAGAAGAAGTAAGACGGAGAGACACGAGAAAGGAAAGGCGCGCAGGACATTTGAAACAAGCAGCCTATACGCCGCCAGCCACCAGCCCACCCGACTACGCAAAGGTGGCGAAGCAAGTGAGGGAATGGTCGTTCAAGTTCGATGGAAACCGCTGGAATTCCTAGAAACAAAGGAAACAAGGATTCCGAGAACCCTTCAAGGACTACATCATAGACATGCAGACCCTAATGAGGCCCCTCACCCACTCAGAAGCAAAAGCGCTGAACAGGATCAGAGAAAACTCCACACCCGACCTTAAAATCGCGCTAAGAACAAAATCGAAGATCTAGACACGCTAATGATCTTGGCCGACGAGTATGAAGAACTCGAAAAGGAAAGGGAGGAATTCGTCGAGGAGAACAAGTTCAGCCGGAAACCAGGAAACGCCACATGCATGAGATGTGAGAAGTCCAACGAGCAGGTTTCACCACATCCTACCCAGTGGGCAACCCCAAACGGGACGCAGTGGAGACAGCGGAACAACCAACCATGGAGACCACCTAACTCGGCCCAGAGAACCCAACCACCCGGAGTACAACAGGAGCAGACACACGTCGTTGATCCAGAACACGCATGCCACCGCTGCGGCGGACACGGACATTGGGCCATGGGATGCCGAAACCAGCAGATAATGTTTTGCTGGGTCTGTGGGAAAATCGGCATCAGAACGATGAAGCCCTGCCAACGAGCGGGAAATGGCCAGCGATCCTAGCCGCATAGAGGCGAGCAGGGGTCGCAAGGTGCTGTCTCTCTAAACTAACCGGCAAGTTAATCGAGAAAGAGCAGCAGTTGTCCGCGGAGGTAGTGATCGGAGGGAGCACACACAAGGCCATAATCGACACTGGAGCCACAGCGAGCTTTATAAGCGAAGAGCTGGCGGATAGACTGGCTGACAAGGGAAGAGTTACGAGAACAAAACGGCAAGTTAGGTTGGCAGACGGCAGAAGCAGCGGTATACACGCACAGCTCGAAATAGAGATCAGATTTGGCAACAGACGGTTACCCATATGCTTGCTGATCCTACCAGGGGTCATCGACTCACTGGTACTAGGCTGGAACTTTCTCACAAGGGCCGGAGCCGAATTTAAGTGTGCGGGACACACAGTGGTGATGCCAGAAAGGGACAGACACAACGGATGGCTCGAAGAACTGACTGTGGCGGTGGTCAAGCACACATTCAAAGAAAGGACATAGAGGAGTTCCTGAAAACCGAGCTGGGTTGCATGGAAGGGGTGCAAGGAACATCAAATGTTGCAGTTCACATCATAAAAATGATTGACGATCACCCAATTAAACAGCGTTGCTACCCCAAGAACCCAAGGATGCAAGACGAGATAAACGGAAAAGTGGACGAACTCCTTCAAAAAGGCTGCATAGAACCATCCAACAGCCCGTACAGGTCACCAATCGTTATGGTGAAGAAGAAGACGGGCAAATGGAGACTATGTGTGGTGTAAGGAATCGATAAGATCCCTTACAAAACGCAGTAGGAAAGGTTGAGTGGAAACGGGATCGCGTTATAAGAAAGCGTAAGCGCGGCGTGATCACCTAGCCGGCGTGGCCGGCGAGTCGGGCTTGTAACTATTGTTAGAGAGAGGGCGTATTGTGCCCCGTTTAAGTTAGGTGTGGTGTGAAAAGAAGGTGAAAAACCCGGTCGCAGTATAATATTTATATTTATATTGCTAAAAACTACAGCCCCTGGTGTTCTTATTTGGCGCAGCACCAACAAATATAAACTTGTTGCAGCGGATCCTGGACGAGGCTAAGCTACCCCGGCAAGATAGTTGCAGTGGACTTCAGGCAAATAAACGCCAAATCCGTGAAAGACGCATACCCAATGCCAATGATCAACTATATATTAGATCAGTTAAGAGAGGCAAAGTACATAAGTAGCCTAGACTTAAAGGACGGATATTGGCAGATCCCATTGGAAGCAGACAGCAGACAGTACACGGCGATCACAGTGCCAGGAAAGGGCCTGTTTCAATAAAAAGTAATGCCGTTTGGGCTACATTCAGCCTCGGCCACATTTCAAAGAGCGCTTGATCGAGTTATAGGCCCCGAGATGATGCCGCGCGCCTTCGCTTACCAGGAAGATATAATAGTCATCGGAAGAACGCTGGAGGAACACATGATGAACTTGAAGGAGGTGTTCAGGAGGCTGAGGGCGGCAAATCTGAAATAGAACATAGATAAATCCCAGTTCTTTCGAAGGGAATTACAATGCTTGGGATAACGCATCACAGACCAGGGCATCGGGACGGATCCAGAGAAGATGTCGGCGATAGCCGAACCTAAGCCGCCAGCAAATGTTAAGGAGCTACGGCAGTACCTAGGAGTTGCTTCCCGGTCTACATTATGGAGGCAGATAAGCTTTTCCGAAACATTCCACACAGGGCGGGCAACGAAGACGTTGCGTCGTGAAAACTGTGTGTACCAGCCGGCTTGAGACCGCGAGTTATGGCCGAAAATCACGATTCGCCAACGGCAGGGCATGCAGGCAGCCGGAAAACAATCGCGAGGATGGCGGCCAGATACTATTGGCCAGGAATGCACCGAGACGTAAGAAAGTACGTCCAAAACTGCGAAAGCTGCCTGAAATACAAGCCGAGCCAATTGCAAGCAGCAGGGAAAATGCTCACGCAAATTGCCGAGGAGCCATGGGCTACCGTAAGCGCGGACTTTGTAGGACCACTGCCCCGATGCGAAGGGCGACAACGGAGACGTTGCAAAAAGGCATTCGAGAGCGAATAATTGCAAGGTACGGGGTGCCTAAGGTGCTGATAACCGACAACGGGGTTCAATTCACGAGCAGGTCGTTTAAAGTTTATATTTTAAAGGAAATATTTGAGCTGGTCAGACGAAACATGGAAAAGGCAGCACAGGATCAGGCGCGGTATTACAACCTACGCAGAAGGCCATGGAAGCCAAAAATAGGTGACACGGTTTGGGCTAAAGAGCACCACCTGTCAAAAGCGGTAGAAAGCTTCGCGGCGAAATTGGCACCAAGATATGAAGGCTCATATGCGATAATCGGTTTCACATCGCCTGTAATACTAATACAAACTAAGGCACAAAGTTACGCACAAGGAAAAGACCACACACATAAGCGAGTTGAAAGCTCAGAAGCCGACTGAGAACGAAGCTCAATAATAGAAGGTTAAAAAAAGAAATTAAAAAAAAAATTATTTAAAAATAAATAAATAAATTAAAAAAAAAAATAAAAATTATAATAATAATAATGGAAAAATTATTATTAAATTAAATTTTAAAGGAAAAAATGAGCTTTAAGGTTAAAATTTTTTCTAAAAACTAGAAATTAAAAAAAAAATACAAAAAAATTACTACTAAAATAATAGCTGCGGATATTAAATCAATATAGGAGTACATTACCGAAAAAAAAAAGGCAGCAAAAGTCCAGATATCGAGGAGCCACTGTAACGAAAGCATAGAATTTTCAAACGGAAAAAGGGGAGAAGACGATATGGATATCGTAGATCCCGTTACTAGTATTTAGACCCGACGAAGTACGGGAGAAAAAGGACACTAGCAAACCGAGGTTTCGTCGAAGACTGGCCACGAGGCGTTCGGTCTTTTCAAGTACAATGGTCAACCAGTCAACACCAAATCAGGTCCGCGCGGTGGAGAAGGTGGTGCACCAACCGGTAGCGAGACGAAGGCACAGGGACTCCGAACCTGCCCTTCAGCTGCTGGCGTCTCCGCTGGTGTCACCATCCCCACCGCCCGCGGACACCGATTATGAGTCGACAGAGGAGATTACCGACGTCGAACTGTCGGAGGAGGAGTGGATAGACGGAGATGAGTCGGCCTCCGTGGAGTCACTGTCGTCCGACTCCGAGTCGTCAGTGGACGGACGGAGGACGACTACGTCGCGCCTGTCGGAAGACGAGGCGGACACGAGCACGGAATGCGAGACGGCGGACCAGAGGCAGTGGAAGCTGGGCCGGATCGCGCAGGCGGATGGCCAAACCAAGTTTGGCAGCTTTACCACGGACCCGGAGGACACCGGATGACCAGCCAGCCAGGATGGAGATCGGACGCAGGGAGCTGGTGCGAAGGCTGCTGCGGGACCGCGAGGCGCGCCAGAGGTGGCAACAGCGGCTGGCGGAAGCCAGCACCCGCGCCGTTGCTGCCAACCGCACCCACGTCACCGCCACGCGATCTCACGCCGCCACTGCCCCGGGGACCACCGCCACGCACACCAACACCACCGCCGCCACCGTCACGCACACCGCCACCACCGTCACGCACATCCACACCAACCCCGCCACCACCGGAAGTACGACCGCTCACGGGACAGGCGGACATGACCCAGGAACGGCGACAGGTCGTAATCGAGGGCCAACGTTGGCATCAGCAGACGGTGATGAGGAGATGGCGCGCGGCGGACGGCGAGGCTGCTTCGCCCGGCGGATGGGTAGAGGTCGCGGCGGCGACTAAACGGAGCGCGGAGATCGACGAGGAGCTGGAGAAGGGGCCGTGGGAATGGCCAGCCCCAAAGTTCAGTCGACAGGCGTCCTGTCCCGAGGCCAGGGACAGCAGGCCAACTCTCCCTGCCCGGGCAGATAAACACAAAACAATACAAAAAAATGGTTCAACTTGATCTTGTCGCCATGTTTGAAGGGCACGGGGTCGATGACCGCAGCAGGGCGCGCGGGCCGACACGGGTGGCAGATCGCGCGGGAGGCAAGAAGAGAGGGGCGCGGGGGGAACTACCACGGCAGGGCACGCGGGCTGACAACGCGCACGGAAAACACGAATGCAGCCTAGTTGGCGCAGCACGACATCAGCAAGGGTCCCGGATGCTTGGGCTGTAAGGCAGGGGCATGAGCTGCTAATAGAAATGAGATGGTAGGATGATGGCAAGAAAGAAACACAAAAAACTTACCATGAAAAGCATATTTTGCCAGCGCCGCCATGTTGAAGAAAATAAGAGTATGAGACAGCCACGATAGGCCGCCACCCGAAACGAATCGATAGTTGGGAGGATCGATAGGGTTATCGTATGAATGGGCACACTACTCCAAGTGGCAGCACTGGGCAACTATCACATACCGCGATTATTCAAACACGTAGTCGCGAGAGAGTTGCCAGGTGTCCAAAGGGGTTCCCAACACTGGACAAACGGAAGTTTGGCGGAAAACAGGTGGATTCAAAGTTGGCGGGAATTAAAACAGAGAGTTTAGAAGGGCAAGAGATGGCCCAGCGGAAACGCGTTTTGTTCGGTTCCGAAGAAAGGGGGAGATGTGAGGAGTTGAAATCCTTACAAGTTGCAGCGTAGGAGATGCGCTTGGAAACAATTAAGGAGGTGTACCGTACGGACACGGCGAAGAAGAGACACCGTGAAACAACGGGACTTAGATGGACCTTGGACCTGGTGGCGTGATGCCGGCGGACCTTGGACCCAGTGGCGTGACAGGGATGGACCTTGGACCCAGGAGCAGAGGCAGCAAGGCTAACGGGACACTAGATATATAAGGCGGAGGCGCGCTGGAAGAAGGACAGTCCAGTGCGAGAGTCAAAGCAAGTGCGTGTACGCGATCCAGTCAGCAAGGAACCCGAGTGATACGAGGACTAGGATCAAGGATCCCAACGAAGGATCACGGATCAGTGAACAGCAGAAGGATAGGGAGTTCGAGAGTTGGCAATAAAAGTGAAGTGCGGAATCCGGCGTATATCCTGGCGTGTAACCTGGCGTTAACCTGCCGTATAATCTTGGTGTGCAGAACCGAGAATCTAACAGGCGTTAACCGGACGTTAACCAGGCGTCTAACCAGGCGTTAGCCGCGCAGTAGCCGGACGTGCACCAAACCCCACACGAACAACATCCCTGAACCGTCAACCCGGCGCACAGTGTAAGATTTTGCCAATCGAGGGGGACTTAAATCAGTAGGAGTCGTATTTTTTGAGATATCGGTTTGAAATTTAAAGTGCATATTGTAGTAAGCCCAAAGATTATGTTGGACATATAAAAAATGGGCGTGGCACTTTAGGCAGCGTAAAAATATAAAAAAAACTTTTTTTTAAGATACAAACCCCAAAAAAAATATTTAAAAAATTTTTTGAAACTTTTAACTATATTCTTATTTTTAGTTATAATTTATGACAATTTAAAAATGTTTTTATTTTACTTTTAGAGCCTTTTTTTTTTTTTTGAAAATGTAAATTTTTGGGTATATACTCAGGCTTTTAGCTGTAACTTCAATGTTATAAGCTGAACAGCTGAAAATAAGGTTTTATATTGAAGAGAATTGAATATTAAAACAAAAAAATGTTGGTTTGTATTTTTAAAAATTTTTGTTTTTTAATGGTAACAATTCGAATTTCAAAGAAAAATTATACTTCATTTTTTTTGCCTAGCTAGTCCGACTCCAAATTCGAGTCACAGCTGTCGTCACTGTATCCATCTTGTGATAGATGTTGGGTCACATCTTCTGGAAGCTCTAAGTGTCTAGTTTTTGGTGGTGCTCACAAACTTGCTAAAAATGGATCGGATGATATCTGTAAACTGTGCATGAGATCAGTACTTGTGTGTACGCGCGAAGTTTTTTTGACAGACAATTTATTTATGCTGCCTCAAGGTATTGTATTGGTGCATTGATAATTTACTGTCTATCATACGAGCAAAGGCGTTTTGAAGTGCCATTAGCAGATTATTTGGCTTTCTTGATTATAGTCCCCGTTGACGCGGGAGCATTTGATAATTCATTAATCAATTTAGCGGAGTCCCTTTTTCCTTCCGCCCACAAAGCCTGTTCTGCGGCTCCTAGCAATTGATCTTCAACCATTATTGACAACAAATCTTGGCTTTTCCTTTTTTGTGTTTTAAGACAACACTCAGAAAATGCTTTTTGTGCCCTCCCTCTTTTACTTGAGGTGGAAGCAATGACATCAACGCGATATTCTTCGGCATTTAATGTGACCTGAAGCCAACTTACATTATGAGTAAGAAATCTGGCTTTATCTCTCCTAGATTTGTCAAATCTGTTTCGAAACTCAAAGGACAGTTTAGTCATATGTAATTTCAATTTGGAGTGATCAATGTCATTACCAAACACCATCACTGGGTGCTTTACAACGTCTCGCTGAGCGGTTTTTATGTTCTTTGACCAAACCTCGAAAAATGCAGCACGGCTTATTTCACTCATTTCTAAATTGAAGGTCTTTGGGCAAAATATGGGCAAGATTTTATTTCTGATTCTGAATCAGAATGAATGCCTGCGAATGATGTATTTTCTGGTTGGATAGAATACGATTGTATTATGTAGGTTTTTTTCCACCAAAAAAAGGCAATATGAAAAAATACACTTACTTTTTGACACTTTTTTCTAAAAAATGGGAAACAAATTTTTGGTTCTAATAAAATGTTTTTGTTTTTAAAAGTGGATTAAAAATTGCTTAATGATAATAGAAAAAATAACTTTTGGCTGCTCCCACTGATCACGCGATGCAATTGAAAAGACTTAACTTTGTTAACTGATGCTCGTTTCCCAGTGCAAATTTGCATGCATTTCTAATGCTCAGCTTTAAAAACCGTTATCTTCCACAAAAAAAATTGTTTCTTTTGTTTTGTGCCTGTTTTCGTAACAGTTGAACATTTCTAAAAGTGCTGCTTAAAGTTCATCGACTTCAAAAATAGTTCACCTTTTGCTAAAAGTCCCCCTAGTTTGGCAAAATCTTACACTGTGCGGCGGGTCGTCGAAGGAGTTGCCCGCATCTCAAGGACGACAACAGAAAGGAGTACCGTGCAGCAAACGGGCCAGCAGCGTTAATTATGAACTTGTGAAATACGAAGAATAAAAGTGGAATAATATGCCCAGAAGTTATAAGTGTTTACATTTGGTCACGGGCGGTCACGTTATACAAATTTGGTGGGACGAACCTACAACATACTGAGCTAGCCGCACGACTCTGTTGCGAGCAGAACACGAAAAATCAACTCGTTACAGGACTTCCGCACAATACCTAAGCACAGAGCCAGGAATTTCGTCAGGTCCTGGCGAGTGAACAGGCTTAACACGTTGAAGATGCAAAAACAAGGAATTTTTGTTATAATAGGACTAAATATAAGATTCGACTTGGTCATGGTGTAAGAAAAGGGCTGTGTTGAATCAGCTGATGTACAATAAGTCTTTTCAAAAAACTGGGCAAAAAAATCGGCTGTTGCCTGATCTGTGGTTGCCTTCGTGTTTTCAAAACAAAGCGAGGAAGGATAAGAAGTTGATTTACGCTTAGTGTTAACCAAATTATAAAACTGTTTCGGGTCCTGCGAGAACTGGACCTTATAACGGTTTTAATAATTTGTTTAGCTCTGTGCGTTAAGCACGGTAAATCTTGACCGAGCAAAAATTTGGAAAAAAAAATTGAGAACCGGTGTCTTTATACTTTCTATAAAGTCTGGACATTACATTACATAGATGTGTCAACTCTTTACTAAACCAAGGTGGTTTTTTGGAGATAGACGGATAGTACATCAAAACACAAAAATTAAAAAATGGTTTAATTGGGGTGTAAAAAATATTAATGGTATCAGCCATGTCTATCCATGAGTAGAGTTCTGACCAATCAAAGCCAGTGTTGGGTCAGTGAGCTTTTTCACTAACCGTTTACCTTTGGTGGTGCCCAAATAAAATCAAACCGCACAGAAATATTCAATTAATTATGCACTAAGTTTATTTAAAGTGGCACCAAGGCCTTCTTTACAAAGTTTAATGTTTGTGATTGTTTAGTTGGGCAGGCAGATCGATTTGTCTGTGCCTTTTAACTAGCGAAGGTTTATGACGAAAGAATAGGCAGGCGATCAGCGACCGTGCCTTCAACGAGCGAGTACAAAATCGAACTGATTTGAGAATATGCTTGCCGTGGACAAAGGGCTAGGCAGCGATTAGCGAAAGAGATGCAAAAAAGGAGTAGCAATTAGAAAGAAATGCAATAATTGCCGCGCAGGGCAAATACAAAAGGCAAAGCAAACATCGAGATTTTGTTTACATTTAGGTTTTAAGTTTTAGGAATTTAATTAGGCTGCGGCATGACCGAACAGCCAGATATAAAATTATTTAGCCTCAGAAAGTATGCTTTACGAAGACAGTGTATTCGTTTAGTTGATCTTTCTGATTTTTCTTCTATCATGATACCCGTGTCGATTGTCATGGATGATATGGATCTTCAGGTTGCGTAAAAGGTGGTACCCTGTATAGAAACACTTCTTCCGGATTTGAGACAAAGCACTAATCTAGCAGGCGGCCTAGTGAACTTCGAACATGGTTAGCTTTAGACAAAGATGTGTCAAGCAAGCCGTCAATAAAGTCGTGTTGTGCGATAGGTAGTAAGACGTTAGCTATATTATCGCTGGACCACGCAGTCCCATTTATGTTGAAATCACCTAGGACTACTAACTGATCTCTATCAGACAGCCTATTTGAAATAGACTGGATAGCGAAAAGGTGATTTAAGTAATCCTGAAGCTCGGATGACGACGCAAAATAAGAGCAAGTGATATATATAAATTTAGCGGAAAAAGACAGCATTACACAAATACATTTTTTTGTATTAAGTTCTTCAAAAAGTACCTCTTCTGACGTGAGTTTTGAGTCCACGGCAATTATTACTCCACCCCTACGGTCAGACCTATATAATGCGTGCTTACCAGGAAAAACTTCGGAGCTTAGAATCTCCGGGTTTAACTAAGTCTCCGTAAACACAATAACATGAGATTCTTATGAAAGGTTGCCAGAATACAATTTAGTTAGCTTACTACGCAAGCCTCTTGCATTCTGAAAAGAAAGTAGAAGGTTACAAGTAAGTTTTTTGATGCTGGTACAGATGTCTGGCCACGATTGGAAAGTTTTATTCCCACGGGTCTAATTCCCACAGAATTTTGAACTCTGGCTTTACGCGTTCACCATAAAATTGCAAATGAAAGGGAAAAATTAGTTTTCATGTTGTGTAGCAAAAAGTAATTATAACAATGCAATTTAAAGTACAATTAAATACCTCAGAGCACAATAAAATATTTAATTGTTTTTTTTCAGGCACCTAAAAGCTATTTCGTTTTCATTTTCAAAATCGTACAAAAACGACGTGCAACACGCGAGATAAGCCCATATGCCAGTTGTGGTCGCCATCGATATTCGACGATTTTTTATTTTTAGTCATTGATAGCATTAGCATTTGACACCATCGATAGCGCCTTCGATAATAGCGCCAACAAACAAATTTTTTTAATACAAGTAATTGTTTTATTTCAGCCAAAAATTTCGGTTTAGGAATAATAGCATGTTAACGTTGTCTTCCTTTAGTCGGCTACGCCTCTGAGAAATAATTTGGCCCGCCTTGCTAAAAGTTCTTTCCGATTCAACCGACGTAGCGGGAATCCACAGGTATTTCCAAATCCAATTTCCAAATTTCAACGGATGGACTCAATTTGATTCACCTGGAAAAAAAGAAATATATTTAATTATATAGAATTATAATTCGTTTTTTAGGCATACCCTTATCCATAACAAAGGGTTCGCATCTTGGCCGGCAATTCCCCTCTCCAAATATTGCCTTCCAGTTATGATTGCATCCACTATTGAGTTTGGAACTTTGTCCATGGATCGCTCACCCAAAAAGTCAAACAAAGAGCCCTGCGAACAGGTATCTGGAGCGACGGGCAGATTAATTAAAGACTCTGTTACTGGGATATTTGCCAACTCATTTTCAAAAAATGCTACTGCTTGTTCAGCATTTGAGTTGTGCTGAAATCCATTTTTCTTAAAGCGTAGCTATCCTGCAAACTGTCCTTTGCTCATATATAAAGAGGCGTTTCTTTATTGAATGCATTAATATTTTGTTCATAGTTTTTCCTTGCAAAGTTTGTAGTAGACGTAAAACACTATCGATTTTGCGGAAAAGTCCATATGCCATGGGTATAATTAGAGATATGGTGACAAACTTTCCACCAGAAATTTTCTCACTTGCTTCCTGAAAGAAAGCTTATACTTCTTCTATATCTTTTAGCACAAGTATTTCCTCAGCAGTAAATGGCTGCGGTGCATTTCTTGTTGATAACAAGGCTTTGCCAATAGAATCATTTGTTTTTAAAATACGCTCCGTCATAAAATATAAACTATTCCATCTAGTGGGTGTTTCTTGCAACAAAGTATACGCCGAGCCTTCTTGAGCTGATTTAAATTTTTCGTTAGCTATCGTGCACACTTAGAAAATAAATCTTGAAGTACTACGTCTTTAACTTTTAAAGCATCTTGCACCACCAGATTAATCGTATGCGCAAAGCATTGCAGATTTTGAATTTGTAATATTTCACATGCCTTAAGCATGGAGGCGGCATTATCTGTTACAATGCATACAGGTTTTTGTCCCAATCAGTAAATATTTCTCGTTATGTATCTGCAATGTTTTGCGAACAGTGATTAGTTGTGCTTAACTTTGAAGTAGGACGCTACAGAGTTCTGACTCGATCTGCAACTGCTGCTTGCAGACGCAGTGTCGGTACTCTCAGCACGGACAGCTGGTGTGCTAGAGTCTGGTTTTTTAATTTCCAAGCCAGGATGAAACCTTTTCAAGTGGTCGTGCAAGTTTGATGTATTGCCCCTTGTCTTATATTCTTTGCCGCAGTCAAGACATTTCGCATTTTTTGTCATCGGACCTCTTAATATACCTCCAGACATGCAAAATTTGTATCTTTTTTGTGCTACTCTGCCTTTATGGTTCAGAACTATTTTCGGAGTCTGTGCTAATGCAATCACAGTCCCGCTTTTCTAAATTTGAGGCAGTCACTCAAAGTTTACCTTAAATTCGACACATTATTGATCAAAACACTTATGTATCTATCTTTTATATATATAAAAATGGAGCCCAAAAAATGTATCGTAAAAAACTCCTCAAGAACGGCTGGGCCGATTTTGTTCAAATTTTTTTTCAGTTGTAGGTAACTAACAGGAGAAGGTCAGAACGTTATAAAATTTTTAGAAAATCCTCCAGGGTAATGGTGAAAAACAAATAATTAAAATATCAAATTATATAAAAGAGTAGTGTATCGAAATATATGTCAAAGTAAAAACAAATCGTTTCAATATTATTCGGTTTCTTATTCGTTTTTATCAGACGTCCGGATTTGTTTAATTTCTTCCTGTGATTTGTAGGAATAATGCCTGCTATAAGACGGCCAAACATTGGACGACGTACACGTCGAGCAACATATAGTCGGAATGTCCATGAAAGTCAAACGCAAGACGAACGTGCAGAAAGAAATGAATCGAGACGAACCCATTTAGCACAGATTCGCTCTACACAAAGAGTACCAAGAACAGACTTGAATCGCGCTGCATTTGCATACAATTTCTCAACGTCCTACAAAGACCATAGCTGCGTTGTTATCGGTTCATTGTCTGTGGTATGTCAGCACTGCAATGCACTGAAGTTTCGATTGGAAGCTCCCGGCTTATGCTGCGCAGGTGGCAAAGTAAAATTGCCGGTTTTGACTCATCCACCAGAGCCATTGTATTCGCTTCTATATGGAAATACAAGCAAATCAAACCATTTCCTGTTGCACGCACAAAAATATAACGGATGTTTTCAAATGACGTCATTTGGAGCAGAGGTTGTTCAACAACCAGGCTACAATCCGAGTTATAAGGTAATAGCGTCACTCTTTTATCAACATGAGCAACTATAATTTTTCACGAAATTGCATCACAAAATTCAGATTCAAGGGCAAATTCACCATCGAGCGGGCGCTTTGTTACCACCACCAAACAAAGATCATAAATTCCTTCAGATCTATTTCGTTGGTGATTCGGCAGTTGAACTTAATCAGCGTTGTGCAATTTTCACTGCAACTAAACGTGAAATAATGCAACAATTGCAAAATCTTCTTCATGAGTGTAATGAATTGGTCAGATTGTTCAAAACAGCTTTGGATACAATGCATTCTGACGACCACAAAATCATTATCAGAGCAGATAAAAGACCAGCAGGAAGCCATTCAAGACAATTCAATGCGCCCACTATCAATGAAGTTGCAGTGGTGAATGTTGGCGAGAATGTGGAATCACGCGATATTGTTCTCAAGCGTCGGGATGATGGACAATTGCAACGCGTTTATGAGACTCATCGGTCATATGATGCACTTCAATATCCGTTGATGTTCTGTCGTGGAGAAGATGGCTATCACTTCAACATAAAGATGGTCAATCCAACGATAGGTTTGTTTAATCACTTCTTTTTCATTCTGCACGTAAATTCGAATTCATATTACAGGAGAAGAAACGAATAAGAAAGTCAGCTCAATGAATTTTTATGCATATCGATTGATGACTCGACTAGATGTTGACAATCATCTGTTGAGATACCGCCGTTTGTTTCAGCAGTACTGTGTCGACATGTATGTAAAAGTAGAAACGGAGCGTCTCAATTTCATTCGTTTCAATCAGTCAAAGTTACGATCTGACGAGTACATCCACTTGCGTGACGCCATCGCTACTGATGGACACGCGGCAAACATTGGTTGTTTGACCATTCTGCCAGCTACTTATGTTGGGAGCCCGCGCCATATGCATGAGTACGCTCAAGATGCGATGACGTACGTGCGGAATTACGGACGACCTGATTTATTTATCACGTTTACATGCAATCCGAAATGGCCCGAAATTACGAATTTGTTGCACCAAGGACAAACATCTAGCGATCGACCTGACATCACTGCACGAGTATTCAAGCTAAAGGTAAAAATTCTTATGGATTACATCGTTAAGCAGAAGGTTTTTGGCGTAGTTCGTTGTTGGATGTACTCGGTTGAATGGCAGAAGCGTGGCTTACCACATGCGCACATTTTGCTTTGGATGTTCGACAAGATCCGACCAGAACATATTGATTCGATTATTTCTGCCGAAATACCAGATCCAGAAACTGATCCGGAGCTGCATTCCGTTGTGAAAACGAGTATGATCCATGGCCCTTGCGGAGTCCACAACCCAGAATCACCATGCATGGAAAACGGAAATTGCACAAAACGATTTCCCCGTCCGTTGGTGGCTGAAACAATCAGTGGAAACGATGGATATCCATTGTATAGGCATCGTTCTCCAGATGACAACGGCAGATGGATCGAAATGATGGTAAAAAATAACAAAGTCATCGTCGATAACCGCTGGATCGTTCCATATTGTCCGCTTTTGTCGAAAACGTTTTCAAACGCACTGCAATGTTGAGTACTGCAACTCAATAAAATCAATCAAATACATTTGCAAATATGTGAACAAAGGGAGCGACATGGCGGTGTTTGGCATTGTTGATCCGAATGCAAACGACGAGGTGACGAAATTTCAACTTGGACGTTACGTAAGTTGTAACGAGGCCATTTGGCGTCTGTTTTCATTTCCGATTCATGAACGTCATCCGACGGTCGTACACTTATCTGTTCACAATTAGTCACCCAGTCGAAAACGTTCGAAAAAATTTACAAACGCGAGGTATTGCGTTTCGCGATGCAAATCGCATATCGCAGACTAAAGTTTTAATTATTTAATTAATTAATCTTTACGTACTATCAATAAACAAATGAGTAAGAACGTGGATCAGCGCACTCAACGCCAAAAACAACAAGACGAAGCCCGTGAAAAAAATCAGAGAGAGCAAGACAAACGTCGTCTCTCTTTGGCCCGTAATAATGCTTATTTCGCATTTACAAGTAATACTCTAGAACCAAAAGAAAGTGCAAGTTTACTGACCGCCGAAAACCAGAGAGCTAGTTCTTGCTCTCCCGCCCTGCTTTTCACCGCTCAAACACCATGGAGTGAGCAATGCAAAACTCCAACCGAGCTTCTGCCACCTAGTGCAACAACAACAGCAACTACCACGTCAACTACAACGGTCTCTGTCGCCAAAAATGCAAGAACGACTACACTCTCTTCTACTGCAGCGGGTAAAGCAACAACACAACCAATTGCAAAAATCGGGTCAAACGGCAACAACAAAGCCACGAAAGAAGAAATGACAATTCCGCAAGCGGGTTCGGCCATGCAGACAGGCATGGATCGCTATATTAATATTTCCAAGCGCAAGCTAACACCCCAAAAAAAATCTGACGGCAATAAGCCTAAAGTAAATCGTACCAACAAAGGCCCTGAAAATCTCGGGCCATTAAATGAAAATAGATATTCTGTTCTGGCGGAGCTTGAAACTGAGTCTGAACAGTTACCTCCAAGGAAACTAAAGCCCCCACCTATCTTTATTCGGGAGAAGATCTCGAATGCCCTTGTCAACAAAATAGTTGAGCTAGTCGGAAAAGATACATTTCATGTTATTCCGCTTATAAAAGGGAATATAAGCGAAACCAAACTGCAAACCAAAACTGAAGACGACTTCCGAGCAGTGTCAAAGTACCTAAACGATGCCAAAAAAAATTACTACACGTACCAGCTAAAAAGCTGCAAAGGCTTGCAAGTTGTGCTTAAGGGAATAGAACCCGATGTGACCCCCTCTGAAATTACAGAGGCCTTAAAAGAAAACGGTTTTTGTGCTAAAAATGTCATAAATATTATGAACAAAAACAAAAAACCGCAACCTCTATTCAAGGTCGAGCTGGAGCCAGACAGCAGAACTTTGAAAAAAAACGCTGTGCACCCGATCTACAAGCTGCAGTACCTGCTGCATCGTAGGATCACAGTAGAAGAGCCGCACAAACGGAACGGGCCAGTGCAATGTACAAATTGCCAAGAATATGGACACACCAGGGCTTACTGCACCCTCAGGTCAGTATGTGTGGCGTGTGGAAACTGCCACGGCTCCGAGCCCTGCCCTGCCAACAAGGAAGACTCTCTCACTAAAAAGTGTGTAAATTGCCAAGGAAATCACACAGCAAACTACAGAGGCTGTCCAGTCTACAAGGAGATGAAAATCCGGATGCAACGAGCCACAACGACACGCTCCCAGAACACACAGAACATTTACATGAGATCACAAACGACACCGGAAGTTTTCTTCGCAAAAGCAGCCAGGTCATCATTTGGCCCTTTAATTACCACCAACGGCATTTCTTACGCCAGTGCTCTAAAATCAGGCACAGCTCACATAGAGCCGAAAACTGATAACATGCAGCAGGCCATGGGACAGCCACAAAGTAACATGGAAACTATGATGCTCACTTTGCAACAAAATATGATGGAATTTATGTCCTTCATGAAAACCACCATGCAAACCCTTATGCAAAACCAAACCATCTTGTTACAAATGCTTACAGCTCAGCAGCCCAAATAAACTATGCCTAGTCTTCGAATAACTCTGTGGAACGCCAACGGTGTTTCACGGCATAAACCTGAAATAACTCAATTTCTAAACGAAAACCACATCGACGTTATGTTGCTGGCAGAAACGCATCTCACCAGCAAATATAACTTTCAAATACGGGGATACACGTTCTACAGCACCGATCATCCAGATGGTAAAGCACATGGTGGAACCGGCATCTTAATAAGAGACCGCATCAAACACCAATTTCACCAAAGGTTTGCAAAAAATTACTTGCAAGCTACATCGATAAAATTACAGTTGGGCAACTGCAATCTTGCCATTGCCGCTGTTTACTGCCCACCCCGTTTTACAGTCTCCGAAGATCAATTCATGGACTTCTACAATTCACTTGGAGAGCGATTCATAGCAGCAGGAGATTACAACGCCAAGCACACTCACTGGGGATCCCGCCTCGTGACCCCCAAAGGAAGGCAACTATATAATGCACTCATCAAAACATGCAACAAACTGGACTACGTTTCACCAGGCAGCCCTACATACTGGCCTACAGACCCTAGAAAACTACCTGATTTAATTGATTTTGCTGTGACAAAAAATATTTCTCGCAATCTAATATCTGCAAAATCGCTTTTGGATCTATCATCGGACCACTCACCAGTGCTAATAACTCTTCTTCAAAGCCCGGAACTAATCGAGCACCCCTGCAGGCTGACGTCGCATCGAACCAACTGGCTGAAGTTCAAAAAGTACGTAAGTTCCCACATTGAACTAACTCCACAGCTCAACATCAAGGAGGACATCGACTGCTATGCCGATGCACTTGAGTCTGTACTCGTCGCAGCAGCCAAAGTCTCTACACCGCAAGGGAGGGATGGGCACACACACCAACACAAAACTAACCTTGAAATCGAACAGCTTGTTTTGGAGAAACGACGTTTGAGGCGTGCTTGGCAAACCAGCAGATCGCCATCCTCAAAACAAAGTCTTAAAGAAGCTGGTCGCAGACTTACCAGGGCCCTAAGGCACGAAGAAGTTAAAGAACAACGCCAGTACATTGAGAAACTTTCACCCACCAGCACCAAGCATCCCTTGTGGAGGGCCCACCCAAATCTAAGTGCGCCGGCCGAAACAGTAATTCCCATAAGAGACTCTTCAGGCAGCTGGGCCAGAAGCGACAAAGACAGAGCTTGTACATTTGCTTTACACCTTCGAAATGTTTTTCAGCCAAACCCTGCAACAAATTCATTCGCACTACCGTCGCCGTCAATTCGAGTTGAAACTGAGACGGAGCCAATTCTGTTTCAACCAAACGAAGTTGCAAAAGTCATCAGCGAGCAATTGAAACCAAAAAAGGCCCCAGGCGGTGATCTTATTACTCCCAAAATGCTAATTGAACTCCCAAACTGTGCAGTTGAGGTCATTTGTAAACTCTTTAACGGGATAACACGACTTGGCTACTTCCCAAAAAAATGGAAAAAATCGGTAATCATAATGATCCCAAAGCCAGGAAAAGATCACACAATACCAGCTTCATACAGACCGATAAGTTTACTCTCGTGTCTGTCAAAACTGCTCGAAAAATGCCTTTTGACGCGCATAATCCCATATCTGAAAGAGCACAACGTTATCCCGGCACATCAATTTGGCTTTCGAGAAAGCCATGGAACAATAGAGCAAGTCAACAGACTAACAACAGAAATACGGACTGCATTCGAATATCGGGAATACTGCAGTGCGGTATTCCTCGACGTTGCACAGGCTTTCGATCGAGTCTGGCTTGATGGCCTTATGCATAAAATCAGAACTATTCTGCCGGAAAACACTCACAGGATACTTGAATCGTACCTTTACAACAGAGAATTCGCCGTGAGATGCAACACTACAACATCCGACGATTACACTATAGAGGCTGGAGTTCCCCAAGGTAGCGCCCTTGGTCCAACTCTATTTCTCCTTTACACCGCAGATATTCCCACGAACGAGCGGCTAACTACTTCTACATTCGCAGACGATACCGCGATCATAAGTCGGTCCAAATGCCCAATTCAGGCAACAGCACTACTAGCTGATCATCTCGTGGTAGTGGAGAGGTGGTTATCAGACTGGCGTATAAAAATAAATGCGCAAAAGTGTAAACACATAACGTTTACTCTTAACAGACAAACGTGTCCCCCGCTAACTCTGAATAACACGCCACTTCCACAAGCTGACGATGTTACGTACCTTGGCGTTCACCTAGACAGGAGACTTACATGGCGGAGACATATCGAAGCTAAGAAAATTCATCTAAAACTAAAATCAAATAGCCTCCATTGGCTCATAAACGCTCGCTCCCCCCTCTGCCTGGACTTCAAGGTCCTGCTCTACAATTCAACGCTTAAGCCAGTCTGGACTTACGGCTCCCAGTTGTGGGGAAACGCGAGCAGCAGCAACATCGACATTATCCAGCGAGCACAATCAAAAATCCTGAGAACTATCACTGGGGCACCTTGGTATGTTCGGAACGACAACATCCACAGAGATCTTGGCATTCTACCCGTTAAAGATGAAATATCAAAACAAAAAGCATCCTACCACACCAAGCTAACTTCTCATCCAAACCAGCTCGCCAGGGGCCTAGCCAGGGTTTCCAACCGGACCCGATTGCAACGAAATGACCTTCCAGCTCAGCAATAGTTATTAGAGCCCTTTAATCTTGCGTCAGTCATCATGACTGTCAGATAGCTTTTTAATTTAAGATTTTATATACTTATTGTTAGTCTTAATTCAGAGAAGATCCAATAAATAAAATGCATATGTGTAAAAAAAAAAAAAAAAAAAAAAATCCACGCCAAGACGAATGCTTTTATATTCGCTTGCTTTTGGTGAACATAAGAAGCCCCACATCCTTCGAGTCCCTGCGTACTGTGGATGGTGTGCTGTGCGCCACTTTTCGGGAGGCTTGCCAACGTTTAAATTTGCTTGAAAACGACACACATTGGGACTCAACGCTCGCTGATGCCACTGTTTCTCTTTCTGGATCAAATCAAATTCGTGCATTATTTGCAATAATCATAGCCACATGTCATCCGTCGAACCCGACCGCACTGTGGGAAAAGTACAAGGACGATATGGCTGACGACATTTTAATAGACGTTCGCAGGACAACTATGAATTTCACTCTTGCCATTAACGGAGAAATGCACAACGAAGCTTTAATACGGATCGAAGACATGTGTATGCTTATGTGTGGCAGTCTACTGTCGACATTGGGAATGCCAACGCCACATCGTTCAGTGCACGATGCTTTCAATCGCGAATTTCAACGGGAGCAACACTATAACCAAGATAACTTGGCCGAAAGAGTCCGAACCAATGTGCCGTTTTTGAATGCCGAGCAGAAGAACGTGTACGATTCGATAATGAAGGTTGTTGACGATGAATCGGGAGGCTTATACTTTCTCGATGCTCCTGGTGGGACAGGCAAGACATTTGTCATTTCGTTGATTCTGGCAACGATTCGATCAAGATCTCAAATTGCGTTGGCTGTTGCATCATCTGGCATTGCTGCCACGTTGTTGGAAGGCGGTCGATCTGCACATTCCGCTTTGAAGCTGCCCATGAATCTTCTCACGGTTAACAAGCAAACATGCACAATAAGCAAGAATTCGGCGACAGCGAAATTGATGCGAGAATGCAAAATCATCATTTGGGATGAATGCACGATGGCGCATAAGCGAGCTTTGGAGGCAGTTGACCGAACGATGAAAGATTTACGCGGTGATTCGAAACTATTTGGTGGGTCTTTGATATTGCTGTCCGGAGATTTTCGTCAAACGCTTCCCGTCATCCCGAAATCTACGGCTGCCGATGAAGTTAATACATGCCTTAAATCGTCTTCATTGTGGAGATATGTCAAAAAGCTGAAATTAACCACGAACATGAGAGTCACATTGCAGAATGACCCGTCCGCTGCTGAATTCTCGAGACAACTGCTGGCACTTGGCAATGGCGAAATTCCTGTTGATGTTTCGACTGGATCAATATCGTTTCCGGCAAATTTTTGCGTGTTCATCTATATATATAAAAATGGAGCCCAAAAAATGTATCGTAAAAAACTCCTCAAGAACGGCTGGGCCGATTTTGTTCAAATTTTTTTTCAGTTGTAGGTAACTAACAGGAGAAGGTCAGAACGTAATAAAATTTTTAGAAAATCCTCCAGGGCAATGGTGAAAAACAAATAATAAAAATATCAAATTATATAAAAGAGTAGTGTATCGAAATATATGTCAAAGTAAAAACAAATCGTTTCAATATTATTCGGTTTCTTATTCGTTTTTATCAGACGTCCGGATTTGTTTAATTTCTTCCTGTGATTTGTAGGAATAATGCCTGCTATAAGACGGCCAAACATTGGACGACGTACACGTCGAGCAACATATAGTCGGAATGTCCATGAAAGTCAAACGCAAGACGAACGTGCAGAAAGAAATGAATCGAGACGAACCCATTTAGCACAGATTCGCTCTACACAAAGAGTACCAAGAACAGACTTGAATCGCGCTGCATTTGCATACAATTTCTCAACGTCCTACAAAGACCATAGCTGCGTTGTTATCGGTTCATTGTCTGTGGTATGTCAGCACTGCAATGCACTGAAGTTTCGATTGGAAGCTCCCGGCTTATGCTGCGCAGGTGGCAAAGTAAAATTGCCGGTTTTGACTCATCCACCAGAGCCATTGTATTCGCTTATATGGAAATACAAGCAAATCAAACCATTTCCTGTTGCACGCACAAAAATATAACGGATGTTTTCAAATGACGTCATTTGGAGCAGAGGTTGTTCAACAACCAGGCTACAATCCGAGTTATAAGGTAATAGCGTCACTCTTTTATCAACATGAGCAACTATAATTTTTCACGAAATTGCATCACAAAATTCAGATTCAAGGGCAAATTCACCATCGAGCGGGCGCTTTGTTACCACCACCAAACAAAGATCATAAATTCCTTCAGATCTATTTCGTTGGTGATTCGGCAGTTGAACTTAATCAGCGTTGTGCAATTTTCACTGCAACTAAACGTGAAATAATGCAACAATTGCAAAATCTTCTTCATGAGTGTAATGAATTGGTCAGATTGTTCAAAACAGCTTTGGATACAATGCATTCTGACGACCACAAAATCATTATCAGAGCAGATAAAAGACCAGCAGGAAGCCATTCAAGACAATTCAATGCGCCCACTATCAATGAAGTCGCAGTGGTGATTGTTGGCGAGAATGTGGAATCACGCGATATTGTTCTCAAGCGTCGGGATGATGGACAATTGCAACGCGTTTATGAGACTCATCGGTCATATGATGCACTTCAATATCCGTTGATGTTCCGGCCCAGCCGTTCTTGAGGAGTTTTTTACGATACATTTTTTGGGCTCCATTTTTATATATATAGATAAAGAAATGCAGTGTTTGACTATTACCCTGGGGTTATATAATGGCGTCGAATTAGGGCGAGACAAAGTTCGCCGGGTCCGCTAGTAATATATAAAACATTCCTCTTTTTAAAAAGCGATCCATAACTCTCTTTTTTTTCTTTTTTGTAAAATCAACACAGAACAAAAATTTTTTATAGCGATGTGAGACGCCCGCTATCGACGATAGTGTCGAAAGTGCCATCGATAGTTCTCCACCTCTAGTCTAGATAAAATATTTTTCAGTGTAGTTTATTTTCTTTTGTCAAATTTGTTTATTAGATAAGCAAAAGCCTGAAAAATTTGATGAGATCCACAACGTTATCAGCAATAACCAATGTAAAGAGTCCCAGCCCGTTTCTCTTATGAAACCTGCTATTTTCTTCGGGGGAACATCTGCTAATATAGCTAGATTGTGGAGAAGATTGGGATTCTCCTATATACTTTTTCCTGCGCTTGATTAGGGCCACACAGGAGCAGAAGAAGTTCTCTACCGATTCTACTTATTCCTCGTTTTTGCAACTTCTGCAGAAGTCGTTATTGAGGACGTTCAGTCGGGATGCGTGAGCTCCTACGAGCCAGTGGCCTGTTATTGCCTGACGCTGACCCACTACGGAAGGTGAATATCGCCGACCATAGCAGAACGACGCTGACCCACTGAGCCGGTTAAACCAACGACATACATCGCACCAAATGACACATATGCTTCCGCATCCAAATAGTATTTAAGATAAGAGCATTTACACCAATTAAGTCAGTTATTGTCACAGAATCAACCAAATATATAAAAATATGATTTAGGGCTTCTGTACAAACTAACAGCAACAAAATTTTATTAAAATTAATTTTAAACAAACAATTTTTTTTTATTAATTAAAAAATAAAAGGTTTTGTGACGATAAATACTTATACAAATTAATTGTAATTTATTTAATTAGTGTCATGTTCGGTACGCTGCTTTGTAAGTTTTCAGTAAAAAGGCTTGATTTAATTGTGCAGTAGAGCTGCAAAACCATCGATGGTTAAAACGATATTATCGATAGTTTAGTTTTTGGCGATATATCGATGGTTTTATTTGACCATCGATTTATCGTTGTACCATCATTTGGGAGTATGAAGAGGTTTTTAATTTTTATGTTATTACATAATTAACTAGATTTAAGGGAATACATTGAAGACAAATAATAAGAAAATACATTTTTTAAGTTGCGAAAGAAAGTATTGTTTTGATTTAAATAAACTAAAATATAAATATAAAAAAAAAAATCAAATTATTTTCGATTATCGCTAAATAATTTACGATAATCGATGGTTAAAACCATCGATGGTTTTGCAGCTCTATTGTGCAGCTACGTGCCGACTACGAATTAAGTTAAACAACTCGGCACAAAATTTGATATAAGAAATTTTAGATGTTATAGTGCGATCTTCTTTTTATTACCTTGTCAAGAGGTGTTTTTATTTTATACTAATTAAGAGGAATATCATAGCCAGACTGGAAAATGGGTGGTGTGTTCATTGTTAGATAACAGACTGCTCTAATTGAGTTATATGAGCTTCGACTTGGTGTTGTAATTGGACGGTGGTGACAGATGTTGGAACAGCACAATTGAAACCAGATACCTGTCTATTAGCTGGCAGAACTGGTTATGCTTTTGTATTGAGGGTGCGGATGATGTTATTCATGGTGGTGTTTCTCGACAACTCTATTAAACGCCCTAATTTTTCGCACTTGATAGGAAACACTTTACTTGTCCCTTTTAAACGACCTATATATGCAATGACGTTTTTGTTATTTGATTAGAGTAATAACTAACAAGACAAATTTGTCAATTGGATTAAGTTTTAAGGAAATACTTTCGAAACACAGTAAAAAAAAACAAGAAAGAACGGTATTGTCGGGATCCCCGACTATCAGATACCCGTTACTCATTGACAAAACTGATCTCTTTTTTAAATTTTACATTTACTTTAACTTTTAAATTATTAATTTTTATATTCAGACGTAATATGTCTGAGCCACATATAAATAAAATAACTTTCTCAAAAGTGAACCAATTTTCAAAATTTGTAGATATTTTTATTTCATATCATATTCATCAATGTTATTTGATTAAAATGTGGTCACCACAGAGTTTTGCATCTTATGTGCGTTCAAAGGGGCGTGGTCAAATTTTTAAACAAACGTTATCTTAAAATGTTTGTTGAAGTCGGTGAGCAAAAAAGTGGTTGTTGTCTTAAAGTTCCCAAGATCTCGACGTTTATCCGGACAGTTGGACGGGCGGGCGGATAGATGGGCGGTCAAATGCAACAATCACAGTATTCCCTTTTACTCACGAGCAACGGGAACAAGTTTTTAGTTAAACTTTATTACTAATTTAAAAAATAATTTAATACCTTGTGATTTATATGGCAAGTACAGATTGTAAATGCCTTGACCAGACCAAGATGAAAGACATCTACATTTGTTGAGTTCTAGATTAAAACTGATTTTATTTTCTGAAGTGTTAGATAATGTTAACTTAGTGTGTAGCCGTGGATCACTGTAGTGACCAACGGGGGTTAAAATGTGGCCGCTCTGTGGGGCCACACAAGCAATTAAAATAACAAGTGTTTTCCATTGCACCCTCTTGAAAGGGTGCAATCTAACATTATTATTCGTTGCAAGATCCTATTTTAATAGCTTAGGATCTGTCCATGCCCATAAAACCATGCCCATTAAACATTTAACTTATTACAGTGGTATTTGACAAGGGTCTTTTTTACGTAGAAATGCATTTTATGATTTAACAGTGTATTGCGGTTGTGTATGTAAATAGCATCGCCAAACTTAACGATAACTACAAATCTGTGTACATTGGGGTTTTATTCGGTGACCCACGCTGCTTAGAAAGTGGTAATTTTCCTCATAGTGGATTGTTAGCGTGGGACCATCTAAAGGATTATTTCGGCGATGCACATATTTTGGGTCATTTTATGAGTTTCTTACCTAAGTATAGATTATACAGTTTATTTTTTTATTTTTTTTGTATTTGTAGCACTTAATTTAATTTAATTTTTATTGATGTAACATCCTAGCGCTGCAAGCGTAAACTTATTATTATTGCGATCGTTAATTTGTTACATAAAGGGTAATATGTTTAGAGTGCTCTAAACACAGATGATGAATGATTTATGGTAAATTATATTTGAAAAAGTCAAACAAATGAAAGCCTTTTTCTATTCTTTTTTTTTTAGTAATTGAATTTAAAACAAGAAGGAACGCTTTAGTCGGATTTCCCGACTAACAGATTTCCGATACTCATTGCATCCTCAAAAAAAAAGTATTGCCTGCTTTCCAACGCAATACATTTTCAAGGCACTTGTGTACACAATTTCCTGAAACTGACAGATTTTCAAAATGTTGGGATATCTGTGTAAATATTTTAAATACCAACAACATTTATTAAGGCAATTTTCTTTGGCATTAAAAATGTGGGCATGTCAGAGTTTCGGGGTTTGTGGGCTTTAAAAGGGGCGTGGTCAAGTTTTGAAATAAACTTGATCTGTGTGGGGTATATAAAAGTCTGTAAGTATGGTGTCTGTAGCTCTTATAGCTCCCAAAATCTCTACGTTTGTACGGACAGACAGACATTTCCAACGATAACAATATTCTTCTTTATATTCGAGTAACGAAATTAACAAAAAGTAGATTTAGCGTTATTTTGCGCACAAGAGGGTGTCGCACGTCTTTTTCAAATGTCTTATTAGTTTTGATCCCCCTATGAAATAGATTTGACGGGAAAACTTTGAACGCATTTATGTTAATTCGCTCTAATCATCAAAAACCAATTATACATACATACTATACGAGTATATATATTAAAAGTGGCACTGTTGGATAAGTTTGTAATAAAACAAAAATAAATTTGAAATGTTCAACCGATAACCGTAACTTGTTTTGGTTACAAAAGCGTCTTCGTTACCGAAATGAAAAATTTAAATCAAAGCCGTTTTGGAATAAAATGGTTAAAAATAACACTAGTTAACAGCCAAAATACCCCAGAGCCAATGATAACAATTTCTGGTAGAGTTGGACTTCCAGATAACGAAAATGTCACAAAATATTTTTTCTTTGGGACAGTTTTTTTTTAAAGATTTTTTAAAGTTTAAAAAAAAAATGGTCGGCTGTCTCTTCAAGTTTATATTTATTTCTCGCGTTGTGGTTTACCGATCTAGGTGAATTTTACAAAATTCTACTGCCAATAGATACATCTTTAACATTGTCATACTAAACAATTGGATTGGATGAGTCATTTGTCTGCAAAAGCTCGACAAACACAAACTTTTTGAAAATTTTGTGCTGTTAAACGACTGTTAAACGGCTGCTATACCCTTAAAAACTCGAAAAAAATCCGTTGAAAAATCATTATAGGTTTAAACTGAATGTTGGTTCCGGAAATAATCGAAAAAGCTTATCATGCAAGAAATTCATTGGAAATTAGATTTCTTGTGGATTTTTTAAAGTTAGACGTTTTGTTTTTTTTTCGGCCGTTAAGCACAAAATTTGAACAACATCCCAGTAGGCTTATGACCTGTAAACTGTAAACAGTGTTGTCGGGTCAAAAAAAGCTAGTCACAATAAAAATTAAGAAAAACAAATAAATATATATTTGATATCTTCATAAAGTTTAACAACGATTTATCCACAAAACTAACTTGAAGAATTTATGTACAACGCACTAGTTTTCCTAGACTAGGGTCTTAGGAAAAATCAGTACAAACTTACATATAAGAAAGACACAAAAATTGCTACAACCACAACTCAGTGTTTAACTAAACCATTTAAAATGTAGAAGTCAAATGCACCTTTAGATATAGTGTTACTCATTTAAAAAGTTGTACGTTTTATTTATTTAAAAAAAACGCTTTGGCTTTGTGTTTGCCTGCTATTATATTTGTATAAACCTAATAAAAGGAAGCTAACTGCTTAGAACATAAAAAAAGATTTCATATTTACCTCCCTAACACAAATCGTGATTGTTTGGCTTTTTCAATATAAAGTTCAGCTTCTTTTTATATCCGGTAGCTGCCAGCACTGCCTACTTCTAACAGTCCTGTAAGTGCTAAGCCTACTGGGATGTTGTTCAAATTTTGTGCTTAACGGCCGAAAAAAAACAAAACGTCTAACTTTAAAAATCCACAAGAAATCTAATTTTCAATGAATTTCTTGCATGATAAGCTTTTTCGATTATTTCCGGAACCAACATTCAGTTAAAACCTATAATGATTTTTCAACGGATTTTTTTTTGAGTTTTTAAGGGTATAGCAGCCGTTTTACAGTCGTTTAACAGCACAAAATTTTCAAAAAGTTTGTGTTTGTCGAGCTTTTGCAGACAAATGACTCATCCAATCCAATTGTTTAGTATGACAATGTTAAAGATGTATCTATTAGCAGTAGAATTTTGTAAAATTCACCTAGATCGGTAAACCACAACGCGAGAAATAAATATAAACTTGAAGAGACAGCCGACAATTTTTTTTTTAAACTTTAAAAAATCTTTAAAAAAAAACTGTCCCAAAGAAAAAATATTTTGTGACATTTTCGTAATCTGGAAGTCCAACTCTACCAGAAATTGTTATCATTGGCTCTGGGGTATTTTTTTTTTTTAATTTTGTAAACTAGTGTAATTAATAAGTCAATTTCTCTGTTTTATTTTTGTCTACACCATCCAGTCGGAAGTTTAGGAGCGGTCGGCGTACGGAATGCATCCGGTTCGCATCTTTGTCCACAGTAAAAATACGAAAAAATGTTGGACACAATTCAGAATGCATGTTAGGTGTAACCTAAGTCATCACTCCCCTATAGCTTCTTTTAGAAGGCATAAAGGGGCAGTTCGTGCAAACGTAGCTTCTCTTGCCGATCGTTCGTTTTTTTATCAATCGGTGCAAGTATAGCTTATAGTGAATATAAAAAATCAATTTTTAAATATTATTATACAATTCCGATTAATATAATTTAAGTTACTGTATATTTTGCAGAATCTCAAAAGCGGGAAGGGTATAGTTTCCCGGACTACGTCCAATACCTAAGGCACGAATTCTCAAGGCAGAAGAACAAATGCTACAAGGACAAAACCAATGCAGAAGAAGTAAAATGACCGGACCAGGACAACGCAATGTACAAAGTTTAAATAATGACGGCAACGATAATGTTTCGGTTAAGATAATAATTTATTATCGAACACATCGAACAGGCGCCCGCACCAACGCACAGAATTTCAAATAGTTTCTGGGCAAATCAGCCAACCCCTTCAATAAGCCAGCTTCCGCACACAGCGTTAAGCGAGCACCGACCACCTGTGGCTACACCACGTAATACCCAAGATGCAAGCAACCCAACAGTTCCACCAACAGTACCCTTGAGTACTGCCCAAGGAACAAATAATGCAGCAAGTTCCCCTGCAACTAGACCAGAGGCCAATAGCACGGCTATGTGGCATCCAGATGAAGTAGCGGCATTGTCAACACAATTACCAAATGCAAGAGGAGTTCGCCTTGACAAATGGAATGTCAAGTTTGATGGTACCGGACGAGGAATGACAGTTGAAAGCTTTCTGTTTCGAGTGGAACGCTTACAAGAACTTTATGGTTTATCTCGTAGACAAGTATTCCGAGAATTCCACTGCCTACTCACAGGCGCAGCTACTAAATGGTACTGGCAACTGATGGAAGATAAAGCCGATGATCCAGAATTTGACTACTTTTCACTCACATGTGAGATGACTAGAGCTTTTTCAACCTCAACAAATGATTACGTGACCATCAAAGAACTAATGGAACGGCGTCAAGGATGTAACGAATCTTTTGAGGACTATATATCGGCAATGCACAATCTTCATTTCAAGTTGAAGCAAAAGATACCTGAGGAAAATCTGATTGACATCCTTAAGGAGAACCTCAACGCACAGATAGGAGCATTCCTCCTAGCATCGCCGATAAAGACGCTTAAAAAATTTTAGAGCGAAGGCACACGCATTGAGCGTTGGCTAAAGGAAAGAAGATGGAAGCCAAGGCAGGTAAACGAGATAGAAGAATTACAAGATTTCGGTATTGCGCAAAATTCCGAAAGCGAACCCGATTCTATACTGATCGAAGAGTTCCAAAGAAATCGTCGTCCAGAAATACGGCGTGATAAATATAACGGACAGAATAACCTAGCCCAAGGAAGAAACGGAACAGGCCAAGAAGTACAGCAAAACCAAAAACAAAATTGCACGGCGCCTCTACATTCTTTGACCTGTTACAAATGTGGAAAGAAATCAGATTTCTACCAGCAGCACTCGTCGGGTAAAGTATTATGTGACTCCAATTTTCATAATGTTATATGCCGCTTATGCCGGGAGTCATCAACACAACCGTTTTTACAGCAGAGTCTGCTGGGGAACCAAGGGAAACCCGAGCAGACCAACACAAGCCTGAGTATGTAATCCCTAAACCAAAACAAATCTCCTCGCATAAAAACCTTGAACAAAGACAGGAGGAGTATGACCAAGCGAGGGAGCGTATTTTTAGAGGCTCAGAAAAACTAGCTAATACGCCCCGCGAACACTTTAAAATACAAAAATTATATGAGCGACGAGCAGATGAACAACGGCTCAAACAAAAAGTAGTAGACACCGTCGTACGGATGCAAAACGATAATCGTATCTTTGCCAAAACAAGAGTTGATGGAGAAGAAGTAGTAGCACTATTAGATACTGGAGCAAATGCAAACTGTATAGGTAAAGGGGCAGAAATATTTATACAGGGCCGCACCAAAAGAATAAAAAAATTTAAAGAAACCGTGCGGACCGCAAACGGTGGGAAAACACAAGTTGACGGAGCGATCACATTACCAGTGGAATGGGAAGGAGAAGTCAAAGACCTTGAGTTTCTGATAGTACCCGGACTGACACAACCATTTTATTTCGGAATCGAATTCTGGGACACATTTGGATTACCACTGCTTGGACAACGGTATGACTCAATAAAACCAAAACCTGTTGTCCATGAAATCAACTTAGATGAGGAAACCCCGAAGCCAGAAACTGCTTATACTCCACATCAACTCACTCCTAAACAACTTAAGGAGCTAGAAGAGGTCATAAAAACGTATCCATCCTGCGTCGAAAAAGGATTAGGAAAAACCAGACTAGAGGAACACATTATTACCGTCACCGATGAAGACATACCGATTAAGCAACGTCACTACCCAATATCCCCAGCCAAACAAAAATTGGTGTATGACGAGCTAGATCGTATGTTAGGATTAGGCGTGATTGAGGAAAGTAATAGTAGCTGGAGTTCACCAGTAACACTAGTGCAAAAGGGGACAAAGAATCGTCTCTGCCTCGATGCACGCAAGGTTAATTCTCGAACTATTAAAGATGCATATCCACTACCACACATAGAAGGATTATTGAGCCGGCTGCAAGATACGTATTTTATTTCTGCCATAGATTTGAAAGACGCATTTTGGCAAATTCCTTTAGAAGCCAAAAGCCGAGAAAAAACAGCTTTCACGGTCCCAGGCAGGCCACTATACCAATACACCGTTATGCCATTCGGATTGTGCAACGCAGCACAAAGAATGTGCCGACTTATGGACAAAGTTATACCAGCAGCGCTGAGGGAAAATGTATTTGTGTATTTAGATGATCTTCTCGTATGTTCATCTACCTTTGAAAAGCACCTAGAAATGTTGGCACAGGTCAGTACCTGTTTACAAAAGGCGAAGCTTACAATTAATGTCGAAAAGAGCAAGTTTTGCTACAGCCAAGCGAGATATCTAGGGTATGTAGTAGGTGGAGGATGCATCCAAACCGATGATACAAAAGTAAAATCAATCAAAGAATTTCCAGAGCCAAGTTCAGCCAAACAGATGCGAAGGTTTCTGGGAATGACTGGATGGTATCGCCGGTTTATTCAAAATTACGCTCAAATCGCAGCACCACTGCATGACTGTTTAAAGAAAGACCGCATAAAGAACTTCAAATTACACGAAGAGGCAATTAAAGCTTTCGAAACGCTTAAAAACAGCATGGTGTCTGCCCCCGTCCTTATCACACCCGATTTCAAAAAGCCATTTACCATCCAATGCGACGCGTCCACAACAGGTGTGGGGGTGTCTTATTCCAAACTGACGACACAGGTGGTGAACATCCAATTGCATATATGTCTGCAAAGCTGAATAATGCCCAGAAAAATTACAGCATTACGGAACTGGAATGCTATGCGGCAATTCTTAGTATCAGCAAATTTCGGGCGTATGTAGAAGGGATGCCTTTCAAAGTAATAACTGATCACGCTAGTCTAAAATGGCTGATGGGTCAGAAGGATTTATCCGGGAGACTAGCAAGATGGAGTTTGAAATTACAGGCATTCGATTTCGAAGTAGAGCACCGCAAGGGTTCACTTAACGTGGTGCCGGATGCACTATCAAGAATCCACATGGACGAGATGAGAACCGACATAGTTAATACGATGGAGCTGCAAATAGATCTAAGTTCCACCGCCTTTCAATCTCCCGATTATAAATCGTTAATCCAGTCGATTGAAGAAAACGGGGAGAAAATTTTAGATACTCAGGTATCTAACGGATACATCTATAAACGCATGGGTTTCAGGACCAATGAAGCTATCCAAGAAGAAAGGGCATGGAAACTTTGGGTTCCCACAGAACTACGAGCAGATTTAGCTTGGCGGGCACATCATGCCACCACCGCAGGACATGGAGGCATACATAAATCTCTTGCAAGACTGAGACAGTTTTACTACTGGCCATCAATGGTCATCGACATCCAAAAGGTAGTAAAAGATTGTGAAATTTGCAAGGTCAGCAAGACCTCCAATAGGACAAACCGACCACCAATGGGAAATCAACGGATCACTAATCGACCGGTACAGAGGCTATTCATAGACTTTATGGGCCCATATCCACGAACAAGAAATGGTAACACAGTCATCTTTGTATGCCTGGATCATTTTACCAAGTTTGTGTGGCTACAACCAATGCGAAGGGCCGTAACTACGGAAGTCATTCGATTCCTCGAAGACCAAATTTTTCACCAATTTGGCGTTCCCGAGTTCATCCATTCTGATAACGGAAAACAATTTGTATCTCAAGCGTTCACTGAACTGCTTCAAAAATTCGATATTCGACACGTCAAAACTGCGTTTTATAGCCCAAACAGCAATTCTGCTGAGCGAGTAAATCGCTCAATACTGCAAATGTTGAAAACAACGATGGATAAAGAACAGCGGAACTGGGATACGAATCTAAGCCGAATTGCCTGTACTCTAAGGAGTGGTTGGCATGAATCAATTGGCATGGAACCATACTACGCCATGTTTGGTACCAGAATGATTACCCACGGAACAGCATATCCCATCCTGCGTCAGCTTAATGACTTGCTAGCTGCTGACCAAGAAATCAGTTTACCTGATAAAATGGATTTAATCAGGCAGAAAGTGAGTCAGGGTTTAGACCATGCTCATGAAAGGGCAGAAAAGGCTTATAACACCCGTAGTAGGGCTGTAGAGTTCTCGGTAGGACAAGTAGTCTACCGAAAGAATTTTAAACAAAGTAATCGAGCCGAGGGATATAATGCCAAATTAGGCCCGAACAGAATTCGCTGTGTAGTACTCAAACGGAAAGGCAATGCACTTTACGAGCTAGGAAACACCGCTGGAAAGAGCATTGGGGTGTACCATGCGAAAGATATTTTTGCTGTCTAAGTAGAAATTGCAACAACATGAACTGAACGCCGGTTCGTAAGCAACGATGGAGCACTAGCAGCCTAAAAACAACAAACAAAAGACAGAACAATTTCTTTTTCTACATCAATAAAAACAAAATAACAAAAACAGAACAAAACTAAATATATATATGTGGGGTGTGCTTTGAGGCGCAACCACATAAGACGAGATTTACCCTAGACAACAACCCTATTTGATGAACGAGCTAACTTAAAGAAGACTAAAGATGAACGACGCGCCAAAGAAGATCAACGATGAACGACGAGAAGAAGGACAATGCCAAAGTGGGCATTGTACAGACGACGATGAACGACGAGCGAAGAGTTGAGCTATAACCCTAGACGAGTGCGGTCCTACGACGCTGGGCCAACAACGACGAGCCAACGACGAGCTAACTACGACGAGACGACGCTATTCCTATTCTTTAATTGTGTTCATTTCATATTCAAATACTATTTACTTTAAATCTTAAACAAACTTACATAAACATTTAATCAATAAACCTTAAAAATCCCACATATATATTTTCTTGGCTTATGGAGTGCTTTCAAAATATCAATGCCCGGCGAGCTGAAGACTCGTTATCACAGGGTATGGGTCGAGGCCACACGTTGGGCGAGGAAAAAGACAACAAAAACCGCCTTTACGTAGAGTTTTTTTTGCGAGGTCATTCCATGCTGTTCCAGCATCGACGACATCGAGCCTGTTACGTACGCCGGTTAGGACCAACGTTAGATCTTAGCTCAGGGCATAAGAGAAAACCAAGAGGGGAGCATTTCACAATATACGTACATTGAGTCATGCATTCCCATGCCCCATAAGAACTATGATGACAAATTTCACCGGACTTTGGCTCGGTCAAAAGCAAAATGACACCGCCTTAACTAGACGAATAGGGCCATGCACTCATAGGTAACGAAATACTGCCGGGTTGATCGAACTATCCGGTACGCGAACAAAGATGACCCAAATAAGACTTTGGCCAATTAGAATACAGAGGGGAACCGATGCACCTAGGTGGGAACACCTTGATGTTCCATTCCGGTGACCCATAGGCGAAGCTAGGCACGGTCACTGGTATAAAAGACCCCAAATTTTGAGAGCAGAAGACAGTCAAGAACCTGGAACTCTTCACGAAACGACCTGTACTCGGCACCGCGGCATTCAACCAAAAACAATCAGTTTTGAAATCAAAGATCCTGCCAGTATGGCCCAGAACTCAAACTAAATATCCTTGAAAGTTGCATTAAATCCTTTTTCCATCATGGGTTCTACAACGTCAAAAGCTTCGGATAATATTGCCAACTGGACCACAACCCTCAAATCGCCGCGTGTGTTACATACTCCTGGTCATCGCAGTGTTTCATCTAATTAGAATTTTGATGAACGTGTATTTTATGCAAAAATCCAGGTCTACAAGAATCAGCCAAGTCTGACTGACAATTGACTCAAAACCATTAATAACTACAAGCAGAAATATCCAAAACCAACGAAAACAATTAATGCATTTAAATGCAAGCCATAAACAAAACGAAATACAATACCCAGCAACACGCCGCAAGGGAGCAGTGAACCAGCCGATGACAAAACTCCAACAAAAACAATAGCCATATAAACACAAATAAATGGAACTAATGTCGTAATAAGTGCATAAGAATTATATCATATTTTTTGTTAAGTGACCCAATTAATTCTTTTTAAAGGCGCATGTATATATATATGTATGTTGTTCTTTTACTCAAAACCTAGGAATCCAAGCGTCGAGATCTCATAGCCGGATAAAAAAGGGGGTAAGTTTACCATTATTAAATGACAAATATATATTTATGCGCATTGACAATGACTACTTAAAACCACGAATAGTTAAATAAACATAAATTAGTAAACATATTCTAGTTTTCTGTAATGATAGTTTGACGATTTTAATTATTTCAAACCATTTTATTAACTTTCCATATATATATGATTAATTTTTTTTTTCCTTTTATTCAATTTTATTATCATTTTATACTTTCAATGATTCACTTCATAAATTGAATTCTTACTTTATATTTTGGGTCCCTAGTTTAATTTCCATTTTTATATTTTTGTATCACCATAATCATGTTAATAATGTTAATTTTAACAATCTACATGGCATTAGCCAAACAATTATATTTTATCAATAAAATTTAAATGGGAAAGTAAAATAACCATGTGTTGGTAGAGACCATCTTTCGGGGGTGCTGAGAACGAAGAGTGAAGTAGGTCAAAAATAATGACATAACTTTTGACGAACGAAACAGACAAAATAGGGGATCAGATTGCAAGGCCAGCGCTGATCCATTGGATATGCTTTTGCATATACGGGGAGGGCATACGGCCAAACACCGCGATTGTAATACAATCAAGCTGGCAAGCTTGCGGCGGTGCGGACAGAACGACATACTAACTAACTGCTTCTACTATTTTTCCTAGGCACGATTTAATTTTCTAGTTATTGTCTGAGAAGTGAGTGGCTTCCAAAGAACCCACCCCAAATACGACGAGCTTATGCCGGCACCAGGACTTTCGTGCCGAACCTAGGTAGCTACTCCTTCGGCCTATGTCCTTTCGGACTAGTCAGACGTAACAGTATATAAGTAAAAGAGTTAACATACTATAAATAAAATTAAAAAACAAACTTCACGTTTCTAAATTTAAATTTCAGAACCAATAAAAATACATTTCAGATGCACTTTTGCTATTGTTTTTTTTTTGTCTCACGAATTGTTGGACAACAAAATTTTGTTTACAGAAGTGCTAATACAAGTGTTAAGAGTAATTTAAGATTTAATTCTCCAACCTTGTAATGCACTTTTTGATATCCGACTTACAATAATTTTAAAGGACTTTAATAAATTAGGTGACCCAGGGTCCTTTTTTGACTTCGATAAAGGCCTTAACAACACCATCATACAGAAGAACTTTGTTCCACTGTCTCGTCCACGGCATGTGCTTTCTTGACAATGAAAAATGCAAAATGTCAGTTTGTTATTATGTCGAATTGATATGGTACTGACTGAAATACACTGTTGAATTGTTATGTTCATTTGATATTTCATTGATATTTTTGACGTTTCAATATGGAAATCTGCTGTTGCTACCGTAACAATAATATTTATTTGCGATACTCCAAGAGTAAGCAAATACTGTAAAAGGTTGAAATGTCTGTCTGTCTGTCCGTCCGTCCTAGAGCCACCAAAATTTGTACACAGACTTCTATATACCCCACGTGAATCAAGTTTGCTTCAAAACCTGACCACGCCCCTTTTAATGCCCACAAACCGCGAAACTCTGTGGTGTCCACATTTTCAATGCTAGAGAAAAGTGGCCCTAATAAATTGTATTGAAAATATCTACCCAAATATCAAACAATTTTGAAAATCTGGCTATTTTCAAGAAATTGTGTATACAAGTGCGTTAAAAACTTGAAGAGGGCGTTTTAGGGCCGACTATAGCATTCTTTCTTGTTTTTATTGAAAAAATTGAAAAATTATAACTACTTTCTGTTTTTTATTGAAATAGTTAAAAAATTAGAAATTTTTCTTGATCAAAATATAAAGTTTACAAATGACACTTGCTTTTCAATGATTATTATAAAATTTTAAAATTCGAGTTTTTTGTCAAATTTAAAAAAAATTGAAAATAGGAATATCTTTAGAACGGAGGAGTGCATTTAAAAATGATGGTAAAATACAAATTTACGTTTCAACACCTTTTTTTATTAACAAATCATTTATACCCATTAATTTCTTATTTAATGTATTGAACGTACATTAATATAGAAAGTATGTAAAAGGCAGAAGGAACAATTTTCAAGTAGTGGTTTTGTGGACAAAAATGATCATCAGCATCGATAAAACCACGTCAAAAGAAAAAACGCTGCAGTCAAGTACCGCAGCTTTCATATCTCCGCGCAAAAAAAAAAAAAAAAATGTTCTTACTATTGGGTTGACCTTCCGAACCTGAACTATTTAATTTCAAAATCAAAGTCACCATAACTTGCATTTTGTTGAAGTCAAGTAGTAGCTTAAGATATAGAAATTCGACACTTACTTACATTCAAAAGAAGAATACAAGAAAGCTCTACACTCCACAAGTAAAGAGTAAATAATTCGCGACAAAAAAACACATATTAATAAATAATATTTAACTGATTCATCTTCAAAAACATTTGTTTTTCCGGCAAAGAATGTAAAAGGCAGAAGGAACAATTTTCAAGAAGTGGTTTTGTGGACAAAAATGATCAGTATAAGCATCAGCATCGATAAAACCACGTCAAAAGAAAAAAACCCTGCAGTACCGCAGCTTTCATATCTCCGCGCAAAAAAAAAAAAAAAAAACAAGAAAGAACGCTATAGTCGGGTTTTCCGACAATAAGATTTGCGATACTCATTGCCCTCTTAAAAAAAAGTGTAGCCTTCTTTCAAGCGCAATAAAAATTTTCAACGCACTTTTATACACAATTTCTTGAAAATAGCCAGATTTTTTAAATATTTGGGTAGATATTTTCAATACAAACAACATTTATAAGGGCCACTTTTCTCTAGCATTAATAATGTGGACACCACAGAGTTTCGCGGTTTGTGGGCGTAAAAAGGGGCGTGGTCAGGTTTTGAAACAAATCTGCGCCTTGCTCATAGAAGTCTGTGTGCGAAATTTGGTGGTTCTAGCTCTTATAGTTCCCGAGATCTTGATGTTTGTGCGGACAGACAGACAGACAGACAGACGGACGGACTTACTCTTCGAGTATCGCAAATAAAAATGTTGCTTACTATTGGGTCGATCTTCCGAACCTGAACTATTTATTTTCTAAACCGAAGTCAACATAACTCGAGTTTTGTTGAAGTCAGGTGGTAGCTCAAGATATAGAAATTCGACAGTTACTTACATTCAAAAGAAGAATACAAGAAATCTCTACACTCTACAAGTAAAGAGTAAATAATTCGGGACAAAAAAACACATATTAATAAATAATATTTTATTTTTTTATATTTTTCCGACAAAGAATTTTTTTTATTTAATTTGAGGAACATCAATTTTTTTATAGATTCGGAAGAAAGATTTCACCTTGAGTCCAATATCACCAATTTAAGGGTAGAGAACGCTCTATCTACCGAGACTTGGGTAGGCGGTGCGCAATGCAGAATTTTAAGCCAATCGTTTCTTGAAAATATTTCATAATATTCATGCTAAGGTCGATCGGTTTAGGAAGGTGTTCGTTTATTTCAGTGATTGCCCATTTAAGTACAGGATCATCATTGTCATTCGAGTCTTTATTTTCTGAGCCGCCCGCACTAGAGAAGGACGTTTTTTTAACGTTACCCGTCGGCTGTTTTAAGGTTTTTGACGCCACTGTTTTTATATTTGTTGCACAGTCCTAAAAAAAAAAATACTAAAAAAGTTCCTTCTTAAAAATATAGCTTAACAGTCAAAGAGCTTACCCGTTTATTCAAGGCAAGTATTTGCCGCATTAATGCCACCAAATGAGTTTTTGCTATGCCTTGCTGTTATGGGTACTTGAGTATAATTGTATAATGGACAGTATCACTCTATACGTTGTAAGATCCTAACTATGATCATTTAAAACCATACTTTTTTTAAATTACTTTTTTCTTTGTTGGATCTTCTCTCTTAGGGGACTTACAACCATTTTTAAAGTCTTAAAACTATAAATTACTTGATGCCCATTAACAGGCCGTTTGGTTAGTGTGGCCTCGTTGGCTACCGGGCTAGTAAGTCATAACTTCTTCTAAGGCGGGTAAAGATGCTGATTTCGCAGAGGGCGCGTGCAAGCTAGTTTGAGTGCGTTGACATCTTGAAAATATATTTGGCTTAAAGTTAGCTAATTTCTACTTTTACAAGTGTGTAGATCTTTGTGGATATCTGCGTTGCGGATATACCAGGGTGGTACGATAATAGTTTTAAGCACTTTTGAATGCTTTCTTTAAATCAGCTCTATGTTGTTGTTACTTGCGTTGCCCCCTAGTTCACAGCTGTATTTTTATACAGGGGTGCTACGGCAAACAGCGGCGATTTTGAATTCAGCTTTTTGTCAAATCGCTGAAAAATTTACTGGGTGCCACGGAACTTCGAGCGATTTCATATTTTTAGCTAGCTCACAAGCCAATTCGAACTGAACCCAAACTGGCACTAAATAGCTAACAAATTTTAAACAAATTAAACAAAATGCCTTGTACAAGACTTCTTGCACTAGATGAGCTGCGCAGGCAACAGGCGATAATGGAAACCATAGAGCGAAGACGCTTAAGAGACTCTTCAGACTCATTTTCCAAATCTGACGAAACGTGTGTTTTTGATATTGTTTTTGGTATTGTTTATGGTCATTTATGTTTGTAATTTAGCTGTGTTCTACTTTTTCTTTCTTCCCCTTCCTATACATCAGCTGACATTTTCAATCGTTGCCACACTAGGAAAAATAGTAGGGGAGAAGTGGGGGTTGTGGGCATAGTTTTGTTTTTGGCTTATAATTACCGAACTAGTGCATATTATTTGGACATATGGGTATCTGTGTAAAGCTAGAGACCTAAACTTACTAATTATGAAGAAACATACTTGATTTCGTCATGCGAAAAAATTTCATATAAACTTTTTTAAAACCGTAATTTTCAGCTAAAATTTTTTTTGGGGGGTTGTGGGCACCCTGGGAAAAAATGCTGCAAATATGGAAAAAAACCGCAACCAATATCAACATAACGACAATTTATTTATTTCAAAGACGACATAGGCGTTATTCATCGTCGGAAACACAATTTTGACATGTGTAATAACTGGCCCGCATGTCAACACATTTCAGACGAAAAGCTCGATCGTAAAATTACAAATCTTGGTGATAATCCCTCTCAGCGGGAGAGGATCCTTTTCCGAGAGCCTAAGATTTCTACAAGAATGTTCTAGAGGGTTCCAAACAAATTTTGAAAACAATTTTACAAGAAATTGTAGGTTATAAAAAAATTTGCCAAGAAAAAACGGGTGCCCACAACCCCCCCAATTTTGGTGCCCACAACCAACTTTAGCAGACATTTTAAGAAGTAATTAAAAAATGTGTTTGCATAAATTTTTTGGTTCAAATCGATATAGTTCCATTTAGTATAATACTTTGACTAAATAAAAATGCATTACACTTACCTTCTTAATCGATTCACTTTAATTAATACACTATTGAAAATCTTTGAAAAAAACTTCACCACCTTTTCCAAGCACAAAAAAAAACCAATTCGTTCATTTCAAAAAGCAAACGCGTTCGTTTACTTTGATATTGGGCATAAATCATATATAAGGTAATTGCTTGCGAATGACATTACCAAAAAAAGTCAATCTTCATTTTGTGAAAAGATACGTAGGGGTGCCCACAACCCCCCATGCCCACAACCCCCACTTCTCCCCTATTTAAACCTTTTTTTTTACAAAATAAATAGGAAAAACGCGCTTGACTAACAAATTAAGAATGACAACTTATTTGTTATACTTTGTTACTGCTTTTAAACACAATCATCTGTATTTTATCACCATTAAATATATTTTCGCTTTTCGAACTTAACTAGGTGGCACCAGTGAAATGCTATTTCGCTATGTTTAAAAAATTTTACAAGCCAGTTTCTAAGCAATTTGCTAACAACATTATTAAAAATAATAATTGCTTGCAAAATGTTATTATTTTAATGCAGAAATATCAGAAATTGAACCAGTTTTTCTGTGTTGTATGGCTTGTTAATGAAAACCCTTTATTTTAGCTGTATTTACCCAAATAGCTGACACATTTGCTAGCTGTTTTAAAACAGCTAAACACAGCTGAATTGAGGCTCCGCAGCACCCAGGAATTGAAATCAAACTGAATGTGAGCTGAATGGTTTGCCGTAGCACCCCTGATAAAGGCTTTTTGACAACGTTGCAAAGCAAAACCTTATATTTAAACCGTAGTAGAGAGCGCTTTATAATTAGCCAATGCAGTTCTCGGGACTTGTATTTTATTTTTTCGCTCTTCACTTTATGTGCTTTTTCCAAGTAATACGCCTGTCTAAGTATACTCCCAGATATGTGCCTTCATTTGCAGATGGTATCAATATTTTATAACTTTTGGGAAGTTTTTTTGCTAAGGGTGAAGGTAAAATGTTTGCATTTTTGCAGTTAGTAGTGATGATGCCTGGAGTGGACATTTTGAACGACTTAAGATGGTTGTACCATCAGAGAACGTGGATGTCATTAGTCGCTGATTCGTGGGTATATCTGCAGTATATAGGAGTTCAAAAATTTCATGATTTGCCCTATGGCGCATGTTGGGAGTTGTGTTATCATTTTGGGTGTTATCTTGTTAAGCCCAAGAGATTTATTTGGCATCAGATGTTCTTTGATGCCCTTGAAGATTTCAGTATTTCGAAATGCGACATCTGTGGAGTGCTCGACTTGTGTAAGAGAAGGTATGTGGGAGTGCCTACAGCTAGGTTTGGCTTAAAAATTTTCTGAAGGTGTTTTGCAAGAACGTTGGCTTTTTCTGCTATATTTCGCTATTAGCCCAAGAACCATCTTGGTCTCGCATTGGTGTGTGGGAATTTTGTGTTTGTAGGTGACCATTTTTATTTGCGATACTCGAAAAGTAAGCAATAACTGTGAACGTTGATAATGTCTGCCTATCCGTCCGTTCTTCCGCACGAAATCTTGAGAGCCATAAGAGCTAGAGTCACCAAACTTTGCACATAGATTTCTATGTACCCATGTTTCGAAATCCGACCACACCCCTTTTAACTCCCACAAACCGCGAAATTATGTGGTGTCCACATTTTTAATGAAAGAGAAAAGTGGCCTTAACTAATTTTGCTTGTATTAAAAATATCTACACAGATATATAAATAGACTAGCGGACCCGGCGAACTTTGTCTCGCCCTAATTCGACGCCATTATATAACCCCAGGGTAATAGTCAAACACTGCATTTCTTTATTTAGTATAGAGCGATATGATATACTATGTTTTTTGTTTTATTTTCCGGCGCAAAAACAAACAATGAAGACGGCTTACCAACACGCGAACATGCAACGTACAGCTGGCCGTGCGAAAAACAGGGAAATTCTAGATTTATCCCGCAGACTTCTAACGATTGGCCTTGCGATTTGTTGATTGTCATCGCAAATGCCAATCGGACGGGGAACTGAATCCTCTTGAATTGGAATGGTAGATCAGTTGGAATAATCGGAATTCGTGGTATAAGGACTACCTCTCCTTTAAATGTTCCCTTGATGATCGTCGCCTGAATCACGTTATTCATCAGTTTCTTGACGGACAACCGCGTACCGTTGCACAATTTCGGATGATTTAGATTCCGCAGCATTATAATAATTGATCCCACCTTCAGTTGCAAATTATGCGGTGGAGTTCCTGGCACATCTAGCGAGTTCAAAAATTCTGTCGGATAGTTCGTCGCTTCATCCTCGTCGGTCACGCTGTCAACGGATCTGTATGAATGCAGTTCTCCATCGATTTGATTTTGAATAATGTAATTCAAATTATCTACGTCCTTGTTCTTCGCTGCTAGTATTGCCCGTTCACTAATCCAGTCGATATTTTTATAATTTTGCGCAATGTCGGGGAACACTTTGTTAATGAGTTCCTCCTTTGACGATGTGAACACGCAAAAATTTGCCGGAAACGATATTGATCCAGTCGAAACATCAACAGGAATTTCGCCATTGCCAAGTGCCAGCAGTTGTCTCGAGAATTCAGCAGCGGACGGGTCATTCTGCAATGTGACTCTCATGTTCGTGGTTAATTTCAGCTTTTTGACATATCTCCACAATGAAGACGATTTAAGGCATGCATTAACTTCATCGGCAGCCGTAGATTTCGCGATGACGGGAAGCGTTTGACGAAAATCTCCGGACAGCAATATCAAAGACCCACCAAATAGTTTCGAATCACCGCGTAAATCTTTCATCGTTCGGTCAACTGCCTCCAAAGCTCGCTTATGCGCCATCGTGCATTCATCCCAAATGATGATTTTGCATTCTCGCATCAATTTCGCTGTCGCCGAATTCTTGCTTATTGTGCATGTTGGCTTGTCAACCGTGAGAAGATTCATGGGCAGCTTCAAAGCGGAATGTGCAGTTCGACCGCCTTCCAACAACGTGGCAGCAATGCCAGATGATGCAACAGCCAACGCAATTTGAGATCTTGATCGAATCGTTGCCAGAATCAACGAAATGACAAATGTCTTGCCTGTCCCACCAGGAGCATCGAGAAAGTATAAGCCTCCCGATTCATCGTCAACAACCTTCATTATCGAATCGTACACGTTCTTCTGCTCGGCATTCAAAAACGGCACATTGGTTCGGACTCTTTCGGCCAAGTTATCTTGGTTATAGTGTTGCTCCCGTTGAAATTCGCGATTGAAAGCATCGTGCACTGAACGATGTGGCGTTGGCATTCCCAATGTCGACAGTAGACTGCCGCACATAAGCATACACATGTCTTCGATCCGTATTAAAGCTTCGTTGTGCATTTCTCCGTTAATGGCAAGAGTGAAATTCATAGTTGTCCTGCGAACGTCTATTAAAATGTCGTCAGCCATATCGTCCTTTTACTTTTCCCACAGTGCGGTCGGGTTCGACGGATGACATGTGGCTATGATTATTGCAAATAATGCACGAATTCGATTTGATCCAGAAAGAGAAACAGTGGCATCAGCGAGCGTTGAGTCCCAATGTGTGTCGTTTTCAAGCAAATTTAAACGTTGGCAAGCCTCCCGAAAAGTGGCACACAGCACACCATCCTCAGTACGCAGGGACTCGAAGGATGTTGGGGCCTCTTATGTTCACCAAAAGCAAGCGAATATAAAAGCATTCGTCTTGGCGTGGATGAACTGTGTATATTCGTCCGAGAGCATCAGTCAAATAGATATCAGCGAAACCATCAACAGCATCGCCTCTTTTTCGGCGTTGAAACTTTTTCGATGCAGCGTTCCATGTATAATAGCGTGGCATTTCCGAATAGAGTAAAGTCCTTGCGAACGGATCGCTTTCGCATGTAGAAAAGAAATTTGTCAACGTTGTCGCTGGAGGCCGTTCTGCTCTTTGCGCTGCATTCGCGTCCGTAAAGTAGACACGCTGGCCGTTTTCCAAGTGAACAGATAAGTGTACGACCGTCGGATGACGTTCATGAATCGGAAATGAAAACAGACGCCAAATGGCCTCGTTACAACTTACGTAACGTCCAAGTTGAAATTTCGTCACCTCGTCGTTTGCATTCGGATCAGCAATGCCAAACACCGCCATGTCGCTCCCTTTGTTCACATATTTGCAAATGTATTTGATTGATTTTATTGAGTTACAGTACTCAACATTGCAGTGCGTTGAAAACGTTTTCGACAAAAGCGGACAATATGGAACGATCCAGCGGTTATCGACGATGACTTTGTTATTTTTTACCATCATTTCGATCCATCTGCCGTTGTCATCTGGAGAACGACGCCTATACAATGGATATCCATCGTTTCCACTGATTGTTTCAGCCACCAACGGACGGGGAAATCGTTTTGTGCAATTTCCGTTTTCCATGCATGGTGATTCTGGGTTGTGGACTCCGCAAGGGCCATGGATCATACTCGTTTTCACAACGGAATGCAGCTCCGGATCAGTTTCTGGATCTGGTATTTCGGCAGAAATAATCGAATCAATATGTTCTGGTCGGATCTTGTCGAACATCCAAGAATCCAAGAAGAAATTCCATAAGAATTTTTACCTTTAGCTTGAATACTCGTGCAGTGGTGTCAGGTCGATCGCTGGATGTTTGTCCTTGGTGCAACAAATTCGTAATTTCGGGCCATTTCGGATTGCATGTAAACGTGATAAATAAATCAGGTCGTCCGTAATTCCGCACGTACGTCATCGCATCTTGAGCGTACTCATGCATATGGCGCGGGCTCCCAACATAAGTAGCTGGCAGAATGGTCAAACAACCAATGTTTGCCGCGTGTCCATCAGTAGCGATGGCGTCACGCAAGTGGATGTACTCGTCAGATCGTAACTTTGACTGATTGAAACGAATGAAATTGAGACGCTCCGTTTCTACTTTTACATACATGTCGACACAGTACTGCTGAAACAAACGGCGGTATCTCAACAGATGATTGTCAACATCTAGTCGAATCATCAATCGATATGCATAAAAATTCATTGAGCTGACTTTCTTATTCGTTTCTTCTCCTGTAATATGAATTCCAATTTACGTGCAGAATGAAAAAGAAGTGATTAAACAAACCTGTCGTTGGATTGACCATCTTTATGTTGAAGTGATAGCCATCTTCTCCACGACAGAACATCAACGGATATTGAAGTGCATCATATGACCGATGAGTCTCATAAACGCGTTGCAATTGTCCATCATCCCGACGCTTGAGAACAATATCGCGTGATTCCACATTCTCGCCAACAATCACCACTGCGACTTTATTGATAGTGGGCGCATTGAATTGTCTTGAATGGCTTCCTGCTGGTCTTTTATCTGCTCTGATAATGATATTGTGGTCGTCAGAATGTATTGTATCCAAAGCTGTTTTGAACAATCTGACCAATTCATTACACTCATGAAGAAGATTTTGCAATTGTTGCATTATTTCACGTTTAGTTGCAGTGAAAATTGCACAACGCTGATTAAGTTCAACTGCCGAATCACCAACGAAATAGATCTGAAGGAATTTATGATCTTTGTTTGGTGGTGGTAACAAAGCGCCCGCTCGATGGTGAATTTGCCCTTGAATCTGAATTTTGTGATGCAATTTCGTGAAAAATTATAGTTGCTCATGTTGATAAAAGAGTGCCGCTATTACCTTATAACTCGGATTGTAGCCTGGTTGTTGAACAACCTCTGCTCCAAATGACGTCATTTGAAAACATCCGTTATATTTTTGTGCGTGCAACAGGAAATGGTTTGGTTTGCTTGTATTTCCATATAGAAGCGAATACAATGGCTCTGGTGGATGAGTCAAAACCGGCAATTTTACCTTGCCACCTGCGCAGCATAAGCCGGGAGCTTCCAATCGAAACTTCAGTGCATTGCAGTGCTGACATACCAAAGACAATGAACCGATAACAACGCAGCTATGGTCTTTGTAGGACGTTGAGAAATTGTATGCAAATGCAGCGCGATTCAAGTCTGTTCTTGGTACTCTTTGTGTAGAGCTAATCTGTGCTAAATGGGTTCGTCTCGATTCATTTCTTTCTGCACGTTCGTCTTGCGTTTGACTTTCATGGACATTCCGACTATATGTTGCTCGACGTGTACGTCGTCCAATGTTTGGCCGTCTTATAGCAGGCATTATTCCTACAAATCACAGGAAGAAATTAAACAAATCCGGACGTCTGATAAAAACGAATAAGAAACCGAATAATATTGAAACGATTTGTTTTTACTTTGACATATATTTCGATACACTACTCTTTTATATAATTTGATATTTTAATTATTTGTTTTTCACCATTACCCTGGAGGATTTTCTAAAAATTTTATTACGTTCTGACCTTCTCCTGTTAGTTACCTACAACTGAAAAAAAATTTGAACAAAATCGGCCCAGCCGTTCTTGAGGAGTTTTTTACGATACATTTTTTGGGCTCCATTTTTATATATATAGGTATATACAGGAATGCCAAACCATTCAGCTCTCATTCAGCTTGATTTCAATTCCTCGGTGCTACGGAGCCTCAATTCAGCTGTGTTCAGCTCTTTTTAAAAACAGCTAGCAAATGTGTCAGCTATTTGGGTAAATACAGCAAAAATAAAGGGTTTTCATTAACAAGCCATACATCACAAAAAAGCTGGTTCAATTTCTGATAATTACATTTTGCAAGCAATTAATCAGGGGTGCTACGGCAAACCATTCAGCTCACATTCAGCTTGATTTCAATTCCTGGGTGCTACGGAGCCTCAATTCAGCTGTGTTTAGCTGTTTTAAAACAGCTAGCAAATGTGTCAGCTATTTGGGTAAATACAGCTAAAATAAAGGGTTTTCGTTAACAAGCCATATATTACAGAATAGCTGGTTCAATTTCTGATAATTCTGTATTCAAATAATTACATTTTGCAAGCAATTATTATTTTTAATAATTTTTTTAGCAAATTGCTTAGAAACTGGCTTGTAAAATTTGTCAAACCTAGCGAAATAGCATTTCACTGGTGCCACCTAGTTAAGTTCGAAAAGCGAAAACATATTTTATGGTGGTAAAACACAGATGATTGTGTTTAAAAGCAGTAACAAAGTATAAAAAATAAGTTGTCATTCTTAATTTGTTAGTCAAGTGCGTTTTTCCTATTTATTTTGTAAAAAAAAAGGTTTAAATACTATTTTTCCTAGTGTGGCAACGATTGAAAATGTCATCTGTTGCATAGAAAGGGGAAGAAAAAAAAACAGAAATTAGCTAAATTACATACATAAATGACCATAAACAATACCAAAAACAATACCAAACACAACAAAAAATCAAACGTTTCGTCCGATTTGGAAAATGGGTCCAAAGAGTCTCTTAAGCGTCTTCGCTCTATGGTTTTCTTTATCGCCTGTTGCCTGCGCAGCTCATCTAGTGCAAGAAGTCTTGTACAAGGCATTTTGTTTAATTTGTTTAAAATTTGTTAGCTATTTAGTGCCAGTTCGGGTCCAGTTCGAAATGGTTTGTGAGTTAGCTAAAAATATGAAATCGCTCGAAGTTCCGTGGCACCCAGGAAATTTTTCAGCGATTTGACAAAAAGCTGAATTCAAAATCGCCCCAGTTTGCCGTAGCACCCCTGATTATTTTTAATAATGTTGTTAGCAAATTGCTTAGAAACTGGCTTGTAAAATTTTTTAAACATAGCGAAATAGCATTTCACTGGTGCCACCTAGTTAAGTTCAAAAATCGAAAACATATTTTATGGTTATAAAATACAGATGATTGTGTTTAAAAGCAATAAAAACCAGAAAGAACGCTATAGTCGGGTTTCCCGACTATAAGATTTGCGATACTCATTGCCCTCTTAAAAACAGCTAGCTAGCCCTCTTCAAAAAAGTGTAGCCTACTTTCGGGCGCAGTAAATTTTTAGCGCCCATTTAAAAAAAAAATAAGTTTAGCCTACTTTCGAGCGCAATAAAAATTTTCAACGCACTTGTATACACAATTCTTTGAAAATGGGCAGATTTTCAAAATTTTTAGATATTTGTTGGTAGATGTTTTCAATACAAACAACATTTATAAGGGCCACTTTTCTCTAGCATTAAAAATGTGGACACCACAGAGTTTCGCGGTTTGTGAGCGTAAAAAGGGGCGTGGCCAGGTTTTGAAACAAACTGCACCTTGCTTATAGAAGTCTGTGTGCAAAATTTGGTGGTTCTAGCTCTTATAGTTCCCGAGATCTCGATGTTTGTGCAGACAGACGGACGGACGGACAGACAGACCTTTCAACGTTTACAGTATTTGCTTACTCTTCGAGTATCGCAAATAAAAAGTTTACAAGTAAATTGTCATTTTTAGTTTGTTATTCAACAGGATTTTTCCTATTTATTTTGTAAAAAAATGTTTAAATACTTTTTTTCCTAGTGTGGCAACGATTGAAAATGTCATCGTTGCTTAGAAAGAGGAAGAAAAAAAACAGAAATTAGCTAAATTACTTACGTAAATGACAAAAAACAATACCAAAAACAAACGTTTCGTCCGATTTGGAAAATGGGTCCAAAGAGTCTCTTAAGCGTCTTCGCTCTATGGTTTCCTTTATCGCCTGTTGCCTGCGCAGCTCATCTAGTGCCGGAAGTCTTGAACAAATTTGTTTAAAATTTGGTAGTTATTTGGTGCAAACAGCTGTTTTCCTTTGCAATTGCCATTCACATGAGTCCCTGAGTGTTCAATACAAATGCTAGGGTTACTAAGTAAGCTTTAAATTTTAGCGCGAAATAAAATTGAATTCTGTAGTGATAAATTGATAATAAATTAGTGCGTAATATTAACTAAATTTCGCTATACTTGGAAATCAATTTAAATTTCTTTATTGTGACGTGAATGCCTAATAATAGCGTACAACAAACGCAGTTTAAATTCATTTATGTGAACTGTCAACTCTAAATGTCCAGTTCGAAATGTTTTGTGAGCTAGCTAAAAATATGAAATCGCTCGAAGTTCCGTGGCACCCAAAAATTTTTTAAGCGATTTGATAAAAACGCTGAATTTAAAATCCCCGCTGTTTGCCATAGCACCCCTGATATACAGATTTTGAAAATCTGGCCAGTTTCAAGAAATTGTGTATACAAGTGCGGTAAATATATATTGCGCTTGAAAGCAGGCTACACTTTTTCAAAGAAGGCTAGCAACTCTAGCGTTTTTTCTTGTTTTTTTTTTTTAAAGAGGGCAATGAGTGTTGCAAATCTGATAGTAGGGAAACCCGACTACAGAGTCCTTTCTTTTAATTTTTGATACGGAGTATCGTAAATACTGTGAACGTTGCAAATGTGTTTCTGTCCGTCAGTCCGTACGAACGTCAAGACCTCTCGAACTATAGGAGCTACAAGCACCAAGTTTTGCAAACAGACTTCTATTAACAAAGCGCAGATAAAGTTTTTAACGCCCACAAACCGCGAAGCTCTGTGGTGCCCACATTTAATAAATGTTGTTTTTATTGAAAATATATACACAGATATCACAAAATTTTGAAAATATGGTTTTAAGAATTTGTGTATACAAGTGCGTTAAAAATTTATTGTGCTTGAAAGCAGGCAACATTTTTTTTAAAGAGGGCAATGAGTATTGGACTTTAGTGTTCTTTCTCGTTTAGCATATGTTTCTTGCGTCTGCTTTTTTTTTTGCCTCAGTGTTTTTTTTTCCTGAGCAGATGGTGACCTGTTAGCTAGCCATTCTCAATATAGCTTGTAATGTGGCATATGGGACATATGGTGTTGCGATACTTGCAGCAGAAACCAGAAGTGCTTCAAGATTTTTTAAGGTGTCATCTATGTCCTTATTGGTGTTGATGATTGAAGCTATGTTAATTTGTGAGCTGTTATACTTTTTGTATTTTAGCTAACTCGTTTTCAATAGTAAAAACTCTGACACAGTTGAGTGTGCTCAATAAGGTGAATAAGTACAGGCAAGTGGTCAAAATATATGTCATAAGCCATGAATTCTTCTCGTGACAGCAAAGTCAATTAAACTTGGCTTTTCATTTGGGTCAGTTGGCAAATAGGTAGGTCTTCCTAGCGGACAAAGTCCAGATTATTGCTTTGTTTAACAATCGCATTATAAAGTCTGGCTTTTGGGCTTAGAAGACGGGATCCCCAATGAGTGTGCTTCGCAATATAGTCAACAGCAGCTAGGAACCGGTCGCCTAAGAATTTATTATTATTATTATTATATTATTGGGGTGTTAGTGAACCGCGACCTGTTAAGATTTATTGTACCCCCATTCGGAGCCTACAGCTCAGATATCAACCCATTTCCTCGAACAAAGTCGAGGAGTTTTGATGGGTTGATTCTTCCTAAGAGCTCATGTGATAGAGTTCTCGATCCTAAGGTTCTGCATCTTATATTTATTAAGGTCGGACAGTCTGCGATGATGTGTGTAGAGGTTTCGTCCTCCATGTCACAGAATCTGCAAGTCCTGCTGCTTGTTATTCCTATCTTACCTAGGTGACTTTTCAGTCTGCAGTGCCCGGTTAGTAATCCGGTAACGATCCTAAGTGAATTCTTCCCTAGTTGCATAAGTTCCTCGAACCTCTTCTTGTTGTAGTTTTCTATTAGAGTTTTGGCTTGCCTTAGGCCTGGGGTATTCCTCCAGTGTTCTTGCCTCATGGTGCCTTCCTCTTTCCTAATGTATTCTTTTATTGTGTGCCTTCCTATGCCACTGTAGGGTTCTGGTCCTATCAGGGGCTGTTCGGCTCCTAGTTTTGCCATTTTATCGGCAATTTCATTTCCGGATATGTCCCTATGACCCGGAATCCATCTGAGGGCCAGTCTATTTAGACTGCCCAAACGGTTTAGTTTACTCTTCACCTCTAGTACTATTTTTGAGGTGACTTTATTACTGCATAGAGCAGTAATTGCTGCTCGGCTGTCCGAAAGGATCGAGATGTCCTTATTCTTATATCCACGCTGTATGTTGAGCTCTGCACAACGTCCAATAGCGCATACCTCAGCCTGGAATATGCTGGTGTATTGGCCAAGGGATTCGTGGTATTTTATGCGGGGCCTTACCACTCCAAGGCCAGTGCCTTTTTGTGTCAGGGGTCCATCTGTGTACCATGCTATGGTGTGTTTAGCCATAGGGTGCACTTCGGACAATGTGGTCCAATCTTTCTTATTGCCTAAGTGTGCTGTGAAGTTCAGCTCGAAGATAAATTCGGCTGTCATTTCATCCCTAGGGTGAAGTATTTGGATTAACAGACTAACAGATTAGTCGCATCCTTGTTATTTAGAATGCAACCACTACCCGTGCCCTCAGTGCTTATTCTCAGGAGGGTACCTTTGCGTTGAAGTTCAATTACACAATGGAGTGGTGTTAGCTCCATCAGAACTTCTAAGGCAGTTGTAGGACAGGTTTTCATTGCCCCTGTCATACAAACGCAAGCAAGTCTTTGCAACTTTTGTAACTGTTTTTGTATGGTGATGAGCTTAGCTCGTTTACCCCATGCAATTGCTCCGTACGTGAGAATTGGTCTCACAATCATTAGGTATAGCCATCTTATTATCTGGCGCCTGGTTCCCCAGGATTTCCCAGCAATTTTTCGACAGGTATACAGAGCTCTATAACACTTTTCCACTGTCTTTTGGACGTGGGAAGCGAAGTTTAGCTTACTATTTAAAGTGATTCCTAGATACTTTACCTCTCGGCTAGTTTCTATAGGAATTCCTTGCAATGAGATTTGTCTCATTCTCTGTAGTTTGTACTTCCTTGTGAAGGGAACGATGGCTGTTTTGGCGGGATTTAGGTTGAGTCCAACCTCCCTGCACCAGTCTAGCGTTATCTTGAGTCCGAGTTGGACGATGTCACAGAGTGTCTCTTCAAATTTGCCTCTGGCTATTATCACAATGTCATCGGCGTATCCCTGACACTGGATCCCCTTTTCAGCAAGTTTGCTGAGAAGCTCATCTACCAGCAGACTCCATAGCAAAAGGGAAAGCACTCCTCCTTGCGGACAGCCTCTGCTGGTTGCTATCGTCATGTTATCTGAGCCCAGTGTACATGTTGCTGTCAGGGCAGCTCGAACCGCATCATGTGATGTGTTATCGAAGGCTCCCTCTATGTCTAGGAAGGCACAAATAGCAATTTCTTTGCTGTAAACTGCTCCCTCTAGGGTGCGGCATAGTTGATAAAGTGCCGTGTCTGTTGAACGGCCTGCTCTGTATGCATGCTGCGTGTGTTGCAGCGGACAGTCTCTGAGAGCTGTTCTCCTAATATTGTAGTCTACCAGTTTTTCCAGCGTTTTAAGAATTTAAAGAAGTGAATAAATTTATTTTCGGCGACAGAAATACGCTGCGGACAGTAGACAGTAGTTAGTTTGTAGAGATGCCTGTTGTTATAGCTTGTCTCATACCTTGGAAGATGATTGTGTTTTATAGGTTTTTTTTTTAACAGTATACCAGTACCACCGTGGGCTTTGCCGTCCGGATGATTTGTCCCATAAAATATATAGTCGTTAATGTAGAAATGATTTGTGCTTGTTAAATGCGTTTCTATTTATTATGCTGGTTTGTAAGTAATTATATCTGGTGATTTCGATTCCTCATTAACTCCGACATGGTTGTCTGCATGAATGCCATAAAGCTGTGGTTTTAGTCACCCGGTTGGCAACAAAGGGTTTCCAGCAACACGATGGCTTGGCCAGCCATGCCAACACGATGGCTGAGTCTGTCCAACAATGGAGGATGGAGATTAGCATGGGCATACTCGGAAGAATAGCTGTGACCATCTCGGATAGCAATAAAGCCCTGCACAGCTCAAGCCATGGAAGCGACACCGTTTTTACGGACGCAACTCGTTATTTGTCGGTGAGTAGGTGTACATGGTGGTTTGCCCCATCTTTACTCGCACGTAGATTCCCACCCCGTACGCCTTTTGCGAAGCGTCACAGAATCCGTGATCCTCTACCCGGAATTCTGGGCGAAAAGAGATTCATCTTGAAATGCAAGACCGAAAAGCTTTGTAGAAAACACTGCCAAGTCTGGCACAGTTTACCAGAAAGGTCATCGTCCCACCCTAGGTCTTGAAGTCAAATTTCCTGCATACAAATCTAAGCACACACTACAAATGTGGCAACCCAGCCTGTTGAGTCGAACAATTTGGCAATTTGGGAAAGAACCTATCGTTTTGTCTGGGACGATCCACTTCACGAAGAAAAACTCGTCAGACGTTGCGTTCCAACGAACACCAAGGGTTTTTTGCTGTGCTCTCAGCATCGATTTTGAGGAATCCTGTGTGCAGGAGATGATCGCTTTGGATATGAGTCCCTTTCCTGAACGGAAAACCTGCGAAATTTAGGGCGCCTTGAAGCTCCAAAATAGCGAGCTGAGCGCCTTCTGCTTCGGTTCCACCCAAATCTGCCGATACATTTTCTCGATATCGGCGCTGAACACGTATTGGAAAAACCGCCACTTCAGGATTTGTATGGTAAGATCAGACTGCAAGACTGACCAGCATGAAGGATATTATTTAAATTGACCCCATTCTCTTAAGGGCTGGAGGCATTAAACACCACACGAACCTTGGTGGTTCTACTTTCCGGCTTGAGCACGGCATGATGTGGAAGATAATAGCTCGCAAAATCATGACTATGGCGGACTTCTCTCATGTGATTCAGATCGAGATATTCTTGAATTACATAGTATCTCTTAAGGCGTTGCTCTTTTCTTAAGAATTGCGCCAACGCGGAGAATCTGGTGTACTCTAGGCCGGACCCTGTGTGTTGGGGGTTCCGGAATGGTAGGCTTACGACGTACCTACCGCTATTGTCCCTAGAGGTAGTCCTAAGAAAATTCTCCTTCAAATTGCATCGGCTTCTTTTGTCACTTTTACGGGCAAGTCCTCCACCTCCCAAAATTTGGTAAGTAGTTTGTCCAGAGAAGTTTCAAACGCGTGGGACACTTACGTCGAAAAATCGAAAATCGTACTTTGTTCGAACGCGGGCACTGGCCCGGTAAGAACCCACCCGAAAATGGTCTCTTGACCGAGCAGAGAACCATAGATGTTCGATGAGTACCACTCAGAAGCGCTGAATAAGATATCAGCCCCGATGAGGACATCTATTTGTAAGCTTTCAAACAACCTTACATCCGCCAAAGGAAAACCGGGTAGATCCCATAGAAATTGTTGCGGAACAGGACAGGATGGAAGATTTCCCGCTAGTTGCGGAAGAACGTAGGCCGTCGTGTCTAACTGCAAAGCAGGCCTGGTCAGAGATCGAATTGTGAACTGACAAAGCTTTTTGGATTCAGCGGATACTGTCTGGTTCAAGCCTGAGACTTGGGCTTGGGTAACTCGGAAGGGCAACTTAGTCAGGCTCAACAGTAATTATGGTTGCCTCCGACCCGAAATCAACTTGGGCTCGCGCTTGGAAATAAGAGCTGGCTGTTTTCAAAGGCTTAATGCGGGATAAATTGTGACCTAGCGCCTAGCGGGAATTATATCTTTTTACCAAGCAATGTTGACGTAATTTTAGCTTTTTAAAAACATCTAGCAACAAGCACGTCCATCTTATAAAACGCAAGCTTTTTGGGCCGAAATGTTTAACAAACTATGCCGGGAAAATAAGTGTCCTAATTATGAAGTGCCTGCAGTTTGCCTTAAAAAGATAGGAACAAATCAGACCTACATACATTCAGCTGCAGAAGAGGACATGATTGACGCACTTGATAAGTTTTCAAAAATACTTCAATAGCACTGTGCAACAATTTGAGGTCGATGAAAAAAAATTGGTGCGACTATAAATCAGTATGCGGAACACGACTCATCCTTGGAATTTCTCCATCACCCTCAGTTATCAAGAAAAAAATACCTCAAAGTGTAAAAAAAACGCTGTTTTAGAGATACTTTGACTCAATATAACGGCCGAACTGAATTTTACTATATTGCAACAATTTGGCTAGATATCCTTATACCCAAAACAGTCAAGGAATTTTTTTTAAATTTTGCAAACACATCAAAAGATCTAAATGTCCTTCGTTTGGTGGTGTCCAAAAGATTCATAACAAAATTTATTCAAACTGTGTGCAAGCTTTACACATTTCAAGACCAACATTTTTATTTACGTAAAAAATATAGTTTTACTACTCTAGCGGTTTTTTTTAAGCTGTTATTTACACTTTCTGGCCTTTTCTAGCCTTTTTCAAAGGTCAGTTTAGCTTTTTTAGGACCTGAAGAGTTGGCAACACTGCTGCGGAACCAGGGACAGCGGTAGCCGACGTAACAGGTAGACGTGGACTCGACGCAAACGAGGTTGAAGTCGCAGCGGAAAAGTTTCCTTGGTGTAGCAGTGTTTGATGGCGGGCGCGGCAGGTAAAACAATTGTGAGTGCTTTCGGAATCTCGAAGCTAGTGCCCTCGCGCAAAACAGTTCAAGCACAGCTGCTTCCTTTTGATGTACGTTTATCGTTTATCGACGGTAATTTGGAGGAATCGTGAGCATGAGCGGACCGAATGGTTTTTCTTTTGCAAAGGTTGCAGCCACCTCTCGGGTTCGGTACTACCCTAATCTCGTAGAAGTTAATTCTTCAAAAAGATGTATAAGCATTAAATGGCCCGGGCTCAGACTGACTCGATCTAGACGTTCGAGCGTCATCTGTTGCCTCTAGGGTTCGGTGGCGCTCAGTTAGAAAGGCTTTGAGCTCTAGCTAATTCGGGGTTTCGGACTTTGTGTGCAGAGACTTTTCCCATAGTTGACGTGGCCACGTGAACTGTACCTACTAATTTTTTTGATTTTAACAAAACCTATAAAAATGTGTAGCTAAGGACAGTACCTAAAAACACTTTAGCCAGCTTTTCGAAATTCTGCACCGATTTCGATATTTTGAACTACAAAGTTCAAAATAATTTTTTTTTTTTTTTTTGAGAAAAATGCATAGATCTCGAAAGGTTTGACATGAATCGACGAAGAAAAGAAAAGAAAATCGTTATATCTTAAAAAAATGTTTTTTTTTTAATTTTAAAATTTTATTTGTAATTTAACATAATTTTTTACAACTATTATTTAAACAAATTGGTTTCAAAAAGTGTTCTTGGTTTTAAAAATCAATTTGTGTAAACAATTGTTGTTAAAAATTATGTTAGAGTCTGGGCCGAAAAAAGGATGTATTTTTTTTTTTTTTTTTAGTCGTACATTTCTTTATGAATGTTGTCTCAAAATTTCATTTCATTTCGAGAAAATTTGACCGGGATATGCAGCAAAACATCCGACCCCGTTGAAAACAGTTGGTCGCGCACTTAAAACTTTAATTGCGTTTTTCCCAAAACGACTTTTTCAAAGTCGGTGTCCCGGATAACTCAAAAATGTATGGACCGATCAGTTTGAAATTTTACACACGTCTTTAAAATACAAATGGCTCCTAGCCATCTATACGTTTTTTTTTTTTTTTGTTTAATAAATAAAAATCTTAATTTTTGTTAAAAAAGGCAATTTTTCAAAAAATTACCTAAAAAAAATAATTAAAAACAAGAAGAACGCTATAGTCGGGGTTCCCAAAAAAAAAATTTTAAAAAATTTTTTTTTTTTTTAAAAAAAAAAAAAAAAAAAAAAAAATAGAGTCGCCCCTATGGGGCTAAAAACAAAACGAAAAAACGATGGTCGCCACCTATGGGGCTACATTAACTATATATAAGGCATAGCAAAATGTTCTATAACTTCTTTATTATTTATTAGGCACAAAATGGTTGGAGTAAGACAGTGACATATAATTATATTTCTTTTTAAAATAAAAATGAGGGCGCCACGTTTTGCGGTTTGTGGGCGGTAAAGGGGCGTGGTCAGTTTTGAAACATAAAAGTCTGTTGCAAATTTGTGTTTATAGTTCCCGAGATCTCGATGTTTGTACGGACAGACGGACAGACGGACAGATTTTCGTTTTTAAAAAAAAAACAAATTTTGAAAAAAAAAAAAAACGATATTTTTAAAAGATTCGCTTGCCTCAGCCTTGTCATTAGAGCTGCTGCAAAGTTGACTTGTCCATTTCTACGGCCCACCCATGATTCGATGCTCGGAATGAGCCTATGCGTCCAGCGGGCCCTCGTTGATCGATCCCAACTATCCTGCCAGTTGAAAAGTGTGGCTGCTTTGGCTGAAGGTATTGCTAAATGCGCAGGCAACTCTGACTGCTCGCAGCCGGTACACTGACTAAACCCCGGCGGTAGCTATCGACGTCCATTGCCTTGGCCCATACGGGTGCCGCGTAGAGCATCTGCGAGACCGCCACGCTCATCAGCAGACGCCTTCTGTGCTGCTTTGGACCTCGCGTGTTCAGCAGGGTTCTTGCAAGTCCCCTTACTTACTGGGTTTATGCGAAGCCCATTTCATGCAATCGCTTCATGAAATGGGGAAAAAGTGTGTGCATGTATTCTCTAGCATTCAAAAGTTGACTGACTATGAATTCGTAGTGAATGCAATGACTAGAAGCAAGTAGGCTTAGTTGGTGTCTCTGATTGCATGTAGCAAAAGGCATGGTTGGTGTCTCTGCTAATTTGATTTCATGTATTCGTGTCCATCGGATAAACAGGGGTTTATTTTGATTTCACGCATTAAAGAATTCAAGATGAAAATGACAACCGAGGCTCGATCATGACACCCAGCAATTTGATCGCTCTTTGCAAGTCGATCTCCTACTTCTGTAAGGCTGTCTCCACCGACTTGCGACTGCTTATCAGCACTGCCTCCGTCTTTTGGGAAGCCAATTCGAGGCCTGATATCGACAGTCAGCCTCGAATCCGGCGATTGCTGCAAGCGCTGCGTCCGTAAGCTCATTGTCCACCACTACGAGCGCCACGTCGTCGGCTAAGCCAATTGTCGTGGTGCCTTCCGGCAACGGGACTCCATCGTACATGGAGTTCCATAGAAGTGGGGGCCCAGCACCGATCCCTGCGGAACGCCTGCCGATACAGCATGCGATTTGACTCTTGAGATAGAATTGTAGAGCAGCGTCCTGTTGCTGAAGTAGCTCCTGATTATTCTCAGGAGGTACCCGGGGACACCAAACGACTCCAGATCCTCCAGCGTCCGGTTCCAGTCCGCCGAGTTGAACGCGTCGCGGATGTAAAGCGTAACTACAAGGTAGAGCTTTTTGGAACCACCTTTCCACCTTGTGCCAGATATTGCATTCAGGCATCTAGAGATGACTTTCTCAAACGTTTTGACCAGGGTGTCCAGCAGACAAATGGGCCTGTATGATGTTGGCTCACCTGAGGGCTTTCCTGGCTCTTGTAGCAAAAGCAGCATCTGCACCTTCCACCTGTCAGCTCTGCGATCTCCTCATTCCACCAATATACCGAAGCATGGTGCTGCCGATAGTTGGGCCTTTGCTGCTGGCCAGCGCCAGAGCAGCCCCAGTCTTGAGCCCAAGCGTTAAAATCGCCTGCGACCAGTTCGTTCCACCGCCCGCAGATGTCCTCTATCAGCACGTCGAGAATTACGCTGAAAGACTCAAGTGGCTTGGAGCCGGATAGCAGCTGTAGGGTCGGTAAATTGTCGCCAACTCTTCCCCGGACGAAGCCTTCCACTCTCCTTATTTCGTTTATGGGTGCTTCCTGCATCCATATGGCCGCTCTGCCCGAGAGATCATAGGCCCAGGCCTCGCCTCCATCGGTTCGGTACGGCTCGCTGATAAGAGGCACATCGGTCTCCAGTTCGCGCACGGTCTGCGTGAGCAGATCCTGCGCCTCCCTGCAATGGTTTAGATTTACCGGAATCACTTGAGAGTAAGCAACTCTTGCTACCAGCACGCTGGCTCCAACCCTTTTGAAGCGCAAAAAAATCACGAGGGCTTCTTTGTGCAGCTGTACACCTTGTGCCCTTGAGTCCCGCACCGGAAGCAGCAGCCGCTACGGTCAACTGCGCTCCTGCACTTGCTGGCTATGTGGCCGTTTTTAAGGCACCTGTAGCACCGCGTTATCGCCTCTCGCTCCCTGGAAGTGCACACGGACCATCATATCCGTACTTTCCCCACCTTCATGGCTTCTTTGGCTCGGCTCAAGGGCAAGCTCAGCACTCCTGTTTAAAATTCACCGAAGCTGGGGCGTAGACTCTAGACAACGAGCACTTTGCTCGGAGATTGTTGATACGATGTCTGCCTTCATGGCGAGGGCGTCGGATGCTAGGCCCCCTCACGTGGCCTGGAGATGGGGGTTGAGGATCTAAGAGTTATTAACCTGAAACTCGGGCGGACACAGAGTGTGGTAATGTCTACGGTATTATCTTGGACAGGCTCAGGGCTTTAAGGTAACTACGATAAAAGGTTCGGGCAGACCCAGAACCCTTTTGATTAAATACGATAAGAATTCGGGCGAACCCAGATTTCTTGGAAATAACTACGATAAAAATTCGGGCGGACCCAGAGTATTTATATACTTATCTTATGATCAACTACGACGATATTACTATCAAAAAAGTTAATTTAAAGAGGCGGGGTTGTAAGTCATAAAGAGTCTCACTGTTAGTTACATATTAAATATTAATTCGGGAGTCGGGATTGTCTCTGCTGGTTACTTTATTATTTTTACCACCCTTGTCCGGTGAAGCGCACACTAGCGGATATTACTCAATTATAAAGAAAGAAATACACACGCATCAGATTATTTTTAATATTAAATCGTTCAACTTTTATTCACTGTTCACTCGCTTCTTTCTTGCGTATTTTCTTTGTATAATCAACAATTGCTCTCGTAAGACTTTCTCTTGCTGCACGAGATACTAAAACTCACGGAAGACTGTACCGCGTGCTTACCCTAAAAACCGCGTGGTTCCGCTTAACAATAATAACTCGGACTTTTCCGATGTCCCGCCGTTCGGTTCTAACACTCACTGTCGAACATTTGAAAATCAAGGGAAATAACCGTTCCGCAGGGATGCCACGTAGTCAAAAAACGTAAATTTACCTTGATTTTCAAATGTTTGATCGAACCTTGAATCGAGTAGCATGGTGAATGTTGCCAAAAAGTCCGCAACTGCACTGCTCGCTCTCGCTGCTCTAAATGGGCTCGCAACATATCGCCGGTCCCTCGGCCGGGCAGAGCAAATGGCGCCTCTATACATTATTATTCTATGCCATTTGTAGGGGCTAACATGAACAAAACGCGGACTTGCGGACGACGATGATCGGTTATATGAGAGAACCGGGTAGAGAAGCCGAATGAAAACGTACGACCATCGGCCCAAATACGAACTCCACGAACACCTCTCTCGACTTCCCGGCGTTTTCCCCTCTCCCTTTGACCCTCGCAGCCGTAGCTTTTTGCATATCTCACCACACCACAGCGCGTGCCTACACGCGGCCGCTGAGGTGAGCTTTTGTCGTTGGGCTCTCTGATCTCATGATTACCCACTCACACGCTGTCGCGAGCTTTCTCGTTTGCCTACGTGGCTCATTTGCCCTCACTGCCTCTCGCTCTGTTTAAAGTCGGCTGCGCCGTCGCTGCTGTGAGCTTTGTCGCTCTCCCTCTCTCTCCGTTTCTTATGCAGCTGCGTGGCGGGTTGTCTGTACTTTTCCCTGTTTCCTTTCTCGCTCCCCTACTTTATATTTATTGACTAAGGCGTATGGGTTTTCTAAGTTCTATGATTAATATATTTTAAATTAAATTAACAAAAATTTCCCTCGCTGCTCCGTGGGCTTGGGATCATAGATAATGGTTGAATAATAGTGACGCTGTATTTTCCCATCAATGGGGTTTTGGGTGCAAATGTGGCGGCGTCGGAATCGGCGTCACAATTGTAAGGATTTCCGCATACGATTCCCGCGTGCGTCGACTTCCTCCGGCTACGATCCACGGGTTTAAAGCAGCCCGCTGCCGTTGTTCGGACTCTTCCAAACTTTCTCCTTCTGCTTGCCCCTTTTCTTTTGAAGCTCTCCGGGCTTGAGTGGTCTTGGGGACCCGCCACCTGCCGTCGACGATTCGCTGGCCAGCACAGAATGTATCTCCTCCACTCGGGCAATGATGAGCTTCCGCCTAAAACCGATGTTCCTACTCAGCTTCTCGTGGCTTCACAAGAAAAGCTCGTCAAGGATGGTCCCGATTTCATCGATGCCATCTTTATAAGCTTGACTGCCAAGTAGGCCACCGCCACGTCAGATTTTTGAGGGACTCCAAGATCCTTGCCCTGCCCGTGGGAGATCCCACGGCTGGATTGCCACTATTGTAGGTACCACCTGGAGTAGCAATGTTATTCAACTACATTCCAACTAGAGGTGAAGAACAATCAATTGCACTATCAACACTATCGATGGCTGGGGTGCTATCGAGCCACAATCGATGGCAGCAGACACCTTCGATAGTGGTCCATCTACTATCGATGGTGCCGTCGATAGCGGAATTCTGTATAATTAAATATATATCTTGTTTTCCAGGTGAATAAAAATGATTTTCCGTCTACTAAAAAACTTATATAAAAAAACACTTACATTCACGCTACGTCGGTTGAATCCGAACGAACATTTAGCAAGGCGGGCCAAATCATATTAGAGAGTCGTAGCCGACTAAAGGAAGAAAATGTAAACATGCTCTTATTCCTTAACCGCAATTTTTGGTTTAATTAAAACATCTTTCTTGTATTCATTGAAAAAAATTCATTTTGTTGGCCTATACTATCGAAGGCGCTATCGATGGTGTCGAAAGACACTTTCGATGGTTCAAAATAAAAAATCGTCAAATATCGATGGCGGCCACTATAGATAGTTCTCCACCTCTAATTCCAACATGATTTGCATTTTATACCTACTACCAGGTCGCATTTTATTCCTTCTGCCAAATACTGGAGCTGTCGGCACAGACGCAGACCACGCAGCTTCCCAATAGAGCTGCAAAAATATCGGTTTTAGCTCCATCGATCTTTTTTTTATTTTTGGGGGGTTTACATCGATACTATCGCGATAGTATCGCTCAGAACTAAATTTAAAAAAAATATAGGTATTCATGCAAAACCGAATATAATAGGGGAATTCCCGCAGCAAAATTATTTTTTGGAAATAATGAAATTAAGCAAATTACTTTTAAAACAATTATAAATTCAATAAGTTACATAAGTTTTAATTCAAGTGAGACCTTTTCTATATATATATAAAAATGGAGCCCAAAAAATGTATCGTAAAAAACTCCTCAAGAACGGCTGGGCCGATTTTGTTCAAATTTTTTTTCAGTTGTAGGTAACTAACAGGAGAAGGTCAGAACGTAATAAAATTTTTAGAAAATCCTCCAGGGTAATGGTGAAAAACAAATAATTAAAATATCAAATTATATAAAAGAGTAGTGTATCGAAATATATGTCAAAGTAAAAACAAATCGTTTCAATATTATTCGGTTTCTTATTCGTTTTTATCAGACGTCCGGATTTGTTTAATTTATTCCTGTGATTTGTAGGAATAATGCCTGCTATAAGACGGCCAAACATTGGACGACGTACACGTCGAGCAACATATAGTCGGAATGTCCATGAAAGTCAAACGCAAGACGAACGTGCAGAAAGAAATGAATCGAGACGAACCCATTTAGCACAGATTCGCTCTACACAAAGAGTACCAAGAACAGACTTGAATCGCGCTGCATTTGCATACAATTTCTCAACGTCCTACAAAGACCATAGCTGCGTTGTTATCGGTTCATTGTCTGTGGTATGTCAGCACTGCAATGCACTGAAGTTTCGATTGGAAGCTCCCGGCTTATGCTGCGCAGGTGGCAAGGTAAACTTGTAAAGGGACGATTCAAGTATCCTGTAACTGTTTACCGGCAGAATAGTTCTGATTTTATGCATAAGGCCATCAAGCCAGACTCGATCGAAAGCCTGTTCAACGTCAAGGAATACCGCACTGCAGTATTGCCGATATTCGAATGCAGTCCGTATTTCTGTTGTTAATCTGTTGACTTGCTCTATTGTTCCATGGCTTTCTCGAAAGCCAAATTGATGTGCCGGAATAACGTTGCGCTCTTTCACATATGGGATTATGAGCGTCAAAAGGCATTTTTCGAGCAGTTTTGACAGACACGAGAGTAATCTTATCGATCTGTATGAAGCTGGTATTGTGTGATCTTTTCCTGGCTTTGGGATCATTATGATTACCGATTTTGTCAATTTTTTCTGGGAAGTAGCCAAGTCGTGTAATCCCGTTGCACAGTTTGGGAGTTCAATTAACATTTTGGGAGTTATAAGATCACCGCCTGGGGCCTTTTTGGTTTCAATTGCTCGCTGATGACTTTTGCATCTTCGTTTGGTTGAAAAAGAACTGGCGCCGTCTCAGTTCCAATTCGAATTGACGGCGACGGTAGTGCGAATGAATTTGTTGCATGGTTTGGCTGAAAAACATTTCGAAGGTGTAAAGCAAATGTACACTCTCTTTTTTTTTCGCTTCTGTCCCAGCTGCCTGAAGAGTCTCTTATGGGAATTACTGTTTCGGCCGGCGCACTTAGATTTGGATGGGCCCTCCACAAGGGATGCTTGGTGCTGGTGGGTGAAAGTTTCTGAATGTACTGGCGTTGTGCTTTTACTTCTTCGTGCCTTAGGGCCCTGGTAAGTCTTCAACCAGCTTCCTTAAGACTTTGTTTTGAGGATGGCGATCTGCTGGTTTGCCAAGCACGCCTCAAACGTCTTTTCTCCAAAACATGCTGTTCGATTTAAAGGTTAGTTTTGTGTTGGTGTGTGTGCCCATCCCTGCTGGTACACAGAAGTGTTAATACATGTGTTAAAAATAAATTAAGATTTAATTCTGTGTGTGTGTGTGTGTGTGTGTGTGTGTGTGTGTGTGTGTGTGTGTGTGTGTGTGTGTGTGTGTGTGTGTGTGTGTGTGTGTGTGTGTGTGTGTGTGTGTGTGTGTGTGTGTGTGTGTGTGTGTGTGTGTGTGTGTGTGTGTGTGTGTGTGTGTGTGTGTGTGTGTGTGTGTGTGTGTGTGTGTGTGTGTGTGTGTGTGTGTGTGTGTGTGTGTGTGTGTGTGTGTGTGTGTGTGTGTGTGTGTGTTCTTTTGTGTGTTGTTTTTCTTTTCTTTTCGTAACAGAAAAAGCGAAAAAAGAAGAAAAAAAAAATTATTCCTTATATATGTATTTCCCAAGGCCATTCTAATGGACAACTAATAGCAATGGCTGCAATTTATATTCCACCAAAACAGTCTTAACAAGCAATACGAGAGTTCTTGTTCTTGTATTAAAATTTGTTCATTCATTCGAAAGCTCCTTACACACTATTTATGTTGACAATTAATAGAAGATTTGATCATTATCCTATGATTTTGAGTGCAGATTTCAACATTAACTTTGCACATGTCAAAAATCATTCATTTATTGAATTTTTACATGAAGAATTTGATTTAACGATGTCAAATAATCGCAATCTTAGCCCAACGAAATACAAAACGACTATTGACGCAGTATTCACAAGATATATAAATAGATTTAAATAAGATTTATATAAATAGATTTAAATCAAAATTTTTAATTTCATACTTTAGTTACCATAAACCTATTGTTTCAGTTTTAGAATTTGATGAAAATCCTGGTAATAATGATGAAAATGCTAATAATGATGATGTAAGAGTTGTTGAAATTATGGATGAGAATTAATCAATTTTGTATTCTATTTGTAATTGTAATTTGAAATGTACTCATTCAAATAAAACCACTTCCCAGTGCCCAAATGGCTTTGATAAACTTGGTTTTTTATGTATAATTCCTCATGTCACGAGCTCACCCAAAAATGCTCACCCAAAAAGGTGCCTAACTTGAACTTATGGCGCAAGTTCAAGTTTTCACTTCTGCCTGCACTCCCGGAGTGCAGTTGATCTTGAATTGATGTGCCGGAATAACGTTGCGCTCTTTCACATATGGGATTATGAGCGTCAAAAGGCATTTTTCGAGCAGTTTTGACAGACACGAGAGTAATCTTATCGATCTGTATGAAGCTGGTATTGTGTGATCTTTTCCTGGCTTTGGGATCATTATGATTACCGATTTTGTCAATTTTTTCTGGGAAGTAGCCAAGTCGTGTAATCCCGTTGCACAGTTTGGGAGTTCAATTAACATTTTGGGAGTTATAAGATCACCGCCTGGGGCCTTTTTTGGTTTCAATTGCTCGCTGATGACTTTTGCATCTTCGTTTGGTTGAAAAAGAACTGGCGCCGTCTCAGTTCCAATTCAAATTGACGGCGACGGTAGTGCGAATGAATTTGTTGCATGGTTTGGCTGAAAAACATTTCGAAGGTGTAAAGCAAATGTACACTCTCTTTTTTTTTCGCTTCTGTCCCAGCTGCCTGAAGAGTCTCTTATGGGAATTACTGTTTCGGCCGGCGCACTTAGATTTGGATGGGCCCTCCACAAGGGATGCTTGGTGCTGGTGGGTGAAAGTTTCTCAATGTACTGGCGTTGTGCTTTTACTTCTTCGTGCCTTAGGGCCCTGGTAAGTCTTCAACCAGCTTCCTTAAGACTTTGTTTTGAGGATGGCGATCTGCTGGTTTGCCAAGCACGCCTCAAACGTCTTTTCTCCAAAACATGCTGTTCGATTTAAAGGTTAGTTTTGTGTTGGTGTGTGTGCCCATCCCTGCTGGTACACAGAAGTGTTAATACATGTGTTAAAAATAAATTAAGATTTAATTCTGTGTGTGTGTGTGTGTGTGTGTGTGTGTGTGTGTGTGTGTGTGTGTGTGTGTGTGCGTGTGTGTGTGTGTGTGTGTGTGTGTGTGTGTGTGTGTGTGTGTGTGTGTGTGTGTGTGTGTGTGTGTGTGTGTGTGTGTGTGTGTGTGTGTGTGTGTGTGTGTGTGTGTGTGTGTGTGTGTGTGTGTGTGTGTGTGTGTGTGTGTGTGTGTGTGTGTGTGTGTGTGTGTGTGTGTGTGTGTGTGTGTGTGTGTGTGTGTGTGTGTGTGTGTGTGTGTGTGTGTGTGTGTGTGTGTGTGTGTGTGTGTGTGTGTGTGTGTGTGTGTGTGTGTGTGTGTGTGTGTGTGTGTGTGTGTGTGTGTGTGTGTGTGTGTGTGTGTGTGTGTGTGTGTGTGTGTGTGTGTGTGTGTGTGTGTGTGTGTGTGTGTGTGTGTGTGTGTGTGTGTGTGTGTGTGTGTGTGTGTGTGTGTGTGTGTGTGTGTGTGTGTGTGTGTGTGTGTGTGTGTGTGTGTGTGTGTGTGTGTGTGTGTGTGTGTGCGTGTGTGTGTGTTCTTTTGTGTGTTGTTTTTCTTTTCTTTTCGTAACAGAAAAAGCGAAAAAAGAAGAAAAAAAAAATTATTCCTTATATATGTATTTCCCAAGGCCATTCTAATGGACAACTAATAGCAATGGCTGCAATTTATATTCCACCAAAACAGTCTTAACAAGCAATACGAGAGTTCTTGTTCTTGTATTAAAATTTGTTCATTCATTCGAAAGCTCCTTACACACTATTTATGTTGACAATTAATAGAAGATTTGATCATTATCCTATGATTTTGAGTGCAGATTTCAACATTAACTTTGCACATGTCAAAAATCATTCATTTATTGAATTTTTACATGAAGAATTTGATTTAACGATGTCAAATAATCGCAATCTTAGCCCAACGAAATACAAAACGACTATTGACGCAGTATTCACAAGATATATAAATAGATTTAAATAGATTTAAATAAGATTTATATAAATAGATTTAAATCAAAATTTTTAATTTCATACTTTAGTTACCATAAACCTATTGTTTCAGTTTTAGAATTTGATGAAAATCCTGGTAATAATGATGAAAATGCTAATAATGATGATGTAAGAGTTGTTGAAAATATGGATGAGAATTAATCAATTTTGTATTCTATTTGTAATTGTAATTTGAAATGTACTCATTCAAATAAAACCACTTCCCAGTGCCCAAATGGCTTTGATAAACTTGGTTTTTTATGTATAATTCCTCATGTCACGAGCTCACCCAAAAATGCTCACCCAAAAAGGTGCCTAACTTGAACTTATGGCGCAAGTTCAAGTTTTCACTTCTGCCTGCACTCCCGGAGTGCAGTTGATCTTGTTTTTGAAGTTTTTCTGTATGATGATCTTGTCAAATTTTAAGGCCTTTATCGATACCAGAAAACCTGGGTCACCTAATTATAATATATAGGGGAGAAGTGGGGGTTGTGGGCATAGTTTTGTTTTTGGCTTATAATTACCGAACTAGTGCATATTATTTGGACATATGGGTATCTGTGTAAAGCTAGAGATCTAAACTAACTAATTATGAAGAAACATACTTGATTTCGTCATGCGAAAAAATTTCAAATGGACTTTTTTAAAACCGTAATTTTCAGCTAAAATTTTTTTTTGGGGGGGTTGTGGGCACCCTGGGAAAAAATGCTGCAAATGGAAAAATATGGAAAAAAAACCGCAACCAATATCAACAAAATGACAATTTATTTATTTCAAAGACTACATAGGCGTTATTTATCGTCGGAAACACAATTTTGACATGTGTAATAACTGGCCCGCATGTCAACACATTTCAGACGAAAAGCTCGATCGCAAAATTACAAATCTTGGTGATAATACCTCTCAGCGGGAGAGGATCCTTTTCCAAGAGCCTAAGATTTCTACAAGAATTTTCTAGAGGGTTCCAAACAAATTTTGAAAACAGTTTTACAAGAAATTGTAGGTTATAAAAAAATTTTCCAAGAAAAAACCACAACCCCCCCAATTTTGGTGCCCACAACCAACTTTAGCAGACATTTTAAAAGGTTACTAAAAAATGTGTTTGCATAATTTTTTGGTTCAAATCGATATAGTTCCATTTAGTATAATACTTTGACTAAATAAAAATGCATTACACTTACCTTCTTAATCGATTCACTTTAATTAATACACTATTGAAAATCTTTGAAAAAAAACTTCACCACCTTTTCCAAGCACAACAAAAACCAATTCGTTCATTTCAAAAAGCAAACGCGTTCGTTTACTTTGATATTTGGCATAAATCATACAGAAGGTAATTGCTTGCGAATGACATTACCAAAAAAAGTCAATCTTCATTTTGTGAAAAGATACGTAGGGGTGCCCACAACCCCCCCATGCCCACAACCCCCACTTCTCCCCTACCTTTTTTATTTCCAAAAAATCTAAAATTTTTTTATTGCTTTATCTTAAAGAACAACTCCTTAAGAACATTTTCGCAAATTTTCATAGAGATCCGAGTAGTAGAAAAAAAGTTACAGCACTTCTAGCCGCGCGCCTCGTCCCGGCCCCAAGCTAAACATGAAACTTTAAACGCGAATATCTCGAAATGGTGTTTTTTAAAAAATGACTTTGCGGTGGTCACGATTGCACAAGAACTATTTGATCGATCTTCTTCAATTTTTTTTTTAATTATTTGTAATGATTGTTCGGAGTTCGTGAACGATTCGGTTTTTATGCGCCAATTTTGATTTTCCAGATCAAAATTTTTTAATAAAATTTTTAGAACTCGAAAAATTAATTTTTTGGAAAAATTGTTACTGTATGCAGAAATAACCAAATATTCTCGAAAAGAATCGTTCACGAACTAGATATAATACTATACTAATGAAAATTTTTTGGTTTTTTGATTTCGGTTAACCTGCTGGACTTCCATCGTGGCCACCGCAAGCCTCTATAAAAAAAAGGGTTCCGAGAGAATTGCCATAACTTTGTAAATTATTTATATTTTTTCAAGAACAAACGCTTGTTGTTTTAATAAAAACATGTACTATCAATAAATAATAACTTTAGTCCCATAAAATAATTGCTACACACCTGAAAAAAATTCCAAAGTTCCCTCAATTTTTTATACTACACATACATACCTTTCATGTTCTTCAAAAATATGTTTTGCTTCCGATTTCATTGAACCTAAGAGCGCCACAGAGTGCTTTGGTTTGTGGTCATTCAAAGGGGAATGGTTTTATTTTAAAAACAAACTCGACGTTCATCCGGACCAGATGTGTCAGGACGAATTATTTCTGATATCTCACAAATATGGATAAAAAGGTACAGTAGTAGGGGAGACTGGGGCTATTCGTGACATTTTAAGGTCGCGAATTTTTCCTGATTAGACTTTTATAGAGAAAAAAACGAATTCTATCGGTTTCCAATGATTCAACCTTGTAGTTAATAAAAAAAATTTTTGGGTGTGTTTTCTGTCTTGTTTGTCTTAGGTAGAACGTGAAATATCTGATCATGTCTTGTGTCAGAGCCCAGGGCAATTCGTGACATTGTTTAAAACAATTGTTATACCTAAATCTATCATGTTTTAATGTCTTTATCAATTTTATCAAATATTTGCAGTTCACTTTCGAAAGTCTTAGCGATCGGTTGTGCTCTTCCGCGAAACGTATACAAAGCGCAGCACCCAAATCAAACCAAAGCAAACAAAAGAAATATAGCCCTTACCTACAATTCAATCAGTGTGACAAACAATTACAGCAGCTAATTAGAGCAGCTTAAAGTCTATTGACCCCATCATGCCTGACCCTCCGGACATCTGGAGGAAACACCCTCCGGACGGTATTTTTCTGGTTGCGACAAGAACACATGATGAAACTCTTTCTCTGGTTAATATCTCACCATTTATAATAAAGAAAACAATCGCCTATACAATTCAAGGAGAAGTCACGAGCTGCAAAAAAACCAAAGACGTAAAACTCCTCATACAAACAAAGAATTTGGCACAAGCTGAAAAACTAAAAAATATTGTTAGTATGCCATCAAACAATCCCAGTATCAACATACCAATTAAAATTACAGAGCACCGAAGCCTCAACTGTGTGAAACGATCTAAGAGGAATCGAGGAAAAAGACATTTTGGAAAACCTGAGATCACAAAAGGTAGAAGAAGTTGAAAAAATCTATAAATTTAACCTTGGCATGAAAACTGAAACCGGACTAATAAAAATAACATTCAAACTTACAAACCTCCCAGAGTTTTTTTTTATAGGATACGAAAGAGTTCAGGTACGTCCGTATATTCCACTTCCAATACGCTGCAACTCCTGCTTGCGAATTGGGCATACCGCAGAGTTCTGCAAAAATACATCCACTTGCGGAAACTGCAGCCTAGCAATTCACGTCAACATTGCAGAAGGAGAAAAATGTTCAAATAAACCCAACTGCATCAACTGCAACGAAAAACACCTAACCAATAACGAACATCACGCACGTGACAGAAACTGCCCAGTTTTTTTGTCGCACAAGGAAGTCCAAACAATAAAGACCTTGCAGAAAGTGGATAACAGGACAGCCTGGTCCATCAACGCCGTCACGATGGCTCCCACAACAATCGCAACCATCCACAAGCACAAAGGTCCCTCAAGACACTAACCAACGTAAAGTTGTAAACTATGATTCTGATGAAAGTTTTAGGAATTTGCGAAAACTGCGAGAAGAAATGGGCTTAGCCGCGGCTGAATCCATGTCAACCTGCTCCGAAACACAAGACAACGAACATTTAGACCATACAACCAAAAAGAAAGTTAAAATCCTACCTTTAAACACCTCAAACAAAACCAAAAGGCTCCTTAAAGGCAAAACTGACCAAAGCAATATCATGACCAGATCAAAACTAAAATCACTATCAACAACCAACCTCGCCTAATCCTATACTATAGATACACGACAACTACAAAAACCTAACTTAAATGACCCTCAAGCTGCTACAGTGGAACATGAATGGATACCTGAACAATAACAACGAACTACTAATCCTAATAAAACGATTCAACCCCAAAATCATTTCACTTTAAGAGACCCACATCACGTACACCCAATCAGTCCCTACCCCAGTTAACTTCGTAATGCATATCACAGCTTCGCACAGTGTGGATGGAGGTACGGCACTTTTGATACATAGATCGATAGAACACACACCAATTCCGCTCCAGAACACAGTCGATACCATAGCACATAGCACTCAAATCAGTAAAAAAAACTCAACACTATCTCGTCCTACATCCCTCCGAAAAAAAGTTTACACGTATTGATCTAGAATCAATTGTCTCCAGCGGAAACACACCAACTCTACTTACAGGCGACTTTAACAGCTGGAATAACTGCTGGGGCTCCCCTAAAATTAACCGAAGAGGAAGAATTCTAGGCAAATTTATACAAGACCACGGCTTCATTATCCTGAATAATGGGCAGCCAACTCACTTTTCCACACATAGGACACTCACGCACATCGACCTTGCATTTTGTTCACCAGAACTGAAAATTTTTTGCGACTATAAAGTCAGTGATTCCCTCCAAGGAAGCGATCACTTTCCTATCACCATCGACATGTTTCCAATAAACCGAAGCAAAAAAGGTAACTACACCCAACGATTTGTTACAAACAAAGCGGATTGGGAAAAATTTGAACAACTCACTAACACCCATCAATAACCTAATTCCCACATCATCAAATACTAATCAAGAAGCAAGTAACATAAACAAAATCATCCTTCAAAGCGCACACAAAAGCATCCCCTGTACAAAACCTCCTAAAACCCGACATAATGTCCCTTGGTGGAATAAAAAACTCGATAAGCTAAAAAAAGATAAAAAGGAAGCATGGCGGACCTTTAATGGAGATATGTCTACGAGCAACGTAATAAAATACAAAAAATTGAACGCCCAATACAGAAGAGAAATAAAAACCAGTAAGTCAGAAAGTCTTTTCGAACTCACTTCCACAATCTCCCAACAATCAAACCCGGAAGCAATTTGGAATAAAATAAGAAAACTCTGTGGGATACACAAGGCCACGCAAATTCAGGGAATCAAAGACACCAACAGAGACAATCTCCTTACCTGCCCGGAAGAAATAGCCGACGCATTTGCAGCCCACTGGTCCCTCCGATCAGAAGACATTCCATTTTCTTCTACCTTTATTGAAGAAAAACACAAACTCAACACACTCAACCACCCCAACCACCCACATAGAACAGCCAGATTCATGGAACAAGACATAAACTTCATAGAATTCGCATCCGCTTTAAATAGTCTTAAAGGCAAAACACCAGGTCACGACAGGATCAACTACCCAATGTTACAACACGTCGCCAAACCGGTAAAAATGAGAATTATTAACTTTTTCAACAATATCCTACAATCACACATCCCTCAACTTTACAAAACCAGCACAATAATCCCCATCCATAGACCAGGAACAGACAAAACAATAATTGAATCTTACAGACCTATATCTCTTAGCCCTTGCCTATCAAAAACCTTAGACAAGATTATCTCAAGGAGGTTATGGTGGTTCGTTACAAATAACAAGCTACTAAATAGCCGGCAGCTTGGATTCAAAAAGGGGAAATCTGTTATGGATTGTCTTCTTTACGCAGACGCTCTAATCAACAGAGCCCTTTCCGAAAAGAGACACTTGTCTATCATATCGCTCGACTTTGCGAAAGCCTTTGAGAAAATAGAGTTACATACAATTGTAAAACAGCTGTCGGATTGGGGTAGTGGCCCAATAAAATATGTATCAAATTTCATGTCCAATAGGAAAATCAGAGTACGTGCAAATGAGAACCTCTCAAAAATCCACCCACTTCACAACGGCATTCCACAAGGATCTCCTCTCTCAGTTATCCTCTTCCTGATCGCATTTAACGGCCTTTCAGACATTGTAGACAAACATAGAGAGCTCAACATGCAGATGTCTACAACATATTAGTCGACCTTAAGAGAGACAAAAACATTTCAATTACCTTGGATTGCCTTTTTGCGGAGATTAATGAATGGTGCCAAAAGTCGGGAGCGATGCTTTCAGTTACAAAATGTAAACATATACACATTTGCCGGAAAAAGCAATGCTCATGTCAAGTTGCAACGCCAACAGCAAATATAAAAACCGTCACCGAACTCACTTTTTTAGGATACAAATTCAAAATACAAATTCAAGCCTCACATAAAAAAGCTACATAAATCTCTAGACAAATCACTAAACATAATAAAATGCTTATCCAGCGGACAGTACAACAGTCACCCCCTTACTCTGGTGCAAATGGTAAAAAGCCTGTGCATCTCCAAAATTGACTACGCCTTACCCATATACGGCTCTTCACCCAATTCAATATTAAAACCCATTAAAACTCTACTGAACTTAGCTCTACGGATATTTCTGGGAACCTTTTGCTCAACACCTACCTATAATCTTTACCTAGAAGCAAATATTGAAACCATAGAAACCAGAACAGAATATTTAAAAACAAAAGTAGTAAACACTATATTGAACGCCAACGACACTCCTCTGAAAGAAACCATCCACCGTATCCACAAGAATAAAAATAAAAAATATCGAACGTCTGCCCTTAACCAATGCATCAACACTTGCGACAAACTTAACCTATCTATCATTCATCCACATAAACCTTAGACAACCAACCCTCCCTGGCTCATTGATACAAAATTAATAAACACTCAACTAATCAGGCTTAAAAAAGCTAACACAAACAAGGAAACCTACAACAAACAATTTTTAGAAGCCAAGCACCAACTTAAAAACAACAACTATTCGCTCTTATACACAGATGGATCCCGAAACAAGGAAATAATAGGCTTTGCAGTCACCACACAAGACGAGATACTTAAACAAGCTGTCCTACCAAGCTACTCCTCAGTATTTTCAGCGGAAGCAATTGCCATTCTGGAAGCAATTAAAATAGCATTGAAAAGAAGGGGGAAAAGCTGCATCTGCTCCGATTCCCTGTCTACAATTGAAGCAATTACAAACATACATACTTTCTACATTTCAACGATCTGAGACTTAATAATCAAACATGCTCCAAAAATCAAAATCCTTTGGGTCCCGAGCCACATCGGAATCAAAGGCAATGAATGCGCGGACACCGCAGCAAAAGAAGCAACTACTTTACCCTTAATAATTACCCCAAATTTTAATCGCACCGATATAAACAAATACATAAAAGCAAACATTCTAAACGACAAGTTCAATTACCTACACAAATCATCTCCCTGGTACCAATCAATAGCCCGAAACAATGATAACATAACCGACTACACCAAAAACCCCAAAACCTGTGATATGCCCAGTTGAGACCTCACCAAAATCATAAGACTTCGTTTGGGTCACACCAGACTGACCCATGAGCATCGATTGTCCCAGCCAATTAACAACCAATGCCGATTTTCAGTCTTAAATGTAAAACACATTTTTATATTAAACGGGCTCAGCAATTTGTCCATTTGAAAAACTAGCATCAACCCTATAGACTTAATCATATTGTCAAACTGTTTAGCCAAAAATTATAGACTAGAGCTGCAAAACCATCGATGGTTAGACCATCGATTATCGTAAATTATTTAGCGATAATCGAAAATATATTTTAATTTATTTAAAATAAAACAATATTTTCTTTCGCAACTTAAGGGGGACATCTGAGTAACATTTTTTAAAAATCGAAAATTTATTTTTTCGCTTAAATAATTCTTTATGGTTTTAAAAATAACATACCAAAAGATAGAGTCCGGCAATTGTCTCTAAGTGTCGAAATTTTCCATTCTGCGGCGATGCCTCACAGGTATCACACCGCTCAATAAGTTCCCGGCCTAACAAGGAAAAACACTTTTTTTTTTTTAAATTTTGTTTTATTCATCAATATAGTTTCCATCTACGGCTATACACTCAGTCCAGCGCTTCTCCAACTTTTCTATGCCATTTTTGTAGAAAGATGAACTTTTACCCTCAAAATAGGTCTCAGTATCGACAATCACCTCCTCATTTGATCGATATATCTTGCCTTGGAGGTGCTTTTTGAGATATGAAAAAAGCCAGTAGTCACTGGGGGCCATATCTGGAGAATAAGGTGGGTTCGGCAGAAGTTCGAACCTCAATTCACTCAATTTCACCATTGTTGCCATAGACTTGTGGCATGGTGCATTATCCTGGTGAAACAGTGGTTTCTTCTTGGCCATATGTGGACGTTTTTCCTTGATAACGCGATCCAATCGATCCAGCAGTTTTATATAATATTCGCTGTTTATTATTTTACCTTTTTCCAGGTAGTCTATAAATAAAATCCCATGTGCATCCCAAAATACAGAAGCCATAACCTTACCCGCCGATATTTGTGTTTTGGGACGCTTCGGACGGCTTTCACCGGCTACCACCCACTCAGAAGACTGACGACTGGATTCTGGAGTATAGTGGTGTATCCAGGTTTCATCCATGGTTACGTAACGGCGAACAAAGTCGGTCCTTTAAATTCATTGTACCAATCTTTGATGGTTGATTTTCCCGGAGAAGAATCTGGGTAATGTTTATCAAGCCAAGCTTTTGCTTCTACTGTATTTTTTTTTATCAAAAAACAGTGCTTAATCAGGACACGAAACTCCTTTTTTTCCATATTGTAGAAAAACCCAAAGGTTGTATTACTTAAAAATTTGTAACTTAAAAGCACGTTGTCACAGTGTTGTATAATTTTTACACAGAGCTTATGATAATCGACACTTTCGATACAAAATATCGATATTTGCTTACTACTGCTCCTTATATGTCGGGCCGCGAACTAATTGAGCGATGCGATATATCCCATGGAACCATTTGTGTTTAAACGCGTTTTTCTCGAAACCACTTTTTTTTTTTTGCTTACTTTTTTTTTATTAACAATTTTGTGACGTTTTTATTCGTGAAAATTGTAATTTTTTTTCAATCATTCACCATTTTGCAAAAAATCAAAATATCGAAAAATCCTACGTGTGTCGATAGACATAGGCATTTTGAATATACTGTCAAAATTTCAGATCGATCGGTTAAGATTTGTTCGAGTTATGTTTCCGGCCAGCTCAAAAAAGTGGTTTTAAGAAAATGCTGCACAGCCGCCATTTTGTTTTTCATTTGGCCAAAAAAAATTTCAGAAAATCCGATTTATTTTTTCAGTTACTCAGATGTCCCCCCTTAAGGGGATATATACACCTAGCATTGTCGAAAAGATCTACTTTTCTGTTTTTGCATTTTCTTTAAGCTTAAGGGATCAAAAACATGTTGTGAAATTTTCAAGTCGATATCTCAAAAAATAACGAAGTTATAGACCGAAGAGTGAGTCACGTTCGAGCGTGCCGTACCGTATTACCAAATTTTCATACGCGTTTTTCTCGAAACCTCGTTTTTGAAGGCGGTAGCCAAAATATCTCGAAAACTAGCAAACCGATTGCAATGAAATTTTTCGTGCTCGCTCTATACATAATTATCTAGTCTTTGTCATAGGATTTTTTTTTCCGGTGCTTAGTTTTTTTTGGCTAGTTTGGCTAGTGAAAATGGCTAGTTTTTAGTTGAAAATCGGAATGTTTATTTTAAACGTCAGCTATGTTGTCAAAAATCAATATTTTCAAAAACGGCTATGACAAGGACTAGATTCAAGTATCTAATTTAATAATCGTTTTGGTTTTTTTGTTTCAAATGATTTTCGAAGCTGCGGCCGTGGCTACCGTATTTTCTTTTTTTTTTACGACGCAAGAATCCAGCATATCTCGCTACATTGTACATATTTTTCAATAAAACAAATAGTGAATTAATCTATAATGTGTATACTTTTAGATAAAAAAAAACGCTCAATCCAAAATTTTAGTTTTCCTGAAAAAAAATCGGAAAAACGGCCTTTTTCCGGCTTCTAGGTGTATATATACCCTTAAGGCAGGTGTTCACCTTGTGGGGTCAAAAAATTCACATTTTTTAGGAATTTTTTTTGAGAAAACGGTTAAAGATACAGCGCTGAAATTTTCGTCTGAATATGACCATATATTTATTCAAATAATACAATTTTTGAAATTGAAAAAATCAAAAAAGGGGGGGGAGGATACAGGGAAGATACAGCGCTGAAATTTTCGTCTGAATATGACCATATATTTATTCAAATAATACAATTTTTGAAATTGAAAAAATCAAAAAAGGGGGGGGAGGGGGCGCCCGTTGGTGGCGGTATGCATTTTGCTCTCGTACACGATTGGCTCAAAACCCGTGATCTGAAACACAAAAACCGAACATATTCTTAATTAGTATCGTATTATCTATAAAGTGAACCACAATCATGGAAAAAAAATCAAAATTCGAAAAGTTATGAGGTTTTGAAAAAAAAATGTCAATTTTCGCATTTTTTTCTTCACTAATTTTTTTTTAAATAAACAATTTTCAATATTTTTGGCTGATCGAGGTTCATTCTTTAGAGGAAACCCTAAGGAACATTTAAAAAAAATTTGATGACGATCGGTTCATTGTAGCGTCTTCAATCGTGTACGTAAGGTCCAAAAACATGGTTCTGAGAAAAACGCGTTTAAAGTTTTGGCTTTGGCTCGGCCGGTGCTCGACAGTGCTCTACGTAACGGGCTATAACTTTCGAAATTTTTCAGATTTTGATTTGAAACTTCTACAGCACATTTTTGGAACATATATCTACACGATAAGACAAAAAAAAAAAAATCGATTTTTTTGACCCCACAAGGTGAACACCTGCCTTAAAAGATGTATTTTCTTATTATTTGTCTTCAATGTATTCCCTTAAATCTAGTTAATTATGTCATAACATAAAAATTAAAAACCTCTTCATACTCCCAAATAAAGGAACCGCCAATTTGAAACTAAACTAATTAAAAAATGCAAAATTAATGCAATATATAAACATTTTTTTTCACAAAATACTTACAATTTTTTAGCGCGTCAGTCTCGAAGGTATGGTACAACGATATATCGATGGTCAAATAAAACCATCGATACATCGCCAAAAACTTAACCATCGATTATATCGTTTTAACAATCGATGGTTTTGCAGCTCTATTATAGACTATTATGTCAAAACATAAAAGAAATTTAATATAAACGATATTCGCAGACTTTTGTATTTTGATATACTTTTCTAAATTTGGAAAAAAAATAAAAATAAACTAAAAAAAAAAATTTTTTTTTTTTAAACATGGTTTAGGGGAATATTAAATTCGTTGAAATGTTGCGTCTGAAATTCTGGAAATGCATACAAAATTGTAAGACATATGTGTTTTCAAAAATAAGTAATGAAGTTAAGAAACATTTCCTTCTCATTTATAATGTGGGTGTCACAGTGTTTTGCCAATCTTTAAAGGAAAATGCTAGAGAACAGGGGTCGGTCCGGCATACTATTGTGATGCCCTTGAAATACAAGTATTGGGCTATGTTTTTTTCCGGTATAAAATCTGACAAATTCTAAGTTTTAATAAACATTCCACTTCCATTTTTCAACAGGGCAAAGAGTAAAGGGTGTATATTAAAAAACATTTAAAGTGCACAGTTTCAGACTGATTCAGTTTGTATACGTATTAACTCCAAATTTAGTCAACTTAACGCTGTTTTGTATTATTTTGCGTTCAAGTGGAAAAGGACAAAAGTCGTTAATTTGTTTGATTGCGCAATGTATTCATTTTTGAGTGCACAAATTTTATACAACAACGACCAAACAATAAAGGCAACGACACAGCCGACAGAAGGCGGAAACTGAACCATCTGAGAGTGAGAGGCGAACCATTGTTCATTTCTGTTCCTCAATACTCACCCCTGACTTTTTCTTTTTGCCTGTGGCTATGTGCATCCCGTCGGGGTTGACGGGAATGAACGACAGGACATTGATTCAGCTGACGAATATTTTCTTGGTATCAATAATTTAGTTACACAATTTTTTATATATACATATATATACATATATATACATATACATACACATATGTCAGTGCTGCCCAGAGCCCTGTCTCGCGAGTCAGGGAATTTCTCTGCCAAATCTCTACCTGCGGTACGCTGTACACGGACACGTTTTGTGTGTGTGTCTAGGTCGGCACGCGAAAGAAAACCAAATCGGTTGCTGGGTGTATGCAAGTCTTGCATGTCACGGTATTGGTGGGCAGCAGTGGTATATATACATATATATAAAGATATATACATAAAGATACATGTAAAGTTCTATAATGATATATACATATATATATATATATATATATATATATATATATATATATACATATATAAATATATATACATATGTATACATATATATATTTATATATTCAATTATTTATTATGTATATCAAGGATTACCCCACATCCATTTGTGACCTAACGTTTAATTCAATTCTGTAGTTTATAAGATTTGTAATTGTATATAAAATTTGAGGTTGTCGTTGGCCTTCACGGAGTGGTTATGGTCCTTCGACATAGTCACGAACGCCAACATTTATGCGACCCTCAGCGGCGGTAACCGAAAACCCAAGAATGCGGGCGTCCATTTTAGTCATCTTGTTCTTCTTAATTTTTTTCTGTTTGTTCTTAGAAAAGAAAGAAATAAATACGCTGCGTGAATCGAACATACACGACCCACCTTGCTGTCAGTATAGTCGTTTGCCGATGGCGTTATGGCGGGAGCTGGTTTGCACATGTCGTCATTATGTGCATTTTGGGCACGCTGCAAGCTCTTGTATTTGCTGCGCCGCTCTAAAAACTGTTTGGCAAAGTCCAATGACTCTTTTCCTTCACCTAAAAATATAATCATGGTTAGACTACACTATTACTTCGGAAAATATAATCTTTTGCAAGGATAAATAATTGTATATGATTTAAACCTATTTGGGAGTAACAAAATGACTGTATGTTGCCTAAAAGTAAATTGTTAATGAAGGTATACTATGTTACATATTAGTGATTCTCCCCGAACGGTAATGTTCATATTATTAAACGAAAGTTTTTAACGCCTTTTGACATAATTCATTTAAACCAGTGCTGCTTTGACCCCTGACTCGCAAGTCAGGAAATTTATCTGCAGGCGCTCTGACCGCTCATCATGTACCTCAAAAACATCCACGCCAACACGCCGTGTGTTGGTGTCTCCTTTGGCAAGCGCGAATGAAAATTCAATGCGTTACTGGGTCAAAAGTCCTGAGAACTATCACTGGGGCACCTTGGTATCTTTGGAACGACAACATCCACAGAGATCTTAGATTCTACCCGAACAAGATGAAATATCAAAACAAAAAGGGTCCTACCACACCAAGATAATTTCTCATCCAAACCAGCTCGCCAGGGGTCTAGCCAGTGTTTCAACCGGACGCACTACCAGCTCAGCAATAATTGTAGACCCCCTTACTCGCGTCAGTCATCTTGACTGTCAGATACATTTGCGATACTCGAAGAGTAAGCAAATACTGTAAACTTTGAAATGTCTGCCTGTCCGTCCGTCAGCACAAACATCGAGATCACGGGAACTATAAGAGTTAGAAACCAACAAATTTTGCACACAGACTTCTATAAGCAAAGCGCAGATCAAGTTTGTTTCAAAACCTGACCACACCCCTTTTTACGCCCACAAACCGCGAAACTCTGTGTTGTCTACATTTTTAATGCTAAAGAAAAGTGGCCTTTATAAATGTTATTTGTATTGAAAATATCTACACAAATATCTAAAAATTTTGAAAATATGGCCATTTTCAAGAAATTGTGTATACAAGTGCGCTGTTTCGAGAAAACCTATTTTGAAGGTTGTCTTTACCACCCTTTTGCATGTTTTTGCTTGTAACTTTTTTAAAAATCGGAATTTCGCCAAAATATTTTGCATAGACGTTTTTAACATTCTAAAGATTAAATGTAGTTAAAAAAATATATATATTAAAAAAAAGGGCTGGGGCGCAAGTACACCTTAAAATTGCAGCCTTACGTAGTATTAAATTTATTTATTTAAACATATTTAATTTTTGGTAAGTCAAATAACGCAATTAATAGTGTTTTTTTCCTGACTTTGGTAGCAGAAAGCTTTTAACTTGATGGAGTTCTACTAAAAAGTCTTCCATATGTAATAGGCAATTTTTTGTCAATGTGACTAGCTGAATAATGAAAAGCTTACGCTTGCAGCGCTAGGACATTCATTCAATTCAATGTCGAATGAAACCATTTTCCGAGCTAGAGAAGTAGTTTGCCCACTTTTTATGACCAAATTCCAAAATTATTGTATGTCAAGAGGGGACATCCAAGTAAAATTATGAAAAAAATTCAAAAACGGTTTATTTTATGTAACGTCACATCATCACACCTTTCAGCTCGATACATTTAGTCCAGTTTTCTCAAAGCTTTAAATATTCGCGTTTGTTTTAATAATGACTTCTTCATAACACTTTAGTTTCTTACCGCCCAGCCATTTCTTTGGTTTAGGAAGCAGAAAATAGTTACAGGGGGCTCAATCTGGAGAATAGGCTGGGGTAGCAGCTCGTATCCCAATTCATGGAATTAGGCCAACCCGTGCATTGTCTAGATGGAATAGCACTTTCTTCTTCCCCAAATGCGGTCCTTTTTGCTTCAAATTAACGTCGAATCTGTTCAAAAGCTCTAAATTATATTAGCCGGTGATCGTTTTACCTTTCTCGAGGTAATCGATATGAATGACACTGCATGCATCTCAAAAAACTGTGGCCATGACCTTGTTGGCTGGCAGACTCAGTTTGGCCTTCTTGGACCAACCACGTTCACTTCTTTAAACCCACTGTTTCGATTGTTCTTTGGTCTCTGGCGTGTTGTGATAGGTTCATATTTCGTCCACAACAACAAAACGGCGCCAAAATTTGTTCAGATTACAACTGTACATCGCTTAACACTTTTTTAAAGTGAGATCAGTTCAGATACCTACAGCATGAGCCAATCCACGCACTCTTATTCTCCGATCATCCCATTTCATGGATTTAATCGACGATTTCGGCGTGATCACTTCCTTTGGGCGATCTGAACGTTCGGCGTCACTAGAGCATGTTCGGCGTTACTAGTGCTTGTACGACCACAACGGAACTCTGTTAACCACTTCTTTACCATTGAAGTTGATAGAGCCAAGCCCCCTAGTATTTACCAAGTCTTTCCTTAGTTTCAGCGACCGTTTTTTACGTAGAAAGTTATGCTTAATCAGCACACGAAGTTCACTTTTTTTAATTTTCGTTAAAGTTGAAGAGGTTGCCTGCTTTGAATGGCTATAAAACACGAACTGCACGTCTAAGCTTGAGAGAGCTGCCACCTGATAGATTATAGTTAACGGCAGCAATGTTGCATTTGGAGTAACTGCGGGGGAAGTTCAAAAAGTCACTAACTTATCAAACAGCCCTCGTATATATACGGAGGGACTGACGTAGACACGGTTTTTAACGGAGCAGCGGCAGTACGATCTTTCTCTGAGGAAACGAGGACGCAAATCAGTTATCAGTGAATTGGACTCGTTGGTAGTAGCGGAGGTCCTCACCAAGGCGCCGTTTTACCAGTTCGCTCTGGACGCCAGAGTGATTAAGATTAGAAGCCTAGTACGGCACCCAGACAGCCATAATGATCTGCCGAGCAAGCAGGCTATAACAGTCTTCGATAAGGGGGAAATATAGCTGCTTTAGCCACTATGCCAAAGTGAAGGAAATGGACTTGCAGCCCAGGTGCTACAAGTGCCTGGAAATCGGCCATATCTCTTCCAGCGTGTTGGACAGAAGTGGATGTTACATACTTTGCGGCGAAAAGAGGCACAAGATCGCAAAGTGCGTGGAGAAGAACCCAAAGTTGAGGAAACACCAGGCCGGCAGCCGGCGCAACGCAGAGACCCGTAGGGTGTGAGCCAGGCGCCGCACGACCTGCTCCAGCAAATCGTGCGCGAACTAAAAGTGAATTTTGCTCTTCAGAGTCAACCCGACAGAACTGTGAGTGATGACGCGTGGACGACGGACCTGGTTGGGAAAGCGGCCATATGGAGGTGCGGGAATGGCCCACAGTCGATCACCTCAGTGAGAAGATCGAACGGATTTGTGCGTGTCATAGCCGATAACACCTGGATCTACAGTTGCTACCTCGCCACAAGTCTAAACTTGTAGTCCTTCAGCACCATCGTCGACGACCTCTGCGACGACATCTGAAAGAAAACCACCGTTCTGCGGCGATTTTTACGCCCAGGGCTGGGGAAGCCAATGCAGTAACGCAAGAGCGCGCGTGCTCCTTGAAGCCTTTGCCTCGCTCGATGTTGCTCTGCTACACAAAGGCTTGCAACACACCTTCAACAGATACGAACAGGATCGGTAATCAATTTTACGCTCGCGAGCCCTAGCCTCTCGCGCGTCGCATATTGGCGGAGCGGCAAACCAGTGATCGTGAGGCAACCAGATCACCGCAGCGCATCGGAAAAGGGTACCAACCCAACACTATATACATTCCAATGTTTAAGGAAGCGGCGCGGGCAATCAGCGAAGACACACCTGGCGGTGCCAACGAGGCGGCGAGCGCCATTGTAGAATGCCTAAAGTCAGCCTGCGACAATGGTATGCAGGCAAGGAAGAGGTACCAGCTAAAATACGCTCCAGCCTACTAGAAGACATAGTAGAGCTCCGGAGGACATATCTGCCAGCTAGAATGCAGCACCGAAAGTTTCGACGCGTGCAAGCTCACTTTAAATCGAAAAGAAAAGCCCTGAAGATCGCTATACTCGAGAGCAAACGAGGAAACCCTGGGGTCGCACCAAGTTGTGGCTGGCGTTCCGAAAGGATCCGTACAAGGACCTCTCCTGTGGAACACTATGTACAACGGGGTTCTTCGCTAACCACTGAAGGAGGGAACTACTGCTGTCGGTTTTTCTGACGACGCAGCGCGGGTGGTTGTTGCAAAGTACATGAAGAATGCACAAAGCACAGCCAACAAAGGCATTGAAGCTATTGAGACCTGGATGTCTTTTGCCGAGGCGGTCAAAATAAGTAGCCGGATTATAGTAGAGACCGCACTTAAGTACCTCGGTGTCTTTATTAATACACGAATCTCGTTTTGCACCTGACGAACGCTCATCAAAAGGCAGCGGGCACCGTAAGATGACTCTTAAGTATCCAGAGGCCGCCGACTAGCCACAATGAGACTGCTTAGGAGCATGGCTGTTTCTCAAGCGCTCTACGTTGCCCCAGTCTGGGCAGATGCGATGAGCGTAACCTCATACTGGCGAGGCATAGAATCAGTCTACACGCTGGTTGCCAGCGTATTCCAAACGATTTCGGAAGACGTAGTGCTGGTGATCGCAGAAAAAGCACCAAAAACGGAAAGAGCAAAAGAAGCGCTTGATGCCAGACAGCGAGACATCAGAGAAGTAGCGCAGATCTAGCGAGGGGGACGAGCAGTGACACTCCGCAACTGGCAGACCAGCTGGGACTCGTCGGACGAAGGGAGATAGACGCACCAGCTCATCCCCGACCTCCAGAAATGGGTCAGCAGGGAACACGGTCAGGTTCCGCCTGATTCTGGTTTACATACACCAAACCCCACAAACCATCTTTACCCCCACAACTTCAGCAGCGAACAACACGCCTACCTCAAGGGCAGTTCAATTGACACCGCGCTGCAAAAGGTGGTGTGGCGAATCGAGATGGCTCCAGCGACTAAAGAGTTTGCGTTGGCAGCCTTGCTGGACATTGAGCTTTCAACAATGTCAGAGCCAAATTGATAACGGACTCGCCATTCAGAATCGACTCACCTTTGATGATCACAAGGTGGCTGGCTCTACGCTCTGAAGTCGACTGATCAACTCATCTCTATGATTAGCTAAAGACACGGGGCACACCTCAATTAAGAGTCATCTTCTGTTAACCTGAGTTCAACCCACCCTGTTGTGAGGTAAGCAGCTTAGGCTCTCCGAGAAAGCAAAGTATCTAGGAGTTGTCCTAGACAACTTGGAAATGGAACTCTGAGGAAAGGATAAACCCGGCACTCGCGGCTTTCTACATATTTGATGGTTTATTTAAACAAATTTCTTTATGATTTTTTACTAAAACATTGGAACTAAACTTGCCTAAGCAATGGAAAAATAAATATAATATAGTTTTTTGAAAAAACTAACAACGAGATGGCAGCACCCGTCATACCATAGACGTGCGTGTGTGTGCCCATAATTTGACTGTGTAAAATGTTGACATTGCCCTAAGTGTTTTCCCGCAATTTCACGAAAACATTTTTTTTTTGAGTGTAAGTAAAATATTATTACCTTACATTTACCGTTCCCGACAAGAAGCCTTTTGTTTCACAGTATTGAACCTTACATTTCCTTAAAGTACGTGCTTTTACGAATCCAATACCATATCTAACCTTTCAAACATCTCAAACGCGTCGGCCTCGAGGCCGCTGGAAGTAAAAAAGTAGTCACAACTACTACTTTTTATGACTTTTTGTACTTCTCATCAATAAAACTTTTGTTTCTGCACAGTATTATGCTTTTTTATATTCCACCAGGCAATATTCTTCCAACTGTAACGATATACACACTGCGAATAACATTTTTTGCGTAGTTTCAGAAGGTGCGACAACTTGCCCCGGTCACGGGGCACGTTGTCACAACTGACATTGTGTCACTTATCTCCATGTAACAACTGTTGGGTGTTTACATGGAATATCTATGTGTCACATTGTAGCTGAATAAATTGCCGATATTTTGGTATATAACATTACACTAAAATGTCAATAGAAAAAAATTCCAGAAAAAAATGTCTGACAACGTGCCCCGGTCTACCCTTTATTTTTGTAACATTTTGGTATTTTTTAGAAATGTTTTCTTTTGCTATTTAATCCTATAAGAATGACAAAATCTGATGACATTATTTTCGCAAAGGCTGTCTTGCATGTTGAACTTTTCAATCAAAAGCAACAAAACTATTAATCGAAAGCTTAAGGGGATATTCTAGTCTAGAAATTCGAAAAAATCAATTTTTGTTTTTTGGCATATATTGAAAGTTAAGGGGGTATTCTGGTCTAGAAATAAAAAAAAAGTTTTTTTTTCTTATTTTTATAGTTCAACTACACTAGTTTACAAAATTAAAAAAAAAATGCTCCAAAGCCAATTATACCAATTTCTGGTAGAGTAGGACTTCTAGATTTCGAAAACACCATTAAATATTTTTCTATGGAACAGTTTTTTTTAAGATTTTTTAAAGTTAAAAATAAAATATTTCAGTTGTCTCTTTAAGTTTTCATTTATATCTCGAGTTTTGGCCAACCGTTTCTTTTTTTTTTTAAAATTTTTTTTTCTATAGACCAATCTTTAACATTGTCATACTAAACAATTGGATTGGATAAGTCATTTATCTGCAAGAGCTCGACAAACACAAACTTTGTGAAAATTTTGGGCTGTTAAACGACTGTAAAACGGCTGCTATATCCTTAAAACTGGAAAAAATCCGTTGAAAAATCACTATTGGTTTTAACTGAATTTCGGTAACCGAAATAATCGGACAAGCTAATCATGCAAGAAATTCATTGGAATTTAGATTTCTTGTGGATTTTTAAGTTAGGCATTTTAGTTTTTTTCGGCCGTTAAGCACTGAATTTGAACTATATCCCAGTAGGCCTAGCGCTTACAGGACTGTTAAATGTAGGCAGTGTTGGCAACTTTCGGATATAAAAAAAGCTGAACTTAATATTGAAAAAGCTAAATAATGTAAGTGTAAGTTACACCATCAAAAGCTATGTAAATATGAAATCTTTCTTACGTTTTAGAAGAAACACTATATCTAAAGGTGCATTTGACTTTTATATATTTAAAATGGTTTAGTTTAACAGTGAGTTGTAGTTTTAGCAAATTGTAGCCAATTTTGTATTTTTCTCATATGTACATTTTTACTGATTTTTCCTAAGACCCTATCTATAGAAAATTATCCTGAGTTTCCCTTTGTTTTAAGACATTGCCTTAACACACTCAAGTGCTTTTGCTAAATCGTAATTGAACTTTACAAATATACAAAATAAATATTTGTTTATCTTTATTTCTATTGGCTTTTTCTAGCTTTTTTTTTTGATCCGACAACACTGTTAACAGTTTACAGTTCATAAGCCTACTGGGATATAGTTCAAATTCGGTGCTTAACGGCCGAAAAAAACTAAAATGCCTAACTTTAAAAATCCACAAGAAATCTAATTTCCAATGAATTTCTTGCATGATTAGCTTGCCCGATTATTTCGGATAACTACATTCAGTTAAAACCAATAGTGATTTTTCAACGGATTTTTTTCGAGTTTTTAAGGGTATAGCAGCCGTTTTACAGATGTTTAACAGCCCAAAATTTTCACAAAGTTTGTGTTTGTCGAGCTCTTGCAGATAAATGACTTATCCAATCCAATTGTTTAGTATGACAATGTTAAAGATTGGTCTATTGGTAGTAAAATTTTGTAAAATGCACCGGGATCGGTTGGCCAAAACTCGAGATATAAATGAAAACTTAAAGAGACAGCCAACATTTTTTTTTTTTTTTACTTTAAAAAATCTTTAAAAAAAAACTGTTCCATAGAAAAAAATTTTTAATGGTATTTTCGAAATCTAGAAGTCCTACTCTACCAGAAATTGGTATAATTGGCTTTGGAGGCGATTGGCTGTAAACTAGTGCTATTAAAGAATAAGTCTATGAGAGGATTTTCATAAAATTCAAATTATTTTCGGACAAATAAGTATTTTGCTGAGCAGGCATCCAAGTTGGTTGGGCTGCAACTAAAACTTTGAACGCGTTTTTCTCAGAACTGTTTTTTAAAATCTGATACCCACGATCTGCCGAACCGATTTACTTGAAATTTTAGGTGAGTCTTCTTTAGGGACTTGTCTATGGTCGGAACTACGGCCATACCCAAATTTTTATTTTTACTGTTTTTAACAAATCGAAGAATGTTCAAAAAAGTGGTAAGTGTTCCGTAGTTCCTGCCATTGCGACATTATTGTTGATTGATAACACAGGCCGACAAAATTTTGTTGACTAAATGATGGTAGCCGATTCTTATAGGACTTTCTGACCTTGAAAATATCCGATTGGCTCTAGTTTTCGAGCAACATGAGGTTAATGGTGCCAAAAACTGCTTTTTTTACACTTTTTGAACAGCTATAAATAGAAAAATCGATGAAAAAAATGGCCTATATAGGAATAAAAGAAAGCTTAGACATTACCTTTTAATATCCAGTATCAAAAAAGTGAATACATGATCATTTAAGCAACTGGGAACAGTTTATGTGTAGGGGAGATTGGGGTAATGTGAATATACTGTATGAAATCAAAGGCAAAATATTTCCGAATTTGTAAAAAAAGTATATCTTGAATACTTCCACTTTTTTGTTGTTGGATATTAAAGAGTAATGTCTAAGCTTTCTTTTAATCAGGCCATTTTCTTTCATCGCTTTTTCCATTTATAACTGTTCAAAAAGTGTAAAAAAATCAGTTTTTGGCACCTTTAACCTCATGTTGCTCGAAAACTAGAGCCAATCGGATATTTTCAAGGTCAGAATCGGATTCTACGGCGAAAATCCTATATGAATCGGCTACCGTCATTTAGTCAACATGATTGTCGAAATTTTGTCGGCCTGTGTAATCTGTTTTACTTTTTGATTTCAGATTGCTAGGAGAGTTAAAATCGTGGGTATGGTCACGCACCAAAATTTTGTGACGCCCCACTCCATCAGCTGATAACTAAAGGAATTTTGAATCTTTTTTAAAACGTAAATAAATAATAATGTATAAAAAAATTTATCAAAAAAATATTGCTTGCTTTTTTTTAACAGCACTTCAAAAATTTACCTAATATTTATGTCTCTAGACCAGAACACCCCCTTAAGAATTTCAAAATATGATCTATAAGGATTTTCCAAAACTCGAATTATTTTCAGAAATACAACCGATTTTGTCACGTGGCGTCTGAGCCGGCCGAGCGGTTTCCTAAATTTTAAACGCGTTTTTCTCGAAACTAATTTTTGTAGGTGGTTGAGACGATATTTCAAGTTCAACTGAACCGATTCCTTTGAAGTTTGGTATATTTATTGTTAATACAACTAGCTACCGTGTCTGCTTCGGGTAATAAAATATTTTTATTTAAAGTATTCTTAAAAATTAAAAAAACTCAAACAAAAATCGCGACAAAAAAAATTTTTTCATGTCGACGCTATTCTTTTGTTTTTTATTATTATTGTTATGACGCATCCTTTTTTATAAGACCCCATTCAGCCGGCCTGTATGTTTTTTTTAATCTTGTAATTTATTTTTTATATTCTTAAAATGTCAACAAAAAACATATACAAAAATGTTTGAACATAATGTTTACCATTTTTTGTAAATTTTATTTTCAAAAATGCCTAATATGCTGGCTTCTAGACTAGAATACCCCTTTAAGGTATAAAAAAAAAATACATTTACGGATAAAAAATCGTGGGTTCGCGACCGGAAATTTTTAATTAATAACAAAATAAACAAATGGAGATAATTTATTGTGCAAGCATTCGATAATTAGCTACGTTAATGATCTTTATTGAGCTTTAAAATATTCCGCTCCAGCTCAAAGATATTGATATTTTACTACACTTTCAAAGCTATACGAGACCCTGAATAATTTTTATTTGCGATACTCGAAGAGTAAGCAAATACTGTAAACGATCAAATGTCTGTCTGTCCGTCCGTCCGTCCGTCCGTCTGTCCGTCTGTCCGTACAAACATCGAGATCTCGGGAACTATAAGAGCTAGAGCCACCAAATTTTGCACACAGACTTCTAGAAACAAAGCGCAGATCAAGTTTGTTTCAAAACTTGACCACGCCCCTTTTACCGCCCACAAACCGCGAAAATCTGTGGCGCCCTCATTTTTTATGCAATCGTTACGGTTTAAAAAGAAATATAATAATATGTGCACTGTCTTACTACACTCCGAACCATTTTGTGCTCTAATAAATAATAAAGAAGTTATAGAACATTTTGCTATGCCTTATACATATGTAGTTAATGTAGCCCCATAGGTGGCGACTCTATCGTTTTTTTTTCGTTTTGTTTTTTAGCCCCATAGGTGGCGACTCTATCGTTTTTTTTCCGTTTTGTTTTTTTAAAAAGGGAAAATGAGTATCGCAAATCTTATAGTCGGGAACCCCGACTGTAGCGTTCTTTCTTGTTTTACACTGTTACTGCCATTATTGAAAGAACCACACGAATTAAAAATGCTTAATTTGTTAAATTACTTTCCCCAACCCCTACGTAAGTCTGCATCCTTGAATTAGAAAGAAATCACATGACATGGACGACTTGAAACTTCTTTGGGCGCGTTTTGGATTTTCGGGGACGGAGTAAAACCAATTCATGACCGTCGCAAAAATTGTCTATTCCCCTGTCCCTCTCTCACCGCTGACGAACGTTCTCTCTGTCCTCATCTTTCCTGTCTTTGCTTTCAGCGCGCTCGCACAGAGCTGAGAGCGTAAAAATCTAAAAATAGAATGCGCTTGCTTGTTTCACTTTTGTCGTGCGTAGGCTGGACAGAGCACTTTTTGTTTTCCTTTAAGGGGAGGTTCTGGTCCAGAGGCCCGAAAATGTGCGTAATTACATGATTTTTTTTTAGAGAGTACATACGTATTTTTAAAAAAAAAAACTTTTGTGGCGTTTATTTGTCTATATTTTAAAAAGATTATAAATAATTTTTTCCAGTAAAAATAATACAAAATGGCGGCTCCAGCCCTCACTGACGGCGGTCGTGGGCGGCGGTGGACAGTGTGCGCGGGGCACTCTACAGCCCTGCCAACTGATCGGAAACGAAAAAAACAAAACAAAAAATCTTAAAGTAGATGAAATTTAGGGTGCCTTATTAGGGTGCCCTTTTTTAAAAAAAACACGCTTCGTGAAGGCCCCTCAATTAAATAAGCACTAATTAGAGCCGCGAAACGTCGAAATCAGTGTAGCCGTTGAAGCGGAATCACGCCCCGCGCGCAAAAAAAAAAAGGTGTTGCAAGAAAAACGCGTTAAAAGTTTAACGAAGACGCGCTTCTACCTGTTTTCCGGCCGACGCGCTGTCTCGTCTGTAGGCTATTACTCGTAAAATCAATTAGATAGGGAAATATGCTTTTGCCTACACATTTTTAGGACCTTAGGGATGAAAATAAAGCAATAAAAAAAACAATTTTTTTTTGGTCGCTTGTGATTAAGGGAGAGTTGAATTTCATTAGGTCGAAATGAGAGCAAAGTTTGAGAATTTGGAATTTTGGCAAGACGGAAAGAGATACGAACTTCCGGTTTTGAGCAGTAATTGTCTTTTATAAAATTCGAAAACAATTTTTATTTTCACAAAAACCAAATGGCGTTTTTTTTCGGCCTGTGCACGACAGAGAGGTTCCCGAATTTCACGGCTTCCGCCTTTTGTGTTCAACTGAAATGAAAATTTTGTTGCTTTTCTTAAAGCTTGAAACGCGTTAAGATCCAAAACTAAGTATGCAGCTGTGCTTAGAACTGTCTATATTAACATATTTTTACACGTTTAAGCCAGCACCTTTTGCAAAGTCTCATTTTGTCGACCTGTGTTATTAGTATAAGTCATACAAAATAGTATTTTCTAATGTAATGAAAGGTATCGGACCAATAGATTTAAAGTAATCCATGAATTTCTGACGGAAAACATGGTTTTGAAAAAAACTCCTTAAAAGTTTTAAGAGGAGCTTCTCATGTAAAATTTTAAAAAAAAATAATAGGTTGATAGAATAACGTCTTGGGAGTATATTCAAAAAGTTTTATGACTCAACTCTGAATATTACGGAAAATATGATTAATTGGACCAGCGCGCTCGGGCGCGCTTTGTGTGCGATTTGGCGCTATCTCAAAACTTTAAATCGTTTTTTCTCAAAACTATGATTTAAAAAACGCGGTACACGATTATGCAAAAACTACTGAACCGATTTTTGATTTTTAAAAAGTGATTTGCAGGTTATAAATTGAACGAGTGCATGAATGTCTGAGATTGTGAAAAAAAAGTTATTTTATACACTTTTTAGCCTTATTTAGCGACAAAAAATTACGAAAAAATAACACTTTTTTTTCAAGACGTGATTTCAATATTGTAGAATTGAATTTTTCGGAGTTGCAGACATTCATGCACTCGAGGGGAACCCTGCTGAGCTATAAAAAAAATTTGGTTGTATGTTTTAGATGAAAACTTTGGGCTCTACAATGTACCGCGGTAAAAACGTCAGCCGCGTCACGCCACACGCGACTGTTAATAAGTCCGCCGTTTTGTAATTTTAGTTTTTGAAAAAAAAAAAAATTTTTTTTCAAACATGTTTTTAAATATATGCAAAAAATGTCCGAGTGAAAAAAAAATACCAAAAAACCACTACTTTTTGACGTGTAACATGAGAAGCTCCCCATAACTTCAGTGCCCCACGCAGTGGATTCTTTTCATTCATAGCTCATATCTCGGTCAATTTTTCTCGGATCGATTTAAAAATTTAGGGACAAGTTCTCAAAAACTTATACTTTAAGAAAATGCAAAAAGTCAAACTTGTTAACCTACAAATATTTGGGGATAATTTAATTTTAAAATTTAAGGATCGTGTAAAAAAAATTTATTTGCTTTGCACCAATAGATTATTGCGAGTCACAAGTCTGTTATTATGCCGCCTAGGCCCATCTAAAAGTGTCCCCGAGTGATGATTTCGCTGAATCATTATCCAAACATCACTGTTATGCAAAATTAAAGGTCAATGTTAGAAAATAATGTTCGAAAATATTTTTTTTTTAACAAAAATTAGCGAAAAGAAGCTCTGATTAGGTAGTAGGGTAATATACCGCCAGAAACAACACCAAAGTTAGTGGAATCAATGCCAAAAACGTTAAACATTGCACTATGGGCCGAAATTTCTTTGGCCAAAATACGTATTTTTTAAAGAATTTTAATAAACTAGTATGGATCTTGTTTGAATACTTCAGCTATTTTATGCCAACTTTCAAACAAATTGATTGGTACGTTCTTTTATGCCATATTTTTAAAGTTAAAACTTCGTAAAATATTGCACAATTTTTTGAAAATTGCGCCAAATGTCGTTGCCTACAGCAATACGAAACATTTACAAAGTTTCACACATAACTTATTTAGCAAATAAAAATATAATATCGAAATTATTTCAAACACAAATTTTAAAATTGAAAAATCTATAGGTTAAGCTGTTTTTTTATAAAAATGTACTTTGTTTATTTGTGAAAAGTACCTTTCGCGATTTGAGTAAAACTTTTTAATAAATAGTTTAATCGTTGTCAGTCGCCTGGGGCGCGGGTTTTGTGCGCCTCTCTTAGTTTTTTTATGAATTTTTAAAGTTAGGCGTTGGCATGCTCAAAGCAAAAAACTGTCAAAGTCCATTTTGGAAATTGTGCACTGTTAAAGTATCCAAACTCTTGGAATTTTCTTGTTTGGTAACTAAAATACATTATTTAAAAAATTGCGTACTTTTGAAGTCTTTTAAAAGTTGATTTTAAGAGCTAAAAATTAAAAATTAAATTAAATTAAAATTTTTTTTTAATTTTTAATGATGTAAAAATGTTAACTAAGCTAAGCCCGTGCTTAAAAATTTGTTTCGATTTTTCATAAACCTTAACGTAGTTCCCACGCAAGTTGGCATATTTAAAGGTTGATAAATATTTAACCACTTAATATGTTTTTAAGGATATCTTTTTTTTAGTTGCGATCTTTTGTTGTTAAGTTTCTGTTAATTGGGTTGAATCCCTGCGTGTTTTTTTATTAATAAAACTAAAAATAGGAAATATTTTTCAACTTTGGCTTAGATTATCTAAATCTTAAAAATAGTACAAAATTTAAATTTTGTTTTTCCAAAAGTTTAATCTTTTAAGAACATAATGGCCAAATTTCGCTTCCTGCTACGCCGTGGAAGATGCCAATGTGAACTTCGCGTGCATTGTGTAAAACATCCTGGGCTTCCGTATCAAGTATTCAAAGTTCAAATATGTTAAGTTTTAACGAAGTATTAAAACTTTTTTGAGCCTGCATAAAATAAGTTGTGAGATAAAATAATTGTGTTTTTAGTTTTTTAATTATTTTGCTAATTATACGGCCACTTTGTCATTAAAATAAGTTATAATTTTATTCTGGACAATTTGTCCATTATTTTGACACCTTTTTCATTTCGATATTCTTTATAGTCTTAGCGCAACGAAGAGTTAAAGTTAAAAGTATGCACTGCATACTTTAAGCTGTGGGCCACTGTATGCAAACCCAGCGCCACAAAAAAAATCCCCAGTCTAAATATTCACATACTTGAATGATTTTTTGCTTGGGGTTTCTATAAATGTTTTCCGAATTGCCCAATTATTTTTATTTGCGATACTCGAAGAGTAAGCAAATACTGTAAACGATTAAATGTCTGTCTGTCCGTCCGTCCGTCCGCACAAGCATCGAGATCTCGGGAACTATAAGAGCTAGAGCCACCAAATTTTGCACACAGACTTCTATGAGCAAGGCGCAGATCAAGTTTGTTTCAAAACCTGACCACGCCCCTTTTTACGCCCACAAACCGCAAAACTCTGTGGTGTCCACATTTTTAATGCTAGAGAAAAGTGGCTTAAATAAATGTTGTTTGTATTGAAAATATCTACCCAAATATCTTAAAATTTTGAAAATCTGGTCATTTTCAAAAATTGTGTATACAAGTGCGTAAAAAATTGATTGTGCCTAAAAGCAGGCTACACTCTTTTAGAAAGGGGTAGTGACTACCGTTATTTTTGTTTTTTTTTTTTAAAGAGGGCAATGAGTATCGCAAATCTTATAGTCGGAAAACCCGACTATAGCGTTCTTTCTTGTTTTTATTGATTAATGGATTATTTTTAAATAGAAGTGCATTGCATTTTTATTTTATGAATGTTCGTTTTTTAGAAAAAGGTTTTTTTCCAGACCCATATTAGTTTTGGTGGCTTTTTGTTATATTCGTTTGTTTAAGAAAATAAATCGTAATTATAATGGTGCATATACTCAACAAAAAATGATTTTTTCCAAAAGTATACTTTATTTTCTATAATCTAATATATGTTTTGTTTCAAACTAATGTTAATTTTTTTTTTAATTTAAGGGGGGACATCTGAGTATCTGAAAAAAAAAAAATAAAATTTTCTGAAATTTTTTTTGGCTAAATGAAAAAGCCAATCGAAAATTTGTAAAGTAGGTCTTATAATATTAGATGTGAAGTACAAAATAAAATTTTTGGAACAAATCAAAAACAAAATGGCGGCTGTGCAGCATTTTCTCAAAACCCCTTTTTTGAGCTGGCCGAGTAGAAAACTCGCACAAATCTTAATCTTAATCGATCTGAAATTTTGACAGTATATTCAAAATACCTATGTCTATCGATCCTCGTAGGATTTTTTCGATATATTGATTTTTTGCAAAATGGTGAATGATTGAAAAAAAAAATTACAATTTTCACGAAAAAAACGTCACAAAATTATTGATAAAAAATTACAATTTTCACGAAAAAAACGTCACAAAATTATTGATAAAAAAAAAAGTAAGCAATATATCGAAAAAATCCTACGAGGGTCGATAGACATAGGTATTTTGAATATACTGTCAAGATCGGTTAAGATTTGTGCGAGTTTTCTACTCGGCCAGCTCAAAAAAAGTGGTTTCGAGAAAAACGCATTTAAACACAAAAGGTTCCATGGGATATACCTGTAAGGCATCGCCGCAGAATGGCAAATTTCGACACTTAGACACTTTTGCCTGACTCTATATTTTGGTATGTTATTTTTAAGACCATAAAGAATTATTTAAGCGAAAAAAAATTTTTTTCGATTTTTAAAAAAAGTTACTCAGATGTCCCCCCTTAAGTATTCCTCAGTGATATCCTCGAACCATACTTTTTCTATCACGTCCTTCAATTCTACCATGGTTTTAGGCTTCCTTTTTTTTATTTTCGCAGCCATAAGGGCCCAGACATTCTCTATTTCCAGTTACTCAGATGTCCCCCTTAATACAAATAGGGGTAATACAAAGTACTAATTTAAATTTAAAAAAAAAGGTTAACAATCATTTGATTCCAAATATAAATAAGATTATGGAAAATGAAGTACACTTTTGGAAAAAAATCATTATTTGTTGAGTATATGCACTATTATAATTATGATTTGTTTTTCTTAAACAAGTGATAATAACAAAAAGCCACCAAAATTAATATGGGTCTGGAAAAACTAACCATAAATAAAGTGCATTGAATTTTTATTTAAAAATAATCAATTAATCAATAAAAAAATAAATGGGCAATTCGGAAAACATTTATAGAAACCCCAAGCAAAAAATCATTCAAGTATGTGAACATTTAGACTGCGGCTTTTGTGTGGCGCTGAGTTTTTATTTTTTACCGCATCTGCTAGAATTCCTAAAAAGTTTTGATTTTTAGTTTTTTTTTTTTAATTCAAAAAGGTAAACAAAAAATCGACAAATAAAAATTTTTGTTGGTTCTAGTTCGTGTTGACCAGCGACATCGTTACAAATGAAGAATTTTGATGACATCTGTCTAAGAAATGGCTGGGTAATGATATGCGGACACGATTTATCATGTTTGGATCATCTGAAACACAAAAACCAAATTTGTTCTTAACCCTTTCATCCCCAACTTTTTCCCTGTATAATAAAATTTTTTTTTTATTCTATTCGTTTTTTATTGGCCTTAGAAGTATTTGAGCAAAAATTTTAAGGTGCCACGCCCACTAGTTTTGGCGCTAGTGGGCGTTACTTGTTGTATGGACATTTGTTTAAAATTGAAAATAATTATAATTTAACTTTACCATAATTTAGCTAAATTATTGATTAACAATATTGTATATTTACTTTTACCCTTTTTATAGTAATTTTATAGAATAATCACTCATTTTTAAAAAGTCTTAGCTGGCAAAAATCAGTTTTTTCACCGCCAATGAAAAAGCATTTTGAAAATATTTCCGTCAACTGATTTCAAAGCTAAAATGTTATTGTTTATACTTTGAGTTAACACATAAAAATACCGTAAAATCGAAGAATGAGCAGACTATAATAGAAGAAACGATTACCGTTAGCCGTTAAACATTTGAAATTGCTCACTGGCAACGCTGGGGACGAAAGGGTTAAAAAGTGCGTGAATGGTTATCGCCCCTACTAGAATCCTGAAAAAATTATGATAAATAAAATAGTAATAAACGTATTTTTTTTTAAATTTTTTTTCATGTTTTTTAACATACATTTTGTCATAAAATTGTCAAAAAAAATTTAAAAATATGAATCTATTAGTAAAAAAAAAAAAAAAAAAGGGGTGTGTCCAGCCTACGATCGACAGAAGTAAAACACACAACCAAGCGCATTCTATTTTTAGATTTTACGCTCTCACATTTGTGCGAGCGCGCTGAGGGCGAAAGATGAAAGAAATGCGGTGAGACAGGGGAATAGAAAATGTTCGTGACGGTCATGAATCGGTTTTACTCGGTCCCCGAAAATCCATAACGCGCCTAAAGAACTTAAAAAAAAAAACATCGGTTGAGCAGTTTGACCGAAATCATGTCCTCCAGTTTGAAATAGTGTGTTTTGAGAAAAACGCGTTTAAAGTTTGAGGTGTCCTTTTTCGAAACCATCCAATGGTTTGATTTTCGTTCGCGCTTCCTGATGCACACACACACATGTACTCTGTATAGAGCGGCGGCAGAGAAATTTCCTGACTCGCGAGTCAAAAAAAAGCGTTCTCTTTTTTTTTTTTTTTCCCAGAATAAAATTGGAAAAACTTTATTTTTTGATGGTTTCAAGTTTAAATGTGGCACTGAATCCCGTTCTAATTTTTTTTTTAGCAAAACTGTCTATAAAGTGTAGGCTTTTGTGAAAGTCTTGAACATATAGATTTAAAACTGGATTCCGGAAAAACGGGCAAACTAACGAGCTTATAAAGTCGCAGATGACTCGTTGGCAATTTTTTCAAGCATCAGACCTTTAAAACTATTTGATACATTTAAAATACATACCGAGGTATATGCGAACATAGTCCTTCACCTCGTATGGTGCCTCCAAATCCTGTAAAAACGCTACGAATGTTGGAACTAAAAAAGTATAAAAAAATATATATTTGCGGATTTGGTGAAGACTTCTTATACTAACCGTCAACTTTGGCAGACATATTATCAAGGCTCTTCATACACCAGCTAGTGAACTCGTTTTCGTACACGTCGACCTTCCTTATGGCCTGATCTGTAGCGCTTTGATGAGTGTGAACTTTGACATTAGACTTTCTTTCCCTTTCCTTGTCCTCAACAGGAGAAGTTGCAACTTTTGAACTCGACCGAATCTGAGAGACCTTGGTTTTCTCTTGCTGTTGTTGATTTCCCATAGGAGTTTTTGTGGTTTTTACTGTGTTGGTTATTGCCGGCAGCGTTTGACTCTTGCGTAAATTTCGAGGCGATGCAAATGAATTCATTGACTTATTATGACCTTGCAAAATGCTTTTGTTAGCCACGTTTAGCCCAGCTGCCAAAACGGCTGCCGCTGTGACGGTACTGCTACTGCTTGTTACAGATCCGTAAAAAGAAGTCTGATTAGTATTTGATGCGTTTGGTTCGTCCCACAAACCAGTTCCAGTGCTCGATCTCAATGGGAGTGGGGGAGCAGCGCAAGAACCACTCCATGCCTTATTGGCGGTGCCCCAAATGTTCGGCGTGCAACTCGCTCCTGCAACAGCTGACGGAAGGGCAGCATGCTGGTGTTGCTCTTGGTCTCGACGCCTCTGCTGATCGAGCAGGTCAATAGTCAACCGCTTGGCCTCTTCCGCTTGAATCTCGGCTAGACTCATTACTGGGGCAGACGGTGGAGCCGCCTGCCATTTAAGCAAAGCATCGCTAGCTTCAGCCGCGGCAGCAGCATTGGCACGCAATTGCTTATCTAATTGCTCCTGATGACGCTGCTGGTCCGCGCGGCGCTCTCGGCGTTCAGCCTTTTGAATTTCTGCCAGTCCAGGCGCGGTGTTACTAGCATTTGGGGACTGAAGCGACCATGGTGCTACGGATGCAGCAGGAAAGCGCGAGGATGCTTGTCGTTCACCAGGTTTGACAGTATCATTTTTATTGCCGTGGGCAGAATAAGTAGTTCCTAGAATTAAGATATTGGTTGATTCTTAATTTATCATAAAGTACTTCCGAAAGCACTATTTTAAAAATATGCCATAAAGAACTAAACTTACACAATAAAAACTGTTCTTCAATTAAAATAAGCTAAAGTCTCATAAATATAACGAATAAAACCCAACAAGCATTGGCGGATACAAAAACAAATTTAAAACTATTGTTAACTTCAATAAATGGTTCTGGTAGCAGTGATATATACTTTTTCAAAAATAGTATTGGTAAATACTCGACAAAAAGAGTTGGTAAGGTCAGGGTAAAAAGGTCACTGCACTACACGTTTCGCACAATTAAGGCAGGTTCTTCTTCTATAGGCAAAAAAAATGGCACTTCAAAAAAAAAAATTTTTTTTGAGAAAACGGTTAAAGGTACAATGCCTAAAATTTAAAACGGACAAGAAAACACATTTATTTAAAGGATGCAATGTTATGAATTGAATAAAAAAAAAAAGTGGGGGAGGGGGCGTCCATCAAAATCGACATTTTTTTGAACAGGTGTCCCGCTACCGGAAGTGATGCCGTCAAAACGCGTGATTTGAAACACAAAATCGAAACACGTTTTTAATCTAAATTGTAATATCTATTAAATGAACTAGAATCATAAAAAGAAAATAAAAATTACAAAAGTTATGAAGCTTTGAAATTTTTTTTTTCGATTTTTGCTGTTTTTTTCACTTGTTCTTTTTTTTTTTTTAATTTTTCAAAATTTTTGGCTGATTTTAGTTCATTTGTTAGAAAAGACCCTTACAAACATTTGAAAAAAAATTGGTGACGATCGTAAGGTCCGAAAACATGGTTCTGAGATAAACGCGTTTGTTTCCCAGGCGACGTAGGGCCTCCTGTAACTCCTGTAACTTACAAAGTACTTGGAATTCGAACATAAATTTTGTAGAACATACTCTTTAAAGGTTATATTTATTTATAAGATAAAAAAAAAAAAAAAATTTCCAATCACAAGGCGAGAACCTGCCTTAACAAATTATACCAGCTCGTATACAACTTTTTATCACAGTAAAACAAAGACTTAGTAGCTTGTTTAAAACGAGTCTTAAGAACAATTATTTTCCTTTTCCGTAAAATTGTCTTCTTATTTTCGCCTCATTAGTTTGGAGCAAAATCGGTTTGCACACATCATGAAATTCAATTTAAACAGATTCTTAGGTGATAATAAAAAAAAAAAAAAAAAAAGCTATCAAAAATTCATGATATGCAAAACTGTCCAGACTTTCAAGGAATAAGTAAATATTATCACTTAGTTTAAAACAATTTAGTTCTGTGCTTGCGGGATGGGATTTTCAGAAGAAAGCATTTAAGGCGTATTTGCGCCAGAAGGCAACAAAAAACACGTTTTTACAATTTTTTCTCAGCTATCTTACTTTTAAACTTAAACACTTTTTTTAAAACTTTAAAATACCATTCTTAAACTATACAAATTTATATATATATATTTTTTTTTTTTTTAAGAGTTGTTTGTGAGCTTTAGAGGACGCCAAAGTAGAGGCCTACAATTTTTAAGGGTTTGCGATATCAAGAGATTAAAAAAATAATAATAAACAAGAAAGAACAGATTTGTGATAGACATTGCCCTCTTAAAAAAAAAAAAAAACAAGAAATAACGCTAGTCCCTCATAAAAAAAGTGTAGCCTACTTTCGAGCGCATTCAATTTTTAACGCCCTCTTCAAAAAAAAGTGTAACCTACTTTCGAGCGCAATAAATTTGAAACGCACTTGTAAACACAATTTCTTGAAAATGGCCAGATTTTCAAAAATTGGGTAGATATTTTCAATACAAATAACATTTATAAAGGCCACCTTTCTCTAGCATTAAAAATGTGGAAGTTTAAGTGGACGTAACTGTGGCTTGACGTCTGCAATCTAAGTAAGAGCGTATCAACTTATCTGCTGTTACAGAGAAGTTTAACATACTTATAAGCTTAGAGCACAGAATATCATGGCTCACGGTGTCGAAGGCATTGCTAAAGTATAGAAGGGTCAGAGGAGTTACTTTGCCTTCCTCCATGCTTTCCCTGGTTTCCTCCACTATATTCAGCAAGGCTGTTACATAGCCCCTTTTTTCCTAAAACCTTACTGCGCGTTGATTAACAGACTATTTATTTTTACATTATTGTTAATTTGCTTGGCCATTAGGTTTTCGCTTAATTTAGACAAATACGGTAGTATAGATATTGGCCTATAATCACCATTTGCTTTTCAACTGGAAGTATTTTGGCGTCCTTCCATCTTTCAGGGAAAATGGAAGTGGTTAGCTCGCTATTTACGGCAAAAGTAACATGTGGTAAAATTTTTGGTAAAATAATGTTAATAAATTTGGGAGTTACATATGTCGTCAAGTATATTAAGGACGGCTTCAAGTAGGGGAGACCGGGGCTAGTTGGACCCTTTTTCACTTATGGATTTTTTCTGGTTAAATGGCGAATGTTAAAAAAAAATGGAAAGTACCATAGTATCAGATAAACATTCAGCTACATCCATGATTTTTTTCAAACCAATCTAAGCAGTCCTTCAAGAGTGGCAGAGCATTTTGTAGGGTGTTGTCAAAAGGTCCCAGGTACGGGGTAAGTTGGACTCTTGTGCGGGGCAAGTTGGACCCTTTAAGGGGAGCTTCTCAAGTAGAATTTTCAAAAAATACTTTTTTTTTTTTTTTCATAGATAGATATAATAACGTCTTGGGAGTATATTCCCAAAGTTTTATGACTCAACTCTAAATATTATGAAAGATATGATTGATTGAATCAGTGCGGTCGGTCGCGCTTTGTGTGCGATTTGGCGCTAACTCAAAACTTTAAATCGTTTTTTCTCAAAACTATGATTTTAAAAACGCGGTACACGATTGCGCAAAAACTACTGAACCGATTTTTGATTTTTAAAAAGTGTTTTGCTGATTATGAATTAAACGAGTGCGTGAATGTCTGGAATTGTGAAAAAAAAAATTATTTTATACACTTTTAAGCCTTATTTAGCGACGAAAAAACAGCACTTTTCTTTCAAGACGTGATTTCAATATTGTAGAAGAAAATTTTTTTTAAATGCAGACATTCACGCACTCGTTTAATGTTTGCTGAATAACAAAAATTATTTGTTGTATGTTTCAGATGAAAACTTTGGGCTCCACACTGTACCGCGATAAACACCTCAGTCGAATCGCGCCGCACGCGACCTTTAATAAGTCCGCCATTTTGTTTTTTAAGACTTTCAAAAAACATTTTTTTTATACTTCAAACATGTCTTTAAATATATGCTAAAAATTATTTGTGTGTGTTTTTATTTTCCGAGTGAAAAAAAATCCCAAAAAACCACTACTTTTTGACGTGTTACATGAGAAGCTCCCCTTAAAAAAAAGAACTTCTACTTCGGATAAATCGTTTTTATTACTGTACTTTGGTCAGTAATAGTCATTTTTACGTTGATAAGGGATAAAACCATTAATTTTATTACGGGTTCTTCGGTTCTTCTAATTGTTTCTTTTTGTAAGTTCTCTTCAGTAAAACCAGTTGGGTAAGTTTGTATTACACGAAATTTTAGTTTCAAAAATAGTAACAGAGTGTAATTATTGTAAATCGGGATAAATTTTTGTTTGTTCACACAAAATTAATTGACTGGCACACGCCAAGGAATAAATCTAGGGGACCAACTTACCCCATTGAAAAAGGTCCGACTAGCCCCGTTGCTTTTTCCAAGCTGTATTGTACCATAACTAATATTAGAATTAACGGACAAATTAAAGAGTGGGCTGTTTTTATAGCTTACAGATGCACGTAATAATGTTGAATTCACCTTTAAGAAAAAACCACATTAAATGGTGGAAAAAACACAAACTTAGAGATGTGAAATAGGACAAATTTACTATAAAAAACAGAAAATCTTTTATACATGTCGATATAATGGTACCAATTCAATGAATTGGTATTCACAGTGCACATACACCATAAAAAGATGGCAGCTCTAGAGTAATTTAAAGTAATTAAAAATGAATTTTTTCTACTTGCCCAAGGGTCCAACTAGCCCCGGTCTCCCCTACATTACATTCACTACCACACGAAAAGCTAAATCTAGTATCACAGGTTATATCAGTCATTGATTATCTCAGCATGATCACACTACTCATTAAATGACACCTCAGGTACATGGCATTACACAAATTTTTGGTTTAAATCATTGATGTCCACATCAATTTCCAATGAAGGTTTTGGCTTACCAACGCCTAGTACCTTCAGGTCTTTTCATTTTTGGCGAGTATCAGCTGCATTTGTAAATTTTGTATTAAAATAAGCGAATTTAAATGAATGAATTATGTCCGTTACTTTTTTCGTAAGGCTTTAAACTCTTCATATAAATAACTTGTTTTATACCTTTTCCATTTTTTAAAAGCCGTCTCTTCGTTTAATTTCATTTTCAATGGTGCTATTAAACCATTGCTGCTTATGTTGTTTCAATATTTAGGTTTTTATAGGAACATAGGTATTATATAAATGCAAAACATTATTTTGAAGACAACCAATTTGCTCATCGACAGAAACAAGACCATACAACACATTCCAGTCACACTGATTACATTAAAACGCCAACAGATTGAAGTCAATATTTTTGAAGTCCATTAAAGTAATTATTGTGTCCTAATTTTTTAATTTTGTTTAGTTTTTTCTTCTTTTCGAAGACCCTGCTCCCAGCACCACTATTTTTATGAACAGCAATTTTGAATGGTATTTTTACTAAATCATGAATAACAATAAAAATGTTTTCGAATGTAACAACTCTTTTTATTTGTGATACTCGAAGAGTAAGCAAATACTGTAAACGCGCAAATGTCTGTCTGTCCATCCGTCTGTCCGTACAAACATCGAGAGGTCGGGAACTATAAGAGCTAGAGCCACCAAATTTTGCACACAGACTTCTATAAGCAAAGCGCAGATCAAGTTTGTTTCAAAACCTGACCACGCCCCTTTTTACGCCCACAAACCGGAAAAAACTCTGTGGTGTCCACATTTTTAATGCAAGAGAAAAGTGGTCCTTATAAATGTTGTTTGTATTGAAAATATCTACCCAAATAAATTTTGAAAATCTGGCCATTTTCAAGAAATTGTGCATACAAGTGCACAAACAATTTTTATTGCGCTCAAAAGTAGGCTTAACTTTTTTTTAAATGGGCGCTAAAAATTGACTGCGCCCGAAAGTAGGCTACACTTTTTTAAGAGGGCTAGCTAGCTGTTTTTAAAGAGGGCAATGAGTATCGCAAATCTTTTAGTCGGGAAACCCGACTATAGCGTTCTTTCTTGTTTTATATGTTTTTTATTGACGTTTTAAGAATATACAAAATTTATCACAAGATTAAAATAAAACAATCTTTGTCGAGATACAGGCCGGCTGAATGGGGCCTTAAAAAAAAGGATGCTTCATGGTTAACATGATTTCAGCCCTTTTAGAGATCTGAAGTATAACTCTTAAAGAGTATGTTCCACAAATTTTATGTTTGAATGCCAAGTACTTCGGAAGTTACAGGAGTTCAAAGTTGCAAGGTTTACTCTACGCGCCCTACGTCGCACAGTGGAGTATTTTTCAAAAAAGTGGGACCTAATTCACACAGGCTAAATAGACTCTGCCCTATATTTTTCTTGTATTAAGTTTATAAAATTAAACTAAAAAAAGTTATTTTTGAATAAGGCTTAGTGTAATTTTATTAAAACAAAAATTTTTTTCATAAAATTTTTAATGTTGAGTTTTCTGACTTTTTTTAATTAAAAATCATATCTTAAGAACTAATGCAGATATTTTTAAAATTTTAAATGATTGTTATAGTTAAAACTATTGTTATAGTTAAAATATTTTTCATAAAATTTTTAATGTTGAGTTTTCTGACTCTTTTTAATTAAAAATCATATCTTAAGAACTAATGCAGATATTTTTAAAATTTTAAATGATTGTTATAGTTAAAACTATTGTTATAGTTAAAATAGCTTTCAAATGAGTGCTCAAACGTGGTGCTGCGATCACTGTGTGATTTTAAAAAGATTTTTAAAGTTAAATTTTAAAAACTCAATAATTAAAAATTAATATTTTTTTCTTCTTTTTTTTTCAGTAATTTTATTTTATTTAACTAAGAATTAATTGACGTTTCATGTTTAACTTAACAAAAAAAAATATATATATATTGTCTTTAGCCATTGAAACCGATGACTCTCACCAAAAAAAAACAGGTTTTTCCGTCCAAGTTTACAACTTTGGTCTCAAATATCTCGCTTATCGCACAAAATCGCACGATCAAACTTTTGTAAACATATAAGTGACACTTTAAAGTATAATTTAAAAAAATGATCGTGTGCGGACGCGTGTGGGTCAACTATATGTCCATGCAAAGCAAAAAAGTTCATACATTTTGTAGACTATTAATATTTTTTTTTTTTAAATCGTAAAAAAATTTTTTTTTTAATTAAAAATTACCATTAAATTAAAAAAAGTTCAAAGTATCAGAATACAAAAAAACACACACATTCTTTGAAAAATTTTAAAGATATAGCGCTTACAAAATGCACCAAAACGAAAAAATATGTATCTTACGCATTAACTAAAAACTAAATCTGAACTTTGAACGTAGATTGTGAAGCCCAAAAAAATCATAAAATTATTATTTAAACAGGGTTTGATAGAGAATTTTATCTATTTTGAATTGGTATGACTCACTTATTTGAAATCGAAAAAACACTTTTTGAATTAAGTCCCACTTTTTTTAAAAATACCCCACTGTGCGTCGTCTGGGAAACAAACACGTTTTTCTCAGAAATATGTTTTCGGACCTTACGGAAGTGATTAAAGGCGCTGGGATGAACCAATCGTCTTTTATAATAAATGAACTAAGATCAGCCAAAAATATTGAAAACTTTTTTTTTTTTTAAATAGAATAAGTGGAAAAAACATACGAAAATCGAAATTTTTTTTCAAAGCTTCATAATTTTTGGACTTTTTTTTTTTTTTCATGATCGTAGTTCATTCAATAGATAACACAATTCCGATATTAAATGTGTTTGGATTTTGTGTTTCAGATCACGCGTTTTGACGGAATCACTTCCGGTAGCGGGACACCTTTTTAAACAAATGCCGACTTTGATGGGCGCCCCCTCCCCCACTTTTTTTATTTATTCAATTTAAAACATTGTATTCTTTAAATAAATGTGTTTTCTGGTCCGGTATTAATTTTCAGCATTGTACTTTAACCGTTTTTCAAAAGTGTAATTTTTTGGGCCTACAAGGTGAGAACCTGCCTTAACAATATAAAAACCAAATTTTAAAGGAACCGTTTCAGTAGAACATGAAATATCGTGTCAACCACTTAAAAAAATAGAAGGTTCGAGAAAAATGTGTTTAAAGTTTAGGAAACCGCTTGGCCGGCTCGGACGCCACGTCACTAAATCTGTTGAATATCCGAAAACAACCTGCGTTTTGGAAAATTCTTTAAAGATCATACTTTTGAAGGTCTAAACTTTCAATATATGCAAAAAAAACAAAAAAAAATCAATTTTTCCCTTTAAGTGGAATAAGTGTTTTCTGCATTTGTGCGCTCAAGATTCCTTATTTTGGAATCCCTCAAGCACAGTGCATATCAATAGGGTTCAGCGGCTTCAGAAAAAATTCCTCAAGTTTGCACTGCAGCCGTTGCATTTTTCAGATCCGGTTCCTTCTTACTCCAGTAATGTCGCCTACTGCATGCTTGCAGTCTTGTAGACAGGCGTTCGACAGCGGGCCTACTCTTCTTGAATGATAAATTTATTGGCAATATTGATATTCCTTTCCTATTGAGTTTAGTTAATTTTAATGTCACAGCCAGGAATCTCCGTACCTTGGTCCCTTTTTTGCGGTTTAATTCCCTGCCAGCTAGCATTCGGTTCAGTTGGTGATCCAAGAGGGATGTGCTTGGGCAATCGCTTAGGGAATATTTTTTATGTAGTTCTTAGTCTAAGAGTTAAGTTTATAATCTACTAGCCAGATAAGGATTTAATCCATTGGCGGAATAAGTAAATAAATAAATGACCATAACAATTCAGCTCATAAAAGAAAGCTAAGAAGTACCGTTTATAAAAGTAATATCAATTTTAATTTGTTGCGGACGTTGCACTACGTTCGTCAAGCGTTCTTTAATTATCTGGTTTTCTATTCTTTTAGCCAAGATTTGATAGTTTCCTGTAATTTTAATAAGATAGTTAGACATTTAAGTGACAATATAAATGTGTTGCGAACCTGTTTTCAACAACAAAAACAAAACAAAACAAGAAAGAACGATAAAGTCGGGTTTCCTGGCTATCATATTTGCACTGCGTATCGCCCTCTTAAAAAAAATTTAGCCTGCTTTCAAGCGCAATAAAAACAAAAATGTGGGTACCATAGAGTTTAACAGTTTTTGGGCGTTGGGGCGTAGTCTATTTTTGAAACAAACTTGAGCTGCGTGGGGTTTGTAGAAGTCTGTGTGCAAAATTTGGTGGTTCTACCACTTATAGTTTCCGAGATCTCGACGTTCGTACGGACGGACAGACAGACAGACAGACGGACATATTCAACGTTCACAGTATACCCTTTTACTATTCGAGTAGAGGAAATAACTAGCTATTTGCAATTCGTAAATTTTTTTGATTAAATATATCTCATTGCTTTTCCCATTCACCTTTTATAAACATTTTAAAACGCCTTCTTTCTTAAAGTACAATGTATTAATGATTAAAGGAGCTTTAAAACAAATAAAAATATGTAAACCAACCTGTCAAACTTTGAACTGAAGATTGAGCGTTGCCTAATAATGCCTTTCGACGCTGCGCTTGTATTTGCTGCTGTCTTTCTTTTTCCTCCTGCATTTGACGGGTTCTTTCCTCGGATTCCTGCATGGCTCGACGTTTTTCTTCCTCCAACTGAAGGCGCTTGCGCTCCTCCTTCTGTCGTCTTTTTTCTTCTGTCAGCTCTCGCTTGCGATCATCTTCGCTAATAAGTTTTATTGAGCCCGACTGCGGCAGATGGTGTCTAACTGGCAAAAGCAGTTTGTTAGTCAGCTTGGCCTGTTGCTGATGTATATGTTGCTCCTTACTTTGATACTGTTCAATATCCGAAACAAAAGACTTAACTAACTTTTGATTATGAGAATCCTTCAGATTTTCAGAGGTCTGGGGCTGGTCCAACTCCACTGAAGAGTTTTGTTTCAAATTATCCTCTAATCGAACTTGAGACAATGGTGGTGATTGCACAGAGTGGTCTGGATCTGTAAAGCAGCTTTGTTGTGAATTTAGGATTGATAGTTCCTGCGGATCACTTTGCTCTTCTTTGCCTTCTTCCCACAATGTAACTTTTGAGCCTGTCATTCCAGGCCATTGCCGTTGCTTGGGAGGGGGCAACCACATCGGAATCATTAAGTTCTGTCCTGCCAGCATTTGTGATTCAGTTATAAAATCCCCTCCAGAAAGATTTCCGTTGCCTGTATTTGGCAAGGATGGTGATTGCTGTTGACCAACAGTAGGTTGCCCTCTCAACAGCATTCGTAAGTTGTATTCGTTTAGCAAGTCCAAATCATTTCTGGGCAGCTCAGCGAGTTTATTAAGGTCGGATGCAGATTCACTTTGCATAACACGATCAACGGATGCTGGCAAATGTGCTATCACTGGCTGCGCCTGCTGATGCATTATTTGGGCACTAAGTATGAAGTTATTTGCATCTAGAAGATTGCCCACTGAGCGTTGCTGATCATTACTGCTTGCAAACATATGCTGCTGATCCTTCTTGGCCTGTTCTGCCACTGCATTTAATAACTGGCTTCCAGCAACAGGATTTATAACAGACAGCGAGCTACTCAGACCGTTTAAACTGCTCAAGTATTCGGGGAGAACAAGCAGTTGAACTTTTCGGCGAACAATCGCCTCTTGCTCGACAGCCGAAAGCCGTTGAAAGCACTCATTCTTGGACAGCTCTGCTAGTATTTGGTACTCCTGGTGCTGTAGGTACTGATCTTGTAGCATCTGAAATCGCATTGTAAGCATATGCGACGTAGTGCCCATGCTATTTCCGCCCAGATTTCCCTTTATTGCGGCGCTTAGAGACTCTGCGGTTGCCGTCACGTTCTCCTTAAGTTGTTCATCAATTTGTTGTTGCAACTGCTGTTCAACCGCTGACAAAGAGAGAGTAATAGGCGTTGGCTTACGCCCCGTTAGTGGAAGTGCCGTTGGAAGAGTCGGTGGTATCTGACCAACCGGAAGATTGTCCAAGTCCATTGGCGTAGGAAGTAAGTGGCTGTGCGTGAATGGCATATTCCCATGGCAAAATTTTATAAGCTCGCCCAGCGGTCTAAACCTATTATCAGAAAATCGACGAACAAACAGGTTCTCGTTAAAGTACCCAGCCCGATACCATTCTGTCATTTCCATGGCACTGAATGGACCCTGAACATTTGCCTGAGGATCCCTATAAAACCACAATTCGTTTACATTTGGATTTATCATATGTGATGCGGGGAGCATTGAAAAATGGGGCTGTTGATGCAAGTTATGGTGCGGCATAGTCACATGGTCAGGGAACGGTACAGTCGGATGTTGATGAGTTGAATGAGCTGTTTCTGGAATAGTAGTCGCGACTTGTGTAGGCATGGTGGGACGTGGTTGCTGGCGCGCTGCGGCATCATTCACGTTACTAGGTTTCATGCTTAATTCAATATCTGCTAGACTTGGCAGCACGCCGGCGAACCGGCCGCTATCATTCTGAAGTTGGCGTTGGTTCGCAGAGCTCTGGTTATCATCTTCCATTATTAGTTTTTCTACTTCATCGGCGACTTCCTTGATTCGATCTGAAATATCGCCGTGAATCACTTCCATTCCTGACATTGTTGAATGTACTGGAGACAAACGGCTCTCATTAACATCCTGGGAAGTTGCTAGATTTGGTTTACTCATTAAAACTGCTTCAGAAATTTTATTTTTAACACTTTCTCTATCTGTGTGGTCTTCACTTTTAGATTTTGTCACATCGTCATCCAAGCTTAATCTTTTGACCTTCAAACCACCTTGTGAACTTTTTTTGTTTTGTAGATCAGTATCACCGTGAAAGGCACCACTAGCATCAAAGCTACCACCCAATTCGGATGGATTTTCCATTGCCCACTCAGGAAGATTGTCGTCGGCTTCAGCGTTACTATTAACGGTCCACAATTTTGATGTTTTTGAGCTTGATAAACGGCCAGATGGATTGGCTGCGCCCCCTCCTACTACGTCTTCAGCTCCCATTCCAGATCCTTTACTGTTTCCAGCCCTCTCACGATCTGTGACTATAGTCCCAGCCGTCGAAATTGAACGTTGCAAGCCGTTTGGATTGTCGATGTTGGCGTCCTCATCGCGCCAACTTGTAGATCTCCCTAAAAAGGATTAAAACAAAATAAATTAATTTTGTGCTTAAGTGCTTAAATTGGTATTATAATATGCCTGACCTTGGCAGATCAAAATTCTGTTTTGGAGCTGCTTACTTAATTCAATTCAATCTTGTATACATAGTTTGACAGTCATGAAAAAAATAATTTGCATTTTTTCAGTTCAGCATTTGGACCAAATATTTTTAAACGCTTTATATTAGTTTCACTTGTGGCTGGCTGGCTGGCTGGCTGGCGGCGTAACACTTTTTGGTTTGCATGCAGGCCTGCCAACTTGTTTTTTTACCGATAATTTATCGATATCTATAAAAGAGCGCGCTCTTTTAACCCGGAAAGCGTTTTTTTAGTTTTTTAAAACTATTAAATTATTATATTTTGAGCAATTGTTATCCGTAATTGTTTTAGAATACGAATCACTTTTTTTAGATTAGGTTTTTTGCCTGTGTCTAATGATATAGTTGGGAAAAAATATATTTGTCCAAAAATATTAATAGTTTTAAAAAACTAAAAGAAACGCTTTCCGGTTTAAAAGAGCGCTTTCTGCCAATAATAGTACATAGGTATCGTCTTTTTTATTTGCGATATTGCTCGATTATTTTCGAATGCAGCCCTGCCAATCGATAATATTTTTAAAGGTTACAGTGTTGCAAAACATTTAAATAAAAAATGAAAGCGTGGAACCCCGTTTATATAGTGCTAGGCTTAAATTTGTGCCGAATGAGCGCTTTTGGTGTGGTCAAAATAATAAGTACACTTAAGTTATTTATCAATTTTGAAGGTCAAACCAAGAATGGGCCAGCCATGTTGATTTTAATTGACTCCTTTAAAGATTTAAGTCATCCAAGCCAAAAGTGACTAGATGGGCCGCGAAAGTTGTACAAGAAGAAAAGAAATAAAAAAAAAAAAAAAAAAAAAAAAAAAAATATAAAAAAAAAAAAAAAAAAAAAAAAAAAAAAAAAAAAAAAAAAAAAAAAAAAAAAAAAAAAAAAAAAAAAAACAAAAAAAAAAAAAAAAAAAAAAAAAAAAAAAAAAAAAAAAAAAAAAAAAAAAAAAAAAAACAGAAAAAAAAAAAAAACAAAAAAAAAAAAAAAAAAAAAAAAAAAAAAAAAAAAAAAAAAAAAAAAAAAAAAAAAAAAAAAAAAAAAAAAAAAAAAAAAAAAAAAAAAAAAAAAAAAAAAAAAAAAAAAAAAAAAAAAAAAAAAAAAAAAAAAAAAAAAAAAAAAAAAAAAAAAAAAAAAAAAAAAAAAAAAAAAAAAAAAAAAAAAAAAAAAAAAAAAAAAAAAAAAAAAAAAAAAAAAGAAAGTTGTTTTGTGTCCAAACAAAAAAACAAAAAAAAAAAAAAAAAAAAAAAAAAAAAAAAAAAAAAAAAAAAAAAAAAAAAAAAAAAAAAAAAAAAAAAAAAAAAAAAAAACAAAAAAAAAAAAAAAAAAAAAAAAAAAAAAAAAAAAAAAAAAAAAAAAAAAAAAAAAAAAAAAAAAAAAAAAAAAAAAAAAAAAAAAAAAAAAAAAAAAAAAAAAAAAAAAAAAAAAAAAAAAAAAAAAAAAAAAAAAAAAAAAAAAAAAAAAAAAAAAAAAAAAAAAAAAAAAAAAAAAAAAAAAAACAAAAAAAAAAAAAAAAAAAAAAAAAAAAAAAAAAAAAAAAAAAAAAAAAAAAAAAAAAAAAAAAAAAAAAAAAAAAAAAAAAAAAAAAAAAAAAAAAAAAAAAAAAAAAAAAAAAAAAAAAAAAAAAAATAAAAAATATAAAATTTAAATTAAAAAAATTTTTATAAAAAAAAAAAAAAAAAAAAAAAAAAAAAAAAATAAAAAAAAAAAAAAAAAAATAAAATTTAAAAAAAAAAAAAAAAAAAAAAAAAAAAAAAAAAAAAAAAAAAAAAAAAAAAAAAAAAAAAAAAAAAAAAAAAAAAAAAAAAAAAAAAAAAAAAAAAAAAAAAAAAAAAAAAAAAAAAAAAAAAAAAAAAAAAAAAAAAAAAAAAAAAAAAAAAAAAAAAAAAAAAAAAAAAAAAAAAAAAAAAAAAAAAAAAAAAAAAAAAAAAAACTTATATAAAGCGTTTAATAAGTATAGGTTTTTAAGTTTTAAAAATTGGTTTTTTATATGGGACGTTCCATATCAACCCGGCCACCCCACTTTTTTTTTTTTTTTAAATCGAACATTTTTATTTGGAGTGTTGGGCACTAAACTAGCTATATATTACCTCATACTTATTTTGCCAATATGACCACTCGTTCGCCCAGGCATCGCAACTGAAGGTTTACTCTAAAACAACTAAATCTTACAAACGGAAGACTCTATAACCATGAATCAAAAACAATTTGATCTGATTTTCAATACCCTTTTACCAAAAAAAAAATTGTCTTAGGTCAGACCATTGATGACCAAGCTATCGAGTTTTTTAAGTCTAAAAACGGAATAGCAGTCAAGGGCCAGTGTGAAATTGACCAATTATATTTTTCACACATAGCTTTCATAAAGACATACTTTAATTCACTTGTTTCAAAGTGGGCCGTCTTTTGAGTAATTAGTAGCGATTTTTTAAACGTTTCTTATCAATTTTTTCCATGGCACATACGATTGTTTGTAATATTTTCATAGAGAAAATTTGTAAGCATTTAAAAATCAGAGACTAACAATCGAAAGTGCTTTGGAAAACACTGATAAGAAACGCTTAAAAAATCGCTACTAATTACTCAGAAGACGGCCCACTTTGAAACAAGTGAATTAAAGTATGTCTTTATGGGAGCTGTGTGTGAAAAATATAACTGGTCAATTTCACACTGGCCCTTGACTGCTATTCCGGTCTTAGACTTAAAAAACTCGATAGCTTGGTCATCAATGGTCTGACCTAAGACAATTTTTTTTTTGGTAAAAGGGTATTGAAAATCAGATCAAATTGTTTTTGATTCATGGTTATAGAGTCTTCCCTTCGTAAGATTTAATTGTTTTGGAGTAAACCTTCTAATGCGATTCTTAGGCGAATGAGTGGTCGTTTTTGAAAATTAAGTATGAGCGTGTGTGTAAATGATGAGGGGCTCAACACCCCAAATAAAAATTTTTGATTTAAAAAAAAAAAAAAAGTGGGGTGGCCGGGTTGATATGGAACGTCCCATATATTGCTTATTATTTTAACTCTTTAAAAATATAATTTCGTTTTTAAAATGAGTGTCTAAATATATATATTTTTTGTTATTTTTTTTTTGGTTTTTTAATTTTTTTTGAAAAAGATTGAAAAAATGATAGCACCACTTACGCATATTTTAAAGAATAAATGTATTTCTTGCAGAATTTCTTTTGGTATTTTAAAGAATAAATGTATTTCTTGCAGAATTCTTTCGGTATAAAGTTGAATTGTATGAGATTTGGTTACGATTGTTTTTATTTTACTCAATGCTTAAAATTATAACGAACTAAAAATAAAAAACAAGAAAGAACGATAAAAAACGCTTTCGAGCGCAGTTCATTTTTAACGCACATAATTTCTTGAAACTGGCCAAGTTTTCAAAATTTTTAAATATTTTTTTTTTTTTTAATATTAACAACATATATTAAGGCCACTTTTCTCTACAGGAGCGACGGAAAGTGTGTTGAGTATATTGAGCGTGGTACGGGCCGAATTTTTGGCCTGTTGAATTCAACATGTCAAATCAGAGCCTGAGAGTAAAAAAAAAAGAAGTAATTGTGCTACTAATTTGAGGAAACTGAACAATAAATAAAAATTTGAAACAAGTGCACATTTTCTTGTCTATTTTATTTACCGTGAACTGTGATTCACGATTTTAATGAATATTGAAACGAAACTCAACTATTGGTTCTGTCACATCCACCCCCACGACTAAGTCGCTCAACATACCTCCAAAACATGTTCGGTCGCTCCTGTTTATCTAGCAATCTGGCCACCACAGAGTTACGCTGTTTATGAGAGTTAAAAAAGGCGTGGTCGAGTTTTGTTGACACTTGATCTGCGTGGGATATCTGTGTGCAAAATGTGGTGGCTGTATCTCTTTTGGTTCCTAAGATCTCGACGTTCATACGGGACGGACGGACAGACATTTGCAACGTTCACAGTATTTGCTTACTCTTAGAATATCGCAAATGACTACGATATTGTCAGAAAATTTAGATTTAATAAAAAACCGGGTAGGGAAAACGGTTGTTGACTGGTTTGGTTTCCGAATGAAAAGATTCAAAATGTGATAAAAATAAAATCTGCCCCATATTTGTGTCAACAGTTTCATCTGAAAAAGACAAAAATTAATTATTGAGGCTCCTACTGGTGAAAGATAAAGAGTATGATATATACAGGCCTGTTCCAGTTTTCACTCGGAAGTGAATTTGATAACATTTTCGGATTTCCCTTTAACATTGTCGTATTTCCCTTCTTCATTTGGGGATTTGCCTTTGAATTTTCCTTTTGTTCACAAACAAAATCAGCTGACTGGCAATTGGCCACTATTGTTAAGGGCGTTTGATTTGTCTGAGTTTTGCTGTCTTAAGACTGATAAAATTTTGGCCTGCTGGTGTCCATAAGCTATGGGCTTTAATGGCTTACTAATTCAACGCATAAAATAGAAGAAACAAGCACTGGCGACCACAAATACAAATTTTTTAATATTTGTTTATTCAATCAGCTGTTCTGGTGGCAGTGTTGTAAAATTTCGCAAGTGTAGATTTGCGATACTCATTGCCCCCTTTAAAACAGCTAGCTAGCCCTCTTCAAAAAAGTGTAGCCTTCTTTCGAGCGCAATCAATTTTTAGCGCCCTCTTCAAAAAAAGTTTAGCCTACTTTCGAGCGCAATAAAAATTTGTAACGCAATTGTATACACAATTTCTTGAAAATGGTCAGATTTTAAAAAATTTTAGCTATTTGGGTAGATATTTTCAATACAAACAAACAAGATCTCGATATTTGTGCGGACGGACAGACGGACGGACGTAACAGACAGACAGACATTTCAACGTTTACAGTATTTTCTTACTTTTCGAGTATCGCAAATAAATATTAAATTTTTTTTGCGTACCATGACAACCTTTGCACTGTTCCTATCAAATACGTTCGGAATCTAGAACAGGGGCGGCGGATTTGGAAAAATTCTGAAGTTTAGAATCGAACCGATTCTGAGGTGCAGCCACAAAATAATTTGTATTAAGTCAAATATTTTGTTATTAACCAATAAAATTATGCAGAAATGTTATTAAAACATCAATAAATAAGGTACAAATATCATTCCACCTTAACTTATCGCAAAGTATTTTAAAGCAATTACATTTACATTTTATACATTTTAACTGCCCAAGCCAAAAATTAATAAACATTTTTCGAATAAAAGAAGAAAGAGGAATAATTTTGTTTTAAAAGGATCTCGTTTATATGTCAGGAGTCCTTAAAAACAGAACATAATCCAAAAAACACAATAACAACAATTAATTGTTATACAATAAATTATATAAATTACAATGTTTCCAGAATGTTTATTAAGATCTTAAACGGTAGAAAACAGGCGCCTCTACATAAATGCACCTTGTTTTTGGTGTGGGCAATTTTTTTTTATTTTTAAGCTTGTTCACAAGAAATCATTTTTTGAGAATAAAGGCGAACAAACAACACTACAAAAAACAAGAATAGCTTATATTTTACTTAAGATGTTAAAGAAAATTAAATGCAGAACTAAATAACGCTATTTAGGCTAACTTATATTATTCGTCTCCATGAAGTGGAGTACCCACTTATGAAGATATTTTAAATCAACTTATTAAAGTAGCGATTTTCTTCAAAACGTGATATCATAAATACCACGCGTGAAGAACGAAAAGTAAGTATGCAGTTGTGCTAAGGATAGTCTGCTTCAACATAATTTGTTGCCCATAGGGCTGCACCAAAAACAGTGTTGTGCTGTGTAATCGATGACCCATATAATTCACCAGTTTGGCAAAACTGGATCAAGGAACAAATTTTAAAATTTTATTTTTTATTTAACATTTATTATTTTTGGATTTTTAGGCAGCCATGTCTATGCATGAGTAGAGGTCGTACCAATCAAAGCCAGATACAAAATTATTCAGGCTCAGAAAGTCTGCTTTACAAAAAACAGTGTGTTCGTTTAGCTAACCTTTCTAAATTCTTCTATAATAACCATATCCGTGTAGATTGTCACATCTAAAGTTGGATAATATGGATCTTCAGGTTGCGGAAGTTGTGGTACCCTGAGTAGAAACACTCCTTCCGGATTTGAGACAAATCACAAATCTAGCAGGCCTAGTGAATATCATCGAACATGGTTAACTTGACACAAAGATATGTCAAGCAAGCCGTCAAGTAAATCGTGTTGTGTGATAGGTAGTAAGACGTTAGCTATTTTATAGCTGGACCACGCAGCACGCAGGTATGTTGAAATCACCTAGGACTACTAACTGCTCTTTATCAGACAGGACTGGATAGCGAAAAGGTGATTTAATATAAGAGCAAATGATATATATAAATTTACCTGATAAAGGCAGCTGAACACAAATGAATTCTATTGTATTAGGTTCTTCAAAAAGTATCTCTTTCTTTTAGAGTCCACTGCACTAAGACTCCACCCTTATGTTTAGAAGGACAGTCAGACCTATATATTGTCTACTTAACAGGAAAAACTTCGGAGCTTGAAATCTCCGGTTTTAACCAAGTCTCCGTAAACACAATAACATGGGATACATATGAAAGGCTGTCAGAATACAATTTAGTTAGCTTACTACGCAAGCCTCTTGCATTCTCATAGGAAAGTTAGTTTTTTGATGCCAAACCCAATGGTCCAAAGGGCCCTTTCTTTTATTAAGCTTCGAACTTCTTTACCAACAAAACGTCCGGCCAGAACTCGCCAGAGCATATTGGCTAATCTCGCGTATTGCACGTCGTTTTCGTACGATTTTGAAAATTAATTTAATACTTAGAGGTATTAAAACGTACTTTAAAATGACATAAAGCTTAATTCTTTTCGCGACAGAATCGCTCATAATGTGTTATGGAAAAATTAGAAGTAACTTTTTAATTTTCCATTTCTTTTGCAAGTTTTAGCGAATTATGCATAATAAAGTATACAAAACCCAATAATGCATTTTAAGATTTTTTGAAGTCAAAAAAGTGTATAGTGAACGCACTGTGTCGTTCGCTACGTGTTGTACTCTACATTTTTTCCATCGCCTTATTTGTGTTGTTTTCTTTACTTTTTGCCACGACTTGATCGTTTTTTTTTTTTTTTTTTTAAGTAGTTTAAAATGTTTAACTGTATTTTATGAAAAAATGTCATCAATTTGTCATTCTAATAGGAGAAAATAGTAGAAGATCAGACTGACAAAAAAAAACAAAAAAAAAACCAAAACACAGTTTTTTGTTGATTTTAAGCTGTTTTCTCATTAAGGGGTAGCACACAGTAGAATTTTCAAAAAATCGAAAATTTTTTTTTTGTTGCAAAAGGTCATCTGTGATGTAAATAATAATATTCCAAAGTATGAAAGGTGGGAAAAATTTCTAAATGTCTCAATTTCAAGTTTTTACCGCGAGACCTCTGACGTATATCTGAGCACCGAAAACTTTAAACGCGTTTACTCGAAACCATGTTTTTTGACCTGGTTGACAGCATAACTGAAAAAATTTTTATCCGATCGACCTGATCCAAATGGCATTCTATTCGGGAAGTGTCGTTTCAGTTGGACGTAGCCGTTTTTTAATATATGTAATTTTTTTTTTATAAACAATTTAGTGCAAAATTTTACCCAAAAAAAAAATATTTTTTCAAACAGCCGCCATTTTTTTTCTAATCAATATTTTTAAAATCCCATATGTCGAACGATAGCCAGTAATGTATATTTCAAGAATCTGTTTGGTTTTTTTGCTCTAGGTGGCGCCGTTTTGCTGATTTGCTGTCAACCAGGCAAGGGTAGTTTCAAAAAGACGCCATTTTGGATCAGCTACAAATAAAAAACATGGCCGCCAAAAAAAAAATTTTTTTTTTTCGATAATTCAAACATTGATTAACATATTTGTAAAGTTTAAAGTTAATCGGAACGTCTGTTTTTCTGTAATAAATAAAATAAAAACCATGTCAAAAATCGCAGTTTACAGTGTTGGGGCCCCTTAAATTTAATCAAATAAAAGGAAAATTGCTAAGATAAGTTAAGGTTTTTATGTTTTAAGAAAATACGATTGGATTGAAATCGGGTAGAAATATGTTTAAATTCGTTTTTCAGTTTTTGGGCCTGGTGGACCGATTCTGGGAAATGCCCATACGGTAGAAAAGAGCTCATTTAGTACAGTGATTTTAAAAGATAAAATATCCCTAGCACAAGAAAAGTTTAATTTTTCCACCTTGACTTTATCGGCTTTTCTTATGTCTTATGTCATCAGAAGGTGTTTGATCTGAGCAAATCCGAAAACAAATATTTGTTTTCTAAGTGGAACCACTGAAAGGTGTTTAAGTGGTGCAGATTGTGGGTCTGCAGAGCCACCATGACCCGCCCTGTAGTCCAGACTCAATATTCCCTTGTGGCGGTATGCTTACTGTATTGTACTGCGAACAAATCTGAATTAAGGAAGTAGTTTTTTGCATATACTTTACTGTGAAAGGTTCGGATTCCGAATCTTTTTTAGCTGCCGATCTCAACAACATTTGAGGGGCTGCTGAGATCCACTGATCCATGGAAGTGTTCTACTGGTCACTTGGCGGTGGGCGCGAGGTGTTCCCCTTAGGCCTACCACCAGCGGTTTCTTGCGCTTTGGAGACTCCTCCAATAGTTTTGCGGCTATTAAATTAAGAGTCCAAAGCTGAAAGCAGAACATCTGCTTCCATTTCCGACCTTTTTTTTGTGATTGACCATCATTTTTGTGGCTCTATGTTGTGTGCAAAAGAGGTTATCTTTATCGGTCTTTTGTTATCAATTTTAATTTCCGGTCGCTAACGTACGGTTCTTTTATCCGTATGTTTTATTTAGTTTTTTATCTTATGCCTTAGATTTAGTTTTTTTGCTTTTGATTTGGGAAGTTCAACAAGTTTGACAGCCCTTGCTAAAAAAAAATGTTATTAAATGATGTCAAACTTGTCATAACAAAAGAAAACAGGACTAAAAAATACCGAAATATACCAAAAAATAGATACTTTTGCTAATAATAATAAAAACTGGCCAGATTTTCAAAATTTTTAGAAATCTGTGTAGATATTTTAATACAAACAGCATTTGTTAAGGCCACTTTTCTCCAGCATTAAAAATGTGGACACCAGAGAGTTTCGCTGTTTGTGGGCGTTAAAGGGGGCGTGGTCAGGTTTTAAAATATACTTGATCTGCGCTTTTGTTTATAGAAGTCTGTGTGCAAAATTTGGTGGTTCTAGCTCTTATAGTTCCCAAGATCTAGACGTTTGAACGGACGGACAGACATTTGCAACGTTCACAGTATTTGCCTACTCTTCGAGTATCGCAAATAAAAATTCACTTTTTCAGATCTACAAGGTGAGAACCTGCCTTAAGTTCCAATCGAGGGTGCCACAGAAACTGTTGCAACCTATATTTGGCATTTATGCCAAATAAAAATAGGACGTCAGCCCTGTCTTTTTCCCGAATCACTATTCCGAACAATAAGTTCGAGACGATTTCTGTAGCAACGACGATTTTTTTCACGAATATGAAGAAAACCTTCCCCAAAACCGTCGACGGTTTCAGTGGCACCCCGCCATAGACGTAGTTACAAAATCGTATGGAAATATGTTTAAATTACCCTGGCGGAAATCCCTTATGTGCTAATCCAAGAATCAGTCCACCGAGGCCAAGCAAATTTAAACATATTCCTTACCGATTTTTACCCGATATTACTTTCATCACTTTTAAACAACCAAAAGAAGCTAGCTTCGGCAAACCAAACCCCCTTGGCAAAACCTTACAAATTTGCATTAAATTCAGATTATCAGACAAGCAAACTTGTAGTTCATTGTCCATTCTTTACACACACTGTCTGAGATGGGTCATAGCCTATGTGTGCGGCCGGAGTACTAGAAAACTAACATCAAAGTAATAAAATGATTTAAGTACTGACCCCAGCGATGACTGTTGGTGCCAAAACTAGTATTGGTATTTCCTCCGCTGCCACCGCTTCGCCAACCAGTAACATCAGATCCGCTAATACTAGCGGTTACAACTGGACCATCTCCCGATCCGTCTTCGTTACGGGTTCGACGCCAGTTCTCCATGTTGCGGTGGTGACTGGAAAAGTCTTTTCGAGGACTTGAGCTTGGTGCTCCGTTCCAATCTAGACCCCCTGAGCCACTAGCAGAAGTGTTAGCAATTGCTGAATCTCCTGTCCCGTTACGGTCATTCCAACTTCGTTCGGCCTAGGTTAAAACACATTAGCAAGCAAAATACTTCCAGCTTCGATTCTTTACCTTAATTGATATACCCGACACGCCTTCATCATAAAGACCACCTGGCCGTTGGTATATAGGGTGATACACTGATTTTCCGCGTAATCGTCCTCGGTCGACTGTCCCACCGCGTCCAGTACCCCGAGAGGCAGTGCTAAATCCACCGGATGAGCGCTGCAACCAGGCAGGACGCGACTTTTTGCAAAGTTAGTAATAGCTTAAATTTTGGAAAACAAATCAAAAATATTTGACTTACGTTATTTACAAGAGGATTTTGGTTGTTGTCCTCCTCGGAGCTTGGAGTCAGGGCAAGTGGATATTGAACCTTCTCAACAAAAAGTTTTTTGAACGAAGGTAAAATTTGCGGCAACAAACAGTTCCGATCAAACAAGGACAGCATTTCCTCACGCCCATACCGATATTCTGGAAAAAGATTACGCGAAGCAGATGCTGTCGTGTTGTTGCCAAGGTTGTGTGCTGCAATTGAGCTGTTTGGTCCTCCAATACCAACGTTGTTAGTGCTTGGGGAGCCTGACGGCTCTGCTGACATATTGCGCAACCATTCCGGACCAAATTTCATCGAATCTGTCATTTTCAATAGCCTCTTGTTTAATTTATAATGCTGACGCTAGGTTCAAAGAATTAAGTACACAATTATTTTACCTATTTAATATCATATGTACGATAAACAAGTAAATAATTTTAGTTTATATTTGCATTATAATCAGAATAAATGCGAGTCAGCTTTTAAAATAGTTTGAGAATTTTCATATGTATGTACTTATGTATGCGCTTGTAAAGCTTATCAAATATATGGTAAGAGGCGCCGTAATTAACAGGCGGTCTCAGTGGTCAATTTATTATTCGCAAAAAGAAGTATTATGTACATTACATATACAAAAATCCTAGCAAATTATTGCCGAATAGACAGTAAAAAAAAAAGAATACCAAAAAGTATTAGAGTAATGCAACCTAACCTTAAAAATCAAACTGAACCTACATACAAACGCAATTTACATATGCATACTTATTTTAAATATGTAATTTATCAAGATGTTTTCATGTTTCATTATTTTTAATTCCAAAATCGTTCGACTCTAGAAAATTTTCACCAACAATGTACAAAAGCAAAAGCAGAAACATAAATAATATTTTAACAAATGCAGTTTCTGCATAAATACTTATGTACATATTTTTGTTTCAGCACTATGCATACTCGTGTGCGTTGAGTAAATCTAAGAAAGCATGCAGGGGTACGTCTATAGAGTACGAATTATTTAATAAAACGGCTGCAAAATACACCTTTCCGATGTTCGAACTCAACAAAAATAAGTACATTGAATTTTTTTTTTTTACTTACACGCTTAATTACTTAAAAATAATAAACACGCTTGTATAATTAGCAAAATACCAATGATAAGTATTAAAATAGAGCTCACGACTTATTAGGCAAATGTTACGAAAATCATGCCAATTTAATTATTTGAGACACAATTTTCAGGTAATTTTAACAAACTTTTATTTGTAGTTTATCCTTAAAAACTACAAAACTGCGTTTGTCTGGATATTGGGCTCCTATCGCCGCTTCTAATACAAATTAAGTTAAACAAATTACCGATTTTAAACAATTTTAAGATCAGTCTCAATTTTACGTCCACGCCACGTTATTTTTTTTGCTTTGTCAGCTGTGGTGGTTGGTCGTTAGATGGCGCTTGACGTTTAAAAGGTTGTAGTGGCGCTTTTTTCAAGCCGGCCGGGCGCAACATTTTCGCTTTATCGATTTGTGGCATTTGAAAAATTAAAACAGAGGACATCTGCTTCGTCGATTTTAATTGGAACTTACTTTAAAGCCCAGTCAGACTAAGGCCCACGATAAATAATTTTCATACAAAATTTGTACCAGCTATGAAGATCATGAAGTTAATCTTAAAGCCGCTTTAAATTTGTCGGTATTTTCGCTATCGATGTGTCATCGATAACAAATGATGTAGACCCGTTTCCATTTGACAGCGTCATGACGATGCGTTCTATCAGCTTCTCCGCTGAACGCAAAATCAAAACAAACAACACAATTAATTTAAACAACTTAAGGCAGGTTCTCATCTTGTAGGCCCAAACAAAGGCATTTAAAAAAAATTTTTTTTTGAGAATACTGTTAAAGGTACAATGCTGAAAATTAATAACGGACAAGAAAACACACTTGTTTAAGGAATACAATGTTTAAAATTGAATAAATAAAAGAAGTGGTGAAGGGCGTCCGTCAAATTCTGAATTTTTTTGAAAAGGTGTCCCGCTATCGGAAGTGATTCCGTCAAAACGCGTGATTTGAAACACAAAATCGAAACATACGTATATTCTGAATTGTATTATCTATTGAATGAACTACGAAAAAAAAAATAAAAACAACAAAAGTAATGAAGCTGTGAAAAAACTTTGCTTTTCGCATGTTTATTTTCACTTATTCTATTTAAAAAAAAAAAGTTTTCAATATTTTTGGCTGATTGTTGTTCATTTATTAGAAAAGATCCTAACGAACATTAAAAAAAAATGGTGACGATTAGTTCATCCCAGCGCCTTCAATCACTTCCGTAAAGTCCGATAACATGGTTCTGAGAAAAACGCGTCTGGGAAGACGTAGGGCGCGTGGAGTAAATCTTGCAACTTTGAGCTCCTGTAACTTACGAAGTACTTGGCATTCGAATATAAAATTTGTGGAACTTACTATTTAAAAGTTATACTCCGATTTATAAAATAAAAAAAAAAATTTTTCCACCCTCAAGGTGAGAACCTGCCTTAATATGAGTAAAACTTATCGCAGAGCAGAAAATGCATCACCTAAGGGTATTGAAAACACACACATTTTGAAACCAGCCCGAAAAACGAAAAAACCTAAAAAAACATATTTCTATATGGGTTTAAACTAAACTTGTCTGGACAATGAACAAAATTTAATGTTTTTTTTGTACACCTAAAATTAATTAGTAAAATTAATAAGTGTTGTTTACATGTTGAACTATTTTCCCAAGTCAAAAAAACTATCAAATCTTTTCTTAAAGTATAGAAAACCACCTAATTTAGCTTGATGGAAGAAGTGTAACGTCCGCAACGTAACGTCCGCAACAAAGTTAAATTAAGATTATTTTTATTAACGGAACTAGTTATTTTTCTTTTTTAAGCTGCATTGATATGGTCATACATTCCACTTCATTTTTAGTTATCTTATTTTTTTTGGTTAACTATTCTTAATTCGCTAATCAATGTGGAAATGCACATAAACCTCAAATTTTACTTCCAATTTTTGTAACGTCCGCAACAGAACTTTGCGCAAGCAACTGTTCAAAAACAGTTAACCTCTTGTTTTTAAATTAGTTTAAAAGTGCACTCAAGAAACTGCATATGGCAAAAATTTCAAAAATATACCCACGTCAACGGCAGCTGTGTCAATTCTAATAATCAAACTTGCATACAAATGTAACGTCCGCAACGCAGGATTAGCCCATATCCAGCGCTGCGCTGCAGGGGCAGACATCGTCACGGCGCGTTTGGCCATTCGTAGGTTATAAAACAAACAATTATTCTTATTGTTTATAATTTTATATTTCAATAGAATCAATATATGTAAGTCATTTTGGGAGATTGACGTCCTGCAAAATTCGGACAAGTTTTTCAAGGAATCCTTTAAATGATTGAAAGTCCTTTCAAGAGCTAGTAGGGCTCCTGTCTGGCCTTGGAAAAATAGTCTCCATGCCGCCCAACAGTTCCCTTGGAACTGGATAAGCAAATGGCTGTTGCCCATTACGCGCTTGGATCAGCTTCCAAAAACAGGACAATTGGAAGATTATTCGAAATATCAAAATATGCAAAATGCTTATTGAGTTCTGTCCTGAAGTCATATATTTTCGGGAATTCTCAAAAAAAAAAAAAAAAAAACATATTTACGGGAATTCTCAAAAAAAAAAAAACCCCGCAGTGCTTCTTTTTTTCCTCCCACGAAATAAACAATCTCTTAATACAAGGTTTTAAATAAAAAATCAAATAGATACTTCGATGTAAGCGCAATCCGTTTTATTTTCCCGCTTTTGTTAAACTTCAATCAGCTGTTCTGGGATACAATAGTCAGTAAAATATCAATAAAGTTATGCACCCCTCGTAAATACTGCACAAAAACACTGGTGAAGCAATTTTTCAGCCCTGCTGCAATAGCTGACGCTGGAAATTTCATCCCCCCTACAAACTGAACCAAATTTGGTCAATGTTACTTCTGGTGTTCCACTACTTCCATTACTTTTTATAAATTACTTTCAAGTAATTTTAAACTCTTCCATCCTCATGTATGCTGACGATGTAAAAATCTGTTTACCCTATTATGTGTGGTACTTGCACAGTTGGTGCCAAAATAATCTTTTTTTGAACCATTCAAAATGTAAAGTTATGACTTTTCACCGTTCCTCTCCGCATCTTGTCTCAGATTCCCTTGGAACTCATACCCTTGATCGAATTTCTGTGACAAATGACCTTGGTGTCTTAGCCTCTATAAAACGATGGTCTATAGAATTTGATGTCCCGTATACTACGAAGACTCTGTATGCATCGTTGGTGCGTGCGATTTTGGGGTATTGTTCTTTCGTTTGGAGCCAACAAGAGAACAACAGGTTATTATTGATTCTGTTCAAAAGCTTTTTATTTTTTGCATTGCGTAAGTTGAATTGGGACTCTGGTAGATTATTGCCACCTTACTGAAGTAGGCTACAATTAATTGACACGCCTTCTTTATATCATCGACGAATTTGTATCGGCGTTATGTTTGTTCATAAGCTTCTTCTTGGTTCGGTCCTTCAAGATTTACATGCACGTTTCGACCTTTGCGCTTACAAATATGTTGGTCTAACTTTGCTCAACATGAACCTTTTGTTCTTTGTAATAACTACAATACCTTGTCTGACATCCTGTCCCTTGAGGTAACTTTAAGTTCTTTACCGAGTAAAATTTAAAATTACATAAATTCTAACATGTAACTTTGTTATTTTTGTATACTGCATTTAATGCCTAATTGTTAGTTTTATTGATTTAGTCTAAAATAGCAGCCTATGGCTAAAATAAATAAAGAAATAAATAACAAAGCCTATTCACATAACAGCCATATTTGGAGGAACGATGAGAAGATGGTTAAAAAATGGAATTCCTGTTCACATTGCCACCATCTACCGTCAATGTGTTCTTCTTTCTTGTAACCAAAAGACGTAATCCATGTTTCAAATTAATTTACTTATTCAAACCTGATATTCATTGGCCTTCAATTTAGGAAAACATGTTCTAAAACTTAATAATTGTTTTGGTAAAATTTGCGCTCTCGGGTCAATCCGCAGTGTCCTCCGCTCCTTGGCCAGAGTGGAGGGCACTAATTTTGTTTCCGCTTGCTAGGTGGCTCTGCTCCAGCTCTCTGTGCGGATGTTGCTCCAGGAAATACCAAACTCCCGCTTATCCATCTTCATTGCCAACTTCTGGTAGACGAGTGCGAGTTCGCTCCTATCAAGTCCGAAGACTGCACTGGCACTTTACAAATTTTTGATTGGGAGGCCCCGTGTAAAAATATGTATATTGTCGAGAATGTAGAAATATGTGCCAGTGAAATGCGGCCATAATACTGTGTAATCACACTACGTTTACACTGTCCTGATCAGTGGTTGTTCTGGCTACTTCTGCCGAGTACGGTTCGTTCGTTCCTAAAAAAATAAATCCGTGTGCGTCAAATCGCCCTGCCCATTCTGAGAAGAGTTTGCTGTTTTTAGTAAATATTGTGCCTGATATTTTGGTAAAATTACACAGCCACACAAAAAAAAATTGTTGTCTGGAGGTGTCAACATTCGGGGTTTGCTGAATCCGAATTCGAGGTTCAAAAAACTCCAGCAGGTCAGGGTTCTGACATAACCTCAAAAAACCTCAGAAAAATTAAATCTTCTACTATATAAAAATAAGTCTGTTTTCTTGCTGACAATATAACTTCAGAACGCGCGAACCGATTTCCACGGTTTTGCATTCGTTGGAAAGGTCTCGGGCTCCGTAAGGTTTATAGCAAAAAAAATTAAGGAAAAGCGGGAAATTCTTTTTTTTACACACAGCGCCACCTCATGTACTACTAACAAATATTTTAAGTAGGCTCAGTTAATTTCATGTGGACCATCCTCCATCGCTGTTTCAACATTTTTTTTGTAATCATTGATATTAAAAGTTAAGGACCAATGTGGACCATCCTCTGCTAAAGAATTCGCGGTTTAAATTTTTTTTGTCATCATTGATATTAAAGGCAAAGGACCAATGTGGACCATCCTCTGCTGAAGAATTCGCGGCTTCAACTTTTTTTTTGTCATCATTGATATTAAAGGTAAAGGACCAATGTGGACCATCCTCTGCTGAAGAATTCGCGGCTTAAATTTTTTTTTTTTTTTTTTTTCGCGCGTAGTCCCACGGCCCACTTACCCGCCCAACCGACCGGGGGCGCAGCCGTGTATCGTACGGCACGATTCGCGAGAAGATAGACGCGAGTTATGAAAATATAGGCAAAAGTCCGAGGAAAAAGTAGGATCTAATTTTGTGCTAACGATATTAGTATAAGTCGTTTTAAGAGCGGCAGAGAGTCAGAATTTGAGATTATAGGATAAAGTCTATTATAGTCAGAACATAATACTCTGAAAGGCTCATGCAAGTCATAGTTAGATCTACAATGGTTTAATATTTAGGGTATATAATTTCTAGTTAATCTACTTGGCACAGAAAAGCTAAGCCGACCTACCAAGTCGGCGCTGTCAATATCACCACGAATAAGATTATAAATAAAAATAGTACCAAGCATCGTTCTACGGTTAGCTAGGGAGGGTAAATTAATTAAAAGTAATCTGCTAGAATAAGAAGGTAAGTTAAGGTTTGCATCCCAGTTGAGGCGCCGTAAAGCAAAAATTAAAAAGTTTTTCTGTACAGATTCAATGCGATCTATATGTACTCCGTATTGGGGACTCCAGACGGGAGACCCATACTCTAGAATCGGACGGACTAACGAAGTAAATAAGGTCTTAGTGACGTAGGGATCGTCAAATTCCTTCGACCATCTTTTAATGAAACCAAGCACTCCCCTGGCTTTATTAACCATGGACGAAATGTGATCAGTAAACTTAAGTTTTGGGTCCAAAAGGACGCCAAGATCGTCAACCATAATTATTCTATCCAAAGATTTCCCACTTAGTGAGTAAGTTGCCAGTTTTGGATTGACTCGGCAAAAAGTCATCAACTTGCACGTAGACCCGTTTAAATTTAGTAAATTATCACGGCACCAGCTTTGAAAATTATTTAGATCGGATTGTAAGTCAGAATGACTGGAAATATATTTAAAGCCCTTTATCACGAATGAGGTGAGCTCCAAAAGGTTAGTAGTTGTTGATCTTCTTTTCATAAATCCGTGTTGACTCGGAGATATTACTGACCTACAAAGGTGCTGCAAATGAGGAGTAATGACATTTTCGAAAAGTTTGGGGATAGCCGACAACTTAGAGATACCTCTATAATTGCTGGCATCCAATTTGTTACCTTTTTTGTGGAGAAGAATAACAAATGACTCCTTCCAAATAAGGGGAAATTGGGAGGTTTCTAAAGACAAGGTGAACAATTTGAGAAGGGGTTTGCACAGGGCTTCCGCGCAATTCCTAAGCACGCAGCCAGGAATTCCGTCGGGACCTGGAGAGTAAACAGGCTTAACACGTTGAAGGTCCAAAAATAAAGAGCTTTCGTTTATAGTAGGACTGAACCGGAGTCTTTATATTTCCTGTAAAGTCTGGACTTAACATTTCTTAGGTGTGACAACTCTTTACTAAACCAAGGTGGTTTACTGGAGATTGACGGATAGTACATCGGAACATAAGAATTAAAAAATGATTTAATTGCAGTATAAAAAATATTTATGGCATCAGCCATGTTATTGCATGAGTAGAGATCGGACCAATTGAAGCCAGAAATAAAGTAATTAAACCTAGAAAAGTCTGCCTTACGAAAACAATGTATTCGTTTAGTTGACTTTTCTGATTTTTCTTCTATCACGATACCCGTGTCGACTGTCACATCGAAAGTAGGATGATATGGATCTTCAGGTTGCGTAAGTGGTGGTACCCTGGATAGAAACACGGCTTCAGGATTCGAGACAAAGCACAAGTCCAGTAAGCGGCCTAGGGAGTTTCGAACATGGTTTACTTGACTCAAAGATATGTCAAGCAAGCCGTCAATAAAGTCATGTTGTGCAATAGGAAGTAAGACATTTGATTTTTCATCTGTGGACCACGTAGTTCCAGGTATGTTGAAATCACCTAGAACTAATAACTGATCCCTATCGGACAGCCTATTTGAAACGGACTGTATCACAGAAAGATGATTTAAGTATTCTTGGAGTTCAGAAGACGGCGGAACATAAGAGCAAGTGATATAAATAAATTTTCCCAGAAAGGTCAGCTTTATACAAATAAATTCAATATTATTAGATTTCTCAACACATACCTCTTCCGACGTGAAGAGTCCACGGCAATTAGGACTCCACCTCCCCGTTTGGAAGGACGGTCAAGCCTATATATTGTGTACTTACCGGGAAAAACTTCGGAGCTAAGAATCTCCGGCTTTAACCAGGTTTCTGTAAACACAATAACATGGGATGCAAATGAAAAGCTATCAGAATACAATTTAGTTAGCTTGCTACGCAAGCCTCTTGCATTTTGATAGGAAAGAAGAAGGTTTTTGGTTAGTTTTTTGAAGAAGAAGAAGAGGAAGATGGCACAATGGTCTGGCCACGACTGGGAAGTCTTATTCCCGTGGGCCCTTTCTTTTTTTTCATAGCTTCGAACTCCTTTACCACCAAATTGTCCGGCCAGAATTCGGCAGAACTTATGGTAGCAAAGTGCTCGATTGGGACAGTGATCTTGAAAGATGAAATATCCCTAGCATAAGAGAACTTAAATTTTTCCACCTTAACGTTTGCGGCTTTTATTTTGTCTTGTATATGAGACAGTACATCAGAAGATGTTTGATCAGGGGAAAGCCGAGAAACAAATATTTGTTTCTTTGGTGGAACCACTGAAAGAGCTTTAGGTGATGCAGATTGTGCGTCTGCAGAACCACCTATGCCCGGTAGTCCGGACTCAATATTTCCTTGTGGCGGTGTGTTAACTAGGTGTGGTGGTTTAACCAACTAAGAAACCACTACGGACAAATCGGAATTTTCAGGATCGCCTATTTGCATACACTCCGATGTGGATTGATCGGGTTCCGAATCTTTGTTTTTCTGCCGATCTAAGCAACATTTGAGCGGTTGCTGAGTTCGGCTGCTGATCCACGGTAGTGCTCTGCTGGTCACCTGACGGGGGCTGCGGGGTGTTCCCCTTTGGCCTACCACCAGCGGCTTTTTTGCGCTTTTGAGACTCCTCATATAGTTTTATACTATTAAATTGAGTGTCCAGAGCTTGGAGCAGATCATCTGCCTTGCGAAAACTATCTCTAGCTCCGGCAAAACAGGTGATCAGCCCCTTCAAGCCGCCTTTAGTTTGGCGCATGAACAATTTCATCTCGTTCGCAACCTCGAGACAGGCGTCACAACAGAACTGCAAATTTTTACCCTTAGGTCATCACTTGTTCGGCCAGTAAAACCAGCGCACTTGGTGTGCACCATTTTTTCACATAGCCAACAAGTCATTTTAGGCTGGTCAGCCTTGATTGCCTTCTGGCATTTTTTATCAACACAGACAAAAAATGTGTCCATAATTTTGACTAATCGGACTACTGTACCAAATGAAATGAAATCGAAACTTTTGAGCGAGCAGCTAAAATTACCGCAAGAGCGAGCGCAGATAACTACCCGATAAGAAGTTTCGATATAGAGAGCGAGATAAGGAGCGAGAGAGCGCAGTCAATGCAGTTGATGTGCATGCAAAAACAACAACGATTGGCCCTGCGTGGGACGGATAAAGCACAAAAGAAAGACAAAATAGAACGCAACAACAAAAACACAAGAGAAACTAAAAGTTTAAATTGATTAATTTATTGTTATCCACAGAATAGAATAGATTCACTCGCGAAGCGAACGGATTATAAAAGTTTATAAATTAATAAGGCGATTTATATGTTTTTCTATATTCCCACCGTTGGGTTTACACGACAAACAAATAAAAATCGGAGCGCGGAAAAAAACACGGCCGTTCACTTTGAAAGTACAGAGCGAATTTTGTTGTCATCATTGATAATAAAGGTTAAGGACCAATGTGGACCATCCTCTGCTGAAGAATTTGCGGTTTAAATTTTTTTTTGTCATCACTGATATGAAAAGTAAAGGACCAATGTGGACCATCCTCTGATGAAGAATTCGCGGTTTCAATTTTTTTTTGTTATCTACTATATAAAAATAAGTCGGTTTTCTTGCTGACGATATAACTTCAGAACGCACGAACCGATTTACACGGATTTGCATTCGTTGGAAAGGGCTCGGGCTTCGTAAGGTTTATAGCAAAGAAAATTCAGGACAAATTTCAACAGAACAGCGGGAAATTCTTTTTTTACATACAGCGCCACCTCATGTACTGTTTTAAGTAGGCTCAGTTTATTTCATGTGACGAACCGGTATTATGTTCTCTGTGAAATTGTGAACAAAATTTAAAAAAATAAGTTATTCGTAAAGGACCAATGTGTGTGGTTTGGCAAAGAGCATTTCAATGAAACGGATAATTTGCGGACACGTATAACGCTTTAATTCAGTTGTGTGTAAAACTGTCTAAGTCTTTGACCAGCAGGTTAAGAAGGGCAGTCACCCTTCCATCGTAAACTTCCTAATTCAGCATTAGAAGACTACCGGACAATCGGCCATACGCACATAGCTAGTGGCAGCTTCGTTAGATCACCATCATTAGTGAAATAGATTCACAACGACGGCTACACGGGACCACTCAGTGCATGAGACCTACCTACTAGTGTTGTGGCAATCTCTCCGTCCCACAGTGGGGTATTTTTTAAAAAGGGGGACTTAATTCAAAAATTGTTTTTTTTAATTTCAAATAAGTGAGTCATACCAATTAAAAAAATATGGAATTCTCCATCGAACCCTGTTTAAATTATAATTTTAGGTTTTACATGGTCGTCACTATGTACGTTCAAAGTTCAGATTTAGTTTTAGTTTTTTAGTTTTTTATTTTTTCGAATTGGTGCATTTTGCAGACGGCTATATCATAAACATTTTTCAAAGAATGTGTGTTTTTTTTTATTCCGTTACTTTGAACATTTTTTAAATTTTATGTTAAATTGTAAAAAATTGTAGTCTACAAAATTTATGGATTTTTTTGCTTTTTTTTTTTTTTTTTTTTTTGCTTTGCATTAGGTTGGCAAAAATCCTATAGCTGAACCCTACACGAGGGTGCCAACTGGTAATGGTGCTCCAGTGTCCCTCGGGACGGCACCAGCTAAGATCTGGGATTCGCAGACTGGGGCGGAGCTTTCTCCATAGCCATGCCACATGTTTCTGCGATCTCTTATCATGGCTAAGGTGAAGGGCTGGATCAAGGTGTCATGCGACCCGTGCCGATGATCAACCTGGCTGGGGGCCCTTTAAAAATAGCCCAGTCGCAAACGGAGCATCCGGACACCTGGCGCCCTCCGGATCAGCCAGCCTTACCTCCCGTAGCGCGGATCTCTGCGGGAGGTGGACCACCCTTTCTCCGCAGCTCGTGGGATTCAGAATGAACCATACAAAGAATAATAAATACAAGAAGGAGACCGGCACTCCCATAAATCCGGCGAGGACCGAGGGTCCAACGACAGAGGTTACTGAACCTAGAGTCAACCCAACGGCAGTCACTGCTACTGGAGGAATGACAGAGCTCACTGGAGCTAAGGTCAACTCCACCCCGGCGAGACAGCCAACTGGGCTCAATCGCCCCCTGGTCAGAGGCAAGGTGGTGACCGAAACCAACACCCCTGTCACCTTGAGCGACCAGCAAGGCGCTACCACAAGCGCAGCTGCAGCTCAGTCGGGTGCTGGGGTGAAGGGAAGGCCATCCACAAGCAAGGCCAAGATGGACAGGTACGGGGAGAGGAAATCCGCCGCGGCCATCCTTAAGCGACAGGCAACCAGCAACATCACCACCCCCTCAGTGGAGTGGTTGAAGAAAGTTGACTGGGCTAAGTCTGTGCTGCCTAATTTTGTGCTGGAGAGGCCGAAGGAGGATACCAAAAATCCTAAGCGGCAGCGATCACAGGAAAGTGCGGCTCAAAATGCCGCGAAAAAGATTCGCACGCACGTGCCCGTCGTGCCGAACAAAAGCTTCGCTGAAATGGCAAAGGACAAGATCCTCCTAGGAATCCTGGACCAAGGCGACGCTGAGGGCAGAATTCCAAGAAACCAGTGGAAGTGGGTTGAGGCAGCACTGGCTGTACAATGCTTCGAGGTGCTAGAAGCGGACCCTGGTCCCCCACCAATCTGCAAAGATGCAGGGTGGTACCAGGGTAACGTCAAGGTGATGGCGTGCGAAGGGGCTAGGTCGGCAGAGCTACTGAAAGCGGCCGTATCTAGACTAGGTGAGGTCTACCCGGGTGCCAAGCTGGTCGCTGTCGACTGGAAGGACGTCCCGAGTAGGCCAAGAGCCGTTATATGGGTCCCGTCCTCCTTTAAGGAGCCGGAGAAGATCCTGGCGATGTTGCAAAGATGCAACCCCAACCTGCCGTCCTCCGACTGGAAGGTGGCGAAGGTGGAGGAGACGCAGGGCCCCTTGCGTCAGGTGGTAATCATCCTTAATAAGGACTCCGCTGCACCCATTGATGCAATGCACGGAGAGCTAAACTTCGGTTTTAGCTCGGTGCGCATCAGGGTGTACAAGTCAGACACCAAGCAGAAGGACGAGCCTGGTGTTGAAGAAGTGCTGGCCACCGAGATGGAAGAGCCAGGCAGGGATGAGGAGGACTGCGAGTCGGTGATATCCGATGCATCCCTTCTCCAGGGCTTCAGCAAGCTGGGTCATGGGAGTACTGACTCCATGGGCGAAGTTTTCGCTGAGGACCTGGATGCTGACGCGACGGTGGTGGAGGCAAATCAGCACGATGTCTCTGAGAGTCGTGCAGATAAACCTCCACCATTGTAAAGCAGCCTCCGCTGCCCTCATGCTTCGTCTAGCGAGAGACGAAGCCGACCTGGTGCTGATCCAGGAACCCTGAATTGTATCCAATAGGATATGCGGACTCAGCACCCCTAAATACAAGCTACTCGTAGCTCAAGGAGAAGGTAAAACCCGTACTTGTATTTTAGCTAAAAGGCACCTTAGTGCATTTATGCTTTATAATTACAGCGATGCGGACACCACAGCGATAAGTCTGGAGCTCCAGGAAAGGTCGCTATGTGTGGTGTCAGCGTACCTGGCGTACGACATCATGGACCCAATACCGGGTCACAAGCTGAGGGAACTTGTAAAGGTTTGTGAAGATCGTGGCACTGGCCAATTGATCGGATGCGACGCAAATGCCCACCATGAGATGTGGGGCAGTACCAATACAAACGAGAGGGGTGAGTTACTTTTTGAATACCTTCTCTCCACCAACTAACTTATCTGCAATAGGGGAAACGACCCCACTTTTGTAATCAAGGACAGGGAGGAGGTCATAGACCTAACCCTTACCTCAAACTTCATGCATGACCAACTTATAGGGTGGAGTGTCTCTAAAGAACACTCCTTCTCAGATCACAAATATATCGACACAAAATTATGTGCGCCCAGTCCTGACCCAGTAACGTTCTCAAACCCCCGCAGAACCAACTGGCCAGCCTTCAAAAACAGACTGGCTAAGGCCCTACCAGCTCTTCCAGAGCAGATTCCTCCATCGGAGGAACATCTCACTTACCTCACGACAGCCTTCACTGAAGCCTGTAACAATGCATATAAAGCATCCTGTCCAGTAAGCAAGCCGAGAGGCAAATGGAGACCACCCTGGTGGAAACAAGAAATAGACAAGCTGAGGGTAGAATGTAGGAAACTCTTCAACAGAGCAAAAAGACTAAGTTGTGAACAGAACTGGTCAGAATACAAACACAGTCTAGCTCAATTCAAAAAGCTCACTAGGCAGGCAAAAAGAGAGGATTGGAGAAAATTCACTTCGGGAATTGAATCCTCTTCAGAAGCCGCAAGATTACGAAAGGTACTCTCAAAGTCATCCTCAAATCTGGGCTATCTCAAGAAACAGGACGACTCATGGACTTCTTCTAGCGAAGAAACACTTACACTATTACTAGATACGCATTTTCCAGGTAACACCTTAGGTCCCCACACAAGCGACCCTCAACCATGCCACTCGGTCAAAGTATTGGATGGCATCATGACTGAAACCAACATTAAATGGGCTATAAATAGCTTCGCTCCCTACAAATCTCCAGGTCCCGATGGGATATTTCCGGCACAATTGCAGCAAGGGGAAGATCTTGCTGTCCCTTGGCTAAAAGCCATCTTCACGAACATCATGGCGTTAGGCCATATTCCCCCTTCTTGGCTAACGTCCAAGGTAGTATTTATACCCAAGGCCGGCAAAGCCTCACACACAACACCGAAGGATCTCAGGCCAATAAGCCTGTCCTCATTCCTTCTGAAAACCTTGGAAAGATTGATAGGGCTATACCTAAGAACATCAATCAATCCCTCTCTGCTATCTGAATCTCAGCATGCATACCGTAAAGGCAAATCGACAGAAACAGCACTTCACTCTGTCATATCCAGTATAGAAAAATCCTTGCAAGACAAGGAATATACCCTAGCCGCCTTCTTGGACATAGAAGGAGCCTTCAATAACATCGACTCAAAGGCAATAACCAATGCTATGCTGAGCCTTGGAGTAGATGCTCAGTTGGTGAGATTAGTCACACAGCTGTTACTGAGCAGAAAAGTGACCTCTTCACTGGGAGCATCTACTCTGTGCAGGCATGTCAGCAGAGGTACTCCTCAAGGGGGGGGTACTCTCTCCGCTTCTATGGAACCTAGCAGTAAACACGCTGCTTCGAGACATAGAAGTTGGGGGGTGCAAGATTGTTGCTTATGCAGACGATGTGGTTGTCATGCTGCGGGGAAAATTTCCGCAAACCCTTTGTGACATTATGACAGTCAAACTAAGAAAACTGTCAAGATGGGCATCTGAAAGTGGGTTAAACGTAAACCCAAGTAAAACCGATCTTATTCTCTTCTCCAGGAAGTATAAGATCCCTAAGTTATCTGCCCCAAAACTAAATGATTCCGTTCAAGAGTTTAGCGACAGTGCAAAATACCTGGGGCTTGTACTAGACAAGAAACTGAACTGGAATCTCACTATAGCGGATAGAGTGCGTAAAGCCAACATTGCACTCTTCACCTGCAAAAAGGCAGTAGGCCTCAAATGGGGCATGTCCCCGTCTGTAGTTAGCTGGTTATACAGCGCCATAGTAAGACCCATCCTCCTGTATGGGGTATCCATTTGGTGGCCAGCGCTGCTGTACAGTTCCAAACTCAAGGCACTTAACAAGGTGCAAAGGGTAGCGCAACTATGCATGACAGGAGCTCTTAGAACAACCTCTAGTGAAGCGCTCAACGCTATTACTAGCATATCCCCAATTCTTCTGGTGGCAAAAGAAATCGCCACCATCACAGCACGACGTCTGAGAGACGCAAACTGCTGGACAATCCGTAAATACGGACACTCATCCATCCTACTAGAAGGCGCAAACATACAATTAACAGATTATTGCACACCCGTAGAACACACCTCTACAACGTTCAAAACAGCCTTCCCCTCTAGGGAGGACTGGGCGGCAAGCCCCTTTGGACAAAATGAATGTATAAATTTCTTCACAGACGGCTCCAAACTCGACAATCGAGTTGGAGGAGGAGTCTTCTGTGAACAACTTAGTATCAAAATACACTTCCGTCTTCCGGACCACTGCAGCGTTTTTCAGGCAGAGATTCTCGCCATTAGCGAGGCTCTCAGCTGCCTACGCCACTCTAGCCTTACAAACGGAGTAATTAACATTTACTCAGACAGTCAGGCAGCAATAAAGTCAATTCGTGCGCTATCTTCAAACTCGACGATAGTGAACAACTGCCGCAAATCTCTTCAAGAGATGGCACAGCAGTTCGTTATATCCCTAATCTGGGTGCCAGGGCACCAAAATATTGAGGGGAACGATATAGCTGATGAACTGGCCAGACGCGGCACTACCACAGTTCTCCTTCCAGACAAGGAGGACTTCCGTATGCCACTAGCCACTTTTAAGCTCAGGACAAGGGAGGGTTTTAGATCCCTTGTACAAGAAACATGGGATAATACCACTCACAGCAACATTAGTCGCCAAACATGGCCTAAGGTTGACGCCAAACGCACCAAAAGGCTTTTCACTCTACATCGCACACAGTGCACAGCTGTAATTAGAGCAATTACAGGCCACTGGCTCGTAGGAGCCCACGCATCCCGACTTAACGTCCTAAACAACGACTTCTGCAGAAGCTGCAAAATCGAGGAAGAAGTAGAATCAGTAGAGCACTTCTTCTGTTCCTGTGTGGCCCTTATCAGGCGCAGGAAAAAGTATATAGGAGAATATTTCCTTGACAATCTAGCTGAATTAGCAGCTGTTCCCCCGAAGAAAATAGCAGGTTTCATTAGAGAAACGGGCTGGGATTCTTTATAAATTCATGGTTTAAAGGGTACAAAAGATCCATGCGGTATCACAATGGGCCAGTGATGGCCTAAGTGGGCTGACCTTGTGTCAGCCGCCGCTCTAACCTAACCTAACCTTTGCATTAGGGATTGCAAAAAAATATCAAAATGATATTTGATACATCATAAAAATAATATCGATATATCACATATTTTTAATATATATATTTTTTTAAATTCTAATCTGCGTAAGCAATAACCACTAAACATTAACCCACATACGATCTTAAATTATATTTTTCTAATTTTTACTTTATATTAATTAATTAATGAAAGAAAACAATATTTTTTTTGCTTTCATAAAGTTTATTAATTTATTAAATTCAAATCAAATAGAAGAAAATTAAAGTTTCATTTGTGCTTAAAGATAAAAGTAAAGTAAAGTAATCAATAGCAAAATTTTTTAGCATGCTGGAGCTATTGCCGCTAGTTTTAATGTTTTTATCACAGATTGCATTTGGCTCATTTTTTACATCTGTATTTTTTCTTGTCACGATAAAGAGTGTGACCGCTTAAGGCAGGATTTAACCTTGTGGGTGGAAAAAAAAATGTTTATCTTATAAATCGGATGTATAATTCTTAAAGAGTATGTTCCACAATTTTTATGTCCGAATTCTTTGTAAGTTACAGGAGTTCTAAGTTGCACGGGTTACTCTAGGCGCCCTTCGTCGTCTGGGAAACAAACGCGTTATTCTCAGAACCACATTTTTAGACCTAACGGAATCGTCACCAATTTTTTTTAAATTGTTCGTTAGGGTATTTTCTAATATATGAACTACGATCAGCCAAAAATATTGAAAACTTAAAAAAAAATAGTCAACAAAAACATGCGAAAATCATACTTTATTTTTAAAGCTTCATAACTTTTGTAATTTTTTTTCATGATCGTAGTTTATTCAATAGATAAAACGGTTCAGATTCAGAATGTGTTTTGGTTTTGTGTTTCAGAATACGCGTTTTGACGGAATCACTTCCGGTAGCGGGACAGCTTTGATGGACTCCCCCTTCCCCACTATTTTTGTTTATTCAATTTAAAGAATAAATAAATGTGTTTCCTTATCCGTTATAAATTTTAAGCATTGTACCTTTAACCGTTTTCTCCAAAAATATTTTTTTTTTGACATGTGCTATTTTTTGGGCCTACAAGGGCAGAACCTGCCTTAAAAATATCAAAAAAATTTGCAAAATAAATCGATGATATTTGATATCTGCTAAAAAAATATTACGATAAAAATATTTATTTTTTCGCAAAAAATATCGATATATTCGGGGGTGCCACAGAAACCGTTCCACCCGAAGTAGGTTGGAATTTACAAAGAGAAGTGGTTGGATATTCGGTTGGAATTTGGGTGGAACGGTTTCTGTGGCACCCCCGATTGATATATTTTCGACATCCCTACTTTGCATGGACATATAGTTGAGCCATACGCGTCCTTACGCGATCTTTTTTTTTTTTTTTTTAATTATACTGTAAAGTGTCACTAATATGTTTACAAAGTATGGTCCTGCGATTTTGTGGATTAGCGAGGTATTTGATATCAAAGTTGTAAACATGGAAGGAAAAAACTGTTTTTTTTTTTGTGAGAGTCAACGGCTAAAGAGAACTTTTTTTGTTTGATAAGTTAAATATAAAACGTCAATTTCTTCTTAGTTAAATAAAATAAAACTCTAAGCCTTATCCAAAAATACCTTTTTATTTGCGATACTCGAAGACACAGACTTCTTTAAGCAAAGCGCAGATCAAGTTTGTTTCAAAACCTGACCACGCCCCTTTTTACGCCCACAAACCGCGAAACTCTGTGGTGTCCACATTTTTAATGCTAGAGAAAAATGTCCTTTATAAATGTTGTTTGTATTGAAAATATCTACCCAAATATCTAAATAATTTTAAAATCTGACCATTTTCAAGAAATTGTGTATACAAGTGCGTTGAAAATTTTTATTGCGCTCGAAAGTAGGCTACACTTTTTGGAAGAGGGCTAGCTAGCTGTAGCTTTTAGAGAGGGCAATGAGTATCGCAACCCGACTATAGCGTTCTTTCTTGTTTTTAGTTTAATTTAATAAACTTAATACAAGAAAAATATAAGGCAGAGTCTATTTAGCCTTTGTGAATTAAGTCCCAATTGTTTTATATATACCCCACTGTGCGTCGTGCTGTTTATTAAACAGATTTATTGGCGCTCAACATAAGAAATACCCATCGCAATAAACTTGGGGAACAATGTAAACGAGCAATTCCGTACATACAGTGCCGCACCAAGTGCAAGTGCCAGTCTAATGCAGCATATTTTTGATGAAAGTCTTTTTTACATGTATAAAGTAAACATTTCTTTATTCAAAGCCACAGTTTTTTTGCATTTTTATTTTATGTTCTTAAAACTGTTTGAACTTTAAAAGAAAATTACCTTATTTGTGCTTTTCAAGTGCTTTTTTTTTTTCAAAACTTTACCGATTCGGCTCATATTTTCAGCAAAATAAAGGTTATCTGTACGCCCCAAATGGCGGAGGGAAAAATGTTCAAGCTTAAATCGGCGCAGGACCTTTATTTTAAGCTAAAATGATCCTTTTTCGACCAAACACTAGGTGTACAATTTAAACCTACCGAATCTCAGCGGAAAATACTTGTTCTTTTGCACTATCAAGGCAAATCGTCCTCGGGTATTATAAAAATCAAGCCCAGAAGCCATTAATAACTTCATCGTTTCAAAATGCAAGGTATGCAGGGTAACCCAAGGCTTTGAGGGTCAGAAAACGCAACAAAAACTTTAAAAAAAAACCAAAATTTGAAAATCTCATTGATAACACATCGCAGCTAATGTTAGAAAGGATTTTGGCAAGGATATTCGTCCCTCAGCGGGGTTAGACACTATGCAAAAGGCTAACTACAAAGGCCGTAGTACCAGAAAAATAGCATTGATTTCAATAGTACATTCCATCGACACTCCGCCGATCACGCGGGCAATATACGCACCAGGATGGCTGGTTCACAGCTCCTTCTTTAATACGAAGTTACACGGCCATAGCAAAACTAATACCAGTAAAGAGACTTTTCGACAGCTATTCCTAGCTGAAAGCCATGTCTATAACGACAGAAAGTGGCTCTTCACAGACGGAACCTTACGGGACAACATAGCTGCCTTTGCAGTAGTCGACTCTAACAACGTCATACAGTCCTGCGGCATTTTACCCGACCATTCCACGGTATTCACAGCCGAAGCTCACGCCATCCTAAACGCGTGCAAAGTAGCCAAATCGAGCAGAGAGCGTCACGTGATTTTCACGGACAGTCTCTCAACAATTACTGCTATTCAGAATCTCAACTCTAAAAACCACATTATTTCAATCATTCGCGGCTTACTTACCAAAAAACACGGACACATAACTCTATTCTGGGTACCCAGCCACACTGGTATAGAAGGAAACGAAAATGGAGACGAAGCGGCCCAGTATGCCTCTTTGGCGCCTATTGTAAAAACACCACCTTTAGAAGGATCCAGCTTAAAACGTAAAATATCGAATCATATAAAACAATTAAGATCAGCCAATTATACACCCTTCAATCATTGGTACAAGCAATTCAACAGCGAACCCTGTGGCATAAAGATACCACCCAACATAACCAAGCCCAAATGGTCTGTGTTCATTCGCCTACGAATAGGACACACCCTACTTACGCATGAACATTTTTTGGTAAAGTCCATCTCGCCTTCTTGTACCTGCGGCGGCAGCCTTACAGTCGCACACATAATTACTGACTGCCCAGAACTTGACAACATCAGAGCCCGAACATTTAATACCATAACACCCATCCTAGCTCTTACTATCCCCACAACAGAAAATATTAATAAAATCTACGAATTTGTAAAACAAATAAACTTAGCACATAAAATTTAAAAATAATCAAACAGAGTCGAAGGTCTTAGTCACTAGCACTCAAATGTACACAGATACCCATTAGATTTAGTATTACATATTATATCTAATTTTCTAAAATAAAAATAAAATAAATAAAAATATATTATTAAAACATATAAGTATTGGCGACAATTTGTGATTACGAGCTATTGATTATTGTGTGTTGTTTGCATTTCCTATATTTTATTTCTTTTGAATAAATATTCTGGTGCCAAAACTATCGCCAACATAACAACTATACAAAAAATACAATTTTAAATATCCCAGCCGATGCGCGAAAGCCCTGCTGGAAAACAAGTTATCAGTGCATATATAAACTTATTGATCTTAGTGCTTGACAACGTCTCATTGCTTTGTTAATATTGTGTGCATTTAATTCGGCCTTTATATGTTTTTGTCTCTTTGTTTACATTCGAATTCTTTGCATTAGCCCCGCAACACTCTTGAATTTTTTTTATCGCCTCCCCACTCCACTCCACTCTACGGCGACGTTTGCTTCGCAACTTTATTAAGGGGAAACATCTGAGTAACTGAAAAAAAAATCGGATTTTCTGAAATTTTTTTTGGGTAAATGAAAAAGCCAATCGAAAATTTGTAAAGAAGGTTTTATAATATTAGGTGCGAAGCACAAAATAAATTTTTTTTTGAATAAATCTAAAACAAAATGGCGGCTGTGCAGCATTTTCTCAAAACCACTTTTTTGAGTTGGTCGAGTAGAAAACTCGCACAAATCTTTACCGATCGATCTGAAATTTTGACAGTATATTCAAAATACCTATGTCTATCGACACACGTTGTAACGAACTGTTTTGTACGTTCCGCTCGCGACAGAGTTGTGCGGCTAGCTCAGTATTTTGTAGGTTCGTCCCACCAAATTTGTATAACGTGACCGCCCTTGACCAAATGTAAACACATATAACTTCGGGTATATTACTTCACTTTTATTCTTCGTATTTCACAATTCAATATTTGATTCTGTTGGTCCGCCTGTTGCGCGGCGTACCTCCTCGGTGCTGTACTTGGGTTGCTCCTGCGACAACACCTTTGACAATCCGCCGGGTAGACGGTTCAGGGATGTTGCTGGTGTGTGTCCTGGTGCACGTCCGGCGATTGCCCGGTTAACGCCTGATTAGACGCCTGGTTAACGCCCGGTTAACGCCTGGTTAGATTTTCGGTTTTGTACGCCAAGATCAAACACCAGGTTAAACGCCATGTTAAACGCCAGGTTAACGCCAAGATATTCGCCGGACCACGCACTTCACTTTCCTTGCCAAAACTCGCACTCCCTATCCGTTTGCTAATCACTGATCCGGGATCCTTCGCCGGTATCCTTGATCGTAGTCCTTGCACGCTCGTGTCCTTCGCCGACTGACTCGCGTACCCGCACTCGCTTTGACTCTCGCACTTGACTGTCCTGCTTGCAGCGCGCCTCCGCCTTATATAGGCATTCCGTGTCCCGTTAGCCTCGCTGTCTCTGCCCTTGGGTCCAATGTCCACTGCGGTCACGCCACGGGGTCCAAAGTCCGCCGACATCACGCCACCGGGTCCAAGGTCCATCGAAGTCCCGTTATTTCACGGTGTCTCCTCTTCGCCATGTCCGTGGCTGTTGCTAGGCGCCCTACAACGGTACACCTCCTTCGTTGTTGCCAAGCGCATCTCCTACGCTGCCCCTTGTGAGGATTTCCAACTCCTCACAACGTAGGATTTTTTCGATATATTGATTTTTTGCAAAATGGTGAGTGATTGAAAAAAATTACAATTTTCACGAAAAAAACGTCACAAAACTGTTGATAAAAAAAAGTAAGCAATATAAAAAAAAATTCTACGTGTGTCGATAGACATAGGTATTTTGAATATACTGCTAAAATTTCAGATCGATCGGTTAAGATTTGTGCGAGTTTTCTACTCGGCCAACTCAAAAAAAGTGGTTTCGAGAAAAACGCGTTTAAACACAAAAGGTTCCATGGGATATACCTGTGAGGCATCGCCGCAGAATGGAAAATTTCGACACTTAGACACTTTTGCTGGACTCTATCTTTTGGTATGTTATTTTTAAGACCATAAAGAATTATTTAACCGAAAAAAAAAATTTTCGATTTATAAAAAAAGTTACTCAGATGTCCCCCCTTAAGCTTCGCTTCTCCGTTTGTCATGGCGGCGGATCAGCCCCCGCAGTCCCTCGACTGTAGCAGTTGTTTGTGAGTGTATTACTGCATGAGCATGCATTTCTTGGGCAACGGGACTAAACATAGCTCCACATGAGCTCCCCATTCTCATCCCCAATAATAAACAATTCGCTAGCGACTCAGAGTCCGATTGTGAGGGGCATTCAATTACTTCCACGCCAGAACGGGAGCCCGCAAATTTCCCTACAGTAGGAAACATGGCTTTAAATCTAGAACAGCTTAAAGTTGTAGTTCAGGCTTCCATTGCCCACGCCATAGCGCAAAAGGCCGGCGAAGACCAGCGCAGGGAAAATTAATTGCACGAAGCTATTAAAAATATGGCCACCAAGGTGGAGGCAGTCCGAATTGCACCCGCCTAGGCAGAAGCCCCTCAGATTAAGGCCTATGAATATATAGATATGATAGGCAATTTCGAATGTAATGAGCCACTGGACGCCGTTAAGCGCCTGCCCGAGTTTGCGGGAACAAAAGAGACATACGTCTCCTGGCGGCAAGCGGCAGTGGCAACATACTTTATATTCAGGGGTTACGTAAATAGCTCACGCCATTATCAGGCGGTTATTATTTTTAAGAGTAAAATAAGAGGCCCTGCCGATGCTGTGCTATCCTCGTTCGGCACTGTATTAAATTTTGATGCGATCATTAATCGACTCGATTTCACATTCAATGACAAGCGGCCGATTCACGTCATCGAGCAGGATATGGGCACTCTCATGACAAGGTTAAAAAAAAAATCACCTTGCTCACTAACAAAGCCACTCTGTCGTGCGAAGCGTCGGCGGCAAAGGTTTTACGAGACAAATTCCGGGATGATGCACTCCGCGTATTTACTTCGGGTCTTAAACGCAGTCTCACTGATGTCCTCTTCTCGGCAAAGCCGAAGGACATTTAATCTGCGCTTGCATTTGCTCAATAAGCGAAATCGAACTGCGAGAGGTACTCATTCGCAACTTCGAAGAGGATAGAGACAGGATGCAATTTCCAAAGGCGCAAGAACGCCAACAAGCCCCCCCTCAAATAAACACCCAAGTAAGTGCTGGGAAAAATCAGTACTTCACTAAACAAGACAAGGCGCAGATACACCCTGCTCCACGCAGCGATAGGTATCGTGGAAACACACGGGAACCCATGGAGGTTGACCCGTCACTGTCCAAGATGTTAAAGCCATTCCAGGCCCCGGCCTACCAGAATAGAAAGCCGGCTACGTCCGATCGATCAAGCCCACAGAAGAAGCACGTTGGCAAAGCGCGGCACTTCCGATGAAACTTACACCACCGCGGCTTCTAGTGCGGTACAAGAAATTAATGACGACGCCATTTGCGAGTACAACTCGGACGCCATTCATTTTTTAGGGGAAAATCCATGATACCTGTTATCAGACAAAGAGTAGCGGAGATTGATAGGAAGCTTCTCGTTGACACGGGCGCGTCAAAAATTGCATCCGACCATAGAAAAGATTGAAAGGCGTCCGCTTAGTAGAATCTCCGTTTAGAATTCATTCCATTCATGGCGTCACCACTTTTACGAAGAAATGCTTCGAGTCACTTTTTAACTTGAAGGGCACGTTCTTTTTTTACCTGACTTGTCCTCCTTTGATGCTATTACCGGTCTCGACCTGTTAAAACAGGCGGAGCATAACTTTGGTTAGCTTCTGGACACCTCATGGGGCACCGAAGTAGAGAAAATTTATTTTTACTCGTGCCCCGATGTCAACATTACTGACAAAGATTGCTCGGATGCACCACTTTTGGCCAGAGATATTTTTTTGAAAATGCTCAGCGACAGGAAAAAATGCCTTCGCAGACTCTAATGAGGCCCTACCTTATAATACGTCGGTGGTAGGCCACCATCAGAACTGTAAATGAGGAGCCCATTTATGCCAAACTCTACACATACCCAATGGGAACAACTGATTTTGTCAATGGCGAAATTCAAGATCTGCTAAAGAATGGCATTATTCAAAAGCCGAAATCCCCCTACAATAACCCAATGTGGGTAGAAGATAAAAAGAGCATCGACAAATCCGGCATACGGAAAATGCGTTTGGTGTTGGACTTTCGCAAACTGAACGAGAGAACAATACCTGACCGATACCACATGCCAAACATCACGATGATATTAGGAAACTTAGCAAGGCCAAGTATTTCACAACGCTGGACTTGAAGTTCGGCTATCATCAGATTACACTGGCAGAACGCGACCGTGAAAAAACTTCCTTTTCCGTAAACGGAGGAAAGTACGAATTTTGCAGACTGCCTTTTGGATTAAAAAAGCTGCCAGCATTTTCCGAAAAACAATTGACAATATACTGCGAGGGGTATCAACGCAAAAGTCACGGTTTTTCAAAAAAAGTGTTAGCTTTTTGGGGTTAGTAGTCACCAACAACAGGACCACTACGGACCCAGAAAAAATCAAGGGCATTCAGGAATTCCCAGAGCCTAAGAACATGTTATAGATGCTTTATTAAAGATTTTGCGTCAATAGCTAGACCCATTTCAGACATTTTGAAGGGGGAACACGGAAGTGTCAGTAGACACAGATCCAAGAATATCCAGGTGCAGTTCAGCGAGCCGCAACGGCTAGCTTTCCAGAAGCTGCGTAACATTCTGTCTTCCGAGGATGTCATCCTCAGGTACCCTGACTACAAGAAGGCATTTGATCTAACGACAGGTGCCTCAGCGTGCGGCATTGGCGCAGTACTATCCCAGAAGGGACGACCTATAACTATGATCTCGAGAACCTCAAAGGAAAGGGTGGTTTACTACGCTACCAACGAAAGAGAGCTGTTAGCCATAGATTGGTCGCTGGTCAGATTGCGTAATTATTTATATGCAGTCATAGATATAAACATCTTCACTGATCACCAACCTTTGAACTTCGCAGTGTCGGAATCCAATCCAAATGCAAAAATAAAAGGTGGAAAGCTCGAGTTGACGAGTCCGGCGCTAACATTTTTTACAAGCCCGGCAAGGGGAACATCATTGCGGATGCCTTTTCAGGACAACAACTCAACGTTGTAGGGGAGGAAAAAGCTTATTCATGCGCGGCCACAATTCACAGTGAGCTGTCGCTCACCCACACAATTGAAACTACAGACAAGCCATTGAATTGCTTTTAGAACCAAATCTGGAGAAACATGCTTTCCGTCAAAACACAGCTTCGTACTCTTTGGAAACAAGATACGGCATAACATTGACTTCACATGCAAGGAGTCATTGCTTGAGGAGCTCGCGGACATTATTATTCCTAAAGGCGTAAACGCCATTCATTGCGATTTGCACACGTTAGCGATGATACAGAATGAGTTGGTTCGGCAATTCCCAGCCATTAAATTTTGGCATTGCAAAAACCGTATTACGGATATTTTTGCAGTCGCTGAGAGGCGAGAAGTCCTCACTGTTGAGCACAATGGGCGCACAGATTGGTCCAGGAAAATGTGAAGCAGGCGCTCTCAGAGTACTACTTCCCGAAAATGGCCAAGTTAGCGAGTGAAATCGTTGCTAACTGAAGCATGAGCTTGGTGAAACGCCAGCCCCGTCTCATGTAGGGGAAATGCTACGTATAGACATTTTCTCCACGGACAAAACATATTTCCTTACGTGCGTTGACGAATTCTCGAAAGTTGCCAATCCCCTCTAGAACTATAGAGGATCTCAAACAGGCACTTCTGCAGCTTCTGAATGTTTTCCCTAAAGCCAAGGTCATCTATTGCGACAATAAACCATCGTTGAACTCGCACACCATTTTGACCATGCTGGAAAACCATTTCGGCGATAGCAGCTCGAATACACCGCCCCTCCACAGTGCCTCAAACGGACAAGTTGAGCGTTTCCATAGCATTCTAGTAGAGCTTGCTAGATGCCTTAAAATTGACAAAGGTATTAGCGACACCGTTGAGCTTGTTTTGCTGGCCACTGCCAGATACAACAAATCTATCCATTCGGTCATCGACAAGATGCCAGCCGACGTGGTTCAAGCACAATTAAGGGGAGGGCGGTGCATAAAGACAACCTTAGGTAGGCCAAGCATAATCATGTTATCATTCGACAGGTAAAATTTTGATATTTATTATTCTTATCCATGGCCACTTGGCGTAACTTTTTATTTAATTTTTGTGCTTTGGTGGTGGGCTAACCCGTTTATAATAAACATTACAATATATTCAAGTTACAGGTTTTATCCATACCCCTGCTATTCCTTTTGAGCATAACATTGGCACACGTCACAGACTACTCACAAGCTAAATACATTCCAATCGTTGATGGTCAATTTTAGTATGGGAAGAATTCGCATTTATAAAACACTCAGCGAATTTCTTAGAATATAGGCGCGTAGTGGAGAAAACTGATGGCATGACCAGCACGTTCCCCCAATCACACAAGCGAAAACTCTTGAGCGTTGATGTCGCTCACCTATGCGACTTACTCAACTCATTGGGCATCGATCATAGCGTAGCTAGAAGCTAAGACTTCCTAGGGACGGCGTTGAAGGTAGTGGCGGGGACGCCAGACGCAGAAGATTTCGAAAAAATTAAATTTAATGAATTTCAATTAATCAATGCAAACAATAGGCAAGTAAACATCAATAACAAAGATCAAGACCAAATCAACAGAATTTCCACCACTGTCAATCAACTTCTGAGTGACTATTTCATAGAAACCATACTATTAAATGGGGAATTAACAATTTTTCCTAGGTCAGGGCGGTTTTCATCATTAAATCGTTGGTTTTACACAGCAAAATAGTTGTATAATAAAAAAAAATGACAATTTTGGTCAAGCGTTTTGTTCGTAATGCGAATGGGTACATGGTTTGACTCCACTTTTTGCTAAGTTTGTTTATGGTTGGTAATTTAGTTGTATAGTTTATTATTATTTAGTTTATGGTTATTTTGTTTATTATTATTTAGTTTGTTATATTACACAGGCCGACAAAATTTTGTTGACTGAATGATGGTAGCCGATTCTTATAGGATTTTCGCCGTAGAATCCGATTCTGACCTTGAAAATATCCGATTGGCTCTAGTTTTCGAGCAACATGAGGTTAAAGGTGCCAAAAACTGCTTTTTTTACACTTTTTGAACAGCTATAAATGGAAAAAGCGATGAAAGAAAATGGCCTATATAGGAATAAAAGAAAGCTTAGACATTACTCTTTAATATCCAATATAAAAAAAAATATTGGATCGGGATTGAATCGGATACCATCATTTAGTCAACATGAAGTTGTCGAAATTTTGTCGGCCTGTGTTATTGTTATATATGCTATAAAGAATTTTAATTAATAATTTTACATCGCATATTAAATTAGAATATATACTTACAAATTCACCTTGTCAACACCAGGAAGTGAACCAGGAACCCAATTGTCGGAGGCGCGCGCTCTAACTTTTAGGCTACAGTCGCATGATATGCTACTGCGCGTTAGTGAGCGTTTTGTTATATTTTTATTTGAGTGAGAATTCAAAAGACTTCAAAGACCCTTTTACCGTGTTAATTTATTTTTTCTTGAAATAGTGTTATTATTTTATGAATAATAAATGGAACACTATATTATACTAAAAAAAAAAACATTTTAGCAAAAAATATTCTTTAAAATAGCGTGGCTCGAACCCACGGCCCACAGGTTGCTGAGCTAATGTTCTACCACTCAGCCACACACCCAACATTTTTCGGATGGCGAAAGGTTTTGATGATAAATATTATAATAGTTCACTTACTATATTGGAATAGTAGGGGAGAAGTGGGGGTTGCGGGCATGGGGGGGTTTTGGGCACCCCTACGTATCTTTTCACAAAATGAAGATTGACTTTTTTTGGTAATGTCATTCGCAAGCAATTACCTTATGTATGATTTATGCCAAATATCAAAGTAAACGAACGCGTTTGCTTTTTGAAATGAACGAATTGGTTTTTTTGTGCTTGGAAAAGGTGGTGAAGTTTTTTTCAAAGATTTTCAATAGTGTATTAATTAAAGTGAATCGATTAAGAAGGTAAGTGTAATGCATTTTTATTTAGTCAAAGTATTATACTAAATGGAACAATATCGATTTGAACCAAACAAATTTATGCAAACGCATTTTTTAATTACTTCTTAAAATGTCTGCTAAAGTTGGTTGTGGGCACCAAAATTGGGGGGGTTGTGGGCACCCGTTTTTTCTTGGCAAATTTTTTTATAACCTACATATTCTTGTAAAATTGTTTTCAAAATTTGTTTGGAACCCTCTAGAACATTCTTGTAGAAATCTTAGGCTCTTGGAAAAGGATCCTCTCCCGCTGAGAGGGATTATCACCAAGATATGTAATTTTGCGTTCGAGCTTTTCGTCTGAAATGTGTTGACATGCGGGCCAGTTATTACACATGTCAAAATTGTGTTTCCGACGATGAATAACGCCTATGTACCTAGTCTTTGAAATAAATAAATTGTCATTTTGTTGATATTGGTTGCGGTTTTTTTTCCATATTTTTCCATTTGCAGCATTTTTTCACAGGGTGCCCACAACCCCCAAAAAAAATTTTAGCTGAAAATTACGGTTTTACAAAAGTCCATATGAAATTTTTTCGCATGACGAAATCAAGTATGTTTCTTCATAATTAGTTAGTTTAGGTCTCTAGCTTTACACAGATACCCATATGGGCTAATCCTGCGTTGCGGACGTTACATTTGTACGCAAATTTGATTGTTAAAATTGACACAGCTGCCGTTGACGTGGGTATATTTTCATGAAATATTTGCCATATGCAGTTTCTTGAGTGCACTTTTAAACTTATTTAAAAACAAGAGGTTGACTGTGTTTGAAAGAAAGTTATGCTTGCTCAAAGTTCCGTTGCGGACGTTACAAAAAATGAAAGTTAAATTTGAGGTTTGTGTGCATTTCCACATTTATTAGCGAATTAAGAATAGTAAACCAAAAAAGTAAGATAACTAATAGTGAAGTGGAATGTATGACCATATCAATGCAGCTTAAAAAAGAAAGATAACTAGTTCCGTTAATAAAAATAATCTTAATTTAAATTTGTTGCGGACGTTACGTTGCGGACGTTACACTTCTTCCATCAAGCTAAATAAGGTGATTATCTATACTTTTAGCCACGATTTGATAGTTTTTTTGACTTGAGAAAATAGTATAATATGTAAACGACACTTTGTGAACAAAATGTTATCACACATTGTCATTCTAATAGGAGAAAATGACAAATGAATACAGGTCTAAAAAACAGACAAAAATACCAAAAAAAAAATACTTTTTGCTAATATTAATTAGTTGTACCAAAAAAAATATTAAATTTTTTTGTCCATTGCTTAGATAAGTTTAATTCCTATGATTTAGGAAAAAAAATTGACAAAAAACCATATAGAAATATGTTTTTTTTTAGCTTTTTTCGTTTTTCGGGCTGGTTTCAAAATTCTCGGATTAGCCCATATGTCTAAATAATATGCACTAGTTCGGTAATTATAAGCCAAAAACAAAACTATGCCCACAACCCCCACTTCTCCCCTACTTATTGCAACAACAAAATACTTGAGATAAATAAAAATGAGTTTTTTTTACTATTTTAATTGTGGAAATGGAGAATGGACAACAAATGGAAAAACAACAAAATACATAAGAAAACTTAAAATATTTGTATTATTATTTTTATAGTAGTTTTACCACAAATTTGGTCAGAAGGTAAAACAACAAAATACACAAAAAAACCTAAAATATTTTTCTTATTATTTTAATAGTACTTTTACTATAAATTTAGCAAAATGGAAAAACAACAAAATACACAAGAACACTGACAATATTTGTCTTATTATTTTAATAGTAGTTTTCCTATAAATCTGGCCAGAAGGAAAAACAACAAAATACACAAGAAAACTTAAAATATTTTTTTACTATTTTAACAGTAGTTTCACTATAGGCTTGGCCAGAAAATTATAAACAAAAATACTCCAAAATTTATTGCATAGTAACGTAACATTTTTTCTAGCCAAGAAAGCAAAAACAAAATACATGAAAAATTGTAGAATAGTGAAGTTACAATTTTTTTATGTTAGACTTGGACAAAAAACCAACAACAAAATACATGAAAAATAAAAAAATTGTAAAGTAACAATTATTTTAGGTTTACTTTACATAGTTTATTTTTTTGTGTGTAAAGAATCTCAAGTTGACACGGGACACCTATATGAGATGTTGTTAACTCGAAATAGGATGATTGCAATGGATTTGCAAAATGTAGTGCTCGCAGAAGCTCTTGTTTAAGTCAATATCGTTAGCCCTAGCATACTATGGAAGAGGCCACCGAGACCTCAATCAAGGATATATTGTCCGTTGCGTCCGTTAAAATCCTACAATCCGTTTACATTTTGCAGTGTATCAAATTTCTTAAAATCAAGCCAGCCTGTAGTAAAATCACAATTTTCCCCGTGTCGCATCGCGACACGATACTCAGGCAGAAAGATGGTGTAGTAGCGGAGTGTAACGGAGAGTACCACACGGTAAAGAACTGCTCCATCCACCAGGGGTTACATTTTGCCAGCTGGCGCTTAGAAGAACGTGCGCCCAGGAGCTCCACGCTGCATCCCGTTACTTATGTTGACGAAGGGATCATCATTGTAAACGATCGTCCGGCTCACGTGATTGTGGACAATGGCACATACGTCCATACGCGAGGTACCTACCTCATCACCTATACCGAATGTGCCACTGTCAACGAAACCCGATTTGTCAATCATGACACAGCCCAAAAGAAGAAAAGGTTCGGGGAGGAGGTCATCAACTATCGGTCACATCAAGTGGTACTAATTGCAGGAGCAATATGCTGCGCGCTGATCTGCGTCGGCTTTAGCTATCGGCGGGTCACCCGGGCCAGGAAAACTGCGGCCCATTTCAGAGAAGTGATTGCCCAAAACGGTCGGCCGAGAGCAGCCTCATTCCTGAGGGGGGAGTAGTTAACTAAGTTAACCGGGCGACGGCGATGACCGATAGCCCGACATATTGCATTAGAAAAACTGCTGACACAGCGTCTGGCCGGATGCCCATGCATAGCCGGCAAACACAGCATATTTGCGTGACAGCTATGAAGTTTATTTTTATACTAGCTTTAAGTTCAGTTCGCTTTTGAGTTTCATTGAATAAAAGGCACCAGCTCTAATTGAACAACTCCGGCAATCTACCGTTAAATACCTTAGCTCTCCAAACTGTCTGAATCTCTAGGCCAGCAGGTTAAGAAGGGCAGTCACCCTTCAATCGTTAACTTCATATTTCAGCATTAGAAGACTACCGGACAATCGGCCACATAGCTAGTGGCAGCTTCGTTCGATCACCATCATCAGTGAAATAGATTCACAACGACGGCCGCGCGGGACCACTCAGTGCATGATACCTACCTACTAGTGCTGTGCGAATCTCTGCGTCGTGGTGTTTATTAATCAGATTAATTAACATATATAATCGACATACATTAACGCAATTCCAATAGGAATATTTTTAAAGCTAGGGGAGACCGGGGCTAGTTGGTGCCCGGAACAAGTTGGAAATGTGCATTTTTAATTGCTTTAAATTGCACTAGTGCTGCCATCTATTTATGGTGTATGTATGTGCACTATGAATACCAGCTCACACACAAAGTTTCATTGAAATGGTACCGATACTTCGACGAATTAAAAGATATTCTGTTTTTGATATTTCACATCCCTAAATTTGTGTTCTTCTACCATTTATTATTGTTTTTCTGAAAGGTAAATTCACCATTATTACGTGCATTTGTAAGCTATAAAAAAATCCGCACTTTAATTTGTCCTTTAATTTGAATATTAGTTACATATGTTATAATAAAACTCGGAACAAGCAACGGGGCTAGTTGGAACTTTTTCAATGGGGTAAGTTAGCATCCTAGATAAATTCCTTGGCGTGTGCCAAGCAATACATTTTGTGTGAACGAACACAAAATTATCCCGAATCAACAATGCTTGTTTGTTTGTTTTTCTAATTTTACCAAAGAAGGGTATGACATAATTTACCATTTTGGAAAGCTTAATAAAAGCCTTTTTACGCAGTATACAAAATTTTTTTCATTTTTGGACTTAATTACGAGTTTTACGTTATTAATCTCAAATAAATTTTTTTCCAGGTAAAACTTAAAAATTTTTTTGTTTGTATGCCTAATTGAAAACAGTCTTGACTCCCGATACTCTCGCCGGTCACAATCAAGTACGTGAACAAACAAATATTTTTAGAATTACTTTGATTTGACTTTAAGTGACGAAATCCCTATAAGAATCGTTTTCGAAATACTAAACTAAATTCATTTTTGGACTTAAGTACGAGTTTTACGTTATTAATCTTAAATACAATTTTTTTCCAGGTAAAACTTAAAAATTTTTTTCCAGGTAAAACTTAAAATTTTTTTATTTGTATGCCTAATTGAAAACAGTCTTGACTCCCGATACTCTCGCCGGTCACAATCAAGTACGTGAACAAACAAATATTTTTAGACTTACTTTGATTTGACTTTAAGTGACGAAATCCCTATAAGAATCGTTTTCGAAATACTTAACTAAATTGTATTTAATAAATTCGTGGATTTAATTCATAATGTTCGCCACATTCATTAATTATCAAACGTAAATTTTGTCGCGGTACGAATAAATGTAAAGATCGATGTTCGGGCAAGTCAAAGTCTAGTGTTTTGTATCGCAGTATGTGTAACCGGTTGAGGATTAAGTTAAGTTAAGCCAAGCTGCCTGCTCCCAAATTTGTTCCGATTTGCGAGGTCAGAGTTGTATTTAAGGTTAAACCTAATATGTATTTCTTCGCGGATTAAAACAATAGCTCATACCATTTACTCTTCAAGATCTATAGCGGGTAAAAGGCTCTTCAGTTGGCGTCATTTATTTTATTCGCACTCCTTTATCGTCCTATGCCAACTTCACATTTACAACGGCGGAGCCCTCGACGTGGACAGTCGGGGGCCACCACAGCTGCAACGACTATGACAGCAACAGACGGCACTTCCAAAGGCATTAAAAGCACATTCTAAGGACAGCGGGCTGCGAGGAAATCAGCGATCAGAAATCAGTGGCGATCAAGAGCCTGGCGGATCAGGCTAGCGTACGGATCCCATGCGCCCAAGTTGCGGCTCTTAAAGAAAGGATCGCAACCTTGGAAAAGGAGCTACAAAAGGAAAGGTCAGGAGAAGGGCAAGTGGCAGCCGCTAGCAATCCCGTTGAAATCGGGTTAAGCGGTATTGGAGCGCCTGTGAAGAATTTGAGTGAAATTCTGGCGCCGAAGTCGTGTGAGTCAGTGACGCCATCTTTATATGAACAGCTGGCGCCGCAATTGAGTCTAAATTTGGCAACAGGGCGACAAGTCACGCTCAGCACAAACTGTAAAAAGTAAAGCTGTTCCACGCCGTGTTGTGTAAGGGCCACGGTGCAGCCTGTACATAGTAACGTGCAAGCATTAATGGAGCCTCAACACAACTTGATGGTGCCCACACAGTCGTCGGGTCGTATAGAATAGCTTCGCCGAGCTTGTCAAATGAATGGACACCGCGCAGAGTGCCTGACCTTCCTGAGTTTGATGGTCAGCCCGAAAAGTGGCCAATATTACGATACGCGTTTACGGAGACAACGACGGCGTGTCATTGTTCAGCTTTAGCGATCAACCAGAGGTTAGTGAAGGCCTTAAAGGGCGAAGCACGAGCTTCCGTAAAGTCACTGCTCATCCACCCGAGCAACGTTTAGGCTGTAATGGACCAGCTACTATTCCGATACAGACGTCCAGAATTAGAGATGACTACGTCAAGAAAATGTATGCACGACAACTAGAGCAGCAGGAAGTTACTCCAGCCAACAGCAACAGGGTCTGGTACCTGACGCACTTCGTGGTCGAGAATCCAAAGAAGCCGGGAAAGATCCATCTAGTCTTTGATGCCGCTGCAGGCAGTCGGCAATATATTCTGAATTCAGCGCTGCTAAAAGCACCACAGCAGTACAAATTCACTTTCGGGAAGGAGCAGTTGGGGTATGCGCAGGTATTAAAAAGATGATTCATCAGGTGTTGATACAGCCCCAGGACTAGGGTGGGTCGATTTGGCTGCTCGAAAATCGTAAGGGGGGAACGTATTCTTTAAACGATTTCTAGCAAAACTGCCAAAGAAACTAGCCAAACGCAAAAAAAAAAAAACCTGTTTTTTTTGAGAAAAATATCATAGGAACCAACGTAGATAAATTGAAAAATTTAAGTTCCCAGACTTTTTTGGTTAAAAGCTGCTACATGGTGACCGCCAAACTGCTAAAGAGGGAAATTTGGCAGAAAGCAGTTGAATGGTACGAGCCGCGGCCAGTATGGGCCGCAGCTTGCGGCTGGAGATGAGTAAGGTGGGAAAGTTCCGATGTCCGCCGCGAGGAACGCATGCACGCGCTGCAGCTGTACATCTTCGTGCCAATTGGTGTTCGCCGCGGTGGCCTACTGGAGAGCCACATATGACGACGGCAACGTGCGGGCAGATTTTGTATGTTCCAAAACGAAATGTGCTCCGATGAAGACGATGTCGATTCCACGGCTAGAACTTCAAGTAGCTGTATTGGGAACGCAGCTGATAGACACCGTAAAACAGACGCGGTGTGACGATCAGCGGCTGCGTACATTTGAGTGGTATAAGCAATTTGTCGGAAACCGGCTGTCAAAGATTTTAGAGTCCAGCGCAATTGAAGGCGTTCGCGGGTGAGACTCAAGGAAAAGGCGTAGCGAAAGGCAGTCTCTTACGAGGACTTTCGCCGTACGTCGACAACGATGAAATCATCATGCGCGTAGGAGACTGGATGAGGCCACCTGTGTCCCAGTTAGCGCACGGCGGCCGATCATACTGTCGCAAAAACTCGCGCTGGCGGATATCATCGGCTACTACCATAAAAAGATTAAGCACCAGGACCTAGATGCGACCAAAAGCGAGATCCGGACGAGGTTCTGGATAACTAATTTGAGGAGTCTTTTGCGGAAGGCTACGGCCAACTGCCAAGTACATAAACTTCGGAAAGCGGGACTTATTCCACCATTGATAGGTCCCTTGCCAGAGGACCGCCTTGAGGCCTCACCACTAATGCTTTCCACTTGGAAATGGTCCAAGATTTGTCGACAGATTCCTGCATCATAGCTATTAGTTATTTTGTGTGCCGCCGTGGACCGGTGGCGAGACTGAGAAGCGACAACGAGAAGAATTTTATCGGAACCAATCTTGAAGCTAGAAAGTTCAATGAAGTCTTCATGCCGAAAAGAATCCAGGATGAGCTGTCGGCTAAAGGAATCGGATAGATTCTCTTTGAATTAACTTTTGTTAATGCTCGTCCGGTTACCCACCTGCCAGTGACGGTAGACCAGAAGGCTCCACTGACGCTGAACGACCTGCTGAGAAAACTAACAAATATTGCAAATCTTCCTGAAAACCACGGGCATCTGCCTGAGTAGTGCTATACAAGGAAGAAGTGCCGTATCGCAAGGATGATGAGAGACCGATTTTGGAAACGTTGGGTACTTCATCACCTACCCACGCTAGTCCTCGGAGAGAAATGTGCGAGCACGATCGAGCCTACATATGTGTACATACGTGATCCGGCAGTATACCCAGGAGCTGACGGAGTACCACGACGAGCAGCGGCGCGCGTTGCCAGTGACGATCAAGTTAGATTAATGATTTCTCCCGTCTGCGAGTGAGCAGTTTTGGACGCTGTTGAATTCCGTTGTGTCGACTGTGAGACACGTTTTTTTATCTGAATAAGAAATTTAAAATAACATAACCATTTCTTTTCACGGCGTCTCCCAATAGCTTCTAATAAAGGGCCTAGATAATCCAATCCTGTATATGAAAAGGGTCTGACATAGGCGGCGACTCTGTCTGAAAGCAACTCTCCAATTAATGGTGGCTTTGGCATTGCTAATCGGTTTTTGCAAAGCTGACAGTTGGCCTTGATGGTTCTGGTTAATTGCCGAATAGATGAAATCCAGAAATTTTGTCTTATGGAACAAATAATTCTGTCCACGTTTTGATGATAAAAGTTCATGATAATGTTGAGCGATTAGTATTGTAAATTTATGTTTTTCAGTGGCTGCTGGCCCAACGCAACAGGCCTTGTCGATTCGACCTCCCAAACGAAGAATACCATCGGCATCCAACTCAGGCGTAAGACTGCATATGGGCTAATCCGAGAATTTTGAAACCAGCCCGAAAAACGAAAAAAGCTAGAAAAAACATATTTCTATATGGTTTTTTGCCAATTTTTTTTTCCTAAATCATAGGAACTAAACTTGTCTAAGCAATGGACAACAAAATTTAATATTTTTTTGGTTCAACTGGTTAATATTAGCAAAAAGTATATTTTTTTGGTATTTTTTCTGTTTTTTAGACCTGTTTTCGTTTGTCATATTCTCCTATTAGAATGACAATTTATGATAACATTTTGTTCACAAAGTGTCGTTTACATGTTGAACTATTTTCTTAAGTCAAAAAAACTATCAAATCGTGGCTAAAAGTATAGATAATCACCTCATTGAGCTTGATGGAAGAAGTGTAACGTCCGCAACGTAACGTCCGCAACAAATTTAAATTAAAATTATTTTTATTAACGGAACTAGTTATCTTTCTTTTTTAAGCTGCATTGATATGGTCATACATTCCACTTCATTATTAGGTATCTTACTTTTTTGGTTAACTATTCTTAATTCGCTAATAAATGTGGAAATGCACACAAACCTCAAACTTTACTTCCATTTTTTGTAACGTCCGCAACGGAACTTTGAGCAAGCATAACTTTCTTTTAAAAACAGTTAACCTCTTGTTTTTAAATAAGTTTAAAAGTGCACTCAAGAAACTGCATATGGCAAAAATTTCATGAAAATATACCCACGTCAACGGCAGCTGTGTCAATTCTAACAATCAAATTTGCGTACAAATGTAACGTCCGCAACGCAGGATTAGCCCATATAGCGCTGGTATTGGATATCGGCTGACCGTTTTTTAACTAAAGTAGGTACTTCCTGATGAAAACAAGTGGATTGGACTAATTTACATAACAGTTTTTTAGAGCTGCAAATCTCGTCAGCAGTTAATGCTTTATACCTTTTAAAGAGTTTGGCAGATCTACAGTTTTTTTTTTTTCATGTCAAGCATAGGGATCTGAGTAGCAACATGAAAGTGACAGCGTCTGCTGGATTTTTTATTCGAGGAATTCAATTTCATTGGTCGACATTTGTGCTATCAAAATAGAATAAAACAGCAGCTTTTAGTTCAAGACGTGGTTATGACAATGTTTTTATTGGGCTACAGTTCGCTTTACCCATCACAAATACAATCGAGACTGTTTCCTGGTACTTAACTCTCCTTTAAGCGACGGCGGCAAAAGCTTCTTCGCTCGCATCTAGAGAAATGTCAAGCTACAAGTCAAGATTGGATGGCAGCATTTGTTAATGTGTACGTAAAATTTTCTGGGATTTTACCGCGTCCCACATGGTATAGACACGCCATAGTTCTTGTATTTTTGTTTGCGATACCCGAAGAGTAAGCAAATACTGTAAACGTTGCAAATGTTTGTCTGTCCGTCCGTTCGTACGAGCCCCTAGATCTCGGGAACTATACGAGCTAGAGTCACCTTATTTTGCACAAAGACTTCTATATACCCCACGTAGATCGAGTTTGTTCAAAACCCAATCACGCCCCTTTTGACGCCCACAAACCGCAAAGCTCTGTGGTGCCCAAAATTTTAATGCAATCGAAACGGTTTTAAAAGAAGTATAATGATATGTGCACTGTCTAACTAAATACCAAACCACTTAAGGCTCAAATAAATTATAAAGAAGTTATAGAACATTTAGCTATGCTGCAAATATAGTGTACATACATGTACTACATACGCGTGTTTGTGAATGTAACAAACTACAAATGTAGTTTATGTAGCCCCCAATGGGGCGACTCTATCGTTTTTTCTTGTTTTTAGTCGGGAAACCCGACTATAGCGTTCTTTCTTGTTGCTTTTATAAAGAATGGTGCTATAACTCCAAATGGATCGAATATTGACATTATCATTGACAACGCTTGTCTTTTGGTTGGCAGCGATTTGGCTTCAGCAACATTATTCGGCACTCTTTTAAACTTTAAGATGAAGCAAAACCGGTCTGATTCATGATACCAATAAAGCCCAAGAATTTTTTCCGTGTTTGGTTCCAAATGATTTAGTTTAGTTGGTGCTGTTACTGTCTTCTTTGGGTCGTTTATTCCTTTCAACAGCTCCTTTGAACTGGACACAAATCCGCACAATTCGAGGTTTCCCTCCTCATGTACATATTTCAACAACGTTGTCAATTAAGTTTTTTGCTTCTTAGATTGTGTAATAGCTGTTTACATAATCGTTGACGTAATAATGTTCTATTATGGCTTTGACTGCCCGCGGGTTATTTTTGCTAATTCGGCGCCAAGATTTTTTACGTCTTGTGCTGAACAGGGCGAATTGGCTGACTCGAAGATCATGACTTTCATGACATAAATGTCTGGTTCTCTTGAGGTATCGCAGTCTCTCCGTAAGAACCTTTGAAAGTCCTGGTCCTCCTTCCGGATAAATACCCGGTAAAACGTTTATAACGTTTTATATCCGCACAAACTCCTATTTATGACACTCCATTTATTTGTGCTGCGGCGTCGAATACAAGCCCTAATTGGTTTTTATTTAAATTGCATACGGCGGAATGTGGAAGGTACCATATATTCAGTTTGCGTGCGTATCCTTTTATTCATATTCTGTTATTTTTTCTTTATACCATTTCCTTCGTCATTCGACTTTTTTCATTTTACATTCAATAATTTTCAGTCGACGCAATGCAGTGACATTTTAATATTATCGGTCTTCCATAAAAGTCCAGTCTCATAGCCACTTTTTAATTTTTTAGTTTTCTCCTATAATATTGTTTCAGATCTTTGATCAATTTTCGATTTAAGTGGCGATGTAATTTTAACTCCAAATTGGTTTATGTTAATGAACTTGTGTAATAAGCCTTGGATATCATCATCGGCATTTACATTTTCTTTTTCGTGGCAAACGACTCCGTTTTGCTTATTTTCATTCCACCCAAACAAAATCCATCCCATTTAAGTTTTATGATCAGAAAAGTTAGCATTTAAATTAATTTTTTTTTTAAGGGGGTAGCTAGATTAATATGCGGCATAAGCAGTTTAGGTGTTGCGTCTGTGTAATTTTTAATCGACAGAGGCTTTGAAAATATTTAGGAAATTTCGGCAAATTTAAGTATTGACTTGGCAACATTAACTTTTTGACTGTTTTTAAATTTTTAATTTGACTCAGATCCGGAGGCGCATCCTTGTTTTTCCACACTTATTTGATGAGACATTTGTGTTGTCGGTTTGTTGCCTATCCATTTCAACGCTACGTGGCTTTTTGATCCTTTTAGACCCAACAGGTTAGCTGTTTCTTCTTCTATAAGACATATAGTCGAACCCCTGTCGATGAACGCAATTATTTTGCACTGTGACTTTGGACCGGTGACCAAGATGGGCACAAACTTGAAAATAGTGGTTTTTGGCGGCTCTTCATATTATATTGTTGTTCTTACAGTATAACGTAGAACTTCAGATGACCCTTTTTTCGTATTTTGCGGAATGAAGAAGATGGTTATGATACCTTTGACACGAATCGATTTTACATTCTCGGCGGTAAGAGCAATTACGTATTGTGTGCCCCTGGCAAAGACATCCAAAACAAAGTCGTTGTTTAAGGCAAGGGTTCTTTTTAAAAACTTCGCATTGATATAATTTGTGGTCACTATTACAAATTATACATTTATGGGTTCTTTATGGTTTGTTGTTTACAATAAAAATATGTCTTGGCTGATTTCGCTTATCGTTTGTTTTATCGTTCGGTGTCATTGTTGTTGTGTTTCCTAATGCTATGATGATGTAGCTTGCAATGTTTTGAAGCTATTCCGACAGTTGTTTGACCGAGGGGTAAACTATCTATAGGTTTTCATTACATATTTAGCCCACTTCTCCTTTTTGTTCATATGCAGTTTTGTGACTAATTCTTCTACTAATGTAAAGTTATGAAGATGTTTTTCAAGAAATAAGGTTCAACTGACTGTCATGACACTGAAATCAACAATATCAGTTATTTTATTATATTTAACTGGCGAAAATGCTCTGAGTTTTTTGAGCTGACTACGAATTAGTAGTTTAGAGCGTCCACCATGGTAACATAATATTTAAGTAATCGCTCCGACGTTATTTGGGTATATAAGTTGTGATGAAACTAAATTATTTGCAGGACCAGAAGTGGCTATTAAAGGCAAGACAGGTTTTCTAAATTAGTATAGCCTTGAGCGTTTGAAGTTTCTGTGAAATGTGGGTCAAGGTTCAGGGGTTCCATCGAACGGCGGCAGATCTTGAAGCTTTCGTGAATATGGCTGACAAAACTGCGGCGGTCCTGTGGGCAGTTATGCCTGCGGTGATGTTGGAGGCATTGTATAGTTTGGCAGCGCATACGCTAATGATGACGGCGGAGCAGTGACGGCATGCTCGTTCTGATGGGCGGCTAAGTGCACTGACATGTGCGAATGAGGGTTCGATGTGGCAACGACCGGGCATTGTTGTTGGCTTGAAGAATTGTATTCGTAGCAGTGTAATTCGGCATTAACTAACCCGAACCTGTGAGCTTGGTCCTCAAGAACTGGTGAGATGGTTCGAAGGGAAGCTTAGCTGGGGCCACCAGGCGGGTCGCAGGTTGCGGATAGCGAACGGCCTTCCGGGAAGGTTAGTTGCGAATAAGTGTAAGCGAATAAGCAACCCCGGACAAACAGCGGGTATACCTACGAAGGTATACCGCCAAGACAGTTGTTTGGCCGTCTTATCACCGTCGCCTTACACACCCCCTCCCTCACAACCACCTACCTCCATCCTATCCCCCACATCTCACCTCGGTGCCGGACTAAGGTGTCATCCAACCCGTGCCGATAGTCAACCTGGCTGGGGGCCCGAGTCAACAAACAGCCCAGTCGCAAACGGAGGGTTCAGACAAGTGGCGACCGTCTGTCCTAACTGCGCCTTACCCTGGTACGGCGGATCTCTGCCCGGGCGGACATTATACTTCTCCGCAGCTCGTGGGACTACAACATGAAGAGAAACACAAACATAAAAATCCCGCAGGACATCCTTGCAACCGGTGACGCAAGACACTTCGAGGAAAAATCCCTCCACGGCGAGAGACCCCAGGCGGCAGCGCACACGCCTAGAATCTCACCAGCAGTTCAGGCCAGACCTGCGCTGCAGGTGTTCCCAGCCAGAGAGCGCGGTGTGCCAGCAGGCCTTACCCTGCCAGCACGTCCACCTCTCGCGCCTGATAGGCCACACTCTATCAGACAGCTGAAGAAGCAAGACGCCCTTCCAGCCCTAGGACAGCCCGGGGGACTGGATAACCCGAACAGGCGTGGCCCGCCAGGGTCAAAAGTCAAGTGGTACCTCAGGTACCGCTTGCAGGGCTTGACGCCAGAGGAGGCCTTGAAGAAGGCAAAGGAGCCGAGGGAGCAACCGGCATCAGGAGCAGCACCGGCTGGCAAACGGCTGAACACCAGCCGCACACCACCCGCAGACACCCCCAAAAGGTCCAGGCATGGAAAGGTGGCTAGTGAGACAACCTCACGGGCCCCTAGGCAAGATGGACCTAGTACATCAGCAGCAGCAGCGGTAGAGAAGGCAAAGGTGCAGGCCAGGAAGATACCTTCCCAGCTTTGCCGAGACCATAAACCGACAACCGCCGGAGGACGACCCTCTGGCCCGGCACCACCGCCCACCGGACCCCGTCCGACATACGCGGAGGCTGCCAAGAAGGCATCGTTCGTAAAGGTTGCCATCCTCCCGGAGAGGTTCCCGGTGGTCAGCCTGACCAACGAGGAGCTGTCCGGACTACAGGAGTCCATCATGGACGAGATGCTCACGTCAGCGTGGAGCGGTCCGGTCGTATTCAGGGGTATCCACTTCAGGGTGGGTCACCTGATAATCGATTGCCTGGACGAGGGCACAGCTGAGTGGCTAAAACTTGCCGAACCTCAGCTGCGGACGTGGAAGGGAGTACCCCTTGCAACACGAACAGGAGCCGACATCCCGGCAGTCTTCAATGCAACGTTGTTCTGCCCGAGGAGCGCGAATAGGACCAATGAGGAGATTCTGGCCTTTATCGGTTTCCAAAACCGCGTCGGAACAGACGCCTGGAAGGTCATCTCCAGGAGAAACGACGGAGCTGGTGCACTCCTCGTAGTAGGGAAGAACCAAACCGGAAGGGATGAGATAGTGGAGTGTGACCACCAACTCAACTTCCGGTACAGTCACGTCACCGTGAGCGGTCTGAAGAAGACTATGAAAGCTCCGGAAGAGGCGTCCAACGAAGGCACCTGCGAGGCTGTCGAGGATACCCTCGAACCACCAAGTGTGGAGCCGACGGCGCAGAGTGGAGAGGACAGTCAATCTGTCATGGAGATTGGGGACGACCAGGGGGATGGACACCCCATGTCATCCCAAGAGTTGGCCCAGGAGCTCCTCCTGGACGACAGCTGCGATGAGGCGGAGGTCACCGTGATAGACGGTGGTGGAGAGACTTGCTCGCTCTGTTCACCAGAAATCACGGGGCACCAAACCGCCATCTGATGGCTGCAACAAGCAGCACTCGGCTAGCCCAGGTTAACATCCATCGGGCCAAAGCAGCATCTGCTGTCTTGGCCAGGATGATCACCTCTCAACACCTAGGGCTAGCCCTTGTACAGGAACCATGGTGGCACCATGGCATTAAAGGCCTGTACACGAAGGATACAAAGGTAATATGCGATCCAGGAGAACTACCTCCCAGATCATGCATTGTTATAAGGAAAGATATCAATTACAATATCTTTTCAGAGTTCCTGAGCAGGGACTGTGTCGTCATTTCCATCGACGGCACAGGAGCAACACAGAAGCTATCAGTGGCCTCCGCCTACTTTGCTGGGGAGGAAGCTTGTCCACCGCCAGAAATACTCGGGCTAGTGGACCACTGCCGGAAGAACAAGATCCCCCTTATCATCGGATGTGATGCCAACGCACATCATGTAATCCGGGGCAGTACTGTTGGTAACAACAGAGGTGAGCAACTGCTAGAATTTATTTTAGACAATAACCTAGAGATTTGTAATGTCGGCTCCACGCTGACATTTGTTACCAAGGTAAGAGAAGAGGTGCTAGACATAACTCTGGCAACCAATTCAATCAAACCCCACATTAGGAACTGGCGTGTGTCACCAGAAGAATCCATGTCCGACCACAGGACAATTTTGTTTGAGGTAGCCTTCAATACAAAAAGATATAGCCCTAAAAGAAACCCCAGGAAAACAAACTGGGATAAATTCAGGTCAACTCTAGAGCTAAATCTTTCCAACGAACCGTCAGGATACCCTAGACATCCCTTGGAACTAGATAGAGCAGTAGACAACCTAGGTCACCAATTAGTGAATGCCTTTGAAGACAGCTGTCCACTAGGCAGACAGAAACGGGAAACAGACGCACCGTGGTGGAATGCTAAGCTTGAACGGCTACAACGCACCACTCGAAGGCTCTTCAACAGGCCAAAAACTGAAAGTAACTGGGAACGGTACAGGCAAAGCCAGACGCTCTATAACAAAGAGATCAGGAAAGCCAAACGGAAGGACTACAGAAACTTCTGTGAGGCAATAAGTAACGTCAACGAGGGCGCAAGACTGCACAAGGCAATGGCCAAAAGTGCAATAGATAGTAATTAAGCCCTGAAGAAAGGTAATAACACCTTTACTTCCACGGATCGGGAGAAATTAGAACTTCTCTTTGACACGCATTTCCCGGGGAGTACTTCCATTACGGGAAATATTATGCGTGATCATCATAGAACCCCTAGGACAGTAGCAAGTGACTGGGCAACAGCCAAGTCTATAGTTACGCCCGAGAAACTTAAATGGGCTATTGGAACCTTCCAACCATTTAAGTCACCGGGATTAGATAGGATCTCTCCAACCTTCTTACAGCAGGGGCAGGAGCTACTCCTAACCCGCTTAAGAAGACTAATGGTAAGCAGCCTAGCCCTTGGCTATATCGCAAGCGCATGGTGCGGCGCTAGGGTGGTCTTCATCCCCAAGACCGGGAAGAAAGATATCACCAGCCCAAAGTCCTTCAGACCTATCAGCTTAACTTCGTTTTGCCTTCAAACGCTGGAAAAACTGGTAGACTACAATATTAGGAGAACAGCTCTCAGAGACTGTCCGCTGCAACACACGCAGCATGCATACAGAGCAGGCCGTTCAACAGACACGGCACTTTATCAACTATGCCGCACCCTAGAGGGGGCAGTCGACAGCAAAGAAATTGCTATTTGTGCCTTCCTAGACATAGAAGGAGCCTTTGACAACACATCACATGATGCGGTTCGAGCTGCCCTGTCTAGGAGGAACATAGATGTTACAACGAGTAAATGGATTGGTAACCTACTACGATCCAGACAAGCAACATGTACACTGGGGTCAGATAACATGACGATAGCAACCAGCAGAGGCTGTCCGCAAGGAGGAGAGCTTTTCCCTTTGCTATGGAGTCTGCTGGTAGATGAGCTTCTCAGCAAACTTGCTGAAAAGGGGATCCAGTGTCAGGGATACGCCGATGACATTGTGATAATAGCCAGAGGCAAATTTGAAGAGACACTCTGTGACATCGTCCAACTCGGACTCAAGATAACGCTAGACTGGTGCAGGGAGGTTGGACTCAACCTAAATTCCGCTAAAACAGTCATCGTTCCCTTCACAAGGAAGTACAAACTACAGAGAATGAAACAAATCTCATTGCTAGGAATTCCTATAGAAACTAGCCGAGAGGTTAAGTATCTAGGAATCACTTTAAATAGTAAGCTAAACTTTGCTTCCCACGTCCAAAAGACAGTGGAAAAGTGTTATAGAGCTCTCCATACCTGTCGAAAAATTGCTGGGAAATCCTGGGGAACCAGGTCCCAGATAATAAGATGGCCATACCTAATGATTGTGAGACCAATTCTCACGTACGGAGCAATTGCATGGGGTAAACGAGCTCAGCTCATCACCATACAAAAACAGTTACAAATGTTGCAAAGACTTGCTTGCGTTTGTATGACAGGGGCAATGAAAACCTGTCCCACAACTGCCTTAGAAGTTCTGATGGAGCTAACACCACTCCATTGTGTAATTGAACTTCAACGCAAAGCTACCCTTCTGAGAATAAGCACTGAGGGCACGGGTAGTGGTTGCATTCTAAATAACAGGGATGCGACTAATCTGTTAGGTGAGGTGCCCCTAATACTTCACCCTAGGGATGAAATGACAGCCGAATTAATCTTCGAGCTGAACTTCACAGCACACTTAGGCAATAAGAAAGATTGGACCACATTGTCCGAAGTGCACCCTATGGCTAAACACACCATAGCATGGTACACAGATGGATCCCTGACACAAAAAGGCACTGGCCTTGGAGTGGTAGGGCCCCGCATAAAATACCACGAATCCCTTGGCCAATACACCAGCATATTCCAGGCTGAGGTATGCGCTATTGGACGACAACATACAGCGTGGATATAAGAAAAAGGACATCTCGATCCTTTCGGACAGCCGAGCAGCAATTACTGCTCTATGCAGTAATAAAGTCACCTCAAAGATAGTCCTAGAGGTGAAGAGTAAACTTAACCGTTTGGGCAGTCAAAATAGACTGGCCCTCAGATGGATTCCGGGTCATAGGGACATATCCGGAAATGAAATTGCCGATAAAATGGCAAAACTAGGAGCCGAACAGCCCCTGATAGGACCAGAACCCTACTGTGGCATAGGAAGGCACACAATAAAAGAGTACATTAGGAAAGAGGAAGGCACCATCAGGCAAGAACACTGGAGGAATACCCCAGGCCTAAGGCAAGCCAAAACTCTAATAGAAAACTACAACAAGAAGAGGTTTGAGGAACTTATTCAACTAGGGAAGAATTCACTTAGGATTGTTACCGGATTACTAACCGGGCACTGCAGACTGAAAAGTCACCTAGGTAAGATAGGAATAACCAGCAGCAGGACTTGCAGATTCTGTGACATGGAGGACGAAACCTTTACACACATCATCGCAGACTGTCCGGCCTTAATATATATAAGATGCAGAACCTTAGGATCGAGAACTCTATCACATGAGCTCTTAGGAAGAATCAACCCATCAAAACTCCTCGACTTTGTTCGAGGAAATGGGTTGATATCTGAGCTGTAGGCTCCGAATGGGGGTACAATAGATCTAAACAGGTCGCGGTACACTAGCACCCCAATAATATATTAAAAAAAAAAAAAAACCCGAACCTTTCATCGGTTGTGTAATCTAAGGTTAACCAATGCTTTTTGACATCTGAACTTGTTCCTGCTCTGCTATATCGAGGTGGCTAGTTATCTGGCGTAGTGATGAGTTTTGACTCCAAGTCTCGCAATTTGGCTTGGAGTTCCACCATCTTGTTCCATCTTCATCTGACATTTCGTCTTTAAATTTTAAACGGACTTGTGACTTTCCCTTGTTGCAGCGCTGGCTCTCTCTTGGCATACAAGCTTGAATTAGACTTATTTTTCGAGTGGACAAGTCACACGGATAGGGGTTAGGTAAAGCCAAGTTTTCCGCTTCAAATTATTCCGATTTGCGAGGTCAGAGGAACTGGGAGGCGAGACTGCGGTACGTTACCTAACATGTATTTCTTCGCAGAATTAAACCACAGCTGCAAAGTTGCACTTCAAGATCGAGGTATTTCTTGTTTCGGTGGGTATAGCGGTTTAAAAGGAACTCTTCAATTGGCCCTCATCGAGTCGGCGTCAATTTAATTTTATATTTTTGTTATCCAGTCTTATATATAATCTATCATAAGTAAAGAGCTCTTAAACGTTACAAAAATAACGTTTATTAGATTAAGGAACTTTAGTTTTAATAACATGTATCGCATAGTTATCGATTATTTTGCGGTATATGTTATTATGTTTAAAATAAATTCATTAAAAATCTTTTGAGGGCACCTTTAAGTAAGTATTTAGCGCTGCGGTTGTACATGAGTGGAGTCTGATTAGACTCCATCAGGTGGGTATAGAAAGAGGCCAACCACATCTGGACCTCCATTTTCGATAGGTACACTTTCTCTTCAGATGATTAACCGTGTGGCTTCCTATTTTATTGCTTTCGTCTCTCTGTCTACTAATGTTTGTTCTGTGACACTCTTGTTCCCTCTAAACGCAAACCCACACCTCTCTCCCTGAGCCTGATCGTTTCATTTATCCATTCCGCGACATCCCCACCCCCCGTGAAGCAGCTGCATCCACCACGTCTAAAACAGCTAACTTGGAGACGGGACGCATCATTAATTAAGCCTCATCGCACTCAGCAGCAGAAAGACCGCACTCTTCACATTCGGCACGTCGTCCACGGCACCTTCGGATGAACCCACGCATTGGTTCTTACTAATGAGGAAATTTCCCCTTCCCCCTTGGAACCACAGAACCTTGAAGAATTAGTTCAATTTATCATTCATTCATTTTATCGCCAACCGTACTTCGGAGATCCTGGATGTCATATCACATAACTCCGTCGGCTACTTAACGTAAAATAAAAAAGAAAATTTTAATTTAGTAATAGTAACATCGCTTAAGAAGACAATTTCAATTATTTAATAATCAAATTAATTAATCTTTTATTTAATTAAGACCAAAAATGTTAGACAATTATATATATAAAAAGAAATGTACATTTTGATTGTCACTCCATAACTGCAGAACGGCTCGACCGAATGCTATACAATTTTAGGGAAGGTGCAGGGAGGATTTATGATTATTATTTTTTTTTAAATTCAGGGAGGATTTATGATTATTATTTTTTTTGAAATTCAAAATTGGTCCAGCCATTCGCGATTTAAAAATAAATTTAATTTTTGTCAATTTGGTTTAAAATAAAAGTTTGTTCACAGATTGCGATTAAAGTCATAATTTTACCAACTTTGCAAAAATTCGCTTCGAATTGCAGAATGTTGCTTAAACGCATTAAGACCATCCTCTGCTGAAGAATTCGCGGTTTTAACTTTTTTTGTTATCATTGAAGGTAAATGATTAATGTGGACCATCCTCTGCTGAGAAATTCGCGGTTTCAACGTTTTTTTTGTCATTGATATTTAAGGAAAAGGACTAATGTGGACCATCCTCTGCTGAAGAATTCGGGGTTTCAACTTTTTTTTGTTATCATTGATATTAAAGGTAAAGGACCAATGTGGACCATCCTCTGCTGAAGAATTCGCGGTTTTTACTTTTATCATTGATATTGTAACGAAACTTTGTCGCCCGTAGGGGTTTCCAAATTCGCCACTGGCAGCCGAACGGATACTTTTTAATTAGGTGGGGGTCAGTCCACGTTACGACAACGTCAGTCAATTAACAACGCAATAGTTCTTAAGGGTTATTTTTAAGTTTTTATTAGCCGCTTAATAAATCGAGCTTGCAGCATTGCAGACATTGCATTCCATAGCTGTATTTTAGGTATTGGGTTTTTATGCTTAACTAGCGGATCCCAAAGCACTTCGTTGCAACCAACCAAAAAGAGAAATGAAATATTTTAGATTTTTTTTATGAAATGAATGCATTGTATTTATTAATGTTAATCCACGTTTTTGATTATCACTTACAGTCCTGTTCCAGTTTTCACTTCCGAAAGATTCGCATGGATTCGAATTTCCCAGACCTGTTCTAACATTCACTTCCGAAAAGTCCTCACGGAAATGAATTTCCCTCCGTTAACTCTCTGTTAACTTCCGAGCGAAACCTCACGGAAACTTTCCGCCAGCCGTTTGGCTGACGGATTCAGATCCGCAAGCACAGAAATTAATTGTTTAAAAATACTTTGCGATAATTTAACGTGCAAATGATATTTTTTCCTTATTCTTTGATGCTTTAAGAACATTATTGCATATTTAATATTGTTGATAGCAACATATTTGACCATTTAAAAATTATTTTGCGGCTGCACCTCAAAATAGGTTTGATTCTAACCTTCAGCATTTTGACAAATCCGCTGCCTCTGTTCCAGTTTCCGAACGAACTTGGAGAGAAAATGCAAGGGTCGCATGGGACGAAAAAAATAAGTATTTTTTTGGGATTTATTTTAAGTAAGCCCTTTTGTGCTCGTGTTACTATGGATAGAAAGGTATTTTATCTAAGTTACATTTAAAATAGTTTTTGAGCTTATTACCGCTTAATTTAATGAAATAATTGTGTAAACACTTGTGGCTGGAACCTTTTTATCGGCTTCGGCAAGTCTGGTTTCACAAGACTGCCACCAGAACAGCTGATCGAATAAACAAATATTTAAAAATTTGTATTTGTGGCCGCCAATGCTTGTTTCTTCTATTTTATGCGTTAAATTAGTAAACCATTTATGCCCATGGCTGATGAACACCAGCAGGCCAAAATTTAATCATCCCCAAGGCAGCAAAATCAAACAAATCAAACGCTCTTGTCGTTGGTGGCCAGTTGCCAGTCAGCTGATTTTGTTTGGGAATAGAAGGGAAATTCAAAGGCAAATCCCCAATTTAATAAGGGAAATTCGACAATGTTAAAGGGAAATCCGCAAATGTTATCAAATCCACTTCCGAGTGAAAACTGGAACAGGCCTGTTAATTTGGGAACATTCAAATTCACAAATGTTCGCAACTCATTACGATCATACTCCTGTTCACGTTGCAGTTCTCGATCAAATAATACATGCATTGGACATTTAATTTGGGAACAGGGATTACCGAAGAAGCATGATGGTATCATTTAATTTGGGAACATTCAAGTTCACAAATGTTCGCAGTTCATTGGGATTATACACTTGTTCACGTTGCAGTTCTCGATCAAATCAATGATGACGGAAAAAAAGTTGAAACCGCGAGTTCTTCAGCAGAGGATGGTCTTAATGCTCTTTAGCAACATTCTGCGATTCGAAGCGAATTTTTTGCAAGGTTGGTAAAATTATGGGTTTAATCGCAATCTGTGGACAAACTATTATTTTAAACCAAAATCAAATTTATTTTTTAATCGGGAATGGCTGGACCAATTTTGGATTTCAAAATCAAATTACAATCATCACTCCTCCCTGCACCTTCCCTAAAAATTGTATGGCAATCGGTCGAGCCGTTCTGAAGTTTTGGAATGACAATCAAAATAGATAGGTTGGTTGTTGGGTTTGGGCCCCACCACCACCCACGACCGGATGTAATAGGCAATTTTTGAAAAGTGTCCACCGAGTAAATTGAAACCGCGAGTTCTTGAGCAGAGGATGGTCCACTTTGGTCCTTTAATTTTAATATCAATGATGACAAAAAAAAAGTTGAAACCGCGAATTCTTCAGCAGAGGATGGTCCACATTGGTCCTTTACTTTTAATATCAATGATGACAAAAAAAAAGTTGAAACCGCGAATCCTTCAGCAGAGGATGGTCCGCATTGGTCCTTTACCTTTAATATCAATGATAAGAAAAAAAAAGTTGAAACCGCGAATTCTTCAGCAGAGGATGGTCCACATGGGTCTTTTACCTTTAATACAAATGATAAGAAAAAAAAGTTAAAGCCGCGAATTCTTCAGCAGAGGATGGTCCACATTGGGCCTTTACCTTTAATATCAATGATAACAAAAAAAAGTTGAAACCGCGAAATCTTCAGCAGAGGATGGTCCACATTGGTCCTTTACTTTTATTCATATTCATATTCATATTCATATTCATATTCATATTCATATTCATATTCATATTCATATTCATATTTATATTTATATTTATATTATTTATATTTATATTCATATTTATATTCATATTCATATTCATATTCATATTCATATTCATATTCATATTCATATTCATATTCATATTCATATTCATATTCATATTCATATTCATATTCATATTCATATTCATATTCATATTCATATTCATATTCATATTCATATTCATATTCATATTCATATTCATATTCATATTCATATTCATATTCATATTCATATTCATATTCATATTCATATTCATATTCATATTCATATTCATATTCATATTCATATTCATATTCATATTCATATTCATATTCATATTCATATTCATATTCATATTCATATTCATATTCATATTCATATTCATATTCATATTCATATTCATATTCATATTCATATTCATATTCATATTCATATTCATATTCATATTCATATTCATATTCATATTCATATTCATATTCATATTCATATTCATATTCATATTCATATTCATATTCATATTCATATTCATATTCATATTCATATTCATATTCATATTCATATTCATATTCATATTCATATTCATATTCATATTCATATTCATATTCATATTCATATTCATATTCATATTCATATTCATATTCATATTCATATTCATATTCATATTCATATTCATATTCATATTCATATTCATATTCATATTCATATTCATATTCATATTCATATTCATATTCATATTCATATTCATATTCATATTCATATTCATATTCATATTCATATTCATATTCATATTCATATTCATATTCATATTCATATTCATATTCATATTCATATTCATATTCATATTCATATTCATATTCATATTCATATTCATATTCATATTCATATTCATATTCATATTCATATTCATATTCATATTCATATTCATATTCATATTCATATTCATATTCATATTCATATTCATATTCATATTCATATTCATATTCATATTCATATTCATATTCATATTCATATTCATATTCATATTCATATTCATATTCATATTCATATTCATATTCATATTCATATTCATATTCATATTCATATTCATATTCATATTCATATTCATATTCATATTCATATTCATATTCATATTCATATTCATATTCATATTCATATTCATATTCATATTCATATTCATATTCATATTCATATTCATATTCATATTCATATTCATATTCATATTCAATCTATTCATATTCATATTCATATTCATATTCATATTCATATTCATATTCATATTCATATTCATATTCATATTCATATTCAGCCCAGCTCTTGACCGATGCTACGGCTGCTACTATGCCGGGCTCTTTCGACCAATTCAGCGATTTTATCGCAATTTTCGACGACAGTTCTTCCGGAGCGTGGCGCATCTTTGACCACCTCTACACCAGAACGAAAGCGTTGAAACCATCGTTGTGCGGTGGAAATGGAAACTGTATCGGGTCCATAAACTGCACAAATTTTATTGGCGGCTTGAGATGCATTTTTGAATTTATCGTAGTAGTAGTAGTAGGGGAAAGTAGGGTAAAATGGGACGGCTGGATTCTGATCCCTGTAAATTATACAATAAACCAAACAACAAAGCCTCGGCTGGTTTTTCGGGAAGTCCAAAGCCTCTAGTAACAATATATGAAAAACGATGATGATCAGAAAAAATTTTATGTGGTTTTTACTAATTTTAAGATACTGTCATTTTTGGAGGTATTAAAAAATTGTCGGGTAAGATGGGACGCTTGTTATTTGACCTATGTAAACTGTGTTATAAAGCAAAAATGAATCGTCAGCTGATTTTTGGGGAAGAATATGATGTCTTGCAACAATATATATAAATCCGAGTATATTTAAACAATTTTTTGTTGTTTAAATGGACCGATATTGTGAAGTCAGAAAAAATTCACTCGATTTGCAAAATTCAGAAAGTTTATTTTTTACATTCTGTTAAAACGTACATGTTTGTTGTTTTTTACTTTTTTAACGTTTTTTTCTTATCTTTCGATGCACTTTTTCTCGCTTGTCTCTTCAGTTTTGAACCCTTTGCCGTATTTGGAGAATTCAATTCCCATCTTACCCGACGGCGACTGTTTTTACTTAAAAATCAATAATTCGATAATGACATAACCTAGCATTGACATTGTACGCAATTATTACGTCTAATGGATTATGGAAAAAGACTAGGTAATTAATTTTTTTATGTTCACGAAGAACACGAAATGCCAGGCTGATGTTTACGCCAAAAAAGTCGACGACTGGAGAGCGAAAAACTTTCAACGATTCGGAAAAATTATAGAAAATGCAAATACATGTGAATGTGACCAAATTTTCTTTAAAATGACAATACCAACTGAGTACTAAAATATAACATAGATGGCATCATGTTTTCCTATTTAAACATACAGCGTCCCATCTTACCCACCGTCCCATCTTACCCTACTTTCCCCTACTGTAAAATACGCCGTATTTTCTCTTTACTTTGCTCCATGATTGCGACGCTATAGCTCACGAACGACTTAAAAGAAAAGACAATCAATCAAACACGTGTTAGCGCGTGAAATGAGCTTTCCAAAAAGGTATAGTATTACCGAATGCGACGAATAAAACAAGAACTACGCGCTTTCAGCGCCAACTAGCGAAAATACCGCAAGACTTTTTTGACAACCTAATATATAGATATGGTTAAACTTGTCAATATTATTTTGTATTTTTCTTGCCAACAGTCTCGGAGGTCTATTCAAAATAGACTATCAGTTCTTCTACGATTTCTAAGTAATTATTTTTTCTGGGTCTCTTGAACAAGCACCTTGATTGACAACGTGAGGCTATGTCGTACAGTCTACAATTGTATTCAATTTTGAATTATCAACTCGGTAAATATTTTACTTTAATTAGAGCAACTTCGAAAACCTAGATTGACAACTGAATCTCACTTGGATTTTACAGTTCAAAATTCCGTTAACAACCTCTTTAAAAACTCCAATTCTAAATAAAGATAAAGGATATAAAGGATTTGTATGATGCAAGATTTATTTTTATTTCCACAATTTATCATTTATTTCAATAGAAAAAAATAATGATTCACATAGACTTTTTGTGTAAGTCTTTATTTTCGAGAATTACCAATTTATATTTATACAGGTACTTATTTACATAAATAGGAATGTGCGTGTAGTGATTTTAAATGTACAGATGAAAGTGGATTAAGTAAACTAATAAGTATAAATACGTTTATCAGCGGACTTCTTGCGTTATGTACAAATGTACGAATTTATGGCGATTAATAAGTTGTAAGAACTTAAATGTGTTTAGCCATATGTTAGAAATATTGCAATCAAATTATGTATTTGTCTGAGTGCGCGTTTTAATTCTGTTTAGGGCGTTATAAACTTTGAGGTTTAATGTAGGACTTTGCTGTGAACGAATTAAGTTCATAATACTCATTGATACGTCATCTTTTATAACATACATAGGGTATATAGATATACTTATACTTATATTGTATTTTTTATACAGTTGTGGTAAAAATAATATTAGTGCCACCGGCCTTCGTCTTCAAAGGGTCGTCATAGTTTTTTGCTTGTCCAATTCTTTCAATGATTGATTATTTCCTTAGACTAGACCAGCGATGGGCACGAGATCTAACGGTTTGAGTAGCAGGTAGGCCAGACCAAAAAAAAACAACAACAACCACCACCGTCGCGGAGCGCCGCAGAATGTGCGAGCAAAGAGAATACGCAATTCCCTTTAAAGTTGTTTTTGTTTTGGGTACGATGTGCGAGACCCAGCCAATGTATTTTTTTGTTGCAAAACTCGGGATCGCGGCGATGAGCTCGCTACCTGCTACAGAGTCTGTAGCATAGTTTTTGGTTTTCTTCACGGATCGCTGAACGCCATCCGCGACCCGTCTGCGACGATTTGCTGGCGCCTCCCGAAAAATATAACGGTTTGAGCAAGTGAGCAAATTGAGCCAGGGCGTGCCCATCTCTGGACTAGACTATATAGAGTTGAAATACAGAAAAAACGACATTATAAATTCAATACAATTTTGAAACGCCAAGAACTATTTTGGTAAATTATTTTTATAAAAAACGATATCTTTTTATAGTGCATTATGTTCGTGTTAAAAAAAAAAATTTTAAAAAATATTTAACACCGGCAATGTCATAACTTTTTAAAAACGTGAGAAAAGTGTTTAAAAATGGAAAAACAATTGAGTTTTGAAAATTTATATTTAGTTTTACACATCCCATTGCTGCACTGACTAAAAAATTAAATATTTGGGTTAATATTTAATTTTTTGGTCAGTGCATGACAAAAATATGTGTCACAGGATCGCGCTTATTTTTGAGGTCTTGCTTATAAAAAATTTAAAATAAAAAAATAAAAAAAAAAAAAAAAAAAAAAAAAAAATTAAAAAAAAAAAAAAAAAAATAATTTTTAAAAAAAAAAAAAAAAAAAAAAAAAAAAAAAAAAAAAAACACTGTAAAAGTTATTAAATCAAGGACGTTGGCTGCATTGCTTTACTCCTTTAATTGATGAAATCATAAATTATTAGAATCCTTAATATAGTAAAAGGCAAAAATTTGTCCGCCTATTCGTAACAAACATTATTGCAGGCATATACAAGATATATTGATTTCTTACACAGCCAAAGCACCAGTGGCAGCAGGACCAAGTAAAACCCAATTATGTTAAACCCAGACTTTTTTGCTGTTAAAGTCTCTTATAACTGAAATAATATTCCCAGAGCTATTTATAAGCCTTAATACAACTTATTAGTTCTCAACAGGCCTTTTAAAGGCTACTTTATGGTATTAGCTCACTCTTCGTATACGTGATTTTTGATACCCCAGAAAAAAAGGTTCAGTAATGCAAACATACGTTTGTTTGGGATATTTTTTTTTTGTTTTGTAGCGTACACTACAATCAATTTCTAATTGTTTACGATGATTTAAGCTATAAAAAAAATAATTAGGAAAGTAATACTGAAAATAGAAAAAAAGGCTTATGATTTTAGATTTTGAAAACTCATAAGTGCAGCTTTCCAGTTCAATCAAAAATGTTTAAAATCGTTTAGTTATTTGTTAAACAACTACCAATAACTTTAGAAACATTCACATTTAATTCATTTCTTACTCAAAATGTTCAATATTTGACTAAAATCATTTTAAAGGACTATTGACAATATAGAACTCCAGTGCAAACTCAGAATGTAAAAAAGTTAACTAAAATGGAAATGGGTCAACCCTATTAAACATATGGAATACAATTTGAAAGAAAAAACTTAAGTTATTACCATTTTTAAGATAACAAATAGCACCACTATTATTTTGACCGGGCAAATTTGGTCCCATTTTCCAAAATTGCTAAAAACTTTTTAACCAAATGGAAATCGGTCGGGATATTTTGTTTTTCAAATCTATATAGTCTTGTCTAAGGAAATAATCAATCATTGAAAGAATTGGACAAGAAAAAAACTCTGACGACCCTTTGAAGACGAAGGCCCGTGGCACTACTGTGATTTTTACCGCAGCTGACGTGTGAATTTTCATATATGCGAATTTTGCCTAGGACTTCTTCAAAAATAAATATAAAAAACATCCGATTATAATAAACACAAATAATGAAAAAACAATTTATAGTAAAGAATCTAAGTAGAATTTTGTGAATCGGACAGTCCGTGCAGCCATATTTATGTGCCCATTGTTGGCTCCTGGCGTATTTCTGATTTCAGCTTAACAAATTCCTTGGCTACTTCATCATTATTTCGTTGTGATAAAATCCTTAAAATGGTCCAACCCGTCTCGTCCATTTCAATGCGTCTCATTAACGGCAACCAGCATGCGACAGAACCCTGTTAAATTCAAAGTATTTAATTTTTTTAAATGTATTGAACTTAATTTTAAATATCTATCCATGACAAACCTTTTCCGATATGTCTTTTAATGGAATAACAGCCACGCCTACAAGTCTATCATCACGGGCAAAACAATAGTCCTTGACGCAAATGTGCAACTCAAAAAAGTCTAACTGCTCTTCATTTCCAATAGTGCTAATAAGAAAAAGATTTAATTTTATTAAAACTATTACGTTTAAAAAGGACTTACAAGCTAAAGGACTCGTTGTATTTAGGCGACCAGTTGTTTGATTTCGATTTTGTAGCAAACTTCCTCTTTTTGTCCTGCAGGTGTGGCCCAATTAGATTGATGTCAACAAATGGTCGGAACATACCAGACGGTATTTGCCATTTAAGATCATTAGCAGCAACAACTAAAGGTTAAAGTACAATTTAAATTATTTATATATTACCGGTAGTAAGATTGTTTTACCTTTCACGTTTACTTTATGTTCACCAGTGCCTGGATGAGAAAACAAGTCTATTTGCACGGAAATTTCGCCGACACTTTCCTCTGCGATTTCAGGATCAACTGCATCAAGTGATATAGGACAAAAATAAGAAGTGTGTAATGAATGTGGAGTGTTTGTATTGTGTTGTAACTGAATCACAATCATTTTTATTTTAATGCCATCACATGATGTTTTAGAGTATATCAATGCTATAGTTTTGAAATATATTTTTAAGTTCACTGACATCTAATTGTTGAAGTTAATTAGATTGAACGCGTGTAAAAATTTGTTAGACCAGAAACTAGTTGTCTTAAATCACTGTGGTTATGAAAGGTAAATACCTAATATTTTAGTGTACAAGCTGTGTGAATCTTGACGCGTTGGGACGTTTAACTTCGACCTAGGTAGCTCTTGTAACTTGAAAAATTCGTATCTTCAGAAGTATGTATATCAATTGTTTGCGCTTCGGAGTTTCGCGGTTCATGGTCGTATAAGGGGCTGTAGCTAAAGTTTGCAAGTCAAATTACAATTTTCTACCTCTTCTATTGCCCAAGATCTTACCGAATTCGGGCAGACAAACGAATGGGTAGGACCTTCTACCAGTAACTAACTTTTTAACTATTACAATAAACCTTTTTGCTGAATATGTTACGGATATAACTTTTGATCCTTGAAATCCGTTACTTAAAAATACAAAGCACTTTTAGATTTACTTACCCTCGTGAACTTGACTCGATATAAAGGTTTTTATTAATGTGTCGGTCATTTGAGTGTATAAACTAAGTGCGTAACGTAAACTTTGCAGTTCGGACGATTTTTCAAGAAACGTCTTTTTCAGTCCATTGCCTCCGGCGTGGAAATATTGTTTTATTGTGTCTAAGGCAACGTCAAGCACTGCACACTGCTTAGGTGACAAATTTTTTTCAACTTCCTTTGATATGTCCATTACACCGCTAAGCGCACTTTTAACGTCCTGTTTTCCTGCCATATGTGACTTAAACAATCGACCCATGTCTTCTATTTTTGCGTTAGATGCTAAATTTTTTGCATTGTCGGTAAGGTGTTTAAACATCATCTAGTTAAAAAATATGACAGAAATAACGTAATATACTTTTAAAAAAATAAATATTTTGGTATACTAACGGTTTTATCAGTCATTGGTGGTAAAACAATAGTTTTCTCTAGTATTCGCATTACAATCTTCCATAGCTCCTTCAATAATCTCTTAAGTACAGTTTTTTCGCAAGATTGTGCATAGAGAGTCAAAGAACCATCAAGCAAGTCCATAAGCGGCCTTAAAACTTCATCAGCCTCAACGGCGACTGCGTTTCTTTGAGCTGCTAAATTACCAGCTGCTAGAGTCCCGCTGCCTCCCTTGATAGAAAGTAGCATATCCCCGAGTTCTCGCACAGACTGAGTAATTCGCGGCTCCAAGCTAAAAATTAAACATGTACAAAATTATGCAATCTGAAAGTGTAAATTTCTCGAAAAAATGTTCACCTGATAGCAAATTGTGATGCCAAATCGTCCAACGCTGAGTTTAAGTTCTGTTGAAGTTCTTTTAAAATGTTTGCTGCGTCCTCTTCAAGTTTATCCCCTCCCATAGACTCAAACATTTTTTCCAACTGCACCCTTAGTTGTTGTATGTTGTTCATAAGTATGCAAGCCTGTTAACACAGGAGTATAACAAATAGTGGTACAAAGAACATTGTTAAGGTCTCTTACGTTGCCTTTTTCACAATTTTATACTTACGATTCTTTCATCCTTCATATGATCTGGAAACTCAATTTTCACAATATCCGCATAAGCTATTAGCACTTTAACGATTGTTTTAGCAAAACGCCTCATGTAACGTTTCCAAATTTCTGGATCAGGACACTCGAGTTTGCTAACAACATCGAAACATTGCGTCAATTGCGTAAAAACGTCGACTACAGAATTTGAAAAAAGCGCGTGCTCGCTGCTCTTTTGAAACTGCAGACAGGATGCAAATAGTGAAAAAATGTCATAATTTAGGTTTGGTTTATAAAAATTAACAAGGCCGGATCCAGAGGGGACCCTTTTTCTAAGTCTACCCAAAGAGTTTTTATATTGAACGTATTATCAACAGTTTTGTTCTGGAACCAACCCTGATAACGGTATTTATTGTGTAGAGACCTGCACGAGTAATCAAAAGAATGACATTTTATTTGCCGAGTACGGGTACCTGTCAAATAAGCATCGAGCGGGCTTCTTTTTGATTGATCTGTTGGTAGTGATATTTGATATCATGCACCTAAATCAGGCGGCTACAATTCAATATATAAAAAAAAAAACTTGTAAAGGCCATCAAGCTTTTTTTTTAAAACTTTAAAAAACCTTTAAAAAAATTTGCTTTAAAAAATATATTTTTTTCCTTTCCTAAATGTCCAACTCTACCAGAAAATAATTTCATCGGTTCGGCTAAATTTTTTTACGGTACGCCGGTTATGGCCGATGATGCATCAGATTAACGCTAAAAGTCGAAGGTGACACATTTCACAAGAACTTGGCTCTGTTAGATTACACCCGCATAAACCCTCCGTGCACTCACCGGTAACTAAACACCGCCGAGCTGGTTGAACTGTCAGGCAGAACAAAGACGACCCCAAACATAACTCTAGCCAATGGGCAAAAAGAGGGGACCCAATGCACCTCTATTCCGGTGTCCATAGGCTTAATCTGGTACACCTTTTGGTATAAAATACCCTAGGTTTGCATTTGCGCGACAGTTAGTAGTTAACCGGACAGAGAGTTATAGTTTTATTTGAGTTCTCAGAGTCCGGGATAGTAACGTCTTCGACTTATCACGGCGCTCCGACGGCTGGATGTGATGCAGTAATTTCATTCTGTGGTTTAAAAACACTCACCAATCGTTAAAGCACACCAATCGTGTAAAGTAAAGCGTGTATGCAATCCATACCCTACACTACGTTAGGATCCTTTGATCCTGGATTTGTGAAACGAAAAAGTTGAGCTAAGACTCTCCGCATTAACGAAAGCCCATGGTGAAAATGTGTTAATGCTACGATCTGGATGATCACCAATAACACCGACTGTCCATAAACCAATTCAACTTTATATGAAAACCTTAAATGCAAACAAAAGGTGACTCAATAAATCCGAACCCCATTAAACCAATAAAAGCAAACAAAATCATTTAATTCTTGCGCGAGCTATGTAGAATAACCTGAGCCTACACCTTCCCCTTTCCTGGAGTGAATAACCATGAAGACATTACTGCCGTCGACCGTTTTGTTTTGTGCAACCTTTTTTTTTTAAACGCTTTATATAAGTTTCACTTGTGGCTGGCTGGCTGGCTGGCTATCTGGCTATCTGGCGGCGTAACACTTTTTGGTTCGCATGCAGGCCTGCCAACTTGTTTTTTTTTTTACCGATAATTTATCGATATCTATAAAAGGGCGCGCTCTTTTAAACCGGAAAGCGTTTCTTTTAGTTTTTTAAAACTATTTAAATTATTTTATATTAGCTTACTTTTTTTCTTTGTGTTTCCGTAATTTAACTACCATTTAATGTTCAGAATATCCAAATCCATAGCTATATAGCTATGCACGAATTTGCCTATTTATATTTGAATTCCAACCTTAAACAGTGCCCAGATTCGAACAGGAAATCTTTTGACACTGGAGCCTAAAGAGGGTTAGTTTTACGGATCAAAGATTCAAAAATTTCAGAAATACATAAATGTACATACACTCGTGCCTCCTTTTAGTCTTTCATTACACATTTAATTCGTTAATCATGTTAAATAATTCAATTAAACATGTTCCTCAGAAAAGAGTCATTATAAAAAAGAAAAATATGTTTATTTTTTCTCCCGTTATAATTAAAGTTAATATCTTAATTGACGTTCATTTATATTCAACCTAGGAACTTACTACTTTCAATTTGTTACATTCATATTACCTTTCTCACTACTTTTGTACACGAACCTATGTACATATATATTTTTAAATAAAATTATAGAGTATATTAATTTCTGTACACAATCTTACTTTTTATCTACATACTCTTTTTAAAAATGTAAATTTTTATATTTAATGATTTAAATACACACACCCACATATCCCATTATGGACAAATAATTTTACCAAATAAATTTGTAACGTAAACTGAAGTTGAAGTTTTGGTTGAAACCCTACAAAAGAACTGGCGCAAAGTTGGCACGCAAAGTCGTGAAGGAGAAGGCATTGGCTAAGCTTGTGGGCGGTGTAAACAGAGAGACAGACTTTTCAAGCACGTAAATAATTGTTTGATTACGTTTGGAGTGCTGCCCAGAGCAATGACTCGCGAGTCAGCCAATTTCTCTGCCTGCGCCCTGCCGCCTCTACACATGAAGTGTGTGATTGTGCTCGTCGGCTAGCGCAAACGAAAATCAAATTTTATGTGTGTATGCTAGTTTTGTATGTCCCTGTATTGGTGGGCAGCACTGTTCTATACCAAAACTCGAGATGGCACACCGTGTATAACCATAAAAGTAATTTTTTCTGAGTCAGAACTTGCATAACACGAAGTTTTCTATTATTCAACATGAATCTTTGGATTCTTTGTGCTAAATCGTGCAACTTGATTTTATTTTATATTTTTATATTCTTTATATATGGGTATTTCCGCCAGACGGCCAACCAAGCCAAAAACTTTGAAAGCTCATTTAAACATATTTCTATATGATTTAAAAAAAAAATTGTTTTCCTTAATCATAGGAACTAAATTTGTCTATCTATAATACCGATGCCGATAACTTTGGATCGTTATTAAAGTTTCTACTTCTGGGTGATGAGGATCATCAAATAAAAGCATGAAGGAGCTAGAAATTGTGGGTATATCTTGCAGGACGTCTGTCGGGTCTGCTTGTTATATAATACAATTTCATTAGAATCCGGAGAATGCATCCTGAAGAGCTTATTCTTATTTCGGGCATCCTGAAGAGCTTATTCTTATTTCGGGCGATTGTGACGTTTCAAAACATTTTTCGTTATCAGGCAAGATGCAATTGTGTATGCAAAAAATCTTGTAACCTAAAAACATATTTTTAAATAAAAATCAAATCTTTTCTACAACTTGAACGAAGTCTTAAAATTTGTTTTTTTGCAGATGGATGTTGGGTGGGTTATAAAAATGTGTCTGTACACAATATTTTTATGGCAGCCTCTTTCTAAAATAATGTTCATTTAGCTAAATGTGAAAAAAAAATCAACCGCATTACAACTGATAACATGACTACATGATTATTTAAAAATGCGTATAATCATCTTTTTACTCATTGTACCTGCATTGCGTAATCTTTTCGAGCAAGTCTGTAGTGTTGTCCTTATTCTTACCCCGTCTTTTTTGTCTCGTTTAAAGGCCCCGTGAAGGTATTCCAGGGAAACATCGTCGTTTTCATTTAGCCACTGCATCACAAACGGTTCAAACCATGCAGGGTAATCGGGAACCGCACCCTTGTAGGGAGGCACCTCTTTAACGTAGTTACTATATAGCCATTTAACTCGGAAATGAAGGTTCATATAAGCCGATGACTTGCATAGACGATGCTGCTCGTGCTCCTCAAGTGCGTACTTCATGTCTACGGCGAAAAGATGCCACATCGATGATGCTGATAACTGCAAGCATGTGTTGTAAATGTTTATTGTTAACTTTTAAGTAGAAACAAGAAAAATGGTGAGCAAACCTGTCCAATGTTTAGTTCCTGAGGAAATTGGTTCAAAACAGTCCCATAGCTGTTTTTGTCTTCATCTATAACCGATACGATCAATGCTATAAGCTTGTGCCAGAAGTCAACACTATCCAGTTTGGGTTCATGATCATCCGGAGCACGCTTAGCTTCGTTGGGATCCACCTGTGGTTAAAAACGTTTTATAATATTTAAAAAATAACACAAATGTAAATGACAAAGAAGAGAAGAAAGCCAAAACTATAATAGAAAACTACAACAAGAAGAGGTTCAAGGAACTTATTCAACTAGGGAAGAATTCACTTAGGATCGTTACCGGATTACTAACCGGAAAAATCAACCCATCAAAACTCCTAAACTTTGTTCGAGGAAATGGGTTGATATCTGAGCTGTAGGCTCCGTGTCCGTGTATCCTGCCTGAATCACCCACTTATGTACATATGATAACTTTCTTTAATTTTCCTATTGGCTCAAACTTAATTTCTCTAACATTAACAAGAAAGAACGCTATAGTCGGATTTCCCGACTATCAGCGCTTAGCTTCGTTGGGATCCACCTGTGGTTAGAAACGTTTTATAATATTTAAAAAATAATAAAAATGTAAAAGAGAAAGAACGATTTAATCGGGTTTGCCGTTTGTCCTGTCTGAATCACCCACTTACATATGATAACTTTCTTTAATTTTCCTATAGGCTCAAACTTAATTTCACTAACATTAACAAGAAAGAACGCTATAGTCGGGTTTCCCGACTATCAGATTTGCGATACTCATTGCCCATTTAAAAAAAAGAAAACAAGAAAATACGCTAAAGTCGCTTTTTGACGCACTTGTATACACAATTTCTTGAAAATGGCCAGATTTAGATATTTGGGTAGACATTTTTAATACAAATAACATTTATTAGGGCCACTTTTCGCGGTTTGTGGGCAGGCACGTATCCAGGGGGGTCGAACTGAATTTAACTGTCTGCACCTATGATCATTTTGCTATATTGCAGCAATTTGGCAAGATATCGTAATTTTATATTTAAATATGACTGTAAACACACACACACTGTAAAGATTAAAAACAAAATTTATTCAAACTTCACACATTTCAAGACCAAAATTGTATTATGTACTTAAAAAATAATGTTTTACTACTCTAGCGGTTTTTTTTTACCTGTTATTTAAATTTTCTGCCTTTTTCTAGCCTTTTTCAAAGATCAGTTTAGTTTTTTTAAGACCTAAAAAGTTGGCTACACTGATTGTGGGCGTAGAAAGGACCGTGGCTAAAGATTGAAAAAACTTGCACTGCGTGTATATCTGCATGTCCAAACCCAATCACAATCTCTTATAGAGTTTCATGTTTATACGGACGGATGGACGGGAGGACTCACGTACTGACGGGTAGACAGACGAACAGAGATAGATTGACTCGGCTATTGGTCCTGATCAAGAATATACAGCTGTGTTCATCCAAATAGCAGTGCCGCACCTCACCCCTTTCCAACTCTCTTTTGAAACACTTCCAGTCTTCCAAATTAAACAAGCGATACCTTTTTGGAAAGCTCAGAGTGTTAGAATTATAAAACCGAAAAAGTCCCGTTACATTCAGAACTCTTCTTCTTGTTTTTCATTATTTTACAAAAATACCCATCAAAAGTGCTGTTCATTGAAATAGCAGTGTCGGGTGCCAGCTCATCAAATTTAGAAAAAACGTAACAAAATTAAAAAATAAGGACGCAATAATTAAGTTCGTTCTATTCATCAATCTTATTGACAACACAGGCCGACAAAATTTTGTTGACTAAATGATGGTAGCTGGTTCTTATAGGATTTTCGCCGTAGAATCCGATTCTGACCTTGAAAATATCCGAATGGCTCTAGTTTTCGAGCAACATAAGGTAAAAGATGCCAAAAACTGCATTTTTTACACTTTTTGAACAGCTATAAATGGAAAAAGCGATGAAAGAAAATGGCCTATATAGGATTAAAAGAAAACTTGGACATTACTCTTTAATATCCAATATCAAAAAAGTGGATACATGATAACTTAAGCAACTGGGAAAAGTTTATGTGTGGGGGAGATTGGGGTAATGTGAAAATGCTGTATCAAATCAAAGGCAAAATATTTCCGAATTTGAAAAAAAGGTAAATCTTGAATATTTCCATTTTTTTGATATTGGATATTGAAGAGTAATGTCTAAGCTTTCTGTAGTACCACTAATCGACAGATTAAAATCATTTTTTATAATTTTAGACGATTTTACCGGCTTCATCTTGCCCCACCGCACAAAGCGACCATCATCTAAAACAGTCGATTTACGCTTACGACCCCGATTTTCTGCATTCTTTTGATATTTTTTAGCACTGAATATAGTTATAGGACTGCAATCAGCTAAAATTTCAATCTCCTTATGCGTTTTGCCATGATTTCTTAGGCTGACCATAGGGTTTTTCTTCTCCACCGAGTAGTACTTTTCTTTATCATTTTTAACAAAAAATGTAAGCAGTTTCCAAAAACAATGTTTATCAATAAGATTGATGAATAGAACGAACTTAATTATTGCGTCCTTGTTTTTTAATTTTGTTAAGTTTTTTCTAAATTTGATGAGTTGGCGCCCGACACTGCTATTTCAATGAACAGCACTTTTGATGGGTATTTTTGTAAAATAGTGAAAAACAAGAAGAAGAGTTCTGAATGTAACGGGACTTTTTCGGTTTTATAATTCTAACACTCTGAGCTTTCCAAAAAGGTATCGCTTGTTTAATTTGGAAGACTGGAAGTGTTTCAAAAGAGAGTTGGAAAGGGGTGAGGTGTGGCACTGCTATTTGGATGAACACAGCTGTATACACTTAAGAGCAAGGACCGTAAGAACTCTTATCAGGCGCGGATCCAGGGGGTGGTTTTGGGAAATCCCCCCCCGAAATTTATGTTCTTCATATAAAAACAAGTGAATTGTGGACAAATATTTTGAATAAGAGTATTCAATGACTTTTATTTTTTGTAGGTAATAAGAGTTATTCAATGACTTTTATTTTTTCTGTCTATTGTAAAAGTCATTATGAAATAAACATACTTAGGGCCGAATAAAGGACATTTTTACAAATGCAAAACTTCATTCCAAAATGCAAAACTTCATTAAATAATTCCTATTTCTTGGTTTTTAAATAAAAATTAAAATCAAAAATAACTGTTTATTTCATAAGATGTACAGCTGTTTTCATCCAAATAGCAGTGCCGCACCTCCCCCTCTTCCAACTCTTTTTTGAAACACTCCCAGTCTTTCAAATTGTACAAGCAATACCTTTTTGGAAAGCTCAGAGTGTTAGAATTTTAAAACCGAAAAAGTCCCTGTACATTCAGAACTCTTCTTCTTGTTTTTCATTATTTTACAAAAATACCCATACCCATCCAAGAATCATTGAAATAGCAGTGTCGGGAGCCAGCTCATCAAATTTAGAAAAAAACTTAACAAAGATAAAAAACAACGCAATAATTAAGTTCGTTCTAGTCAGCATCCATATTGATAAACTTTGTTTTTGGAAACTGCTTAAATTTTTGTTTTAAATGGTAAGGTAAAGAACTACTCGGTGGAGAAGAAAAACCTTATAGTCAGCCTAAGAAACGCAAAACGCATAAGGAGATTGAAATTATAGCCGAATGCAATCCTATAATGATATTCAATGCTAAAAAATATCAAAAGAATGCAGAGAATTGGGGTCCAAAGCGTAAATGGACTGTTTTGGATGATGGTCGCTTTGTGCGGTAGGGCAAGATAAAGCCGGTAAATTTTAACGGGGAAAATCGTCTATAATTATAAAAAATGATTTAAATCTGTCGATGAATGATGTGACAGGACGACTATGACCCGTTAGTTACAATCTTGTTTCAAAAAGTCCCAAAAGAAGACCTCCTTAAAATTCCGAGGTCCACGGTTAAAAGTTGCCCAAATGTTGTAAGGCCTGTGAAAAAGTGTGCAAAATTTTGTGGCTCTAGCTCTTATGGTTCCCGAGATCTTGACGTTCGTACGGAGGGACGGCCAGACATTTTCAACGTTTACAGTATTTGCTTACTCATCGAGTATCGCAAGTAATTATACTTTATTTAATTTGTAAATGTATTTTATTAATAATATTTCATTTTTCTAGGCTTTTAATCACAGAGAAATAACTTAGTCTGACTTAATTCAACGGATTCCAAGCTCCAAAAACTTTTGGACTACCAACAGTTTTGCGAATCACATTTAAGGAGCCATTTGACAACGTTAAGTTAAACGTCAAGGAACAATAGTTTCAGTGAAAACCGGGATGCGGCTTTGTTGAATAACCCAGTGGTCGCTTCAAACTTATTTTTAGATCCGAGGTTTTGAAGAATGCTGCCGCCAAGAAACTTGATCCTGGCAAGAAACCATTTAAAAATGCGTGCGACAAATCGTCACCATTAATAACAATTCATGAAAATAAGCGAATCCCTATAGTTGGCGAAATATTTAAATACAATTGAGGTGAATGCTGACGAAGATTCCGATCAAGACGAGGACTCAGCGGAAATGAAGCTAGCAATTTCCGAAATAGACGTCTATTATCCAAATCCCGTTTACATTTATATGGACTTTATGGAATATTGGGAAAGAAGCCGCTTTATCTATCCATATTTATATAAACTTGTTCGTTAAATTTAATAATGAGTTAAGATAAGATTATTTGATAAAATTGGTTACAACAACAACAACAGAAGAGAACAACAACAAAAGAAGAGAACACGAACAACAGAAAAACTAAAAAATCAATAGAAAATAAAACTTATTTTATGATAAGATTTGCGGGCCCTTTTACTTAGATATATTTAAAGAGGGAGATGGGGAGGGGGGCTATTCGCATACTTTTGCTTTTATTTCTTAAAACCAACTAAATAAATAAAAAAATTTTAGCCACGGCAAAGGTATACTTCAACACCGCCAACTATCTACACTTAAGTTTATTTTAATTAAGACACAAAATCGTGAAGTCTATACTGTTACGATTACACTTGGAAAAATAAAAATAACCGACAAAGCATTTTGCTGAACTACATATTCATTTCATTTAAGTTAACTATAGTATCGCCAAAAACTGAGTTTGAGTGTTATTTTTAATCGAAATAATAAAACTCAAGGATTAAGTTTTATTTTAAGTTTTGTATTATAAAACTCAAGAAATAACTGTTATTTTACAAGCGAAAAATAAAACTCAGAAAACAAGTTTTATTTGTCATCTTTTATATAAAACTTATGGAATAACAGTTATTTTTGAGTTTTATAATAAAAATCGAGAAATAACAATTATTTTCTATTTTTTATTTAAAAATCAAGAAATAAAAATGATTTAATTATTTAAAAAAACATATAACAGTAACGGTCTCTGCTTAAGAGGGTCTTAAATACCTCCCCAACTGACACTTCAGTTCTTTTAATGTTTATGACGGTTAGGTTACAACAATTTTTTTAAGACCTTGTGTTGAATGTTAAATCGCCATGCTCCTTTAACTTTAAAAGAAAAAACAAAATTTGTCAGAATATAGCATTCAATTTTGCTCATTAAAGTCAGCACAAAAAGATTTTTTGCTTGGCTGTACTTCTATAATTTCGAAAAAATATATATTACTTTCGCATCAAAATGCCACATCTCGCGGTACGTTACTGGCAGCAAACAGCTTTTTGAAAAGCAAGATGCCTTTCTATCTAGGGTTCCACCACTTACGCAACCTGAAGATCCATATCATCCTACTTTCGATGTGACAGTCGACACGGGTATCGTGATAGAAGAAAAATAAGAAAGGTCAGGTAAACGAATACATTGTTTTCGTAAGGCAGACTTTTCTAGGCTTAATAACATTATATCTGGCTTCAATTGGTTCGATCTCTACTCATGCAATAATATGGCTGATGCCATAAATATTTTTTATACTGCAATTTAATCATTTTTTAATTCTTGTGTTCCGATGTACTATGCGGCCATCTCCAGTAAACCAACTTGGTTTAGTAAAGAGTTGTCACACCTAAGAAATGTTAAGTCCAGACTTTATAGGAAATATAAAGACTCCGGTTCTCAATCTGTTTTTTCATAATAGCTAAGTGCTAGGTCAAGATTTACCGTGCGTAACGCGCAGTGCTATACAAATTATTTAAATCGTTGAAAGGTCCAGTTCTCGCAGGACCCGAAATAGTTTTATAACTTTGTTAACACCAAGCGTAAATCTATTTATTATCCTTCCTCGCTATATTTTGAAAACATGACGGCAACCACAGATCAGGCAATAGCTGATCTTAGCTGATGCCCAGTTTTTTCAAACAACTTATACTACTTCCGCACATCCAATAGAGCCTTATTCTTACACCATGTCCACGTCGAACCTCATATCAGTCCTACTATAAACGAAAGCTCTTTATTTTTGGATCTTCAACGTGTTAAGCCCGTTTACTCTCCAGGTCCCGACGGAATTCCTGGCTGCGTGCTTAGGAATTGCGCGGAAGCCCTATGCAAACCCCTTCTCAAATTGTTCACCTTATCTTTAGAAACCTCCCAATTTCCTCTTATTTGGAAGGAGTCATTTGTTATTCCTCTTCACAAAAAAGGTAACAAATTGGATGCCAGCAATTATAGAGGTATCTCTAAGTTGTCGGCTATCCCCAAACTTTTCGAAAATGTCATTACTCCTCATTTGCAGCAACTTTTTAGGTCAGTTATATCTCCGTGTCAACACGGATTTACGAAAAGAAAATCAACAACTACTAACCTTTTGGAGCTCACCTCATTCGTGATAAAGGGCTTTAAAAGTAGCTTTCAAACAGATGTCATTTACACTGACTTTAGTAAAGCATTTGACTCTGTAAATCACTCACGTTTAGTTCGGAAACTCGACTTGTTAGGGTTTCCAAATGATCTTCTTAGATGGATTTTAAGTTATCTGAATGGCAGGACACAAAGAGTCCTTTTTAAAAATTCTCTTTCTGGTCTTCTCCGAGTTACCTCCGGCGTCCCACAAGGAAGTCACCTTGGTCCGCTTCTTTTTACTTTATTTATTAACGACCTTCCATTTATTATAAATCATTCTCGCGTACTTATGTACGCAGATGATGTTAAGTTATGACTGCAGTATAAGGATATTTCCAGCTATTCTGAATTACAATCCGATCTAAATAACTTTCAAAACTGGTGCCGTGATAATTTACCAAATTTAAACGGGTCTAAGTGCAAGCTGATAACTTTTTGCAGAGTCAATCCAAATTTGCAGCTTACTCACTAAGTGGTAAATCTTTGGATAGAATAACTATGGTTGACGATCTTGGCGTCCTTTTGGACCCAAAACTTAAGTTTACTGATCACATTTCGTCCATGGTTAATAAAGCCAGGGGAGTGCTTGGTTTCATTAAATTTAAACGGGTCTAAGTGCAAGCTGATAACTTTTTGCACAGTCAATCCAAATTTGCAGCTTACTCACTAAGTGGGAAATCTTTGGATAGAATAACTATGGCTGACGATCTTGGCGTCCTTTTGGACCCAAAACTTAAGTTTACTGATCACATTTCGTCCATGGTTAATAAAGCCAGGGGAGTGCTAGGTTTTATTAAAAGATGGTCGAAGGAATTTGACGATCCCTACGCCATTAGGACCTTATTTACTTCGCTAGCCCGTCCGATTCTAGAGTATGGGTCTCCCGTCTGGAGTCCCCAATACGGAGTACATATAGATCGCATTGAATCTGTACAGAAAAACTTTTTAATTTTTGCTTTACGGCGCCTCAACTGGGATGCAAACCTTAACTTACCTTCTTATTCTAGCAGATTACTTTTAACTAATTTACCCTCCCTAGCTAACCGTAGAACGATGCTTGGTACTATTTTTATTTATAATCTTATTCGTGGTGATATTGACAGCGCCGACTTGGTAGGTCGGCTTAACTTTTCTGTGCCAAGTAGATTAACTAGAAATTATATACCCTTAATATTGAACCATTGTAGATCTAACTATGGCTTGCATGAGGATTTTCAGAGTATTATGTTCTGACTATAATAGACTTTATCCTATATTCTCAAATTCTGACTCTCTGCCGCTCTTAAAACGACTTATACTAATATCGTTAGCACAAAATTAGATTCTACTTTTTCCTCGGACTTTTGCCTATATTTTCATAACTCGCGTCTATCTTCTCGCGAATCGTGCCGTACGATACACGGCTGCGCCCCCCGGTCGGTTGGGCGGGTAAGTGGGCCGTGAGACTACGCGCAAAATATATAAAAAAAAAAATTAAAAAAAACATAGATAAGAAATTGCATCGATACGTTTTCAGAATCGGATTATTTTTATGTGTTTTTGCAGTCTACCACTTATCGAGTTTGAAAAAATCTTTCTAAGGACCCTTGATATAATTAAGAAGGAAAACAAATTTTTCAGAGTTATTTCCATTGTTCGATTAAGGGGTTATATACCTTTTTTATTTTCAAAAAATCTAAAATTTTTTTTATTGCTTTATCTTAAAGAACAACTTCTTAAGAACATGTTCGCAAATTTTCGTAGAGATCCGAGCAGTAGAAAAAAAGTTACAGCTCTTTTAAACGTGTGCCTCGTCTCGGCCCCAAGCTAAACTTGAATCTTTGAATGCGATTATCTCGAAGTCGTGTTTTTCCATAAGTGCCTTTGCGGTGGCCACGATTGCACAAGAACTATTTGATCGATCTTCTTCAATTTTTTTTAAATTGTTCGTAATGATTGTGCCGAGTTCGTGAACGATTCGGTTTTTATGCGACAATTTTGATTTTCCAGATCAAAATTTTTTAATAAAATTTTTGAACTCGAAAAATCAATTTTTTGGAAAAATTGTTACTGTATGCAGAAATAACCAAATATTCTTGAAAAGAATCGTTCACGAACTGGAAATAATACTATACTAATGAAAATTTTTTGGTTTTTGGAAATCAGTTGACCGGCTGGACTTCCATCGTAGCCTCTATAAAAAAAAGGGTTCCGAGAGAATTGCCATAACTTTGTAAATTATTAATATTTTTTCTAGAACAAACGCTTGTTGTTTTAATAAAAATATGTACTATCAACAAATAATAGCGTTAGTTCCATAAAATAATTGCTACACACCTGAAAAAAAATCCAAAGCTCCCTCAATTTTTTCGCTCAAAAAGGTATATAACCCCTTAAGCATGACCATAAGATTTAGCATAATAAGAAGAAACTGAGTTTTTACCTGAAATTCTCTGTTGTAGAGTTCATAGCAGTTCTCAAACAAAAATTGATAAGTGGATCTCAAACAAGCTTTAACACAGTCCTTGACCACTGTACTGGCTCTCGGCGGGCTAGATAGCTCTTGTACCTAGGATTTTATATAAATTATTTAACTTATTGAAAAATTGTTTACGACTAAATTACCTTCATGCGAAAAAAAGTTATGCTGGTCAATAAATCAACAGTCGACTTAAGGTCCATCAACTTCTCAGGACTTGTTGCAGGGAAGTTGTTTCTGTACATTGACAAATCAATTCGAAGTGAGTTGTGTAGCTGGTCCAGCAGTTTGACAAATTTTTCTTTCTAAAACCATAAAGTACATAAAAATTAACAGGATATAAAATAAATCCTTATATCTTTATTTATAGTAACTAGAGTTATTACCCCAAAATTACTGGCTGCAAATCGATCACTGGCCGAAACAGCAGAGGAGGCAGTCGTATGAGCATAATATGCGTTTATGTTGGCCAAGAGTGTGCTCATTACAGCTGGTACTCCGGGGCAAAGGTATTTGGCAGACAGGCAATGGAAGTGCGTCATAGCTTGATAGATATTCTCAATTCCATACCGCATAGAGAATTCGTCGACAATCTCCTCGGGAATTTCATCAAAATACAATTTCCAAGCATCGTCACCTTTTAGAGTTGGCAACTTAACCTTTAACATTAAATTAAGAGTTTTAGTAAGACATCGTTTTGTATATATAAAATGCTTACCATTCCGATATTTTCTTCACAAAGATAATGAAACAGATTCTCGTGCAAGCAGGTATATTGAACATGATAAGGGGCTACCTTCTCTTCGCCTTTTATTTCAACGGATATGTGAAGCCGTATGGCCCCTGATACGGCCGATTTATCTGTGCGCTTCTCCAAGTTATACCATACATCCATTTCACCGGAAAGCGTACGAACCTCGATAATTGTTTGGCCCAAAAAGTCGTCCGACTCACGAGTCAATTTCTGACGAAGTTTCGACTTGAGATCATTGTCTTCGTCCCAAACTCGAACTTTAATGCGGTCCGAGGAGTTGTGGCACTCGCTGCATTTACCCAGTATACCATTATTAAGTTATCAATCAATTACTGAGATATAATTTGCAACTGTACCTAGTGCATATGCATGTAATTATAGATAGCACATCGGTTCAATCGATATTTAATTTTAAAAACTTAAAACGTCGATTAACAAGAATTATTTGTGTTTATGCTATTATTTTATGAAAATTATTTTTGCTCTTAATACGTCAATCGGAAAGTACACTCATAGATATATTTATCTACATTTTAGAAAATTACCCTTAAAAAAATAAGTCCCTAAGCTGACCTCAGCTTTTCTATTTTTCAGGCAAATTTGCCAAACAGTAGTGCAGGGGGTAAATACACCGACTTGGAATTTAGAATCTGTGGGCTTAATCTCTGGGTGAGGACAAGACCTTTTTGTTTTGTTTGGCTTTTATTTAAGTTGTTCATTGTACAAATTTTATTGCTATAAAAATAAATAATTATCTTTCATGTGCCAAAAGATTAATTACTAAAATGTAACTTCAAACATAACCTAGATTGACATATTTTTAAAATGGAACAAGTGTTTCTTAGCTGATGACATTTAAAGCTAGTTTGTACACGATGTAATTATATGATGTGTGGTGCAATGGGTAGGACACGCGTCTCTGGTTCAGAACGGCCTAGGTTCGAGTCCCAGTGGAAGTAATGTGACTTATCGTAAGTTTTTTCAAAAAATAATATGATTAGGGGAGACCGGGGCTAGTGTGCCGAAGGGGTAAGTGCGCCGAGTGCCTCTATGGAAAAGAGCTTAAAGCGCAGTGGCGTAATCTACACTTTTTTTTGTCGAGTATTAGTTCGCGGTTTTACCAACGTAGTTGGAATTATTTAGGTGTCGCGGTTTGCCCACGAGCACACTTTTTCTGTTTTCGGCACCGGTAAGTAAATTATTCATGTTGTGTTTACTTATATTCTATTCAAACAACTATCATCCGATTTCCGAAAACGTGGTAGCGCTGGAAAGGGCATTCAAAACCCTACAAAATAGTGTGACTTTTTCCGTGGTTATCTATCTTTTGTGTTTATGCATCGTCATTTTATCTTAACAAATGCATTGGGGTAAGTGTGCCGAGTTTAGTGTGGGGCAAGTGTGCCGAGTTTAGTGTAGGGCGTGAAGGTCGTAAATGCCGATCTACCAAAATTTTGACAGGATCGCCGATAAAAGCAGCATTGATGGAGGAGAAAAATGAAAGGTGAGCTGGTAGAGGAAAAAAAAGCAGCTAGAATGTCCAAGAAGTTCACTAAAGCTACCTCCATTAAGTCCAAGACTAAAAAGACTAAAAAGTAAAGTGGGGAGTTTTTTTTTACAACAATATTATTATTGTAAACTTGTAAACTTATGTACACTTACTTTTAATTCAATAAACATAATACGGTCATGGATTTCTTGTGTTTAATTGGCTTAACCAAACTCGGCACAGTTACCCCGGCCCTGGGGTAAGTGTGCCGATTTTTTCTGTCGCAGTTTTTTGTTAATAACTTTTTCCATGGTTGTTTTTCATTCATAAGAAAATTTACAGATGTGCTCAAGGGTTCTACCTTAATGACAGCGTTAACCGTTTCCGAAAAAGTTAGCCCACAACTTTAAAAGAAATGCCTAAGTCCAAAATCGGCACACTAGCCCCGGTCTCCCCTACTTAATCAACAAAACTGATAATCTAAACAGTATTGTTCTACTTTAATTACCAATTTGTAAAAAAAGACATGCCAAATGCAGGGCCCGAGCAAAAAATACGCCGAGCTGACGTTGTCCCACACAACCATTGCCCTAATTTTTTAACTCAAAACCGTCGGTGTCACAGAAAACTCTATCATTTCCCCCGTGTTTTACACGACAGTTTAATAAAATAAGCGTAATTGCACGTCTTTATAAATAACACAGGGCAACAAAATCGAACTATTTGAAATATCCACGGATCATTTACACTTTTCCATAACATTTGGGTTTTCCTGAGTTCAAGTTATCATCATCACCTATAGGTTCCGCGGTATAGCGACGAATAGAAAAGTATCACGTTGGACGACATTTTGAATTATGTTGCCTATGCCAAAGAAGTTACCGTGATATTTTTAGCTGGATTATACACTCAAAACACCACTGCACAAAACAAAAATTGTCCATTCCGTTGGAATAAGACGTCAAAGTTAAAATCTCACATTTTACTCAAGTTTTTGTCGCATTCAAGGGCCTGTTAAAAATAAACCCAAAATGGTGGAAATATTTATTTTATCTCGAATCTGTAGCCTTATTTTTGCTTCAATTTTGGGTTTTGTGCCTATTCGTGATAATATTTTATTAAAATTTTTATAGCAAATTAGGTACATTTTTTTTTACTATTTCTACTACTATATTTTCTCCCAATTTTTGAAAAGTCATGGCATGCATAGTTGGTCCATTAAAAAAACATTATTCTAATTCCAAAATGATACGTGTGTTGTTTGTCATTGCCATTTTATACAAAAATCGAAGCCAACAAAATTTTAAAAAACAGGGGCACAATTTCCAAAAATGGACTTTAACAGTTTTTACTGGCTTTTGAGCATGCTCAAGTCCTAACTTTGAAAATGCATAAAAAAAATAAAGAGAGTCGCGCAAAACCCGAGCCCCTGGGGGACTTGACAACTGATCAAATAATGTACACATTTTAAAAGTTTTACGCAAATCGCGAAGGGTACTTTTTGGTACCTTTTCATAAAAAAGCGAAACTTATAGATTTTTAAAATTTTAAAAGATTTGTTGGGAATAATTTAACTTTTGGTAATGTTTCGTATAGTTGTAGGCAACGACATTTTGACGACGAAGAAGAAGACATTTTGTATGAAAATGTAAGTGAATTCAACTAATTTTAAATATTATTGACTAAGTGTTGTTTAGTTTTAGGGGAAAAAGCATAGGAAAACAAAGCAAGCCACAGTGCTCTTTATTTTTGTATTAGAAAACGTCGATTTCGCAAAAGTATTCGCGCTGAGGGACTGATTTTATGTAGCGGCCTCTCGTAAGAAGCCATCTAGTACAGGGGTGGCTCCTGTTGTTTAGTTTGGCGGTCAATTTTAAATGTTGGACTATTTTGTTTGTTACGTTTTAGGTGAAGGGATTTGATTAGTTATTGGCATTGTCTTGTAAAAAAAGTAAAACTTTGCTTGAATTTATTAAAAAAATATCAAATAAATACCGAATGAAAACAGTAAGTCATCGCAGTCTTTTTTCCGAATCGTTAGACCGAACAACAAGTTCAAGACGGTTTCGGTAGCACCGATGGTTTTTTTTGTTTATTTCCAAAACCGGCCCCAAAACCGCCCCCAAAACCGTCGACGGTTTCTGTGGCACCCCGGATAATCTTTTTTCTGAATTCAAGAAAATTTTCGTTGCATTTAAGAAAATGTCATATTTTAAGGGCAACCTACCCTAAATCTAAAAAAAATCTGTCTTAGTTTTAAAAAAAGTTCCCTAGAACTAGGAGGCGCAGCGTACTTTTAGGGCTAGCACCCTAAGTTTTTATTTGGCCTTGGAAAGTACCAAACATTTTCGGTACTTTGGCCACGATTATATCTTTTCAGGAACACTAGCTTTTAGTCTTGGGCTTCTTTGATTACACAGGGCAACAAAATCCAACTTTTTGAAAACTCCACGGATCATTTGCACTTTTCCATAACACTTGGGTTCTCCTGAGTTCAAGTCCCATACAAAATTATTTTCCATCACCTATAGGTTCCGCGGTATAGCGACGAATAGAAAAGTCGCATGTTGGACGACACTTTGATATATGTTGCCTATGCCAAAGAAGTTACCGTGATATTTTTAGCTGGATTATACACTCAAAACACGACTGCATTGAACAAAAATTATTTCCTGCTTGAATATTTGTCCAATCCGTTGGAATAAGTCGTCAAAGTTGAAATCTCATATTTTACTCAAGTTTTTGTTGCATTCAAGGGCCTTTTAAAAATATACCTAAAATGGTAGATTTTTTTATTTTACCTAGATTTTGTAGCCCTATGTTCGCTTCAATTTTGGTTTTTATGCCTATCGTGAATATATTTTATTGGAATTCTGTTATAGTCAGGAAACCCGACTATAGCGTCCTTTCTGTTTTTTTGTATTTATTGTCTGTCAGTTTTGTTTTACGTTTTTTTTCTATTACAATGATAAATTATAATAATAATAAATAATAATAAATTATATAACTTCCTGAAAAAATAAAAAAAACATCAATTCGTGACTAAAATTATGGAAAGCAACACAAATAAAACGATGAAAATGTAGAGTGCGACACGTGCGTGCATCACAATGTGTCCACGGCGTTTGCTAAAACCATCCTTTTTTGATTTCAAATAAGCATTTTATATATTCTATAAGTCGTAGATTTTGAAAGGTACTGGATTATGTATGCTTTATTATGCATAAGTCGCTTAAACTGCAAAGGAAATACAAATAAAAAAAGTAAAAATAAATAAAATAAAAAAAACTTCCATTTTGTGTGGCGTGAGTAACTATAAAAAAGTATGCTCTTTGTCATTTTAAAGAACACTTAAATAACAATAAAAAATGCTACAACATATTTTTTAGAAACTTAAAATAATATTAAATTTTCATTTTAAAAATCGTACGAAAACGACGTGCCACACTCATCAAGGTGATTTTTGCAAAAAAGAACAGATTTCGAAAGATCTTCCCAAGCCATAGGTGCTGAAAGATTCTTTTCCAATAAAAGAGCAGTTCGGAATGCGGTGTTTTTTTGAAAAGCCATGCTAGATTTTTGCCAACATTTGTGTGATAACGATAATGGTTATTTTGTGATTTTTATTTTGAATGCTCAGGCAATAATCGTTATTGTGTGAGTAGAAATAAATAAAAATCAGGAATAACGATTATTGTGTGAGTTTTATTTTATAAAACTTTGTGCTAGACTTTTTACTATACTCCTGTGACGATTGGGGATGTCTTAAAACTATGCGACCTGAAAATTTCGCGGTTTGATTTTTGACTCAAGTTCTTGAAAATCATGTACAAGTTGTGTGGACATGAACAATATTTTGTTCTGATATAAGGCTTTGCCCAGAAATTCCCTGGAAAATCGGTAATTTTGACTGTAAACCCATTAAAATAGCGGTCTACCTTGAATTGACACTATTTAATTAATAGACATTCATACTTTACGGTTTACGTTATAAGATGATGTATTAATCTGGTTATAATGCCTTATACATACAACGGCCGCATCGGCGTTTTAAGTTTTATTTTTGAGTTATATAAAATAAACCTCACACAATAATCTTTATTTCTTTATTTCTACTCACACAATAACAATTATGAAAAAAAAATAAAAATTATAAATATCTACTATTGCTGAGTAAAAAAAAAAAAAATTCAATACAAATTTCTGAGTAAAAAACAAGAAAGAACGCTATAGTCGGGTTTCCCGACTATAAGATTTGCGATACTCATTGCCCTTTTTAAAAACAGCTAGCTAGCCCTCTTAAAAAAGTGTAGACTACTTTCGGGCGCAGTCAATTCTTAGCGCCCTTTTCAAAAAAATGTTAGCCTTCTTTCGAGCGCATTAAAAATTTTTTACGCACTTGTATACACAATTTCTTGAAAATGGCCAGATTTTCAAAATTGTTAGATATTTGGGTAGATATTTTCAATACAAACAACATTTATATCTCTAGCATTAAAAATGTGGACACCACAGAGTTTCGCGGTTTGTGGGCGTAAAAAGGGGCGTGGTCAGGTTTTGAAACAAACTTGATCTGCGCTTTGCTTATAGAAGTCTGTGTGCAAAATATGGTGGTTCTAGCTTTTATAGTTCCCGAGATCTCGATGTTTGTGCGGACAGACGGACAGACAGACATTTCAACGTTTACAGTATTTGCTTACTCTTCGAGTATCGCAAAAAAAAATAAAAATCAGGAATGATGACTATTTTGTGAGTTTTATAAACAAAACTTATAATGATTAGAATCTCTTAATAGCTTTAAACTTGTGTTTTGTTTAGCTCAATTAGTAGAAAATTTGTGGGTTTAAAAAGTTTACCTATAATAGACAGAAAATATTTTTTAAACTAAAACCGATATTCACATTCATGACAAGGTAAATATTTTAGGACAGGAATTCCCCATAAGAAATTCGTGAACAATAAAAAGAATTTATGTTTTGTTTTTCGTTTGCTTTGTTTATTGAATCTTCTCCATAAGGAGACAAACAATAACTGTGTCAAATCTTAAATTAAAACTTAACTAACAGTCATGTTGACTGACACAAAATTTGAGGGGCTCTAATAATTATTGCTGAGCTGGATAATCGTTGCGTTGATGGCGGGTTAGAAACCCGTGCTAGACCCCTGGCCAGATGGTTCGGTTGAAGAGTTAGTTTGGTGTGGTAGTTCGCTTTTTGTTCGAATATTTCATCTTTTACGGGTAGATACCAAGTTAATGTTGTCGTTCCGAACATACCAAGGTGCCCCAGTGCACTATGGGGAAAATGACCACTTTATCTGGCATTTATTATTGTGAGTAAACCAAAAGAGATTTTTCACTGCGGCTTTTTTTATTTTGTTGTTATAGACCATAAGAAACTATTTTAGAAAAATGGGCGTGTCAACGCCCCTTCCGCCCAAAAAATCGAATAAATAGCATTTTACCAGCATTTTTAGAAGTAAACTTTTCAAACGTAAACCCTTTCCGCCCCCAAAATTATAAAAAACTAATTTTTTTTTTTTTTTTTTTTCCTAATGCTGCTTGAACTAGCAAGAAAACCTCATCACCTTGGCAGTTTGGTAGTTTTGCTGCATCCAGTCTTTAAACTCTTTTGCCTTTTGATCCAAATAAATAAAGTGGCCATCAAACCAGTCTTTTACTTTTTTTTTAAAATCATGTTGCTGTACCGTTTAACCATTGTGAATGTCTTCATTCAAAGTTCATGTAAATGCTATTATATTTTAGCCAATTAGCCAACAAGTTATTCCAAAAATGTATGGTTTTTTACTTTTAAAATGTTGTTGTTAACATTATTGCATGTGTGAAGTTCAAAATTCCTTTTAACTGCCTTTCCTCTTTCGTTCCGGCCCCTCTCGCTGTTCCACACAGCAAAGAAATCTGCGTTGGAAAAATTGAGGTTACCTAACAAAAATGCAAATTGCACCTAAATATGGAAAAATATGAAAGTAAGACCAACACCTGTGAACTCAGAATTGAAAAAGCTATAACATAAACTAGGACAAACAGCTAAACAATTCTAAACTCTTTTACATAATCCTTTCCAAAGTTGAAATTTGTTACTAAAAATTCAGCTTAAGAAGCTCTTATAAAACGACAAAATAATAATATACAGACCCACTATTTCAACGATTTATTACATTAAACGCACAGTGAAAACCTGCTAAATCAATGTTCATGATTTGATTTTCTTCTAATTGTTTTGACATTACAAAAAATTAAGAACAAAACTCAATGCAAAAATGTACAAAACTTAGCGCACGTGCTTTCGATTGCAACTGTTAACTTAACAGCTAGTTATTCTAACATGGGACTGTTAAATTTAACATTTTGAGTTCGGGGCATAACAGTCTGATGTTTTCTTAATAAGTTAACAATAAATTTTTGTTCATTAGAAAACTTCTAAAAAACATGCAAATGCCAGATAAAGTGGTAATTTTCCCCATAGTGCAGTGATAGTTCTCAGGATTTTGGATTGCGCTCGCTGAATGAACTTGATGTTGCTGCTACTCGCGGTTCCCAACAGCCGGAAACCGTAAGTCCAGACTGGCTTAAGCGTAGATTTGTAAAGCAGGACATTGAAGTCCAGGCATAGCTATGCATAGGGAGGAGGCTATTAGCTTGAGTTGTATGTTAATTTTCTTAGCTTTGATGTGTCTTCGCAATGTAAGTCGCCAGTCAAGATGGACGCCAAGGTATGTTACATCGTCGGCTTATGGTAGTTGCGTGTTATTAAGGGTTAGCGAGACACATCTTTGTCTGTTATATGTTTAGACTTTTGCTCGTTTATTTTAATACGCCAGTCTGATTACCGCCTCTCAAGCGAGGTGGGAAGGTAGTAGTGCTGTTGCTTGAGTTGGGCATCTGGACCGACTTATGATATGATCACGGTATCGTCTGCAAATGTTGAATTTGTTAGCCGCTCGTTCGAGTGTACAGGACAAAAAGAGTTTGGCCAAGGGCGCTACCTTGAGGAACTCCAGCTTCTTGGGTGTTGCATTTCACGGCAAAAACTCTTTTGTAAACGTACGATTCCAGTATCCTGTGAGTGTGTTCGGGCAGAATCGTTTTGATTGTATGCATACCATCAAGCCAGACTCGGTCGAACGCATGTGTAATGTCCAGGAATACCGCACTGCAGTATTCTTAATTTTCGAATGACTTTGGGATCATTATGATTACCGATTTTTTCAATTTTGCTGGGAATTTACGTACTTTTGTATTTAAGCCAGTTGGGTCGATGCGACGCCAGCCTGTGAGGGTGCCCGATTATTTCGGGTCTTTGAAGAAGAGTTGTTAGCACTGGAGAGTGGTCCGACGATAGATCCAGAAGCGATTTCGCAGTTATTAGATTGCAGGAGATATTTGCCTGGTGAAACAAAGTCCAGTTTGTTGCATGTTTTGATGTTTGCCTTCCTTTGGGGGCCACCAGGGAGCGGGATCTCCAGTGCGTATGCTTGGCTTTGTAGTCTCCTGCTGCTATGAATCGTTCTCCAAGCGAGTTGTAGAAGTCCATGAATTGGTCTTCGGAGACTGTAAAGCGGGGTGGGCAGTAGACAGCGGCCATGCCAAGGTTGCAGTTGCCCAATTGTAACTTTATCGATGTAGCTTGCAAATAATTTGTTTTGCAAACCTTTGGTAAAAGTGGTGTTTGATGCGGTCTCTTATTAATTATGATCGGTGCCGAAGTACGTGAACCCCCGTATTTGAAAGTTATATTTGCTAGTGAGATGCGTTTCTGCCAGCAACATAACATCGATGTGATTTTCGTTGAGAAATTGAATTATTTCAGGTGTTTGCTGTGAAACACAGTTGGCGTTCTACAGAGTTATTCAAAGGCAAGACATGGCTTTTTTGGACTGCTCAGATGCAAGCATCTGTAACAACAAATTTTGTTTTTTTTCATGAATGACATAAATTGCATCATACTTTGTTGCAAAGTATAAGTTGAGCAGGCCACACTCAAGGTAATATGGCTATGCGTTTTCACTCAATTGAAATTTGAAACAAACCGCAAAAATATGTGGCAGTGGAGTGGTGCTACTATTCGGGAAACTGTGCAACGTAGGACGGTACTCACACGCCTATTTTTATATTATACAAATTTAAAAAAATTGATATTTTGGGGTGATGGAACAGATTTAGGGGTTATATACTTTTTTCGTTTTCAAAAAATCGAAAAATTTTTTTTTGCTTTATCTTGAAGATCAACTTCTTGAGAACATTTTCCCTAATTTTCATAGAGATTTGAGCCGTAGAAAGAAAGTTACAGCTTTCCCAGCCGCGCGCCTCGTTCCGGATCCAAACAAAAAATGACATGACGGACCCCGGAGGGGTTTAAAATATATTTGATAAAAGGAGGAGATGAAAGTGTTTTTTAATTTTAAAACAAACAAGAAAGAACGCTATAGTCGAGTTTTCCGACTATAAGATTTGCGATACTCATTGCCCTCTTTAAAAACAGCTAGCTAGCCCTCTTCAAAAATGTGTAGCCTTCTTTCGAGCGCAATTAGTTTTAGCGCCTCTTAAAATAAAAATTTTGCCTACTTTCGAGCGCAATACAAATTTTTAACACACTTGCATACTCAATTTCTTAAAAATGGCCAGATTTTCAAAATTTTTAGATATTTGGGTAGATATTCAATACAAATACATACAATACATTTTCAATACAAACAACATTTATAAGGGCCATTTTTCTCTAGCATTAAAAATGTGGACACCACAGAGTTTTTCCGGTTTGTGCGGATGGACGGACAGTCAGACATTTCAACGTTTACAGTATTTGCTTACTCTTTGAGTATCGCAAATAAAAAGGCACTATAAACACACAGACCTTGAGCCGGCTAAAACCCACCAGTTACAATAAACAGGTCACCCCAAACAAAACATGAAACTTCAAACGAGAATATCTTGAAATGGCGTTTTTTGCAAAATGACTTTGCGGATTGGCGAAAAACCACTAAGCCGATTTTCTTCAAATTTTTTTTAAATGTTCGCAATAATTTTTTTTTGTGTATTTGAATAAGCGATTTTTCGTACAAAAATGTTTATTTCGCCGAAAAGAATTTTTTAGTGGAACTTTTAGCGACAAATAAATCTGTTTTTTGCATTAACCGTTCCCATGTGCACAAACAAAAAAAAAAAAAAAAACTTTCGTTCAGATACACGTAATAACATTGCTCCATACCTAAAAAAAAGTCCAAACTTTCCGGATTTTTTCCGACAAAAAATGTATATAAGCCCTTAAAAATTAGAAATTACTGGTTCTGTTTCAGAAAAAAATATATTATTAGGGGAAAAGTGGAGGTTGTGGGCATGGGTCGATTGTGGGCACCCCTACATATATTTTCAAAAAATTGAATATTGAGTGTTCTTTGTAATTTCAATCGCAAGCAATTACTCTATGTATGATGCATGCCTAATATCAAAGAATAATTTGTTCTTTTTGTGCTTAGAAAAGTTGAGAAAAGTCGAAGTATTATACCAAAACGAAATAATATCAATTTAAGCCAAATATTTGATGCATAAAAATTTGTTTAGTTACTTCTACCGACCTAGTGCATGTTTTTTGGACATATGGGTTTTTGTGTAATTCTAGAGACCTAAGCTACCACCCTAAAATAAATTTAAACAAAAAATTACGATTTTACGAAAGTCCATATGAAACTTTTTTGCATGACGAAATCGAGTATGTTTCTTTATAATTAGTTAGCTTATGTCTCTAGCTTTACACAGATACCAATATGTCCAAATAGTATTCACTAGGTCGGAAATTATAAGCCGAATACAAAACTATGCCCACAACCCCCACTTCTACCCTACATAGTTTCTCACCTAAGTTCTAGGTTAACTTAGTTATAATTTGTCATGACAAAAAATACCTTAGCTCCTCACGCTCGGCTCGCGAGATATTCGATATTCAACCATTAATTAACACCATCAGCAATACGATATGTATGTATCTTGCACCGCTGATCATACGCGTTCAGCACAACTATCGATCATTGATCAGTGATCATGTTGTTCTGCTGAACGCAGCGAATGCAATCGGTTGCTCTTGGACTTTTTGCTCAAAGTCTGAGTGAAGAACATTTATTTTGCGACCGCACGAATTGGTCAACAGCTACATACTTGCGAGTTATGCAAAATACACTTTTGTTTTATCAAACGTTAACAAAAAATTATCTTTGGTTTAACAATAAAAATAATCTTAAATTGTTTTTATATGTTTTAAGCTCGAGCCCCGTCTTCTTCTGAACTTTAAAAAACACTGTTATGTTAATTTTTCACAAACAAAAACCACTTTTAACAAGGCACTGTGGGTCAGAAATTTCACATTTTGGCCAAAAATTTTTTTATTTTTATAAGAAATTTAATAAAACTAAAATGGGATCTTGTTTAGAATACTTAAAGCTATTTTATGCCAACGTTTCAAAAAAATTGATTCGTACGTTTTTTTATGGCATATTTTTTAAGTTAAAACTTCGTAAAACATTGGATAATTTTTTGAAAATTACAGCCAAAATGTCGTTGCCTACAGCAATACGAAACATTAACAAAAGATTCACACATACCTGATGTAGCAAGTAAAAAATATAATATTGAAATTATTCCAAACACATCTTTTAAAAACTTAAAAAATCTATAAGTTTAGCTGTTTCTTTTTATAAAAATGAACTTTGCTTTAAGCCTGCAAAAAAGTACCCTTTGCGATTTGAGTAAAACTTTTAAAACAAATTATTTGATCAGTTGTCAAGTCCCCCAGGGGCGCGGGTTTTGTGTTAAAGTTAGGCGTTGAGCATGCTCAAAAGCCAAACAAAACTGTCAAAGTCCATTTTTATTTGCGATACTCGAAGAGTAAGCAAATACTGTAAACGTTGCAAATGTCTGTATGTCCGTCCGTCCGTACAAACGTCGAGATCTCGGGAACTATAAGAGCTAGACCACCAAATTTTGCATACAGACTTCTATAAGCAAAGCGCAGATCAAGTTTGTTTCAAAACCTGACCACGCCCCTTTTTACGCCCACAAACCGGAAAAAACTCTATGGTGTCCACATTTTTAGTTCTAGAGAAAAGTGGCCCTTACAAATGTTGTTCGTATTGAAAATATCTACCCAAATATCTAAATCCAAAATCTGACCATTTTCAAGAAATTGTGTATACAAATGCGTTGAAAATTTGTATTGCGCTCAAAAGTAGGCAAACCTTTTTTTTTAAGAGAGGGCGCTTAAAACTGATTGCGCATGAAAGTAGGCTACACACTATTGAAGAGGGCTAGCTAGCTGTTTTTAAAGAGGGCAATGAGTATCGCAAATTTTATAGTCGGGAAACCCGACTAAAGCGTTTTTTCTTGTTGGAAATTGTGCACACGTTAAAAGTATCCAAAACTCTTGGAATTTTCTTGTTTGGTAACTAAAATACATAATTTAAAATAAATTTTATAAAAGTTGATTTTAAGAACTAAAATATTAAAAAATTCAATTAAATTAAAAATTTTTTTTAATTTTACTGTTTAAAAAATGTTAACTAAGGTAAGCCCGTGCTTAAAAAATTTTTTTGGTTTCGATTTTTTTATAATCTTTTACGTAGTGCCTACGGAAAGTTGGCATATTTAAAGGTCGATAAAAATTCAACCACTTAATATTTTTTTAAGGACATATTTTTTTTTTACTTGCGATCTATTGTTGTTGAGTTTGAGTTAAATTGGGTTAAATCTCTGCAGTACTTTTTTGTATAAATAAAAAACTAAAAAATAGGAAATATTTTTCAACTTTGGCTCAGATTATCTGTATCTTAAAAAACAGTACAAAATGTATGTTTTGTTTTTCCAAAAGTTTAATCTTTTAAGAACATAATGTCCAAATTTCAGCTTCCTAGCAATGCAGTGGAAGATATGCCAGATTTTTGGCCAAAATGTGAACTTTCTGGCCCACTGTGCAAGGTAGAAAACTAGTGACAATCGCGCCTTCAATACCCAAAAAATTAAGATATAAAATTTGTGACGAAACGTGCGCAAAACGCGTACCACATGGGTATGTCAAACAAAACATATATTCACTTCCTAGTTAAGAACATTCTTTATCAGTTAAACTTTACAAAGTAACCCCTAAAGCTATTTCCAAAGAACTTATTTACTCAGGTAGTGAGAAGCCAATAGTGAATCTTCTCACTCAATGCTGACAATTTACAAAATAAAACAAGAAATGCTATAGTCGGGTTTTCCGACTATAAGATTTGCGATACCCATTGCCCTCTTTAAAAACAGCTAGCTAGCCCTCTTCAAAAAAATGTAGCCTACTTTCGAGCGCAATAAATTTTAAGCACCCTCTTAAAAAAAAATTTTTAGCCTACTTTCGAGCGCAATAAAAATTTTTAACGCACTTGTACACACAATTTCTTGAAAATGGCCAGATTTTTAAAATTTTTAAATACTTGGGTAGATATTTTCAATACAAACAACACTTATAAGGGCCACTTTTCTCTAGCTTTAAAAATGTGGACACCACAGAGTTTCGCGGCTTGTGGGCGTAATAAGGGGCGTGGTCAGGGTTTGAAATAAACTTGATCTGCGCTTTGCTTATAGAAGTCTGTGTGCAAAATTTGGTGGCTCTAGCTCTTATGGTTCCCGAGATCTAGGGGCTCGTACGGACAGACGGACGGACATACAGACATTTGCAACATTTACAGTATTTGCTTAAGCCTAGTACTCAGATCGACGAAATGAGTTCGTGAGAGAGAGCGAGAGGCCAATAACATCGAAACACTTTTCGAGGATGCTGTTCGACAGGCGGCAGGCGCTGCCAACTGACTGGAGTGAACTCTTTCAGTATTTCGAGAACGAAAGGCAGAGCAGATAGAACTATTTAATAAACTGGTCGTTCTACGTTATTGCCCTCTCACTCTCTCTCATAAAAGGGTTTAGCAAGATTTCAAAAGTACACGATGTTTTAAGAAAAACGCCCGCAAACCCTCTTCACTTTACGTTAAAAAAACCCTCGACGCCACACAGGCTAAATAGTCTCTGCCTTATATTTTTCTTGTATTAACTTTATAAAAATTAAACTAAAAAAGTTATTTTGTGGAAAAGCTTTGTGTAATTTTTAAAAAAACCTTTGTCTGAAAATATTTAATATTGAATTTTCTGACTTTTTTTAAATTAAAAGTTCATCGGGGTGCCACAGAAATCGTTTCTCTCGAAGTCCGCCCAAGTTCCAACCCAACGAAAACCGTCGGTGCCACAAAAAACTCTATCATTTCCCCCGTGTTTTATAAAATAAGCATACTTGCACCTTTTTATAAATAATCAAAACTTTTTAAAAATAACGTAAATAAATTGTATGTGCTATCTGCATACAACATTTTTTATGTTTTGATCTTTTATATTTTAAATTAATCATTTTCCAAAACCGTCACCTTTCCGTGTGCCTTTCCGGCCAAGTTCCACCACAACAACCAAAATGCCAACTTGCTCCAAATAGAAAATACCAAATTTCGGAATAATTTTCTTATTCGAAATATTATTGTTATGGTACGCTATACTTTTGTTTATAACTATAACTATAGCGTGTCAAAATTTCAAGTGAATTAATAAAACAAATCGTGCATTGCAAATAAATGTGACCGCGTGTGGCAAAAAATACCGGCTTGGGTTTTTAACGACGAAGAAGATAATTTGCATAAATATGTAAGTGAATTCAACAAATTTTAAATATTATTGACTTAACGTTGCTTAGTTCCAGGGGAAAGCATAGGAAAACAAAGCGAGCCACCGTGCTCTTGATTTTTAAATTAGAAAACGCCGATTTCAGATTTAATTTAGCAGCCTCTCGCAAGAAGCCATCTACATAGTACAGGGGTGGCTTCTGTTTTGTAGTTTGGCGGTCAATTTAAAATGTTGAACTATTTTGGTTGTTACTTTTTTTGTACGGGGTTTTGTTTAGTTATTGGTATTTTCTTGCAAAAAAAAGGGAAGCTTGTCTTGAATTTATTGAAAAATATAAATCAAATGCCAAATAAAGAATAAAGAACGCTATAGTCGGATTTCCCGACTATAAGATTTGCGATACTCATTGCCCTCTTTAAAAACAGCTAGCTAGCCCTCTTCAAAAAAGTGTCGCCTACTTTCGAGCGCAATCAATTTTTAGCGCCCTCTTAAAAAAAAAAGTTTAGCCTACTTTTGAGCGCAATACAAATTTTCAACGCACTTGTATACACAATTTCTTGAAAACGGCCAGATTTTCACAATTTTTGAATATTTGGGTAGATATTTTCAATACAAACAACATCGCGGTTTGTGGGCGTAAAAAGGAGCGTTGCACAGTGCACTATGTTGAATTTGACCCGTTTTTGTGGCCAAAACTAATTTTTCGCGAGTATGCAAATTTCCTTTTTTTAATGTTACAATGTTAAGAAACAATCAAAATGCTATGTTACATACCTAAAATGTTAACTTAACAGTTTAGTGTTAAGATAACAGCTGTTAACATCAGCTGTTGCAAGCGAACAACACGTGCTGTGTTAAAAGTTAACTTTGCGGTGCAGTTTCAAATTAGCATATCTCAGCCAAAAAATTATTAAAAAAATCAAATTTAAAATGAATATTGATTCTTCAGGTTAGTTACTATGTGTTAATACTAATATGTTGCGTGTTTCGTTCGTATTTTTCTAACAATTTGTGTATTTAGCAAGTGAGGTCCCCTTGTTACTTTTGGAAAGAAAGTTGAACTTTCCAAAGAGTTTAAAAACAAGTTTCAAATTGTTTCAGTGAGTGTCTATATACATGTTGTAGAGTTGTCAATAAGCAACATCTTAAGGCAGGCTCTCACCTTGTAGGCCCAAAAAAGGGAACTTTTGAAACAAAATTTTTTTTAGAAAACCGTCAAAGGTACAATGCTTAAAATTTATAAGAAATAAGAAAACACATTTATTTAAAGAATGCAATGTTTTAAATTGAATAAACAAAAAAAGTGGGGGAGGGGGCGTCCATCAAAGTCGGCCTTTTTGCAAAAATGTGTCCCGCTACCGGAAGTGATTCCGTCAAAATGCGTGATCTGAAACACAAAATCCAAACACATTTTTAATCTGAATTGTACTATCTAATGAACAAACTACAATCATGAAAAAAAAATAAAAACTCAAAAAGTCGATTTTCGCATGTTTTTTTCACTTATTCTATTTAAAAAAAAAAAAAAGTTTTCAATATTTTTGGTTGATCGTACTTAATTTATTAGAAAAGACCCCAACGAATATTGAAAAAAAATTTGGTGACGATTGGTTCACCCCAGCGCCTTCAATCACTTCCGTAATGTCCGAAAGCATGGTTCTGCGAAAAAAGCGTTTGTTTCCCAAACGACGTAGGGCGCGTAGAGTAAACCGTGCAACTTTGAACTCCTGTAACTTACAAAGTACTTGGAATTAGAACATAAAATTTGTGGAACATACTTTTAAAGAGTTATACTTCCGATTTATAAGATAAAAAAAAAATTTTTTTTTTTCCACCCACAAGGTGAGAACCTGCCTTAATCATCAATTATTGAATAACTTCTATATTTATTTTGCGATATGGACCAAATTTGCAGGACACATTTGAAATAGGACATTCATCCTGTGTTACAAAATTGGGGTCTCTAAGTTTATAACTGCTTTAAGTTTTCGATTTTTTTCCGATTTCTGTAGGCGGTGGGGGGCGTTGACACGCCCACTTTTCTAAAATACCTTCCTATAGTCATAACTATCATTATACAAGAAACCTGCAGTCAAAAATCTTGTTAATTTTTAAAAATTTTAATTTTGGCCACAAAAACGGGTCAAATTCAACATAGTGCAGTGGTCGGGCCCGTATGCCAAAAATAAAAAAACCAAAGTCAAAATTTTGACTTTAAATGTACCAATTCTTATTTATAATTGGTCTAGCTATTTTAATTTATTCATCTTTTTGTTTTGCTGTATCTGCCCCATTCAAGAAAAGCATCGAAAGAGAGAGCATGATATTCATTGGGTATTGCAGCGTTAACAACGTGCAAGGGAAGCTCTCACTAAAAATTTTTTTTAGCTTATTTAAAACCATTGTTTGTGCAATTGAAGTGGTTAATATATTAATTAAAGGTGATAACTTTCTTTTTACAACAAAAAGTATATGTAGTATGTGTTGTACTTTGTGTTAATCATTATTGTTTTTAATACATACATACATAATTATGAGCGTTCTTAGTTTGTCTTTTCTGTGTTTGGTTAGAGTTTTAGTTGTGAAGTCTTTCTTTGCCCTTAACAAATCCTTTTGTATAATATTCTTAAGCATTTTAAGAATACAAGAATGTTTAATTCAAGTGCCGTAAGGTGCCGTGCGGCTTGCAATTATGCGAAAAGGTAACCTAACCTCAATTTTAAACTATAAGAAATATAATTTTTTTTGACACGTTCATATGTATGTTTGTCGAATTGTTACTACACATATATGTATATATAAAAGGGTAAACATATAAGTTTAAAAAATTGATTTATTTGATGGTCGATTTTGTACTATTTCTGTCATTTTTGTTTACAGGCAAAATAGTTTTACTCGTTTTACACTGATTGTTCCTATGGCAGCTATAATCTATAGTTTCCATATTTTCTGAAATCTCCCAGGTTATATACGAAAATTTCCAAAGTTTTGTTGCAATAAAATGAAAAACAGAAATTTTTTAACATAAAAACTGAAATGCAGACCGATTGTTCATATGGCAGCTATACGATATAGTTTTTCGATCTGGCTGATTTTTACATATTACTTTAGGATATATATAAAAAAATGCTGTGCCAAGTTTCAAGTCCCTACCTCAATTAGAAGTATTTTTGGCCGCTCTCCCCATACAAGCCCGACCACTGGGCGTTGTCAGGTTTTGAAACAAACTTGATCTGCGCTTTGCTTATAGAAGTCTGTGTGCAAAATTTGGTGGCTCTAGCTCTTTTAGTTCCCCAGATCTCGATGTTTGTGCGGACGGACGGACAGACATACATTTGCTCGTTTACAGTATTTGCTTACTCTTCGATTATCGCAAACAAAAAGCAAGTCAGCCCTGTCTTTTTCCGAATCGTTAGACCGAACAACAAGTTCGAGACGGTTTCTGTAGCACCGACGGTTTTTTTCCGAATTTCCGAAAAATCCGTCGCCAAAACCGTCGTCAGTTCCTGTGGCACCCCGGCATATCTTAAGAACTAATGCAGATATTTTCAAAATTTAAAATGTTCGTCACAGTCTAAACCTTAGGCTTTTAAATGAACGCACAGGAATAGTGCTGCGAGTACAGTGTGATTTTTTACAAAGTTTTAAATTTGAAAGCCCAATAATTAAGAAGTAATATTTTTTTCTTGTTTTTTTTTTTCAGTAATTTTATTTTATTTAACTAAGAAATAATGCGGGTTTAAAAACCAAATTTTTATTAGTCTTAAAAATGTATGGTTTTTTTTGCTTTTAGTCCGGTCAATTTAGACATAAAAATCGGTTAAAATAGCCTTAATTCCGACAGAGCTAAATTTTGGTGGAGGCCTTTGGTTTACCATTACCATTTACCATTGTCTAAAGTCCCCATCAATCCCAGGTGTGCTAATTGAATTATTCAAGGCCACAGGTTAAAATTTTGATATACAAAAACTTGTAAAGGCCATACACTGTGTGTATATGTTGCGTATGTGTGCACATTATGAAAAACTTGATTCTTACAAGCGCGATATCTGGAAAATCCTACAGAAAAAATCAAATGGATGATTTTATAGAACATTTCAAGATCTAAAACTTTCCTCTTATCTATTTTTCGATACACCTTACCGTTTTTGAGAAAAACCCAAAAAACTTTTAATGTTACCTTGAATAATTCAATTAGCACACCTGGGATCGATTGGGACTTTCGACAAGTTGTTCCTTGTGGTAAACCAATGGCCTCCACCAAAATTTAGCTCTGTAGGAATTAAGGCTATTTAAACCGATTTTTATGACTAAATTGACCGGACTAAAAGCGAAAAAATCCGTACGTTTTGTAGACTAATAGAAATTTATTTTTTAAACCCGCACCGGCATACTTCCACATGCAAGCTTCTAAAAAAAACGCCGCATTCTATTATTTATTTATCGTTATAAAAAACAAATAATAGTTTTTATTTGCGATACTCGAAGAGTAAGCAAATACTGTAAACGATCAAAAGTCTGTCTGTCCGTCCGTCCGTCCGTCCGCACAAGCATCGAGATCTCGGGAACTATTAGAGCTAGAGCCACCAAATTTTGCACACAGACTTCTATAAGCAAGGCGCAGATCAAGTTTGTTTCAAAACCTGGCCACGCCCCTTTTAACGCCCACAAACCGCAAAAATCTGTGGCGCTCTCATTTTGTATGCGATCGTTACGGTTTTAAAAGAAATATAATGATATGTGCAGTGTCTAACTACATTCCGAACCATTTTATGCTCTAATAAATAATAAAGAAGTTATAGAACATTTTGGTATGCCTTAAATCTAGTCTCAGTACGTGGCAACCTGGCAATAGGTGGCGCTAGTTTGATGTAAATGTATAAAGACAAATTGTGTATACAAGTGCGTTGAAAATTTTTATTGCGCCCGAAAGTAGGCTAAATTTTGTTTTGAAAATTCGCTAAAAATTGATTGCACTCGAAAGTAGGCTACACATTTTTGAAGCGGCTAGCTAGCTGTTTTTAAAGAGGGCAATGAGTATCGCAAATCTTATAGTCGGGAAACTAGCGTTTCTTTCTTGTTTTAACTATAATTTATAGTTTATTGCAACAAAAAACATAAATTTGTTTACTTTTTGATGACTATCGCCCAACCTAATAAATGAAAAGTTTTGAATGTTTGGATGATAAAAGTTAACATGAGGACGCGTTCACAGAGTGTACCGTCGTTCGTTTGTGACACTTGATGTTTCGTTTGTTTGGTTAGGCCCCTTGTTCGATTTTGCACCGGTCTCCCCTAACCAATGGACTAGTAGAAAGCAACTAACGGTTTGAATTAGAAAAAGGTAACTAGTTCCCTTCGCAATTAGACAAATTCAGCTCTAAATAGAATCAATATTTTTTAATTGAGAGACAAAAATAATAATTATAAGTGAGAATGTGCATCTAAGGTATATTTTATTTATATGCATGTATACAATATTATTATATACATACATGCATACATAGTTCATATTGGTTTGTGTGAAGATAAAATAAAGGATTGAGTTTAGGGCACAAGTACTCACAAGTGAAACTTCTCGTTCCACACAGGGTTAAGTTCCTGCGGCATTGTTCGCGTTCGTTTTTTCACCTTGCTAACCTGCACCGTCACATATGGATCACTGGTACCGCTTTTATCCTTCGCTATCAGGCCTTGAGCACAAATCACTGCATCAAATCAGGTCAAATATAGTAGGTTCATCAATTTGTTCGTTTCCAACACCATAATCCCAAAATCACAAATTTTTTGTGTGGTAACCAGATTTTCCAAGCCGATCATTATAATGTTCCAGGAGTTAAATATGTAAATTTAATTGAAAGTGTTTAATTAGTTTTTTTTTTGTCGATTACAAAAAATTGTATTTATAGATTTTGTAAATTTGTATTTGTAATTTTAAAACGATTTTTGTGGGGTTTGAAACGAAGACAATCGTTTTGAGATTTATAGTATGTGCATTAAAAAGTTATTTTAATTTTTATAAGTTTTTGATTTTTTTTTTCAGTGTTGACAATTGATTTTCAAGGGAGAAAGAAGAAGAGAAAAAAACGGAAGTTTTTAATAATGATCTTCAAAATCAGTTCAGCAGAAAGAGTGCAGTGCTGCTGACTTGATTACACTGTCATATACACATATATGTATGTACGTACAATTAATCAGTTAATATAAGTATATACAAATATGTACATATGCTTACTAGTCAGTAAGATGCAAGTGACAAAGGTAAAAGTGTTTGTGGCATATAATTAATTAAAAAAACATTTAGTTCTGTACAATGTTAAGTATGTTAACACATTTGCAACTTAAAGAGCAGAAAAGTCGAAAACAAAGAATTAGTTAGAATCAGATTTTATTAAATATACCTATAAAAAATAGACATCTAAAAAGAATGATGCACCATGTACAATTAGCTTGCATTTTTAAATATGTATTGAAAATGTGTATACAAATACGTATGTTTTTAAACAGAGATACATAAATTTTTTGGGATTCTACAGTCCAAAAAAATAACCGCAAACATTTTAGGTCAAAATAAACTAATATGGCTAATCAAAATTCTGTTCCTATAAAATAAGTCCTTCTTTTGAACTTCCAAATGTTATACAAACAAGATCCCCTGAAGAGTAAAAAGTTAAATTTCTAACAGCGAAAGCCCGCCAATATTTTCCTTATAAATACGTAAAGTTGTGTTAAACAAAAAATAGTTTGTATTCAGCATATTATTTACGACGAGCGGTGAAAAAGTCTATATGCACTTGTACATTGCCGATTCGACGATCACTGATTATAAATCACACGTCTACGATTGTCTGAAAAAGTCAACATGAATTATTACGTTTTTATGAAATATAATTTTTTTTTTTGGTTTTAAATGGCCGAAAGTTCGAAGAAGTGAGTCCAGAAAATACTCAACCCGTCAATCTTGGCTTACCGAGTTAAGCTAATTGTACAAAATATTTAACTTATCCGAACTACATTGAAAAAGTACTTTATAGGTAAAATACTCATAAATTCAATGGGGTTTGTCATGTATTCAAAATCTAGAACAAACAACCAACACTTTAACAAGGAACATTTTTGTGTGGCGAGTGTAATATAATGTCTTATAGAAACAAAATTATAACTTAAAAACTCTTTTAGGTGTTTAGTTTTTAAGGTGCATGCCAAATGTTGTTTAATTAGTTTTGAACTTTAAATACTTAGGTGTAAGTTTGTTGCTGTAAAAATATAGCTAAAAATTTGTGAACTATGTGAGTTCGAAGTATGTACACATGTAAAAGGGCACAATTCACCACCTAAATAGAAGCTGATTTTTATTCCCGTTAATGGAAGAGTAAAAGGTAATACTATGAACATTGCAAATTTCTGTCTGTCTGTCCTTCCATCTGTCCGTACGAACGCCGAGATTGTGGGAATTATAAGAGCTTCAACAGCCATATTTTGCACACAGACTTCTTAATACCCCACGCAGATCAAGCTTGTTTCAAAACTTGACCACCCGGGTTTTAAAGCCCACAAAGCCCAGGATAATCTATGGCGCTCTGAGTTTTAAGGCAGGCTTGCACCTTGTGAGGTCAAATAAATAAATATTTTTTTTTCGCTGTTTTGGATAGATATGTGTTTTAATTTTACACTCTTAAAAGAAAGCTTAGACATTACTGTGTTATACTTTCCAAGAAATAAATTCCAGAAAAATAATCAGGTTTTGGGCGCCAACAAGGTGCAAGCCTGCCTTAATGCAATCGGAACGGTTTCGAAGGGAACATTAAAAATAAATATAGTGTCTAACTATGTACCAAACAACTTAAGAGTCAAATAATTCATTAATAAATTATAGAACATTTTGTGCAATGCTGTCGTATGTAGCGGTACGCATGTGTTTATGTCAAACTGACACCAGGTGGCGTATTTACAACGACCATTAGGTCAAATTTATTTAAAGCATAACTTATCTTTACATATGGGCTAATCCGAGAATTTTGAAACCAGCCCGAAAAACGAAAAAAGCTAAAAAAAACATATTTCTATATGGTTTTTTGTCAATTTTTTTTCCAAAATCATAGGAACTAAACTTGTCTAAGCAATGGACAAAAAAATGTAATATTTTTTTTGGTACAACTAATTAATATTAGCAAAAAGTATTTTTTTTTGGTATTTTTGTCTGTTTTTTAGACCTGTTTTCATTTGTCATTTTCTCCTATTAGAATGACAATGTGTGATTACATTTTGTTCACAAAGTGTCGTTTACATATTAAACTATTTTCTCAAGTCAAAAAAACTATCAAATCGTGGCTAAAAGTATATATAATCACCTTTTTTAGCTTGATGGAAGAAGTGTAACGTCCGCAACAAATTTAAATTAAGATTATTTTTATTAACGGAACTAAATATCTTTCTTTTTTAAGCTGCATTGATATGGTCATACATTCCACTTCATTATTAGTTATCTTACTTTTTTGGTTAACTATTCTTAATTCGCTAATAAATGTGGAAATGCACACAAACCTCAAATTTTACTTCCATTTTTTGTAACGTCCGCAACGGAACTTTGAGCAAGCATAACTTTCTTTCAAAAACACTTAACCTCTTATTTTTAAATTAGCTCAAAAGTACGCTCAAGACACTGCATGTGAAAAAAAATTTCATGAATAAATACCCACGTCAACGGCAGCTGTGTCAATTCTAACAAGCAACTTTGCGTACAAATGTAACGTCCGCAACGCTGGATTACCCATATGGGCACTTCCGCCAGACGGTCAACCAGGCCAAAACTTTGAAAGTTAATTCAAATAAATTTCTATATGATTTTTAAACAAAAGTTTTTTCCCAAATCATAGGAACTAAACTTGTCTAATCAATGGACAAATAAATGTAATTTTTTTTTATAGAAAAGTTTTTAGCCCTTCTGTGAGAGGAAGATTTTTTATACGTTGTTGAGCGGAAGACACAATTTTATAATTTTTACAATGTGTATTAACTTTCAATGATTAAATTTAAAATTAAAATTTTTTTATTAAGCCTACACTAAAAAAAAGTTTTAAGTTTTACCTAGAAAAAACAAATTGCATTTGATATTAATTACGTAAAACTCGCCAACTAGTCAAACAATTGAAAAACGTGGGACAAATAGGGCTTATAGGGCTTTCAATAAGCATTCTAAAATAGTCAAAATTGTCATACCCTTCTTGGGAAAAAATTAGTCAAAAACTAGTTCAAAGGTCTAAAAACCTGCAAAAATTGTGTGCAGGTAGTTTTTTTTACCATCAATTCTTTTTTGGGTCATTCCAAAAGGAGTTTTAGGCACCTGCACCTGGCGGTCATAAATGATTTGGGTGATTTGTGACCGTTACTTTTATTAGCAAGAGTACCTAAAACCACAAATACCCCTTTTTGGACATTTGTAGTAATAATTATGGGAATAAAACAATTTATTTTTATAAGAATAACAATTTTGAAATAAAAATAATACTAGTTTTCTAGTATGTTTGTGGTACTTTTGATAAATTTTGTATTTTACACAATGTAATTTTTTAACAATATTGGTTGTTTTTCTTATAGTTTTACCAAACAAGGGTATGCCACATTTGACCATTTTGGAAAGCTTATTGAAAGCCCTATAAAGACGTATATCACGTTTTACAATTGTTTGATTAGTTTGCGAGTTTTACGTTATTAATCTCACCTGCAAATTTTTTCTTCCAGGAATAACTTAAAATTTTTTTTTTGTGTAGGCTTAATAAAAATTTAAAATTAAAAATTTAATAATTGAGAGTTAATACATATTCAGTAAAAATTTCAATATTCTGAATTAAGGTTTTTAAGATATACGCGGTTCAAACACGATGCACAAAATTGTGTCTTCCGCTCAACAACGTACCATAGTTAAAAAAAAAGTTTTCCCTAATAAAATCAAAGATTACCAACAGATTTATCTAAAAATCGGCAAACTTTTTTAGAATCGTTAAAGGCTGTCAGAAAATTTCAGCTTGATAGCTTTTACACAACCCGAGATATTTACACGCAAAATCGAAGTGGACAAAAATGTTCCTTCCGCGCACACAAGGGTTAAAGTATCTCTTTTGGTATATTTTGGTATTTTTTAGACTTGTTTTCTTTTGTTATTTAATCCTATAAGAATGACAAATTTGATGATATTTTTTGCAGTCTGTCTTTCAGGTTATACAAAAAAACTATAAGTCAAAAGCTTATGGTATAGATAAAAAATTAGGTATACGGATAAAAAAATCATACGTTCGCGACCGGGAATAAAAAAAAAACAATAGAGATTTTTTATTATGCAAGTACTCGATAGATAGCAATGATTTTTCTCCTTTGAAATAATTAAATAAACCTTTATAATATTCCATTATTTATTATTTGGCAGGTTTTTAACTTTTACTAAGGTAAAAAAAAGTTGACTTCCATTTGGCGTACGTTCGCGGATGTATATTTTTTGCCTCTATTATGAAAACTTAAACTCGATAAATCCTATCTTTTGCGTGCAATTTAGCGCTACGAAAATGTTGTTGAATCACAAAGAACAAGGCTCAATAAATGTATGTCTTCTATTTTTTTTGCAATAAACAGCGTACGTTCGCGACCCTAGGAAATGCCCACATATAATTCTACTTTTCAGGTTATTTATTTATACTGCAAGTAAAATTCTGAATCGACTTGAAATTTTGATCCGGTTTGTGGGCGTAAAAAGGGGCGTGGTCAGGTTGTGAAACAAACTTGATCTGCGCTTTGCTTATAGAAGTCTGTGTGCAAAGTTTGATGGTACTAGCTCTTATAGTTCCCGAGGTCTCGTCGTTTGTACGGACAGACGGACGGACAAAATAGAGCTGACAATTCTAAGCGAGCCATATAGAGTCGTGAGCTGGGCAACGAAAAACGGCTTTTTGGTGGTTTGGAGTATGTGCGACTTTGACTTTTCTTAAGGGGGCATATAACTACTACTTTGCTCTCATTCCCATTATCGAGTTTTCAAATATAACATGAAAGGATGGTCCAACGAGTATTGCCATAAAAGTATTTTACATCGCGGACTGGGAAAGGACGATGAATGCGCTGCAGGGTACCTGAGGGGCATCACCCGGCGCTCCTTAACCAATACATTGCTCTTGAGCTTCGGCTTCATTGCCATTGGCGTTCCAAAACGGCTTGGCCTGTGGAACTTTTTTGTGTAGGTGTTGTGCATACTTGTTAGCAAACTTCCATCGCCGGAGAAATCCAGGTGGTCGGCTTTGTATACGACCTAGTGCTTGTGGCAGGCTCGATAGCGGGAATCGAGCTGGCTGGCCTTAAATGATAGACACTCGCCCTTTCGTTTTGGGAACAATTGCAGCACTCCCAAAAAAAAAAAAAAATTGTGCAATCTCCCAAAAAGATCGAAAAGGAATACAGAAAAGGAATAGAGTGCTAAGGTATTGGGGCAGCACTAGCGTGCAGCCTGGGGACAAGTGATCGAATGAACGGAAATCGGTTCGCTTTCAAACAGACGATATATACAGAAAATAAGATTGCCGTTTAAAACTCTAATTAATTTATTTATATCCAGACTCAAAGCTTTGCATACTGTGAAATGCAAATTCCATGAAATTAGCTATGAATCTTCGATCGGCGGCAAAAAAGTGACTCTTTAGATGGAATAGGTGTGATTACTTAGATAATGTGTTCTGTGTTAAAAGCTTATGAAAACGATAGGAATGGTATAAAACTATAAGAGGCCCCCATGACTAACGCAAGCAAATAAACTACGATTTATGTGTTCCTATACGGGTCACACATTAAATCAAAATTTAGCACTTAATTCATCAAAGAGTGCAAGCCATGATAAAGAAATCGTGTCAGCAATAAAAGTCGAATCTGTATCAAAATCATACTAAGGTCGTATTATGTTGATACACATAATCAATGGTTTGAAATTCATGTAATAATAGTTTCGGTTTTATGAATATTTCAAAAATATGAATAACACAAAACTTTTTTAACAGGGCTTTTTTGAGTATTATTATTAAAGGAGAGGCGCGGATCCAGAGGGGGTTTCGGGGGTTCAAACACCCCCGAAATTTTTTTTCTTCATATGATCTTGGTGTACTTTTTGACTACAAACTATGTTTTAACAGCCATATTTCAGTCATATTCAATTAAGCGTCTGGTGTCCTAGCTTTTATTAAACGATGGGCAAAAGAATTCACCGATCCTTATTCTTCTTAGGGGGGGGGACATCTAAGTAACTGAAAAAAAAACCGGATTTTCTGAAATTTGTTTTGGCCAATTGAAAAAGCCAATCGAAAATTTTAATATTAGGTGCGAAGTACAAAATAAAATTTTTTTGGAACAAATCAAAAACAAAATGGCTGCTGTGCAGCATTTTTTCAAAACCACTTTTTTGAGGTGGCCGGAAACATAACTCGAACAAATCTTAACCGATCGATCTGAAATTTTGACAGTATATTCAAAATACCTATGTCTATCGACACACGTAGGATTTTTCGATATTTTGATTGTTTGCAAAATGGTGAGTGATTGAAAAAAAATTACAATTTTCACGAATAAAAACGTCACAAAATTGTTAATAAAAAAAAAGTAAGCAATATAAAAAAAAATCCTACGAGTGTCGATAGACAAAAGTATTTTAAATATACTGTCAAAATTTCAGATCGATCGGTTAAGATTTGTTCGAGTTATGTTTCCGGCCACCTCAAAAAAAATGGTTTCGAGAAAAAGGCGTTTAAACACAAGAGGTTCCATGGGATATACCTGTGAGGCATCGCCGCAGAATGGAAAATTTCGACACTTAGAGACTTTTGCCGGACTCTATCTTTTGGTATGTTATTTTTAAAACCATAAAGAATTATTTAAGCGAAAAAAAAAATGATTTTTAAAAAATGTTACTCAGATGTCCCCCCTTAAGCTTCTTAAGCTTATGTAAGCTTAGATCGCCCAGTTCTGGAATATTGCTCACGCGTTTGGAGTCCACAATACAACCATCAACAAAAATTAAATAAATCGGTTCAAAAACAGTTTTTATTGTTCTCACTTCGTCACCTTTACTTGGACCAGCACAGGAAATTACCATTGTATTTATCAAGACTAAAATTGATCGACTTACACCCCTTAAAACATTGTTTCTATTGTTTCGATTTCTTCCCAAATTAACCAGCACCTTGAGAACTCTAATGTTTTACTGTTATAATTTAAGTTTATAAGCAGTTTTGTTAAATTTTTAATTAAGTATTATAATTTTTAGTTCGCAATCCATTGTTAACTCTAAACCATTACACTAATAGGTGCTATAACAATTTAAGGTTCCTAAAGTTAGCTTTAATAAATAAAAAATATTGGTAGCTTGAAGAAGGATCGAAAACGGAAATTTTCAATAAACAATTATAAAGGATATACTCTGAATCCTCTAAAATGTGTTTACTAAATAAATTGTATAAAAGGAACAATACTTTATTGAAAGTAGCTTTATGATATCCAGTAGTTTCTTACAATTTTATTAAAGGGTGGTCGGATTTAAAATTAAGGATGCAAAATCCAAATGCTAAAATTATAAGTTAAAATTAAAAAGAATTAATTTAATGCCAAAGGGCTTTGTTTGTGTACCTGTAATTGTTAGTTTGCATGACCATTTAGATGTTCCCTCAACAGTTGCGTGCTCAGCCTGTTCTAATGAATCTATGTGTGTATCGGGATCCACACCGAATGTCATCCTTAAATTAAATCGATTACATATATATGATTTGGATTTACTTTCAATACTCCATTAATGGTTCTGAAATATCAAAACACTAAAAGTATGTTATTGAATTGGCTAGGCGGGTGCCTACGTTAAATCCCCATGGACGTATATTTTTGTAGACCTTTTACACAATTCTTTATCTTGTATTTAAAACAGTAGACAAGTTTTTCGAATAGCCGGTAATGATTATTGGAACCTAACTATGTGTTTGCATTTGTTTTAGCTAAAAATGTTGCCTATATTACATTTTGAAGATGAAACCCACATATAAAATAAAGCCACAAGGCTAACTTAATACTTTGATCATGCTGTATCAAATTTCGGATTTCCTTTATTAACGACATGTTTTTATCGTTTTAAAAATAACAGTTTTTAGAAATAGAATGTACCTACTATCAGCTTGTTTATATGTGAATTTCATGTAGGTGTATAAATGTATGTAATGCGTACATGCATATCACACATTTTAAAATACAAAAATTAAATACATTTACATATGTAATCATTCATTATTGTTAATCAATATTTTTTTTTTTTTTTTTAAGTTCAATATAATAATAATAATACAGCGTGTCATTCAAATGCGAATTGCAAATACATTCACATACATCCAATCCAAATAAAACCGACAACAGAAAAATACGACGGCTAGAATTTAGTTTTATAGAATCTCAAACCTGTGATTGCTATTTTGGCCGACCATTTGCTTGTGCCATCCAGGACGCTTTGTTTTACAGCTTTCATATGACCGGTGTGACTCTTCTCCTCAACGCTGAATACGGCTCTAGTGGATGAATTCCATGTCAAAGTTTACTATCTTTGGTTTTTAATTGGTTTTGGCCGCTTACAAAACTAACTAACTTGTTTTTATATTTTTTATTGGAAAAGGCATTTCAAAATATGTCCCCCATTACAGTTTTAACAAATAAAAAATATATTTGTTTCGTCGCTGTTATTATCCGCACTAGTCAAGTCAATATTTTAAACATAATATTACCTTATCAATTCGAAAATTTCTGGTTTTTCTCGTTCACGTTGCTTCATGCGGTCTTTCATAGCTGTTATGATGGAATTTGCCTTGTCCTCCGCACCGTGCTTTGAGCTCTTTTCGGCAGCACCTAAAAGCAAGAAGCTCACAAATCTTAAGACCAAACCTCTTATTTATTTTACTTACGCTGAAGACAGTCAGCATTCAACAGGTCTTTACATTTTTCATGACACTTTACTCCGCACTCTGTGCAACGCACACCTTGCCGTGCTATTCCCCAGAGTAGACCTTCACACTCGTAGCAGTATGTTGGTGACGTGGCCGTCCATAACAAAAAGTTGTGTGGCGTTGTCGAAGATATGGGGTAAATCAGAGCCTGAAGAGCTTTCTTGTAGACGTGCATTTTCTGTTAACCGATTAGAAACAGATTAAATATAAAAGGAAAAGTGTGGCTCACCCATCACCTTTCTGCTTAAAAGTGAACTTGGCAAACAAATAGGGTATTTAGTAGTCCTGGCCATAGGGCAGATAACTCAGCAAATCTTGTCAAAATTAAAAATGCGTCGGAAAATATTAAAAAAGTTTAAAATTAATTTTGAATTAAGTATGCTTGGATGCTTCATAAGATATTTTGGTTTTAGAGCGGAGAAAAAAAAAAGCCAATATTATTTTGTTTTCACGTTATAATCTTATAAGTTTTCAGTTTACTAGTGACAATAGTTAAAAGGCTTTTTGTAAGAATGATAGTTTTTTTTGAGCGTAGTTAATGAACAACTCGCAGAAGATCTCGATGAGGACTTTTTTTTGGTTACTTAATAATTAAGAAATCTCAAGATCTAGTTTTCTTTTCTAAATAAAAGTTTCAGGGATCAGGACTTAACAAAAAAAAACCTAAATAAATACCGTGTTGCTGAACATTTTTTTATACGTTGAGCAATATTTAGTTTGCCACGTTTGCTATAGAATTTTTAAACATACTCAGCAGGTGTGATAAGTTTTGTTTCATGTATTTTGTTGTTAAAAATTTTAAATTGTTTTGCCACACCTGCCATTTGACACACTTGCCAGGACTACTGAATACCCGAATAGATAATCTTGAGTAGACATCAAAGAGCCTGTTTGGTCACTTACCAGTTCCTCGTCATTAAGCGTTGCGCGTGGAACAGCAGATGTAAGACCAGCATTTCGTTTTGTAGCGGCCATTGTCTAAACAGAAGTAATAAAAAATTAGTATTTCAAGAGTACAGACGATTTTTGGTAAATGTGTATGTATTAAATTTCTGCTTTTATAACTGGATTATTAAAATATATAAAACAAATACGGCTACTTTATCCCAACTCTACGGCAGTCATAAAAGTAAGTAACAATATGTTTAGAAGCTCCAAGGGTATTAAGAATAAGCGTAACAGGCAGAATGCGAATACATACAAATTTAATTGAAAAAATATAAAAAATCGAGATAAGTACAATTAAAAGTGCACGTTTTTTATGTACGAGTACAATACATATGTTTGTTTTTTTAATCCTATCTATCCAAATAAAAACTTTTTTTTTTGTATTTTTCGATAAATGAATGCTTTTCTTGCGTGTACGTTTGTGATCTACCAACCGTGATCTGGTTGTTTTCATGCAAACTTAACAGATTACATTGATCCTTTTTCGCGGGCGCATGTTGTGGCTTATAGCCATCAATCGAAAATATCAAAGGTCATTAATTAATCACGACAGCTTACTTAATACATGATTTTGTGTTGAATATGCTTTTTAAGACTTATGACTAATAAGTTATTACATGAAATAGTGAGAATTTTTGCGGCATATTTCTTTTACTCTATTGAAATGGTATTGTGTTGATTTTTTATGCATGTTAATTTTATTACGAATTCAGTCCTATGCCCGCCTGTGCATCATTTGCCTGTTATTATTTAACTTTACATTACAACAAACTTAAAGAACGCTTTATATACCTGTTCCAACTCTTTTTTAAATAACATTTTACATTTTTACTTTCAGGTGCATTATGTTTTAACCAGGGACCGTAAGAAATGGTTATTTTCATTTTTTAAATTAAAAACATGAGAGGATGTATAGTCGAGTTTCCCGACTATCAGATTTGCGATACTCATTGCCCCTGAAAAAAACAAAACAAGAAAAAACGCTACAGTCGCTAGCCCTCTTACAAAAAAATTAAGCCTGCTTCTAAGCGCAATAATTTTTAATGCACTTGTATACATGATTTCTTGAAACTAGCCAGATTTTCAACATTTTTAGTTAAATCTTAGCCCGATTCCACAGCCACATATATGCGTGGTGTGCTTTTAGGCACAACCATACCAGATGAGATTTACTTAAGACAACAACCATATTTGATGTACGAGCTAAATGAGAGCAAAGAAGATCGAATATGTACGACGCGTCAAAGAAGATCAAAATCGAACGGCGAGAAGAAGCACAATGCAAAAGTGGTCTTTGTGCAGACGACAATAACCGACAAGCGAGTACTTGAATATGGACGAGGGTGGTCCTACGACGCTGTCCGATTACTTTGATTTGATTTACTTGTGTTCATTTCGTATTCCAATACTATAAACTTTAAAACTTAATAAACTTTCACTAACATTTAAAAAATAAACCTTAAAATCCCACATAAAGTGAACAAAGACGGAAAAGAGAAAGAATTAAGAGAAAAAAATTGGCGAAGTGCACAAGCGATTTGCAACATCTTAAACATATTCTACAACGTAGATGACGTCGGACTACACATTTTTTGTAATCTGTTGCGAAATAGCCCAGCAAGCAAAGTTAGGAGCGCTCTAAATTGTGTGTCTGAAAAGAGTCGCGTTTTAGAGTGTTTTCTGAGTCGGCACATAAATAAGAGCGTTTTCGAAGTACATTTGGTTCTATCTAAACATGGGCCCATAGAAAGCTCATATGTCTGAGCATGTTCTGAATTAAAGTAAGAAAGAAGAAAGTAAAAACTACGCTTAAAGTGACGGAATGTGCAGATTATGAACTTATATCTGTGTCAGAAAAGAGTCAGATCGGACTCAGAAATCTTCTTCTTAAAGTGCGACCGTTTTCAAAGAAAAAACACTCTTTCCGGACTCTTTTTTGCACACTTTATTAATTTATTTATTTTTTTTTTACAAATGCATTTCATTTATTTGATCTTCTCTAAATTGAGACTAAGAATAAGTATATAAAATCGTAAAACTAAAAAGCTATCCAACAGTCAAGATGACTGACGCGAGATTTAAGGGCTCTAATAACTATTGCTGAGCTGGAAGGTCATTTCGTTGCAATCGGGTCCGGTTGGAAACCCTGGCGAGCTGGGTTGGATGAGAAGATAGCTTGGTGTGGTAGGACGCTTTTTGTTTTGATATTTCATCTTTTACGGGTAGAATGCCAAGATCTCTGTGGATGTTGTCGTTCCGAACATACCAAGGTGCCCTAGTGATAGTTCTCAGGATTTTTGATTGTGCTCGCTGGATAATGTCGATGTTGCTGCTGCTCGCGTTTCCCCTCAACTGGGAGCCGTAAGTCCAGACTGGCTTAAGCGTTGAATTGTAGACCTTGAAGTCCAGGCAGAGCGGGGAGCGAGCGTTTATGAGCCAATGATGGCTATTGGATTATAGTTTTAAATGAATTTTCTAAGCTGGGTAAGGTCATGCCAAATGTACCTAAAATTTTCCGATTCGAAAAAAAATGTTATGAATGTGTAGCTTAGGACAGTACCTTAAAACACTTTTAACAGTTTTTCGAAATTTCGCACAGTTTTCGATATTTTAAGCTTCAAAGTTCAAAAAATTTGTTTTTAAGGCTTTGGAGAAAAATTCATAACTCTCGAACGGTTTGACATATATCGACGAAGTTTTTTTTGAGTGTAAGAGAATCGTTTTGTCTTAAAAAAAATATTTAAAAAATGTAAGCTCGAATTCCCTATGAAGGAACCACGCGCGGCTGGACAAAAAATGCGATTCCGACTGTCCAAGGCAAAAGTGCAAACATTTATTTTTGTAACTTTATAAATAACAGTTCGGAGATAATTGTGCGAAAGTTTAAAGAAAAAACTGCCCCAGAACTCTTTTGAAAACCAATTTGTTTAAACAATTGTTGTTAAAAATTATGTTAAATTACAAATTAGATTTTCTTACACTCAAAAAAAACTTCGTCAAACCGTTTGAGAGCTATAAATTTTCCTCCAAAGCCTTAAAAAGAATTTTTTTAACTTTGGAGCTCAAAATATCGAAAACGGTGCGGAATTTTGGTAAACTGTTAAAAGTGTTTTAAGGTACTGTCATAGGCTACACATTTTTAAAGGTTTTGTCCAATTCCAGAAGAAGGCTTTAAAGACGGCACCCAGGAGACTTGTGGATAGGAGGACGGCAGAGAACGAGAGTCCTTCCCCAATAAATACACTGTTATTGATTGTCACTTTTCGTTCCCTATGTTAGGGAGTTTACCGTTTCCATGTTATGCTTCCATGTTATTATTGTTAGTATTGTTAGTCCCTACATTTTATAACCATTAATTTGGTTGATTAATGTAAAAATTAAATATGTGAGTTATCCTAAAAAAAAAAAAAAAACTGTCATAAGCTACACATTCATATAATTTTTTTTCGAGTCGAAAAAATTTTAGGTACACTTGACATGGCCTGAACCAGCTTCGATATGTCTCCGCCATGTAAGTCTCCTGCCTAGGTGGACGCCAAGATACGTTACATCGTCAGTTTGTGGAAGTGGCGTGTTATTCAGAGTTAGCGGCGGACACGTTTGTCTGTGAAGAGTTAACGTCATGTGTTTACACTTTTGCGCATTTATTTTTATACGCCAGTCTGATAACCACCTCTCCACCACCACGAGATGATCAGCTAATAGTGCTGTTGCCTGAATTGGGCATTTGGACCGACTTATGATCGCGGTATCCTCTGCGAATGTAGAAGTAGTAAGCCGCTTGTCGTTGGAATATCTGCGGTGTAAAGAAGAAATAGAGTTGGACCAAGGGCGCTACCTTAGGGAACTCTAGCCTCTATAGTGTAATCGTCGGATGTTGTAGTGTTGCATCTCACGGCGAAGGCCCTGTTGTAAAGGTACGATTCAAGTATCCTGTGAGTGTTTTCCGGCAGAATAGTTCTGATTTTATGCATAAGGCCATCAAGCCAGACTCAATCGAAAGCCTGTGCAACGTCAAGAAATACCGCACTGCAGTATTCCCGAAACTCGAATGCAGTCCGTATTTCTGTTTTTAATCTGTTGACTTGCTCTATTGTTCCATGGCTTTCTCGGAAGCCAAATTGAAGTGCCGGAATAATGTTGTAATCTTTCAGATATGGGATTATGCGCGTTAGAAGGCATTTTTCGAGCAGTTTTGACAGACACGAGAGTAAACTTATCGGTGTGTATGAAGCTGGTATTGTGTGATCTTTTCCTGGCTTTGGGATCATTATGATTACCGATTTTTTCAATTTTTTTTGGTAAGTAGCCAAGTCGTGTCCCGTTAAATAGTTTACAAATGACCTCAACTGCACAGTTTGGGAGTTCAGTTAGCATTTTGGGAGTTATTAGAACACCGCCTGGCGCCCTTTTTTGGTTTCAATTGCTCGCTGATGACATTTTCAATTTCGTTTGGTTGAAACAGAATTGGCTCCGTCTCAGTTTCAATTCGAATTGACGGCGACGGTAGTGCGAATGAATTAGTTGCAGGGTTTGGCTGAAAAACATTTCGAAGGTGTAAGGCAAATGTACAAGCTCTGTCTTTGTCGCTTCTGGCCCAGCTGCCTGAAGAGTCTGTTACTGTTTCGGCCGGCGCACTTAGATTTTGGTGGGCCCTCCACAAGGGATGCTTGGTGCTGGTGGGTGAAAGTTTCTCAATGTGCTGGCGTTCTGCTATTTCTTCTTCTTGCCTTAGAGCCCTGGTAAGTCTGCAACCAGCTTCCTTAAGACTTTGTTTTGAGGATGGCGATCTGCTGGTTTGCCAAGCACGCCTCAAACGTCTTTTCTCCAAAACAAGCTCTTCGATTTCAAGGTTAGTTTTGTGTTGGTATGTGTGCCCATCCCTCTCTTGCGGTGTAGAGACTTTGGCTGCTGCGACGAGTACAGACTTTAGTACATCGGCATAGCAGTCGATGTCCTCCTTGATGTTGAGCTGTGGAGTTAGTTCAATGTGGGAACTTACGTAACACACTTATGACTGTAAAAGCTCAGAAATAAGTTGATATGTCAGTATAGTTTCATGTGATTCCTGATGAGGATATGAATTTTGATGCCATTTTGGGCACAACAATCTTAGACAGCGTTGATTTGAAGGTGACCAAGAACGGTACTACATTTTCGCCCAGGGTTTTTTGTATGGAGAAAGAAGCTGAAAAAGATATAGGTGTTGGACAGATAGAGCAGAGTTCTTGTGTGCAATTGATGAATGAGTTTGAGAATCTGTGCATGTTAAGCATGGAAGAGTTTAAAGAAGATTCTGTGTCGGATTTGGATCATTTGAGTCAGAATGTCGGTTCTGAAGTATAGTCTTTAATCAATAACTATAAGCCAAAAGGGAATATCAGTTCGCCAGTAGAGGTGAAGATTTTGTTGACAGTTGAGTTGCCAGTATTTCAACATCGAAGGCGTTTAGCGTATTGTGATCAGAAAGTTGTGGATGATCAGGTTCAGGAATGGCTACTGGAAGAAATAATCAAGGATAGTACATCCGAGTATGCTTCGCCAGTGGTTCTTGTGGATAAGAAGAACGGGAAATAGCGATTGTGTTGCGACTATCGCAAGTTAAACGAAAAGATTGTCCGAGATATCTTCCCAAAAGCTCATATGGATTGCGTTAATGAAAAATTGAAAGGTGGGGAGGTTTTCACAACACTTGACTTGACTAATGGCTTCTTCCACGCGCCTGTTTCACCAGAATCACAGAAGTTAACATCGTTTGTAACTCAGAGTGGACAGTATAAGTTTATGTTTGTACCTTTCGGTATCATGAACTCTCCAGCAGTTTTCACCAGGTTTATCATCAATTATCATGATCAAGAATGAGGATGCTTTTGTGTACATGGATGACGTGATCATTGCAAGTAAGAGTGTCGATGGGGGCGTGTTAAAATTGAAAAGAGTTCTGGAAGTTGCAGAGAGAAATGGATTGCGTATAAATTTGAGCAAGTGTCCGCTATTATCGTGTGTCAGATATATCTTGGAAAATGGAATTATCAAACCAGGTGATAAGAAAACTAAAGCGGTTGCTGATTTTTCAATTCCCCGCGATAAGAAAAGAATACAAAGACTCCTGTGATTGACGTCATACTTTAATAGGTTTGTGGAATGATATGCTTTAATTGCCAAATCGTTGTCAGACTTATTGCCTAAGGAAGTGAAGTTTGAATTCCAGGAAAAACATTTAGAAGCATTCAAGAAGTTGAAGGACGCGTTGATCAGTGGACCAGTATTGATACTTTACGATCATTCGTTAGAAACGGAGATTCCTACTGATGCCTTAAAGTTTGGGCTTGGAGCTGTTCTGCTTCAGAGAGATTTCGAAGATAATTTGTGACATCCTGTCTTTAACATGAGTCGTAAGACCAAACCTTGTGAGGAGAAGTATCATTCTTATAAACTTGAAGTGCTTGCAATCATTGGATCTTTGGTAAAGTGGCGGGTGTATGTCTTAGGGAAGAAATTTAAGATAGTTACGGACTTTAACGCTTTTACCATGACCATGGAAAAAAGGAGATTCCGCTCAGAGTTTCGAGATGGGCAATGTATCTCCAGGATTTTGATTATGAAAAAAAGCACAGGTCTGGCTCTAAGATGAGACACGTTGATGCGTTGAGCAGGGTGTCGTGTTTTGTGTTAACGGACAGCTTACTTAATCGTTCAAGGGAGGCTCAGATGTTAGAAAATTGGACGAAGGTGATCAAAAGCGTTGTCGAGACCAAAGGGTATAAAGATTTTTACTTAGTGGATGAAGTTTTGTTCAAAGATCACAATAAGGATTTACTGGTTGTTCCTTCACTCATGGAAAACAAAATCATTCAGATTAACCATAGGAAGGGTAACTTTTCTTTCAGGAAGACTCAAGACTTAATTGAAAAGTCTTACTATATTTCCAAGCTGAAGGAAAAGGTATAACGAGTTGTGGGTAGCTGCGTAGAATGTATCCTTGTAAATGCAAAGGCTGGTAGGCAAAAAGGCACCGATTGATAAAGGGGATAAGCAGCTGGTTACATACCATGTAGATCATCTTTGTGATTGTAGATGCATTTTCTAAAGACGTGTGGTTGTGTCCTACCAGAAGCACCGGAGTTGAGAAAGTCATCAGTTGTTTGGAGCGTCAAGCTGAGAGAATAATCAGAATCAAGCTGGGAACAAGAGAGCCTTTGACGCCAAACGAACAGTGGAGAAGAAGTTTAAGGTAAACGAGCTGGTAGCCATCAAGCGAACCCGAAGGAGAGGGACCATACAAGACATCGACAGTTGCAGAGTTCATGAAGGCATTCGAGTCGAATCCTGCGTCAGAAGGGCTGAATGTAGGATCCGGTAGTGGTAGCAGTGTGACCAGAAGCGGTCGCACTTATTAATCCTCTGTCTCTGCTTTAAGTTATCGATACAAGTCGTGATCAATTGCAACGTGAGATAAAAGTGACAACAATAAGCTGGTCAGGCTATGCCAGAAACTCACGCGGAAGAGCACAATTTCTTAAAACTTAATCTTAAAGCATCGAAGGAATAAAAGCCAATTTCTTATTATCGGGGGTGCCACAGAAACCGTTCCGCCCAAAGAGGGTTGGAATTTACATAGAGAAGGGGTTGGACATTCGGTTGGAATTTGGGCGGAACGGTTTCTGTGGCACCCCCGTATATTATCAATTTAACCATCGCACTATGGTTTTTTTCGCGTTTTTTTTGGCATAAAGTCAATTTTTTTATTTTTTTTATTTTAAATTCTTTTTTATTTTTAATTTTTAAACACCCTAGACAGATAAAAAAATATCTTACTTTAACATATGGAGCAACACTGTTCTGCTGGTTAGCTGTTAAAGTCAGCTGATTATGTACCATCTGTTTTGTATGAAATTGGCGCGAAAAATTGTGCGACTTTGATCGTTTGTTGTGGCAAAAGTTTACGAAAAAGTTAGATGAATAAATATGGAAAACGATTGTCCATGTATTTAAAACTAAAGCTTACCAATGTTTGTGTCGTTGTTATGTGTTTTTGTCCAATTGTACCGTGTTTTGTTTATGTGTATTTTTAGAACGAGCTTAACAAGTGTAGTTGTGTTTCGTGGATCAGTACTTTTGCATGGCAAAGTATTGCAAAAAGTTATAAACGAGAAACTGTTAACCAAAGTGTGCAGATTTATGAGAAACTAACCGTTTTTGTTCAAATCCACACGTTTTCGAAAAAATCAAAATTTTCTAGTACAATACATATGTGTTTAGTCCTGCTAAACTGGTTGACATTTGGAGCAACAACAATCGCTCAGGAGTAGCCGTACAACAGCACATATTGAGAGTGATGAATACTAAAATGTGATCTTAGATAATTGTTTTTTTTTTCATTTAATATAAAGAAAATATGAAATAAAAATGTTTAATGGAGCTTTTTTGCATGTCGGCCAGATCGGTTATATGGCAGCTATATGAAATAGTGCCTTAAATCATTTGAAACTTGGTAGGCCATCTTGGGAGCTTACAAAATGTATAGAAACCAAATTTCAAAGCAATAGCTTGATAAACAAAAAAGTTGGGGCAAATCGGCCAGATCGGCTATATGGCAGCTATTTAAAATAGTGCCCCAAATCATTTGAAACTTGGTGGGTCATCTTGGGAGCTTAAAAAATGTATTCAAACCAAATTTCAATTCAATAGGTTTAAAATTAAAGTTTATGCCCAAAAAAACGGGTAAAAAACCATAGTGCGTCGGTGTTCTTACTTACTAAAGGAGGACCCTACATAAATGCCTAGTGAAAATAGGAAGTCAGCCCTGTCTTTTTTCGGAATCGTTAGTCCGCACAATAAGTTCGGCAGTTTCTCTTCTTCAGAAATTTGTTTAAAAAAAAACCGTTGACGGTAAAGTTTTTATATTTTATATATATATTTAATGTATTTATTTTGGCTGTTGTACAGTTTTTTCATTTATTTAAACTGTTTTTTGGTAAATATCAAAGACTACCATAAGTCAAGTAATCGAACAAAGACAAGAAAGGACGCTATAGTCGGGTTTCCCGACTATCAGATTCTCGTTACTGAGTTAAATAAAAAACTACTCTAACTGTTTTGTAGGGGAGACCGGGGCACCTTTTTTACTTATGGTTTTTTTCTGGCTTGATAGCGTATGTATCAGATAAACATTACGCTACATTCATGTTTTTTTTAAACCAATCAGAGCAATCCTTCAAGATTGCCAAAGCATTTTGTAAAGGTTGTCAAAAAAGCCAACTTGCCCCAAGTACGGGGTAAGTTTAAAGCTTGTGCGGAGCAAGTTGGGACCTTTTAAAAAGTGCCTTTTTCCTTGTATACATCGTTTATAATATTATACTTTGGTCAGTAGTAGTCAATTATACGTTGATAAGGGATAAAACAAAAAATTTCTTGATTAGTAAGAAAAGATTAAGCACATACTGTAATAAGCCTGATTGGCTTATAATTAAAAGATTTAATTATTTTATTTAGCGTGGCGCGTTAGCTTTTGAGCGTCCCTTTTATTCAAGTGTAGCCGCATATTCTTACTTATATAATCTTAATAGTTATCGATATTAATATACTAAAATGGTATTTTAACTTTGTATACTAAACAATAATATACTTATAATGTTATTACACGCTTTTTTTTTTTTTTTTTAATTTAAATTTTAATTTTTATCCCATCCGTATTTATTTGGTGGTTTAATTACTCTACCTGATCGAGATGTTTTTTGCTTTCTTAAATATGCTTCTTCTTCATCAGAGCTTAAATCATTTGGAGTTTCATACTCTTCGGACATACTCGGGGGTGCCACAGAAACGGTTCCTCCCGAAGTCCGCCCAAGTTCCAACCCAAGGCAAAACCGTCGGTGCCACAGAAAACTCTATCATTTCCCCCGTGTTTTAAACGACAGTTTTATAAAATAAGCATACTTGCACCTTTTTATAAATAATGAAAATTTTTTTAAAACCACGTTAATGAATTGTATGTGCTATCTGCATACAACATTTTTTATGTTTTGATCTTTTTATATTTTAAATTAATCAATCTCCAAAAACCGTCACCTCAAAAATTGCTTGTGCGATTCCGGCCAAATTCCACCCGAGAAACCAAAATGCCAACTTGCTCCAAATAGAAAATGCCAAATTTCGGAGTAATTTTCATATTTGAAATATGATTTTTATTATTTTTATGGTACGCTATACTATTGTTTATAACTATAACTATAGCATGTCAAAATTTCAAGTGAAAATAAGTTGTACTTCTTGTGAAATTAATAAAACAAATCGTTGCATTGCACTTAAGTGTGACCGCGTGTGGCAAAAAATACCGGCTTGGGTAAAAACCTTAAAAAACAAAGAAGAAGAAGACAAATTGTATAAAAATGCAAGTGAATTCAACAAATTTTAAATATTATTGCCTAAATGTTGTTTAGTTTAAAGGGAAAGATTAGGAAATCAAAGCGAGCCACCATGCTCTTGATTTTTATATTAGAAAACGCCGATTTCGCAAAAGAATTCGCCCTGGGGGACTGATTTTTTGTAGCGGCCTCTCGTAAGAAGCCATGTAATAGAGGGATGGCTTCTGTTGTTTGGGTTGGCGGTCATTTTAAAATGTTGAACTATTTTGTTCGTTACTATTTATGGTTAGAGTTTTTTTAGTTATTGGTATTGTCTTGCAAAAAAAAGTAAAACTTGGCTTGAATTTATTGAAAAATAGCAAATAAATGCCAAATAAAAATAAGAAGTCAGCCCTGTCTTTTTTCCGAATCGTTAGTCCCAAAAACAAGTTCTAAGCGGTTTCTGTAGCACCGACGATTTTTTACCGAATTTCCGAAAAATCCCTCCCCAAAACCGTCGACGGTTTCTGTGGCACCCCGGACTATGATCACTTTCATTTGCAATGCTATTTTCAAGTTCATTTTCAGTTACAATGCTTATTTCAAGTTCATTTTCAGTTACAATGCTATTTTCAAGTTCACTTATACATATCTATATTTTCAGGTGGATTTACATTTTCAATTTCACTAGAATTATCATTAACATTTTCTGTTAAGCTTACATTACTCTCGCTTTCATACAATGATGGTCTAGACATATATATTCCATTATTATTATCATTTACAAGAAAATTTTCATAATCACAGTCTTTATTGTTACTCATTAATCCTTGACTCTTGTTCATTAGTTTTCTGTTTCTTCTAAAGAAGTTATTATGATCATCTTTTATTATGTATGAACGTTCATTTACTCTACTTTCTATCACTCCATGTGCCCACTCATTGGCGGTTTTTTTTAATTGGACTCTATCACCTCTGTTAAATGGACACAAATAGTATAGTATTTTTGTGTGTATTTTTTGTCTAGAATTTTCTTGGTTATAGCTTGCTCATCAATTGTATTACGATACAGCACAGATTTTTTAATCGGTATTTTAGTTTTACACATTCTACCGAAGAACAACTCACATGGGGCACAACTTAAACCTGATACTGGCGTAGCATTATATTCAAGGATTCTATGTTGATAATTTCTAGCTTCAGAGCAGCGTTTTAAACAATTCTTTGCAATTGCCACTCCTTTTTCCGCTAGCCCATTGCTTTGAGGATATCTTGGGCTGGAAAACTGCATAATTATATTTTACTCGTTTGCAAAGTTATTAAACATTTCAATATTTCAATACCTAAGTGAGGTTCATGAATTAGCTTGAGGATTTGTGACTGCAGTTTTGTAGGTATTACCAATCTGCATGTACGGAAAAGAGGTCCCTCTTCATAGTGTAATTCTGCCTTAAATTTGCTAAATTCTTGGCAAAATGTATCTAGCTTGTGAAATGTTGGCCATCCCTTTTCGACAAATGCCGAGATTCGACTGTAGTTTTCGTCCTTTTCCAAAACTTTAATGTAGCAATCATAGTTCTCTTTTGAGAGACATGCCGCACGAGTCACTATATGAATTACATTTGCAAGCTCTGAGATTTCACTTTCTTCTGGTAATTGAGCGTATATTTCATAGACATTTTCGAGTATTTTAAAAGATATAATAACATTCGTTGCAATCGCATTGTTACTGAGTCAATATCTCTTTGTAGAAGGACTTCTAATGGTTTATGGTCACTTTCAACCATAAATTCTCGTCCATACACATAGTAGTGGAACCTTCCACTGGCAAAAACAATTGCCAACAGTTCTTTTTCAATTTGAGCCCATTTTTGCTCACTTTTCGTAAGCGTGCGTGATGCAAAACTAATTGGATGCCCATCTTTGGAGGCTTCGGTTTGAATTACAACTGGCTTTGAACTATCGTATACTGCTAAAACTGGTTCACTTGATACTATTTTAAGAAATTCATCAAGCTCGTTTTGATGTTCTTTATTCCACTCAAAAGGGGTATCCATTCTAGTAAGGTTTCTAAGCTTTGCTGTTCTTGAAGACAAATCTGGAATAAATATAGCTAAATATTTAAACAGACCAAGAATTCTTAAAACACCTTTTTTGTCATCAGGGGTTTTTATGTTGCGAATTGCATCTAGATGTTTTTGTTGCGGCTTGATTTGACCTTCCGAAAGAATATGACCCATAATATCAACTTGATGTTTTCTATACTGAACCTTGTCAGGGTTAAAACGTACTCCATTGGACTTTGCGCGATCTAATACCTTCAACAATGTTTTATCGTGCTCTTCAAAAGTGTCTCCCAATATTCCAATGTCATCGAAGTATACGATTACATTGGGAATGTCTCCAAAAATCTGTATCATATTTCGTTGAAACATCTCAGGGTCACTATTGATTCCAAACGGAACACGATTAAACTTGTATCGCCCAAAAGGGGTCATAAAGGTTGTCAATTCAGAACTTGCTTCTTCTAGCTCCATTTGCCAGATCAAGAATGGTAAAAACTTTCTTTCGAGAAAGTTGTACCATAAAGTCATCTATGGTAGGAATCAGATAGTGTTCTCGTTTGATCGCGTTATTTAGGAGTTTGGGGTCCAAACAAAGTCTAATCTTTCCATTAGGTGTCTCTACAATTTGTAAATTATTTACCCAGCTAGTGGGATGTGTAACTGGCGAAATAATTTTGTTTTCTACCATATTTTTTAGTTCTTGCTCTAGTGCTGCGATCAGACTTTGGGGAAACCTCTTTTTGTAGTGCAAAACAGGTTTTGCATCTTCTTTCAAAATGATCGTTTGCTTGTTCGGCAGCTTTCCTAGTCCCTCAAACAATGGCTTAAATCTTTCCACAAACGTTTCTTTAGTAGCAGGTTTGATTAGCTTTAATTTAACTGAAGATTCAAGACCTAATACAAATTCAATATTCTTACATATTTTTAAGTTTAAATCAGTGCAGCTTGCTGTTGCTATTCCGTAGTTATTAACTTTAACATTGTTGTAATCAAATATTATGAGATTGTCTTTTTTAACTTCAAGTTTGAGATCTTTCACTATATCTATTGGAATACAATTGACGTCTGCATCAGTATCCACTTTAAAGGTAATGTCTTTTCCATTAATATCTAAGGTCTTTGTCCATTTAACTCGGTTTAGTCCACACCCACTTATTCTAAAATTTAAATCATTATAATTCACTTGTTTGTTATCTTTGATAGATTTGTCTGTACCTGATTCCAACCAGTTTATTGTACCTCCCTTGGCTAGCTTGTGATCCACTTCCACTAATGACTTGGCGTTGCTGTTGGTCACTCGATTTTCCACTTGCTTGTTGTTGTTGTCCATGCGCTTCTTTTGTTTGCAGTATTTTGCAAAGTGTCCAGCTTTGCCGCAGACATAGCACATTATCCCTTTAGCCTTGCACTCCGATAGATGGTTATAGTTGAAAAGCGCCCCACAGTTGTAGCATCGGCGAGTCAATGCGTTGATCGAGTTGTTTTCCACGGACTTGGTTTTGTTTTCTGCACATCTTAGTAGCTCGTTGTTTTTAGTTGCTGCTTCAAACGCCTTAGATTATTTGATGATATCCTCCAACTGCTTATTCTTTGCGTCCAGCAGTTTAAGCTGTAGGTTTTTATCGTGTACCCCAATTATGACGCGATCGAACAGCATTCGTTCTTCGTATGATTTGCCGCACTCACATTTGAAGTCGCACAACTGTACTTGCTTACGTAGCTTCGTCTCGAATTCCAAGAATGGCTGTCCGTCGCTCTGCATGACATTGTTGAACTTGAAGGATTCCATCGTGATGTTCTTAAATGGAATGCTTTAGTCATCATAAGCTTTGATTACTTAATCCAATGAACGGATAGTAACTGCCGCTGAAGTTGATGGCTCTGATGACGCCACGTTGGCGCCCACCATGCCATTTGCAGTTCCATCGTTCGGGAACAGCGTGCTGTAAATTTCCGTCACCTTAGGTCCAGTCCAGCAAGCCAAAGAAAAGTGGCAATTTTCTTTGCTTCTGTGTCCTTGTCTTTTCCAGCAGCCATCATGTACATCAGAAAAGACCTTTTCCACTTAGGCCACTCAACCGCCAATAATGAGCAATCTAATTCGGGCAATGCGCGCTCCATTACGTGTTTGATAATAATTTTACTTGTGACACCATGTAATAAGCCTGATTGGCTTATAATTAAAAGATTTAATTATTGTATTTAGCGTGGCGCGTTAGCTTTTGAGCGTCCCTTTTATTCAATTGTAGCCGCATATTCTTACTTATATAATCTTAATAGTTATCGATATTAATATACTAAAATGGTATTTTAACTTTATATACTAAACAATAATATACTTATAATGTTAACTTATTACACATACTGTGAAGGTTGCAAATAACTATCTGTCCGTCCGTCCGTACAAACGTCGAGATCTCGGGAACTATAAAAGCTAGAAGCATCGAATTTTGCACACAGACTTCTATACACAGTGCTCTTGAAGCAGAAGCAGGGTTTTTGAAAATGGATGGAAGATTTTTGAACGTTAATTAGTGAGTAAATGTAATTTTTTACAAGACTAAATTACAACATAAAAAAAAAAACATTGAACCGAACCGAAAAAAATTTTTTCTGGTAGAGTTGGTTTTCTTCATTTAGAAAAAAATACAAAAAAAAATTTTTTAAGCGAATTTTTTTTAACGACTTTTTTAAGTTTAAGAAAAAAAATGTCAAAGGCCTTTACTAGATTTCTTCAAATCTCGGGTTGTAGTCGGTCGATTTGGATGTTTGATACCAATTATCACTACCAACAAACTAATCTTTAACCCTCTACCGCATACAAAGCTATACATGGCTTCTCACTTTTTAACATTTTTTTTGGGATTAAACGGTACATACGTTTTAATGTTTGCTTACAGTTTTTTTATTTTGCACTATTTTCTGTTGGGATTCTATTTTCAAAGTTTTCTTTCGTATAAAGCCATATATGGCCCCATATTCCCCACCGACGAGGACGTAACGATAGGATGGTCCCATTTAAAGAAAAATTTTTTTTTTGTTTTTAGTATTTTTTTAATATTTTTTTAAAGTGTTTTATGTTTTTTTTATTAGTTTATATAATTTTTTTGTATTTCAAATTTTATTATTTATTTTTTTTAATTTTTTTAATATATATTTTTTAAATATTTTTTAGGAAAATAAAAATAATAAAATTCGAAATATAAATTATAAAATATAAAAAAAAAATAAATTTTTTATATTTTTTTGTTTTTTTTTTTCGGTTTAGATATGGTGAACTTTGTTTGTCGCTCTTGCTGACAATTACTATCGCAATGATCTGTGGCAGTTAAAATTAGTTTGTTGGTGGTATCATCATCGACCACACGAGATTGAAGAAATAGAATTTTGACATTTTATTTTAAAAATCGTTAAAAATTCGAAATTTTTGTATTTTTCTTAATGAAATACCAAAATTTTCGTCGGTCAATTTTTTTATGTTGTAATTTAGTCTTGTAAAATTACATTTACTCACTAATTTCACCTAACTTTAAAAGGATGTGTTTTGTTGAAAATTTAAAATATGGGTCTGTGGTGTCCACATTTTTAGTGCTAGAGAAAAGTGGCCTTAAAAAATGTTGAAAGTCTTGCCAGTTTTAAGAAATTGTGTATAGAAGTGCGTTAAAAATTTATTGCGCTTATTGTGCTACACTTCTTTTTTAAAGAGAGCTTGTTTTGTTTTGTTTTTTTTTCGTAATTCCGATAGTCGGGAAACCCGAATTTAGCGTCCTCTCTTGCTTTACTTTTGTAACTTCTCATCTGGAAAACCAGTTTGGTAAATTTGTAGTACAATTTGTAATAATTTTAGTTTCAAAAATAGTGAAAGACTGTAATTATTGTGATTCGGGTTAATTTCTTGTTTGATTACACAAAATTAATTAATTGGCACACGCCAAAAAGTTCCAACTAACTCCGTTGTTGGTAATAACCAACAACTAATCAAAGGACAAATTAAAGTGTGGGCTGTTTTTATATCTAACAAATGCATGTAATAATGATGAACAACGTTAAATGGCAGATAATCTTTTATATTCGTAGAAATAACGGTACCATTTCAATGAAACTTTGTGTGTGAGTTGGTATGCAGAGTGTACATATAGCATAAACAGGGCCGCAGAGAGAAAATCAAGGCCCGGGGGTATCCATGCTCAACATTTGCATTATGCATTTTTTTCGGCCTTTTTTTTTAAATTTCGTATTTTAGCCTTAAAAACGCATAATATTGTCGTTGTAGATCGATTTGAAGCAAGAAAAAAAAACTGACCGTTGCCTGGGAGTCACTTGTATTTTAAACACGTTTGCAAAATTTCAAACCGATCGGTGCATACATTTTTGAATTATCCGGGAAACCGACTTTGAAAAAGTCATTTTGAGAAAAATGCATTTAAAGCTTAACTGTTCTTAAAGGGATCGGATGTTTTGCTGCATATGAATGAGTGCATTTTTCTAAAAAAAAAAACTGAAAATTTTGAGACAACATTCATAAAGAACTGTACTTTCGATTGAAAAAACAAGACCCTAGCCCTCCCAATAGTTTGCAGCTGCAGAACTGCAACAAGAATATTATGTTAAGGAAATTTATAAGGATTGATCCTATGCAGGTCAATCAAATTACTGTTTTCCGAAATTCACGGGCCCCTGTAAAAACTCCCTTCGATTGCATTTAAAATGGTTTTCTTTAAGCTTGCGTCTAGTTTTGTGTTTTTATAGAATCTACAGTGCACAACTACATTTAAATAAAAATAACAACAATAAAATTTGCACGTGGTATGTATCGGTGATTTTAAAATGTAAGTAGAAACTAATTTTAAATTTGAAAACGGCTATTTAAATTGTATAGTTAAGATTTTTGAATTGGAAGTCTATATTGTATACCTTGAGAACCTGCCGTCCACCAAATCATCGACGATAGAAATCGACATTTTTTAAAAGGTATGTAAGAGTAAGCAAAGGTTCATAGATATTTGGTTAATAAATACTTGATTTAATCATAAAGGGTCCATAAATCATTGCAAAACATATTTGTTTATATGTGTTATCTGTATTAATATGTGTGTTTGTATTCGTATCCTCGTTTTGGGGGGTAAAGTTTTAGTTACAAACACAAATTTTAAGGGCTTACCAGCTCAGATACAAGGGGAATGGATTTTCTACGCGGTCGTATATCCGGCATACTGTCAATATTGCTGTAGAAGGGATTATCTCCGGGGTGTCCATTAGTGCGTATTCCAACATCTCCAGTACCACCACCATTCTGAAAAACAAGCATTTGTTAAAAATGAACGTTTAAACAAGAACGTTAAAAAAAGTGGGCTTAACTGCACATTTGGATTGCCAGACCCAGAAATTTTTTAAAGACTTCTGACAAAGGTTTTACCAATAGCTTAAAACTAAGGAAATAGTTTGCGTAGAAACGTATCGACTCGCCTGGGGGTGCTAATTCGGGATACATGTAACTTATATACTTTGTGGCGTCGAAGAATTCTTACAATATGAGTCTTAAGAGGCTCATGAACACGACACTTGATGAGAAAAAAAAGAGAGAAGCAAAGCGAAGAACGCACTCATATAGGAATTTTGCTGTCTTTGTGCCCAGGCCTTCTTTAAGGAGTTAGGTGGTTTTCTTGGGCAAAAATAAGGCACATTTTCAACAATTTTTTTTATATAAGGAATGAAATATTTTATAATAACTTTTAAGTTTCTTACATATACATATTCGAAGAAGAATTTTTGAACTAAAAAAAAAGATATTCAGCGGTCAGCCATTGTGACGTCGTTTTCGGTGACCCCTCGAAAAAAGGGTGCCATCGCGTTGTCAGCACAATTTTCCTGACATAAGCATTTAAAATTAAAAAACCAATTTTTTTCTTTTAGTACAGACCTAAAACTCGTATCTGAACGAAGGAAAGCCAAAAAAAGTAAAAATTGGATTTTTGGGAGACATTTTTGCAAATAAAATTAAAATTTTTATGAAACTAAAAAAAAAATTTTTTTAATATTGAAAAACGAAAAAAATCCTTCGTTCAAGGTCAAGATAATAGTATCTCGAAGGCCTGTGCAAAATTTCATCAAGATCGGTTGAGTAGTTTCCGAGAAATTTTGACAACCGACTTTGAAAACACAGGTTTGAGAAAAACGCAATTAAAGTTTTGATAAGCAGTGCACTTAACCTTGTGCGCGCACATTCCTAGGACTGTATCTCCAAAACTATTATTCGGATCCACTTAAAAGTTTTTTGAGATTCTGTAAAAATTTATAAGACAATAATAAAAAATCGATTTTTTTTTTTGCGAAACCCACCTGACCCCTTTAAGAATATATTTTATCAAAATCACCAGGCAAGATTCTTCATCTGATTTGTGCGTTTATCGGTTTCTCCAAATTTTTTTAGCAAGCAATATATTAACATAAAATATTCCCAATTATGTGTTTCTATGTATGTATTATATTTTAAAATCTCGCGGATTGGATTTTATAATATGTATATGTATATTTATTATTTGCGATACTCGACACAGTGAGCCCCAAGAGGTCACAGGTTTGATGAAAATGGTGACGAAAACTATCGATGGATCTTGGTTCGTATGTGTCCCCAGATTACAGAACAGAAGAGAAGTAAATCCTAGCTGATCGGTTTCGCGAGATATTTGTAAATGTAATTTTTTACAAGACTAAATTCCAAAAAAAAAAAACATTGAACCGGACCGAAAAATTTTTTTCTGTTAGAGTTGGTTTTCTACATTAAGAAAAAAATACAACAAAAAAATTTTTTTAAGCGAATTTTTTTAAACGATTTTTTTAAGTTTAAGAAAAAAATGTTCAAAGGCCTTTACTAGATTTCTTCATATCTCGGATTGTAGTCGGCCGATTTGGATGTTTGATACCAATTATAACTACCAACAAACTAATCTTTAACTTTTCCATACAGATCATTTGCATTCGATAAGTAATTTGTCAGCAAGAGCTCGACAAACACAAAATCTGCGAATTTATCGGTTTTTTCACCATATCTAAAACACTAGAAGAAAAGTCGATGAAAACAATTGTATGTAATAAAATATTTGTATTCACATACACAACCAATATGTTATTAACAAATCCACATCAAAATATCACTCTTACTTGCCCCAGGACCAAGGACGAGGACGTGGTAATAGGATGGTCCCATTTTTTTTTATTTTACTTTTTTTTGTTTTTAGTATTTTTTTATATTTTTTTAAGTGTTTTTTGTTTTTTTGTTAGTTTATATAATTTTTTTGGTTTTTAAATTTTATTATTTTTATTTTCCTAAAAAAAAAATTCAAATAAAAAATAAATGATATTAAAAAAAATTTTTTAAAAATAAAAAAAAAATAATAAAATTCAAGATACAAAAAAATTATATAAACTAATAAAAAAACAAAAAACACTTAAAAAAATACTAAATACAAAAACAAAAAAAAATTTTCAAAATGGGACCATCCTATTACCATGTCCTCGTCCTTGGTCCTGGGGCAAGCTAAGAGTGATATTTTGATGTGGATTTGTTAATAACATATTGGTTGTGTATGTGAATACAAATTTTTATTTATTTAACAAATTAAATCTAGTATACAATACTAAACCTAATGTATTTTTAATGAGTACTAACTAGTGGGGCCTTCGACTCGAAACATGTGTTTATTTACTTTATATGATTAAATGAGCTAGTCTGACAAATTTGTTGATACTTAAAATATTTTCAAGAGAGGGGTTTTTTAAAAAGTCTGTAGGGCGTTGTGTACCAAATATTGACACTCTAATGCTCTGTAATCTGCTGCAGGTGTCCAAGAGGTGATCTACGGTAAGATCGTCCCCGCATAGTTGACATGCTGACCGCGTCGTTCCCGTCAGTAAGTGTTGGTGTGTGGATTGTGTGTGCCCGATGCGTAGGCGGATGAACGTCCCGCATGCTCGTCTACCGATGCTGGGCGGTAGCCTGATGTTGATGCAATTAGGGTTTAAGGATTGGTATCTGTGCATGAAGAGTGCCCATTCGGAGATTTTCTTTTCTTTAAGGTATAGCCTGATTCGGTTTTGTATGTCCTTGGCGTTGAACGGGGTGAAGAGAATGGATGGTGTAAGTCTCATTTCTTGGGCGGCCTTGTCTGCGAGTTCGTTTCCTTGGATCCCTTGGTGACTGGGAACCCAAAGTGTAGTGATTTTTGTTGGATGTGAACTGAGAATGTGCCTAATTTCCTGTATTGTGGGATCGTTGTGATCCCAGTTTCGTAGCGCGGAAATAGAGGAGAGGCTGTCTGTGCAGATCACAAATTCTCCAACATTTTTGGAGGCGAAATGGCATGCTTTTAATATAGCAAAAGCTTCGGCGGTAAATATGGAGTTGTACGACGGGAGCCTTCCTCCTGCAATTATTTTTTGCTTGCAGTCAACCACTGCGAAGGTGGTTGAGTCGGTGACTTTGGAACCATCGGTGTAAATCCAGGTTTTATCCCCCAGATCTTCTTGCGCACTCAAAAATCGTTTTTGGTATTCTAAACAGCATGTATTTTTTTTAGCAGCGTTGTAGATTTGCGTGTTTATGTTTGGCTTTTTGGGGCCCCAGGGGGCAGACGATTTGAAGGACCTTCTGGGCTTAGGCAGAGGTAGGCTAAGCTGCTGGACGTAACTGGCGCAACGTCTAAGCGTGGACATGCATTTAAAATTCCGTCTTTGTTTGAAAATGGCTCCGAAGTCCTTAGTGAGAACGCGGTTCGATGTCGTGTATAGCTTTGGGATAAGCATCATCGTAGTTTCTTCTATGCGTGATTGAATGCTCGGTAGGCCGGATTCTGCTAGTGTGCATGCTACTGGAGAGGTGGGAAATGCGTGAATGGCACGGCGTACTGCTCCGTGATATGGTGATTGTATTTTTTTTATATGGGATTTAGCACACCAACCGAAGATTGGCAGGCCGTAGTCGATTTTAGAGAGCATTAGAGCGCGTGTAATTTCTATGAGAGTTTTTATGTGTATGCATGAGTACTTTGATGATAAGAATTTGATAATGTTAAATCTAGTTTCTAGCTGTTGTCTGAGAATCTTACAGTGTTGTTGAAAAATTAGTTTGGAGTCGAAGGTTATGCCCAAAATTTTTAAGTAATTTACATTTTTTATTATGTTGTTGTTAAAGTCTATGTCGAAACGGTTACATCGGTGTTTACGACAAATATGAAGTAGCTGGCATTTATCAACCGCAAGGGAGGCACCAGAGGTCGCTCCCCACGAGTTAATTTCGTGAAGTATTTCTGTAAATATGGTTTTAACAGTACTTATGTTTTTTATTTTTGTGAAAATGATAGCGTCATCTGCATATAATGAGATGTGGATTTCTTTATGACGAGATAAAATGCGGTTTATTTCTTCAAATGCTATCATAAATAAAACTACAGAAAGAGGGGAACCCTGTGGGATTCCGTTGTGCAATATGTGGGTGTTCGAGGTGACATTGTTTACTCGAACTCTGAAAGAGCGATTGGTCATGAAGGCCTTAATAAGGTTATAAAGCCTTGGACCAATGCCCCAGCGCTCGAGTTGACAAAGTACGGCATGAATCCCCACGCGATCGAAGGCTCTTTCAAAATCCGTCGCCAGGATAGAGACGTGATTTTTGGTCGAAAGAGCGTTCGACGCGAAGTGTTGAATACGCAACAACGCGTCCATAGTGCTGTGTTTTTTCTTAAATGCAACTTGATTATGCGAAATTAGATTTTGCCGGTTAATAAACCAGATAAGTCTTTGAGCTATTGTTTTCTCTAATGTTTTTCCTAAACAGGATAACAGGGAGATGGGGCGGTAGCTGTTAATATCAGAAGAGGGTTTGTTAGGTTTTGGTATGGGAATAATTGTGGCTGATCTCCATGTATGTGGGTATTTTCCGGATTCAAGCATTTGGTTGAAGATTTTCAAAAGATTGGTTTTCAGGGGGGATGGTATGTTTTTGAGCATGGGGTATGATACCCTATCGGCCCCGGGGCTTTTTCCTTTGCGCTTGCTATTGAAGATTCTATTTCGAGCAGGGTAAAGTTCGTATCTACGCATGTAGCGGCTGGGGACAAAGAATCCGGGAGATAGGATTCTGACAGATACCGATTTTTTCCAGTAAATACTCGGCTGAAAGTTTCTGTCAGAAGAGTATTTGGACCAGGATAGGGCAAACTCTTCTGCAATATTGAAGGATCCAGTTTGGGTACCTGAGTTGGATTTTATATATTTGAAAGGTGTGGGAGGGATTCCAGCTAAGCGTTTAACATCGGACCAGACTTTCTTTGAGGTGGATAACGGGGAGATCCTGGAAGTGAATTTTTCAAGGCAGTTACGTTTGGCCGAAAGTAAAGCTTTTTTAAAAAGAGCGTTTGCTTTTTTGTATTTGATGAGGTTAAGGTCACTCATAATTGCTTTATATGAGGAGAACAATTGTTGCTTTTGGTCCCTGAGCTTTTGGAGCTCAGAGTTCCACCATGGCACTTTGGCTTTGTGAATCACTCGTTTTGTTTGGGGTATGCTGCAGTTTGCAGCTGCTCGTATTGCTTTGGTCATTTGCGCGACTTGTTGATTTAGGCAACCGGCTGTCCAGTTTACTGCTGATTTTTCGCAGTTTTCCTTAAAGCGTTCCCAGTTTGCTTGGTCAGTCTTGTATTTAGGGAGCGGTCGAGTATTATCCGGGTGAGTTGGTGTAGCGATGTGGATGGTTATTGGAAAGTGATCACTGCCATGGAGGTTATCTGATATAGACCAGCTACATCTATGGGCTATCTGTGGTGATATCAGTGAGATATCGATGTGAGTGAAGGTGTTGTGGGTTGAAAGGTGGGTGGGGGAGCCGTCGTTAAGAACTATTAGATTGTTTTCTAGAATTGCGCGCTCGATGTTTTTACCCCTTGTGTTTGTTTGCGGGGAGCCCCATAAAGGACTCCACGAGTTAAGGTCACCTAGAAGTATGGATGGCCCATTTTGGGTTTCTAATATATTTGTTATATCTGAGGATGTAAAGCTTTGATTGGGTGGGATGTATGCATTGATAATGTTAATGGCCTGGCCAAAGCTGAGCTGCAGTACGGAGCAAAGTATGTTAGAGTTTATGTTTAGGTACGTATGTGGGATGTTTCTTTTAATAAGCACACCGATACCTTGCTTGGCCACGGTGTTTTGTGGAAGATTGTGGAAATAACCTGTATATTCTTTGGGGCAGATAAAGTTTGTGAAATTATATGGCAGGTGTGTTTCCTGCAAAAATACAATATCGGGTGCGTGGTCTTTTATAAGGAGTGTCAGTTCGTTATAGTTGTTAAAAATCCCATGGATATTCCATTGTATTATAGTGATGGGCATGATAAGATTAAATTGGGTTTTGTTGTTATTTATTTATTTGTTATGTATGTGTTTTTATATAAATGTAAAAATGAATAGGATCGGGACTAGGGGTCATCCATTGATGTGTCAGAGTCTATTGGGGTGTTTACTGGTTTAGGGCTTGAGGCGTGTGAGGCGATTGATTCGTTTGAGCTTGATCTTGAGGTCATGGGTGTGTCATCGTCATTTGTCTGTTTGAGAAACTGCTCTGCTTCTAATCTAATAGAGCGAACTTGTTCTAAATGTTTTTCAAGTTTATTTCCTTTCTTTAAGTAAGAAAATTTCGTTTCGGAAGAGTTATTTGGTGTGGTTGAAATGTTCTCTTTGCGGTTCAAAGAGTTGGATTCAAGAGAAGGAAGATGCGATGGTGAGGGAGATGTTAGTGCTTTGGTCGAGCAGGTAGGCGAGTCAGCGGTCGTGGTACCGCGGAGCTCGGGCGTCTTATCGTGTTTTGGTGCATTTGTGTTGTCTGATTTGCGTTCAGCGGTTGTTAGGTTTGGGCTTGCGACAGTCGAGTAGGTTAGCGTGGAACTAGTTGTTGTGTTTTGTTGTTGTTTTAAGATTATGCGAGCTTCTCGGAAGCTGCATTTTTTGCTCGTTTTTATGTGCAGTAGATTTTTTTGTGTTTGATATTGTGGGCATGAGGGAGAGGAAGCGGGGTGATCGCCGTTACAGTTTGCACAAAAAATGCGAGTGCAGGGGACGGGAAGATGGGGGGCGAGATTGCATGATTCACAGGCGGCTGGGTTCTTGCAGTGCTTTGATGTGTGCCCTAGTAATTGGCATGACTTACACCTCATGGGGTTTGGAATATATTCCGTAACCCTAACTGTGTGCCAGGAAACGTCTAGTTTAGTCGGGAGAGTGTAGCGGTCAAATGTTACGAGAATTTTGCCAAATGGTTTGGGAGAGCCATCGATCATTTTGGTAAACTTAAAGACACTGTGAACGTTTTGAGATTTTAATTCCTCAACTATTTCATTTTCTGGAATGTTAATTAGGCAGGGTGCGTAAATGGTGCCTTTAACAAAGTTAAGAGTGTTGTGTAGTTTGCACTCGATATCGCATAATCCAGGTAAGGTGGTTACTTTGGTGAATTTATCACTAACTTCTTTGGAGTTGACCAGCATGAGAAGGTTTCCATCACGCAGAGTGGAGATCGATGTGATGTCTTTGCTAATGTGCTTAAGAGCTCTGTGGATTGCAAAGCAGGAAAACTCTGATATGGTTTTGGGGGAGTTTTTTGATGAGACGACTAAAAATCTCGGATTTTTAAGCTGCGTTTCAGGGAGTTCGGGGAAATCAAGAGGTAGTTTCTGATACGGTCTTTTTTCTTTGCTTTGGGGCTAACGCTAAGGCTGGCAAAGCGGTTGTCCCCTAAATTAGGTGGCCCGGGGGCCATGGTTGAAGAGTAACTAACTTACTTTCAGAAAAAAGCTTTTCTATAGACACGTGCGCGTAGAGAAAAACAATGGTATTGGCGGTAAGCCGGGCGATGTTCGCGATAAGCAAAGCACTGACAATTGGATAGGCACAGACGTCCGCACTCGAAGAGAGATAGTCGGTGACTGTGAATACAAATATTTTATTACATACAATTGTTTTCATCGACTTTTCTTCTAGTGTTTTAGATATGGTGAAAAAACCGATAAATTCCCAAATTTTGTGTTTGTCGAGCTCTTGCTGACAAATTACTTATCGAATGCAAATGATATGTATGGAAAAGTTAAAGATTAGTTTGTTGGTAGTTATAATTGGTATCAAACATCCAATTCGGCCGACTACAACCCGAGATATGAAGATATCTAGTAAAGGCCTTTAACATTTTTTTCTTAAACTTAAAAAAATCGTTAAAAAAATTCGCCTAAAAAAATTTTTTTTTTGTATTTTTTTCTTAATGTAGAAAACCAACTCTAACAGAAAAAAAATTTTTCGGTCCGGTTCAATGTTTTTTTCAAACCTGTGACCTCTTGGGGCTCACTGTGTCGAAGAGTAAGGAAATACTGTAAACGTTGAAATGTCTGTCTGTCTGTCCGTCCGTCCGCACAAACATCGAGATCTCGGGAACTATAAGAGCTAGAACCACCAAATTTTGCACAAAGACTTCTATAAGCAACGCGCACGCCTCTTTTTACGCCCACAAACCGGAAAAAACTCTGTGGTGTCCACATTTTTAATGCTAGAGAAAAGTGGCCCTTTTAAATGTTGTTTTTATTGAAAATATTTACCCAAATATCTATAAATTTTAAAAATCTGACCATTTTCAAGAAATTGTGCATACAAGTGCGTTAAAAATTTTTATTGCGCTCAAAAGTAGGCTAAACTTTTTTCAAGGACAAAAATCAATCAAAAATGTAGATACGTGCCTGTCTGTCCTTCCAACCGCCCATCCGTCCGTGCGTACGAACGTCAAGATCTCAGGAACAATAAAAGCTGGAACCACCTTATTCGTCTCCCAGACTTCTGTGAACCCCTCGCAGACTAAGTTTGTTTTAAAATTTGAGCTCTGTCATGCCCACATTTTTATTCCCGTCACACGTAGAGTAAAAGGGAATACTGTGAACGTTGCAAATATCTGTCTGTCTGTTAGTACGAACGGCAAGATCTCGGGAAGTAAAAAGCTACAACCACCAAATTTTGCACACACACTTTTATTTACCCCAGGTAGATCAAGTTTTTTCAAAACAAAGGCTACAAACCCCACGAAAATCTGTGGCACTATCAATTTTAATGCGATATATTGATATGTGCACTGTCTAACTAGCTATCTACCAAACCATTATAGGCTTAAATAAATAGTAAATAAGTTATACAACATTTTGCAATACCGCATGTTCAGCTGCAGTCAAATTAATAGTAGTGCCACCCCCCTTCATCTTTTAAGTCGTAATAGTTGTTTTTCTTGTCACATTCTTTCAATGATTGATTATTTCCTTAGACTAGACTATATAGAGTTGAATTACAAAAAAAAAACCGACCGATTTGCGTTTGGTTTCGATGTATTAAAGGGGGGACATCTGAGTAAAATTTTTTAAAAATCTAAAATTTTTTTTTCGCTTAAATAATTCTTTGTGGTCTTAAAAATAACATACCAAATGATAGTGTCCTGCAAAAGTGTCTAAGTGTCGAAATTTTCCATTCTGCGGCGATGCCTCACAGGTATATCCCATGGAATCTTTTGTGTTTAAACGCATTTTTCTCGAAACCACTTTTTTTGAGATGGCCGGAAACATAACTCGAACAAATCTTAACCGATCGATCTGAAATTTTGACAGTATATTCAAAATACCTTTGTCTATCGACACTCGTAGGATTTTTTTTTATATTGCTTACTTTTTTTTTTATCAACAATTTTGTGACTTTTTTATTCGTGAAAATGCTAACTTTTTTTTCAATCTCTCACCATTTTGCAAAAAATCAATACATCGCAAAAGTCCGACGAGTGACGATAGCTGTTGATGTAAAGAAACTAACCAAACTTGATTTTTTGTTCTACATCAAAAATTAAGGACGTTAGCTTTCCGGCCATGGACCCCCTTCAACAAAAAATGGCCTAGAAATGCTGCACAGCCGCCATTTTGTTTTCGATTTATTCGGAAAAAATTTATTTTGTACTTCGCATCTAATATTATAAAACCTACTTTACAAATTTTCGATTGGCTTTTTCAATTGGCCAAAAAAAATTGCAGAAAATCCGCTTTTTTTTTCCAGTTACTCAGATGTCCCCCCTTAACCAATTTTGTAAAAATGGGACCAAATTCGCCTGGTCAAAATAATAGTAGTGCTATTGTAATCTTAAAAATAGTAATAAAACTTAAGTGTGTTTTTTCAATTTGTATTCCATATGTTTAATAAGGTTGACCAATTTATATTTATGTCAACTTTTTTACATTCTGATTTGCATTGGAGTTCTATATTGTCAATAGTCCTTTAACATGATTTTAGTCAAATATTGAACATTTTGAGTAAGAAATAAATTAAATGTGAATGTTTCTGAAGTTATTAGTAGTTGTTTAACAAATAACTAAACGATTTTAATCACTTTTGATATAGATTTTGATTATAGCTTAAATTAGCGTAAACAATTAGAAATTGATTGTAGTGTACGCTACAAAACAAAAAAAAACAAGAAAGAACGCTATAGTCGGGTTTCCCGACTATAAGATTTGCGATACTCATTGCCCTCTTTAAAAACAGCAAGCTAGCCCTCTTCAATAATGTGTAGCCTACTTTCATGCGCAATCAGTTTTAAGCGCCCTCTCTTAAAAAAAATGTTTTGCATACTTTTGAGCGCAATAAAAATTTTCAACGCATTTGTATACACAATTTCTTGAAAATGGTCAGATTTTCAAAATTTTTAGATATTTGGGTAGATATTTTCAATACGAACAACATGTGTAAGGGCCACTTTTCTCTAGCACTAAAAATGTGGACACCACAGAGTTTTTTCCGGTTTGTGGGCGTAAAAAGGGGCGTGGTCAGGTTTTGAAACAAACTTGATCTGCGCCTTGCTTATAGAAGTCTGTGTGCAAAATTTGGTGGCTCTAGCTCTTATAGTTCCCGAGATCTCGACGTTTGTACGGACGGACGGACAGACGGACAGACAGACATTTGATCGTTTACAGTATTTGCTTACTCTTCGAGTATCGCAAATAAATATCCCAAACAAACGCATGTTTGCATAACTGAACCTTTTTCTCTGGGGTATCAAAAATCACGTATACGAGTGAGCTAATACCATAAAGTGGCCTTTAAAAGGTCTTTTGAGAACTAATAAGGTGTATTAAGGCTTATAAATAGCTCTGGGAATATTATTTTAGTTATAAGAGACTTTAACAGCAAAAAAGTCTGGGTTTAAAATTATTGGGTTTTACTTGGTCCTGCTGCCACTGGTGCTTTAGCTGTGTAAGAAATTAATGTATCTTGTATATGACTGCAAAGTTGTTTGTTACGAATAGGCGGACAAATTTTTGCCTTTTACTATTTTAAGGATTCTAGTACTCAATGATTTCACCAATTAAAGAGAAATGCAGCCAACGTCTTTGATAAGATAGAGCGATCCTGTGACACATAATTTTGTCATAAGAGCCTTTAAGTCGTGTTAATATTTAATTTATTGGTAAGTGCAGCAATGGGATGTGTAAAACTAAATATGAATTTTCAAAACTAAATTATTTTTTCATTTTTTCTCACGTTTTTAAAAAGTTAAAAAAATTTGTATAAAACACGAATACAATGCATTATAAAAGAATAACATTTAAAAAAAATTTTTTTCTTGGCGTTTCAAAATTTTATTGAATTTATAATGTCGGCACTACTATTATTTTGAAGGGGGCGAATAAGGTCCCATTTTTACAAAATTGGTAAAAACTTCTAAACCAAACGCAAATCGGTCAAGTTTTTTTTGTATTTCAACTCTATATATATATAAAGAAATTGTCAATCATTGAAAGAATTGGACAAGAAAAAAAACTATGACGAGCCTTTAAAGACGAAGACCGGTGGCACTTATATTATTTTGACCGCAACTGTATAAATTTATGTCAAACTGCTACAAGGTAGCGTATTTATGTCAAACTGCCACCAGGTGGCATTTAAAATGTGGGCACCATAAAGTAATGTCTTGGATCAAACTTGGTCTGCGTGGTATTTATAGAAATATGTGTGGTGGTTCTACCTTTTTTATTTCCCGATCTTGAAGTTCATTCGGGTGACGGACAGACAGACTTTAAAGGCATGATGACACTACGCGAGAAAGACTGACTGTGTTAGGGAGAAAAATCACAGCTCGAAAACATATAAATTCTAAAACGTATCAATTCTAAACTTCGAATCATTGAACAGCCCTGTTTTATTTCAAACGTTAACGGCTGTCAAGTGGCAACTTTGTATTATTCGGTAGCCGAGAGGGTAAGCAGATGGGCCCACGCGCATGGGAGTCAAATTGGCCCGGGTTCACTTCCTAGCGGTGTCGAAAGTTTTTCTTTTTTTTTTTAACTACAACGTTTTTTTTTATTATTTTGCGTAAGACTTTACTTAATAGCTAAAAACTATTTAAAGTAGTTTTAACTTAAGAAACACTAAGAAACTTTAAATTTGGTATGCATACACACATCCTTTAAAAAGCTGTTTAGAACGGCGGCTACTAAGAGCGACTGTAGAGCAAGTGTTAGGACTCACGCGTACAGATCCAAAGGTCAGAGGTACGAACCCCAGTGGAGTCAAATGGAATGCAAGTTTTATAAATAATACTAACTGCTAATAATTAATATTCTTCTGCTTATAAATCCATTCAAAAAGTCTTTTCCAAGAAAATAAAATGAGAAAAGTCAAAATAAATATTTTTTCTTTTCAAGGCTATATTTGGCGGAAAATTTCCGTTATTAAATACAAATACATGTATTTAAAAAAAATAAAACGTCTTAAAAATTTTTTAAGGTCTTAAACAGGTACATTTAATGTAAAAAAATCAATTAGGTTTGGTTATGTTTTGAAAAATATACTTCAAATTCGCTTTACCTTTTCTCTGTCCTTGGTCATTTCATCTTCTTTAATTTTATCTTGATTATTTTTCTCCTCGATTTTGCGCTCCTTAAGAGTTTTTAACAGCTTCCATTTGCTGCTGCTAAGACCAGCCGTGGCGCCATCACTCCCAACAAGCTGCGAGCCATCAACACCTGATTCTTGACTCATTAAATTAGTTAAGCCAACCGGAATCATAGAAGGAACTGCTCCGTTTGCAATTTCATCCATTGAATTTATATCAGCTTGAGACGTATCCAGTGATTGAATTTTTAGCATTTGATCATTAGGATCTTCATTAGTTTGAAATACTGTATCTTGATCCAAATAAACTTTATTTAATTTTCGGTCGTCTACCTTCATGCCAGTTTCAATTTCGCTCATCTCAACATCGCTTATCTCTGCCGGCGTATCGGGTCCTGACGTCTCGCTAGATCCCGACAATTTAATTGATTTATCTGGGTCCGATTTCGTAAGACATTTCTCTAAAAGTTTGCTATGTTGCTCCTGCTCACATTCATTTTCAGAATGACTAGAGGAACTTGAACTGGCTGTATTGTGAGAAAGATTTACATTCCGCTCGCGCGTTTTCTTTTTCAACCGTCTCAATTTTCGTTGTTTGTTATTATTATTATAAAGGATATTGCCCCCGCTTTCTTTTTCGATTTCAACATCATCATTAGAATCCATTTCTGATACTGTATTTTGAAAATCACCGTTTACATCCTGCCAAGCGCTATGCATGTCACATACTGTAGCACATTTCTCACTTGGCGGCTTCACTATCGGTATTTCTTTACTATTAGTATCAGAAGCTGCGTCAAAATCACCGTCAGCATGAAAGCATGGTTGTAAGTTAACGACTCGCTTTAGTTCACTAAAAACTTCAGCCATTCGCATCTTAACACTTTCATTTGGAGAAAAATTATCTTCCCCATCTTTACCGACGTTAAAAGAGCGAATACTGTCTCCATTGATATCGCTTTGAAGGAGCTGTCCAATCTGTGAAAACAAAACTGTATTATCAGTACGCTGTTCGCTAGATACGATTTCAGAATGTTCGGCCCGTTGCTGCTCCTGTTCCTCTAGCTGCCGAAGTTCATAATAAAAGTATTCGTCGTCTGTGTCGATGCTATCCTCAGTGCTTTGTCGACGAGAAGATGAAAGGGTGCGAGCAGAATGTTGACTTCGATTGTCTTCATCTTCCCGCGACCCATAACCAGGATTGTTTGGAAGGTCTAAGCATTGCTGTGCGACCCACAAAACATCACTACCACTAAAAGTGCGGCTGCTGGTTGTTGTTGACGTTAGCAAAGTAGATATTGGTGGGCCACCAACTTCTTCAATGGTTTTAGGAATTCTGAGGGTGGGGACATTCATAAAAGTGTTCACCGAGTTACTTAGGGTGCTCTCAGCGCTGCCGTCGTCAATATCGACCGAATTAAGTTTGTGAAGGCACGCTTGTGATGATGTTTCCAAGGGTATCTCTTGCATTTTAATGGTCCCATTTTGCAAATTGCATATTTCATGCATATTTGCTAGCTCAGAAGTGGACAATTCAGTTGGGACCAGCGGTTTGACTTTTTGAATCTTTTTGAGGTCCCCCACGACAGCGAATAAATTATTTGATTGACAATCTTCTAACATCTTCACTGAACCACCTAATTCCAATTCATTTTCCCAGGCACAGCCGTTTTCGTTATTAATTTCTTTATCAGCATCAACTTCGCAATGATTCAATATAGATCTTTTATCGTTATCCGATGAAGTAAAGTCTAACGTTCTTAATTCAACATCCGACATGTTACAGCCACGGCGCAGGATAAAGCTGTGTCGTTTGTAAGTCTTGGCTTTTTGCATTAGGTTATTCATTTTAGATGAAAGTGATTTTTTTTGTGCTCCTGCATCACTTAATAATGGGGGCCCTTCAGCGGCAGAATTTAATGAAACTGAGGACTCTGGGTGAGACAAGCGGCGCACGAATGGAGCTCCTGTGGCCCTTCGAATAAGACGCATCGGTAGCTTTTGTAATCTTTTTGATAACTGTACCTGACTTCCGCTTACGTTGGAGCGCTTATGAGAAATAAACGGACACGAACCCGCCTGGCCACGTTGCTGTCTCTGATTGCATTGACTTTCTACATCACCGGGTAATGATTGTGATCGATTGAATTTGGATATGCGCTTTATTTTTAAATTATCTGTTAATAGGGTATTAAGCTTATTCCAAACCTTTGGTGGCTTACCAGGTGTGACTCCTGAAATAAACTGTTGCTGTCTTTGATTACTGTTGGATGAATCAGACGCTAATCCGAGCTGTGAACGCTTTGTTATTTTAGGGCCAACAAGAACTTGCACGTGCCCTTGAGAATATGAATGACCAGTACAATCAATATGGATAGAAGGCCCTTGAAGAACAGGTACAGATCCGGGTACAGATTCCTTTATAAACCGTATTTGGTTATGTTGACCCAAATAATCCAAATTGTTGCTGCTATTGTAATTGGTGATAGAACTGGAAGACGGATAAAACACGAGTCTATCGGTCAGAAAAGGTCGACTGGATTGATTTTGCATTTCTTGATGGTCTACGGTTGTGTCTAAGTGGCTATACCTTGATATGTTTTCATCTTCTAGTCGTTCGACATTTTCAAGACTCAGGTTGCAGTACTTCTTTTGAACCAAAGGCGTTAAAGTGGAACTTTGTACTTGGGTGGTCAACAGGTCTGGCATACGAGCGGATTTAAGACGTTCCGTTGAAAGGATTTTTTTTTCACGTTGATTTAGCTGGTCCCATTCTAGCATTTCGTCAACTGTGGAAAATTGTCCTATATCGTTTGAGTCTAAATTCATATCAAATATAGATTTATTTTCATAGGCAGAGCAAATTGGTAAATTTTTAGACAGCTCGTGAATATAATTTAAGTTCTCTTCAGATATTAAGTATTCATTCTTTTTTGCATTGCTTGTAGTTGATTTTTCATATCCACCCGGTAAGCAATTTAAGTGTGAACTAGCAGCTAGGGGCAATAATGGATATGTTGTATCATTACTTTTACTTTGCTCTATTATTTTGTTAAAGAAAGTACTGCAGTTCTGAATGCCAAGTTTTACTGGAGAATTGGGTGACCAACCGCTCATCGACGATAGCCCCGAATCTGATTTAGCATTCTTTTGTTGATGTGAGTCTACTTCACCACTGAATTGAGTTACGGTGTCATCAAAGTTAAGAATATCGTTGGGAGCTGGAGGTGGGGGACTAAGGCTGGCTCGATTGGAATCTATTAGCACATCATTCATGTCAGAAGTTACTTTGTGCTTCTCAGGATTTTGCAAATGGAGCAAAAACATCATGCTGTTGTGGCGTTCCAGGCTCTTCTTTAGGGACTTTATGTACTCATCCTCATTATAAATGTTTTTTGTGGTACTCATTAAATCATTTGCTGAGTGTGCATACCCGTAATTAAGGGCGCTATTGCTGTTATGAACTTCATCTTTTTGCAAAGCTCTATCGATGTCCCCTGTATGTCCGGTTACAACTTGATCAATTTTTTTTTTACGATTTATTTCAATCTCTTGCGTTTCTAGAACCTTTAGTTGTTCATCCAGGTCAGAGTTATTTCTCAATAAATGTGCACTAAAACTGCATATATTTCTTTTAGATGTAATAGTTGGACTTAAGCTCTGAGTTGATGTTGCACTTGATGAATATGCACACGGTTTATCTATTTTAAAATCGTCCAATGAACTTCCAACTAATTTTTTTAGTGTGTCAATATTTTTATTGAACTTTTTCATTACCAAAACAAACTTATCGTTGCTCTCCGTAATGCAAAGACGTCGTAGTTCTTCAGTTACAGTTATCGGGTTAAGTAAGAGTAGAGTCAATTTTTTATCGACTTGGCTGAGTTTTTGAAAAAAAATTTCTTCCGACCATACTTTTTGGCGTAACAGGCTGATTTGTGATGCACTTAAAGATTTAAGACCAGGAATTTTATTTATTTCGTTTATTAAAGTCTCTGTTATGTTGTCTAAAATAATTCGGATGTCATCACTTAAATAACTTATACTGCTTGTTGAACGTCGATTGTCTAACCCATTCTCTAACTTGTCATCTCCAACCTCACTCCGTTGGCTACTCACAGCTATTAGTTCTGTTCCGAATCCTTCAGTATCTCCATTAATAATCCTTGATGATTGAGCCTGGACAAGGATACATTTCAGTTTATTAATCATATCCATTTCGTTTGTATGATGCTTTTTCTTACGATGTTTTCTTGATTCCTTGTTTGCCTTGCTTGCAGTTTCTGAAACGATGTTCTTATCCTGACTTGTTAAGGCAAAAGAAGCTGAGTGGCCCCTTGTTGATGCCATGTGCTCGTGGGCAGCATCGGACTGATGTAGCAATGCATCAACCTTGAAAATCTCTGAACTCAAGTCATTGTCACGATATGCCTCGTTAAGTTTTTTGTAAAAAGCTTCGTTCATTTCATTAATATTAACTAGAACTTCTGTTCCTCCAGTATCTTCAATGGGTAGTACTTGGTTTCCACCCTCGCCCGTCTTAGAGGCTGCTAAACGAAAAAACTGAACATCTTCGACCAGATTATCTAATTCAATAGAAGCATCGCTTGATTGTCTTAAATGATCACCACCTAGCTCAACATTACATTGGTCGTTTTTGAGTTCCCCTATTGGCTGTGCGAAATTGCTGCATTTTCTAAAACTTTTAGAAGATGTACCTGACGCAGCCGAAATCTCATTTAAGACTCGACGTCCATTTATAAATTCCTTCATAAGTTCGGCACGTGCATTATTTGCAAGAAATTGCTGTTCCTCATACAACATAAGGTCAGAATCTGAGTAAAGTTTTGTTCTTGATTCTTGACGTTGAGCATCAATATCCGATTGTAAGCTTTTTAAATTGAGTTCATCGGTTTTATCGAAAACCAAATTCATTTGCCCAATGTCCAAGCTTTGGTCATTAAAAGAAACATTTTCAAAATTAAGGTAAGGATTCTTGGCACTGTGAGACTCTAGTGCACAAGCTGAATTCAAAAATACATCGGTATCCCGAACTTTTGGAAGCACTGTCACCATGGTGGAATCATGATTACCAAAGCTCAGTTCTTTATTATAATCTTGATCAGCTGGTTCGGCTCTTAAGACTATGTCTATGTCCAGAGAACTATCCAATGGAAGCAACTGATCTTCGTCTTGTAATAAAGAGAAATCCAGACCTTCAATATGCTCCTGCTGTTCTTGGTTTGCCGCACCGATTAAGTCCATAAGATTACTAACCACGGACTGCTGCTCTATTGATATGTTTTCAAGCTTCTCTAAACGAATCCAAATCTTTCCATACTCTGTAGAAAGCAAGTCCAATGCACGCCAAGCAAACTTTAACTCTGTTTCAAGCAAACTGATCCTCGTTGCAATTTTATCCATATAATCGGATATAATATAATCGGAGTGTTGCTGAGAATTGTATATTTGACATAGCTGCTGTTCACTTTTTATTGACACCAAACTGCCACTTGTGTTTGGATAGTTGTGGTAAGAGGTATCCAAGCCCATGGGTGATTTACTTATCGGTGGTTGCATTTGCAATAGTTGTGATTGACCGGAGGTCAAGCTTATGTGGTGGTGGTCCCCCGACTGGTTTTGAACATGAGCTCGAACTGATCTTAAAGCTGGAGAACTGGAAAGCGATGTCGCATACATCGTTGATTGTTGCTGGTGTCGCAATTGTTGCCTTATTTGGATCTGACTCTTTAAAGCATTTTCTGCAAAGGTAAGCTGATGCTGTTCCTCGGAAGTGTTGCGCTCCTGCTTTTGGAAATGACTTATTTTTTCTGGATCTCCCGGCGTCTGCGGCTGTAATCCGTTCATCCTTTCAATTCGAAATTCCGTGTTTAAATTAATGTGCGCGACTTTCTTTATCTAGCGCTTAAATATTTGTTCACCTAAACAATTTTATATTAACAAGTTAGGCTTAATTTTTCGAAGTAAATGATACATACGTTTAATCCAATAGCCAATGCGAAATCAGCTTAAACGCTGAATGCTTATATACATATGTACCTAAAACATTTTTTAACATTAGTGGGATTTTACATAAACAAAGTGCACATACATATTAAACGCCATTGCAAGTAATAGGTATATACATTTGCAAAAGGTCATTCATTCAAACCGTTTTTTAATTTGCACTATGTCATTTTCTTATGCACTTACAGAAACGTTAGATTGGATTTTAATTTGAAATTATTTTTTAAAAATTATTTATTAAACAATTTTCTAGCGACTTAAACGCAATTAATTAAGTCTGTTAGCGTGATTACTGGGAGATGCGTTCTATGCACACATATGTACAAACAGGTATACACATAAACCATTCAGTTTTGAAATTTTGTTAAATTTGATTCGCATACCAGGGTACACGTTTAAAGGGACAAAGTGCAATTGCAGCTGCAGCAAATATATATAATTTTCTGAAGCATACAACTTCTTTAAAGCCCCTAATATGACTGGGCTTTGCGTAAAATTATGTACACTCAATTTTTTGTAAGAAATCTGACAGTGCATTATTAAAAATGTTTTCTTCTTAGCCAACTAAACTGAATATTAGTATTATTACGTACAATTATTTGTGCAACGATGTGATTTGTTAAACGTTGAAATGTATACTACAACTTAGTAAATTCTTCTTTGTTGCTTCGTTTTCATGGAGCTACAGCAAGTAAGCTTTTGTGCTGTTGACGCTCACACACTAAAACTTTAGTTTTTAGAACACCCACTTTGGGAAAGCTCGCTCATGTATACAGACAAATAACGTATACTCTGAGTACGAAAGCGACTTCAAAAGAGCAAGTAAAGCGTAAGCAATCTTCTGCGCATGCCTCAGTCAACCTTGTTTAACGGTCTTAAAGTTGTTCCGCTACTTACGTTTGGAAAGCTTACTCAGATATTATACGGTATTTATACAAATATATATATATATATTTATATTTATATTCCGCATATTCTGCCGCTTACTCAGCTTACTTAGTAAAAAAAAGAGGTTAAGAAACTTAAGGAGGGACATCTAAGTAAAATGTTGAAATAATCAAAAATGTTGTTGATTTATCAATAAGTAGTAAACCTCTTAAAAAAAAGTCATACAATTTCATGGCCAAATTCCAGGAACTTTGCAAGTTAAATTAGTTTAAAGCAATGCTGGGCACATCCATGTCATTTTATTAGTGCCCGGTACTAGTTGTTTTGCCTGAGTGTCATTTATATGCTATTGAGCATGTTCAGGAAAAAGGACGCTTTAGTCGCGTTTCCCGACTATCAAATATTATTCACTCAGTTAAGGCAGGTTCTCACCTTGTAGACCCGAAATATAGCACTTTTGAAGAAAAAATTTCTTGAGAATAAAGGTACAATGCTGAATATTAATAACGGATAAGAAAACACATTTGTTTACGGAATACAATGTTTTAAATTGAATAAATAAAAAAGTGGGGGGCGTCCGTCAAAGTCGGCATTTTTAAAAAGGTGTCCCGCTACCGGAAGTGATTCTGTCAAAACGCGTGACCTGAAACACAAAATCCAAACACATTTTAAATCTGAAATGTATTATCTGTTGAATAAACTACGATCATATAAAAAAATAAAAATTTCAAATGTTATGAAGCTCTGAAAAAAATTTAGATTTTCGCATGTTTTTTTTCACTTGTTCTTTTTTTTTATAAAGTTTTAAATATTTTTGGTTGATCCTAGTTCATTTATTAGAAAAGACCCTAACGAACAAATAAAAAAAAAAATTGGCGCCTTCAATCACTTATGAGAAAAACGCGTTTGTTTCCCAGACGACGTAGGGCGCGTGGAGTAAACCGTGCAACTTTGAACTCCTGTAACTTACAAAGTACTTGGAATTCGAACATAAAATTTGTGGAACATACTCTTTAAGAGTTATACTTCCGATTTATAACATAAGAAAAAAATTTTGTTTTTGCACCCACAAGGTGAGAATCTGCCTTAAACCTTAAACCACTCCTAATTGTTTTATTCCCTGAATTTTGTTTTTAAAAATGACACAAATCATACGTTATTTACAATTTAGTTCTGTCAGTTCAGTTCAACCAGGCCAAAAAAATTTAAAAGTTTTTTTAAACGTATCAAATCAACTCGTCAAAGCAAGTTACACATTAATTGAGTATTTTTTTGACACAACTTATTAATATCAACAAAAATATATTTTATGGTATACTTCGTTGTCATTTTATTTTATAAGAATGAAAAAATTTTATGAAATATTTCTCGCATAGGCTGTCACACATGTTGAACTTTTCTATCATAAGCAAACAAAAACTATAAATCGTAGGATTAAGGTATAGTAAAAAAATTAAATATAAATAAATAAAATAAACACCACATTTTTTTTAAGTAGTCGATATTCCTATTTTGAACTAATTAAATACCTTTATAATATTCCGTTCCGTTGAGTAGATTTTTGTCTTTTATTAAGGCCAGAAAAAGTTGAATCCACTTGTCGTACGTTCGCGACGGCATGTTTATTTATATTATAATTAAAACTACAACTCGATGAATCTTATCTTTTGTAGAGCTACAAAAATGGTGTAGAATAAAAAAAAAAAGAAACGGAAAACGTACGTTTGCGACCCCTGAAAATGCCCAAATGTAGTTTACATAAGTAGATTATATAAGCAGCAACGTGAAATGTTGTATAACTAATTAATTATTTATTCGATCCCTAAGTGGTGAAGAATATAGTTAGAAAGTGCACATAGCATTATTTTTCTTTCAAAACCATCTCGATTGCATTGAAAATAAGAGCACCACAGATTCTAGCGGTTTGTGTGCGTTAAAAAGGAGTGTTGTCAAGTTTTGACACAAACTTGATCGGGGGGGTCTATGTGCAAAATATGGTGGCTGTAGCTCTTAAAGTTCCCGAGATCTTGACGGACGGACGGACAGACAGACATTTGCATCGTCACAGAACTCTCTTTTACTTTACAAGTAACAAGAATGATACGATATCGGGCGGAACATTGAGCATGCGCTTTGCACTACGATAAACAATTTTAAACGTGTTCATCACAAAACAATATTCTCCAAACTTCGTACAACCTGATTTAAAACCGATTCAATTTAAAGGCAACTTTTACCTCTCGAAGAAAAAGAGAAATACTAAAAATTTTTTGTATTTACTATTTTCTGAGAAGACGCTACGTAAAATAAAGCTAAAAATTATTGATGTTCAATTTAGAGATCACCTCTTCACGTAACTTGGACATTTTTTACCTGTTATTAGGTCTATTATTAATTATTTGCGATACTCGAAGAGTAAGCAAATATTGTACAGGTTGAAAGTGTTTGTCAGTCCGTCCCTTCGTACGACCGTGGAGATTTCGGGATCCATAAGAGCTAGAGCCACCAAATTTTTGCACAGACTTCTTTATACCCCACGTAGATCAAGTTTGTTTCAGAACCCGACCACGCCTCTGTTAATGCCCACTTTGTGGTGCCCACAGATTAAATGCTAGAGAAAAGTGGCCCCAGTAAATGTTGTTTGTATTGAAAATATCTACACAGATATCTGAAAATTTTGAAAATCTGGCCAGTTTCAAGAATTTTTGTATACAAGTGCGTTAAAAATGTATTACGCTTAAAAGCAGGCTAAACTTGTTTTTAAGAGGGCTAGCGACTCTAGCGTTTTTTTTTGTTTTGTTTTTAAAAAGTGCAATTAGTATCGCAAATCTGATGGTAGGGAAACCCGAATATAACGTTCTTTCTTGTTTTTAGTCTTAGATCGATCCTGAGACAGCAACCTCAGACAAAACGTGTTTTTTTCGTCTTAAAAAAATTTGTAAATGTAGACAAAAAGTGTTTATCACAAAACAATATTCTCGAAACTTTGTTCTTTGATGTTGAATTTAGAGATCGCCCCTTCACGTCAAACCATAACTTGTTTACCTGTTATTAGATCGATCCTAATACAGCAATACATTTGAAAAAAATTTAGCCTAATTTTTGGTCCGCAACTAGGACTATTATATTCAAAAATTTCAAAGAAATCAGAAGACAACTTGCAGAACGTGTTTGCTTTGACGGAGTCTTACCCATAAACTTTAAAAGTACTAACCGCGAGAATCTGTGGCGCTGTAGATGTCTTCCCTGACACAAATCAATTTTTTCGATTTTGTTTTTCAATTTTAAATTTTAATTTCAATTTTTTTATTTTAACAAGTTTTAGTTTATTTTCGACAAAACTTAAAGAACAATGTATGTAAGCAACGAAAACACCAAATGTTGCGGATAGGATATAGGATAATCCTGCGTTGCGGACGGTTCATTTGAACGCAGATTTGCTTGTTAGAATTGACACAGCTGCCGTTGACATGGGTATTTATTCATGAAATTTTTGCCATTTGGGCCAATCCGAGAAATTTGAAACCAGCCCCAAAAACGAAAAAAGCTAGTTAAACATATTTGTACAAGAATTTGGCCTGATATTATTTTCTTAAATCATAGAAACTCAACTAATATGAGCAATTGACAAAGAACTTGACTAATTATAGGACTTAGCTGATTAATATTAGCAAAAACTTTTTTTTTTTGTATTTCTTTTTTTGTTTTTTAGACCTGTTTTCATGTGTAATTTTCTCCTATTATAATGATAATATATGATAATATTTTGTTCACAAAGTATCGTTAACATGTCGGACTATTGTTTCAAGACAAAAAAAAACAAATCGTGGCTAAAAGTATAGATAACCACCTAATTTATCTTGATAAAAGAAGTGTAACGTCCGCAACAAAATAAAATTAAGGTTATCCGTATTGACGGAACTAGTTATCTCTCTTTTTTAAGCTACATTGACATGGTCAAAGCCTCAAACTTGACTTTTATTTGTTGTAACGTCCGCAACGGATACTTGAATATTTCCTTGAAAAGTACCAAGAATTAGAATGTTCGGTACTTTGACCACGATTTTCTAAGAATTGGTACGTGATGGAAAGTCTTTAGTTTTTTAATTAGCAATCTACAGGTAAAATCCCTTCAGAAGCACTAATTTTTTTTTTTGGCTTTTTTGGCTGTCGACCTGTGTAATCAAGGGATTAAATCAGTGTTTTTTTTATAATAATAACACAGGGCAACAAAATCGAACTTTTTGAAAACTCCACGGATCATTTGCACTTTTCCATGACAATTGGGTTCTCCTGAGTCCAAGTCCCATACAAAATTATTTTCCATTACCTATAGGTTCCGCGGTATAGCGACGAATAGAAAAGTGGCATGTTGGACGACACTTTGAATTATGTTGCCTATTCTAAAGAAGTTACCGTGATATTTTTAGCTGGATTATACACCCAAAACACCACTGCATTGAACAAAAATTATTCCCTGCTTGAATATTTGTCCAATCCGTTGGAATAAGTCGTCAAAGTTGAAATCTCATATTTTACTCAAGATTTTTTTGCATTCAAGGGCCTTTTAAAAATATACCTAAAATGGTCGAATTTTTTATTTAACTTAGATTTTGTAGCCCTATGTTCGCTTCAATTTTGGTTTTTATGCCTATCGTGATAATATTTTATTGGAATTCTTATAGCAATAAAAGTACATTTTTTTTACTTTTTCTACAACTATATTTTCTCCCCATTTTTGAAAAGTCATGGCATGCTTAGTTGGTCTATCAAGAAAACATTTTTTTAACTCCAAAATAATATAAGCATGTGTGTTTAAGATTGCCATGACTTTTCAAAAATTGGGAGAAAATATAGTAGTAGAAATAGTAAAAAAAAACTAACCTTAATTGCTATAAGAATTCCAACGAAATATTATTACGAATATGCACAAAAACCAAAATTGATGCGAACATAGGGCTACAAAATCTAGGTAAAATAAAAAATTCTACCATTTTAGGAATATTTTTAACAGGCCGGAGAATGTGACAAAAACTTGACTTATACGAGAGATTTCAACTTTGACGTCTTATTCTAACGGATTGGACAAATGTCCAGGCTGGGGACAATTTTTGTTCAGTGCAGTGGTGTCTTGAGTGTATAATGCAGCTAAAAATATCACGGTAACTTCTTTGGAATAGGCGACATAATTCAAAATGTCGTCCAACATGTTACTTTTCTATATGTCGCTATACCGCGGAACCTATAGGTAATGGAAAATAATTTTGTATGGGACTTGGACTCAGGAGAACCCAATTGTTATGGAAAAGTGCAAATGATCCGTGGAATTTTTTTTAGTGTTGCCCTGTGTAATTTAGAATTAAAAATAATACCAGTTCTCTAGTATGTAAGTAGTATTATTTATTTATCCATTTCAAATAAAATAAATGTAATTTTTCAACAATGTTGTCGTTTTTCTTATAGTTTTACCAAAGAAGGGTATTTGACCGTTTTTTTAAGCTTACGGGGGTATTCTAGTCTAGAAATTTGCATGTTTTGAAAGTTAAGACATTCAAAAATATGATCTTAAAAGTATTTTTCAAAATTCGAATTATTTTCCGAGATACAGGCGATTCAGTGACGTTGCGTCTGAGCCGGCCGATCGGTTTCGTAAACTTTAAACACGTTTTTCTCGGAACTACTTTTTTTTTAGGTAGTTGACATGATATTTCCAATTCTATTGAACCGATTCCTTTGAAATTTGGTATTTCTCTTGTCAAAAAAAAACTGGAAAACCAAAACAAAAACAAGTGAAAGCCGTCGCACACGAAAAAAAAACGCTTGCTCTGCTCTCATCTCGCTCTCACGATTTTGTTTTTTTATCAGAAAACATTTTGACAATGTTTTTACCAACGTAAACTAGACATACGCTTTTTATATTTTCTTTTGCTACGTGGTAAAAATCTCGAGCATCTTTTATAATAAGGCTTTGGGCTTTTACTACATAGTTGCTAAACTTTTCTCTTGACAACCGCTCCTTTTCAATGAGAAGTAGCGAAAAAATTCAATTCAAAACAAATGACATAAAATTATGTTACGAACAGTTGTATGCTTCTCAGAATGTACTTATTTTTAAATTGATTGTCACAGATTGTCACTTTAACGCAATTCAACTTGAAGCAATTGTTGAACCACGCAACGGATGTAAGCAAAGTTACTTGTTAGTAGCTGAAATGGGCAGATCGAACCTCATTTTGAAACAAAATTCTGTAATTTTCAGGAAAGTCAACTTGCAATATCAGCTCATTAATGAAAGCGCTTCCAGTGCGGTTAATGGATATTGACAAGTCAAAATGGAAGAACTTAAACTTAGCTGACCCCAAGTTTAATAAGCCTGGCCGTGTAGACATGATTATTGGGGCAGATTTCACTCACATTATACAGAATGGAGTTGTCACATCGATGGGCTCCTTAGTCAAAAAACAGAATTCAGATCCAGATCCAGAAGAAAAAAAACAGTGGAAGGAACCAATATTAAATTAAGACGAAATCGATTTTGGGATGTTAAAGAAAAACTAAAGAATAATTGTAAATTTTTCCCGCCGGCAGGAAAAAAAAAATGTGGTACAAACCATTAACTACTATCAAAATAAGAGGTATGGAGGTACACAGCTTGACCATAGATGTCAAGGTTGTTATGCTAAAAACGTAGAGAATATAACGGCCTTTCAAGGAGGTCTTCAAAATAGTGAACTCGTATAACTAGCATACAGGTTATATAAAAACCTTAATTTAAAAAAGCTATATTAAAACAAGAAAAAACGCTATAGTCGGGTTTCCCGACTATCAGATTTGCGATACTCATTGCCCTATTTAAAACAAAAAACCAAACGATAGAGTCGCTAGCCCTCTTAAAAAAAGTGTAGCCTGCTTTCAAGAGCAGTACATTTTTAACGCACAGTGTATACACAATTTCTTGAAACTGGCCAGATTTTCAAAATATTTAGATATCTATGTAGACAATTTCAATGCAAACAAAATTTATTAACGCCACTTTTTTCTAGAATTAAACCACCACAGAGTTTCTCGGTTTGTGGGCGTCAAAAAAGGGCGTGGTCAGGGTTTGAAACATACTTGATCTGCGCTTTGCTTTTAGAATTCTGTGTGCAAAATTTAGTGGTTTGTTATATTGTTCCCGATCTTGTCGGCGGACGACAGACATTTCCAACGTTCAAAGTATTTGCTTACTCTTCGAGTATCATAAATAAAAAGGGTAGAAAAGTATAATTATTAACATTAGTTCTGAAAAATTTAGTGGTGTTGTTTGCGAGAAAATTTACTTGATTGCTGTGCCCTGTGCGTAGCCGCGTAGACCCGCCATGGGGGTCCAAAACATTCCAATGATTTGAAAATTTAGACTCAGACATTTAGCTAGACTTTGAACATTTACCTGCAGCTATTTTTGTACCAAAACAGCAGACAGTTTTACGAATGTAATCTGTACGCAAAGCATTTCTCAATGTAATGCTTAATTGAGATGAGTTACAGCTTAATATCTTAAGGCAGTCCTCTACCGTCAGGCCTAAATTTCGAGCTTATTTTTCAAAAATTTATTGAGAAATAACTACTGAAGATAATTTCATGAACTTTTTTTTATATGATTGGTACATCTGCTGACTTTAAAATTATTTAACCAAAAAGTATGCCTAGTGATTTTGTTGTCCTTGGGATAACCTTGAAATGTCGTTCTCAAATTTGGAGGCCCGAGAAATGAAGAAAGTGAAATTTGTTTATAATTATTGTTACGTTGGCTATGTTTTCCCGATCGGGATTTTTTTTATCTCGAAATTTGTAAAAAATATACAACATTTTACAAAAATGTTCAATTTTCACCATGTTTTTTCATAATTCGAAAAATTTAAATTTTTAAAACCGGATCGGGAAAACATAGCGACATGTTTTCTGAATAATTGTGCCAAAAATGAGGTGAATCCGATGAATATTACTGGTAGAAGTCTTACCAACACTTTCAAAAAAGTCAATTTTTGGGAAAACGCGTTTAAAGACAAAGTAGCGCTTGGAAACGGCAGCGAGTGCATGACTCCCCAGTCCCAAAAATCCATGAAGGAACGTTTTTTTTCAAAATTATGGAAAAAAAAATAAAAACCATTTTTTCAAACCGCGACGGTAGAGGACTGCCTTAAGTAGTGTTCTTCGCAGAGCTGAGTTTTTTAAATTGTATATGCACCAATATGTTAAGCGGGAACTTACATGAGTGTTTTCCATTTGATTTTTTAGAAGAATGCTTAGCTTACGGGTACGTTCCGCCGTGGATTGACCATTTTTAATTTTATTTGGGTCTAAGCATCTGGGGTAACCCTTGTCCAATGTATCGCTTATGATCGAAGTCGATCGCAGGCGTAACATTTCATTAAGAAAGTTCATTGAAACAAGTGTGTTGTGAACCAGTCACACAGTTCAAGCGAGCATTAAAGGTTTACTGTATATGGTCGGAAACGTTTTCTTTTCCCTGTTACGCACTCTCTAACAAGTACAGTACACAGTAATCTAAGGGCATAAAAAAGGTACATTCTGCAAGCCAAACTTTATATACACTTTAAATATATTCAACATACATATAAATAGTGTCCTATAAATGTGAAGTATAAAAAACTGTCTTATTGTACAGCTTTTTCAGCTCCAACTAAATGACTCTAGTTTATCAATGTGTTCGGGTGAGGAAAGTATCATGTTTATACATAAGTAGAGTATTAAATTTCGTAGTCACAATTAAAACAACACAATCTGTTTTTACCAGTATACTCGGATATGTATGTAGAGTACATTGTTTTGCATACAATGAGGGTAACAAAATTTACATTTATATATTCCTACCCAATTGCATGTTTAAATTTTTGATCGCCCACACTTACGAACATAAACTGCGGTCAAAATAGTAGCACTTAAAATTTTACTTGTGTTCTTTATAAAAATTTTTTCTTGCTCCCATTGAATACATTTTTTTTATGGTTTATTTATAAGTTAATAAATTCCGAAAGAGAGTCTTTTTGTTGATTATTTTTTTCTAGAGAAAATATTTTATGATTAAACTGCGATTTTGGGCAACCAATAAAATTACACTGCTTAAGGGATTATATGCCTTTTTCATTGATATGTGATATGAAGTCTTACTCTACCAGAAATTTGTATAATCGGCTTAAGCGTATTTTGGCTGTAAAGTAGTGTTATGAATTAGGCGTGGATTTGTTGGTAGTAAAATTTGATAAAAATGGCCCTGGATCAGTTTCCAAAACTCGAGATACAAATAAAAACTTGAAAAAAATTGTTTAAACTTTAAAAAATTAAAAAAAAAACTGTACCAAACAAAAAGTTTTAGTGGTAGGTATATATGAAGGTATTCTAGAAATTTTAATCTACCAGAAATTTGTATCACCTGTACCTGTACAACACTCAAAAGCAAGGAAACTGTTAAATCTTTACCGTTCAGAGAAATTAAATTCTTTTTATTAGGTTAATTGCGCGTTAGCAACTTAGCTAACTTAGCTCACCTTGTAGGCCCGAAAAATGGCACTTTTGAAAAACATTTTTTTTGAGAAAACGGTTAAAGATACAATGCCTAAAATTTATGACGGATAAGAAAACACATTAATTTAAGTAATACAATGTTTTAAATTGAATAAATAAAAAAGTGGGGGAGGGGGCGCCCATCAAAGTTGGAATTTTTTTGAAAAGGTGTCCCGCTACCGGAAGTGATTCCGTCAAAACGCGTCATCTGAAACACAAAATCCAAACACATTTTTAATCTGAATTGTATGATCTATTAAATGAACTACGATCATGAAAAAAAAATAAAAATTACAAAAGTTATGAAGCTTTGAAAAAAATTCAGATTTTCGTATGTTTTTTTTTTCACTTATTCTATTTAAAAAAAAAACAAGTTTTCAATATTTTTGGCTGTTTGTAGTCCATTTATTAGAAAAGACCCTAACCAACATTAAAAAAAAATTGGTGACGATTGGTTCATCCCAGCGCACAGCGGGGTATTTTTCAAAAAAGTGGGACATAATTCACACAGGCTAAATAGACTCTGCCTTATATTTTTCTTGTATTAAGTTTATAAAATTAAACTAAAAAAAGTTATTTTTGGATAAGGCTTAGTGTAATTTTATTAAAAAAAAATTATTTTTCATAAAATTTGTAATGTTGAATTTTCTGATTTTTTTAAATTAAAAATTCATATCTTAGGAACTAATGCAGATATTTTTAAAATTTAAAATGTTTGTTATAGCTTAAGCTTAAGGGGAGCTTCTCATGTAACACGTCAAAAAGTAGTGGTTTTTTGTGATTTTTTTTCACTCGGAAAAGAAAAACACACACAAATAATTTTTCGCATATATTTGAAGACATGTTTGAAGTATAAAAAAAAATTTTTTTGAAAGTCTTAAAAAACAAAATGGCGGACTTATTGAAGGTCGCGTGCGGGGCGATTCGGCTGAGGTGTTTATCGCGGTACAGTGTGGAGCCCAAAGTTTTCATCTGAAACATACAACAAATAATTTTTGTTATTCAGCAAACATTAAACGAGTGCGTGAATGTCTGCATTTAAAAAAAATTTTCTTCTACAATATTGAAATCACGTCTTGAAAAAAAATTCTGTTTTTTCGTCATTTTTTGTCGCTAAATAAGGCTTAAAAGTGTATAAAATAATTTTTTAAAAACAATTCCAGACATTCACGCACTCGTTTAATTCATAATCAGCAAAACACTTTTGAAAAGTCAAAAATCGGTTCAGTAGTTTTTGCGCAATCGTGTACCGCGTTTTTTAAAACATAGTTTTCAGAAAAAACGATTTAAAGTTTTGAGTTAGCGCCAAATCGCATACAAAGCGCGACCGAGCGCACTGATTCAATCAATCATATCTTTTATAATATTTAGAGTTGGGTCATAAAACTTTGGGAATATACTCCCAAGACGTTATTCTATCAATCTATGAAAAAAAAAAAAAAAAAAAATTTTTTGAAAATTCTACATGAGAAGCTCCCCTTAAGGCTTTCAAATGAGTGCTCAAACGTGCTGCTGCAATCAAAGTGTGATTTTTCATAGATTTTCAAAGTTAAATTTTCAAAAGTCAATAATTAAAAATTAATATTTTTTTCTTGTTTTTTTTTCAGTAATTTTATTTTATTTAACTTATGTTAACTTTACATTTTATGTTTAACTTAACAAAAAAAAAATTGTCTTTAGCCATTGAAACTGTTGACTCTTACCAAAAAAAACACGTTTTTCCGTCCAACTTTACAACTTTGATCTCAAATATCTCGCTTATCGCACAAAATCGCACGATCAAACTTTTGTAAACATATTAGTGACACTTTAAAGTATAATTTAAAAAAAATGATCGCGTGCGGACGCGTGTGGGTCAACTATATGTCCATGCAACGCAAAAAAATTCATACATTTTGTAGACTATTAATATATAATTTTTTTAAATCCTAAAATTTTTTTTTTTTTAATTAAAAATTACCATAAAATTAAAAAAAGTTCAAAGTAACGGAATAAAAAAAACACACACACATTCTTTGAAAAATGTTAAAGATATAGCGCCTACAAAATGCACCAAAACGAAAAAATATGTATCTTACGCATTAACTAAAAACTAAAACTGAACTTTGAACATAGATTGTGAAGCCCGAAAAAATCATAAAATTAGAATTTAAACAGGGTTTGATAGAGAATTTTATCTTTTTTGAATTGGTATGACTCACTTATTTGAAATCGAAAAATCACTTTTTGAATTAAGTCCCACTTTTTTGAAAAATACCCCACTGTGCAGCGCCTTCAATCACTTGTGAGAAAAACGCGTTCGTTTCCCAGACGACGTAGGGCGCGTAAACCGTGCAACTTTGAACTCCTGTAACTTACAAAGTACCTACTTGGAATTCAAACAAAAAATGTGTGGAACATACTCTTTAAGAGTTATACTTCCGATTTCTAAGATAAAAAAAAAAAATGTTTTCCACCCACAAGGTGATAACCTGCCTTAAGCCCACGAAGACAAAGTCAGAAAACGAAGAATAGATAATTCTTTAGTTGTATCACAAATGCTCTTTCGACGCAAGTTAAGATTAAGTTAAACAAAATCAGACCAAAACACCCCTTGACGATTTAAAAAAAAAAGTGGCGATCGCACACGTTCAAAATCCTAAATATAACATTTTGTGACGATTATTTTAACCAAAAAATTCAATTTAATTTAGTTAAGGGGGGTTATGGTATAACGGCCAACAAAATATCTATATCTATTTGCAATACCTACTTTTTTACAACGATTTCCGAAAAATACACCTATCAATTACTGGGATACTCCAAATGATTACTCGTCCCATTAAAGCAAGAAAATATTTTATTTTTGTTCATTTACCGTGTTTTTTCATTTCTTTATTTTAATTTGCGATGCTCGAAGAGTAAGCAAATACTGTAAACGATCAAATGTCTGTCTGTCCGTCTGTCCGTCCGTACAAACGTCGAGATCTCGGGAACTATAAGAGCTAGAACCACCAAATTTTGCACACAGACTTCTATAAGCAAAGCGCAGATCAAGTTTGTTTCAAACCCGGACCACGCCCCTTTTTACGCCCACACCAAATCTGTGGTGTCCACATTTTTAATGCTAGAGAAAAGTTGCCCTTACAAATGTTGTTCGTATTGAAAATATCTACCCAAATATCTAAAAAATTTCAAAATCTGACCATTTTTAAGAAATTTTGTATACAAGTCAACGACTTATACTAACTTCGTTATCACAAAATTAGATCCTACTATTTTCCTCGGACTTTGCCTATACTTTCATTTCTCGCGTCTATCTTCTCGCGAATCGTGCCGTACGATACACGGCTGCGCCCCCGGTCGGTTGGGCGGGTAAGTGGGCCGGGACTACGCGCGAAAAAAAAAAAAAAAAAAAAAGTGCGTTAAAAATTTTTATTGCGCCCGAAAGTAGGCAAACCATTTTTGAAGAGGGCGCTAAAAATTGATTGGGCCCGAAAGTAGGCTAGCTAGCCTACTGTTTTTAAAGAGGGCAATGAGTATCGCAAATTATATAGTCGGGAAACCCGAATATAGCGTTCTTTCTTGTTTTACCTTTCTTTTTCACTTTGTTCGAATGAGTACATTCGTTTTTCATTTCATATTTTAACCTACTTACATGACATGGGCGAGGCTTTGGAACAAAGTTCCACCCAAACTTTGCTACCTGGATTACTATGGGAAACAGCTGTTTCTAGCATTATAATGGCGGGTGGAACTTTGTTCTCCTCTGTCGTCCATGTCATGTGCTTTCTGGCCAATCCAATGATGCAGCCTTACGAAGGATGGTTAGGGGCTACTTGTCTAATAAATTAAGAATTTTTTTACAGTGTGGTTATTTTAATAATAGCGTTAACAGTGACCAAAATTGCATTAAAAAACACTTTTTCCAAATTTTGGCAGCAAAAAGTTGGGAATTGGAATCGGTTTTTTTTTTAGTTATTCTGTGTGATGGTCCTGTCGAATGTTAAGGCCTAAATCGAAACCAAAAAAGGATCCTGGGTCACCTAAAGTCAAAGTCAAAAAGTCAAAGTCCTTTAAAATTATTATAAGCCGGATATCAAAAAATGCATAGTCACAAGGTTGTAAAATTAAATCTTAAATTACTCTTAACACATGTATTTACACTTCTGTAAACAAAATTTTGTTGTCCAACATCCGTGGAAGACAAAAAAAAAAATAGCAAAAGTGTCGTATAGTTATGATACAGAAGCGAAAAGGCAAAAAAGTGAGCATTTTTGGAAAATCCAACGGCTCATCTTCCAGGAGAGGATCTCTCCGGGAATGATGCCTCACTTTTACACATTACACTTTGTTCTTCCCATCTGCATTTAAAATTTTCTCTCACCGTGACGAACTGGATTTTGACGAGGGCTGAAACAAAAGTTTTTGGGGTGTCGTATAGTTGTGGGCAGCACCTTATTGTCTTGTTTGTGTAAAGGTTTTAATATTATTATAAGCCTTACATAAGTGTGTTTCTCAGTCAATGACTTTATTACTATACTATATTAAATGACTTTTTACCTCCGTAAATTCAATAATGCTATAAAAAAGAAACAATCGCCTTGCTCAGTCACTGGGACAAGTCATGATTAGTTACCGGGACAGTAACGTTTATTTCAATAAATAATTTTCAATTGACAAATAGGTAACCACCGTCCAATAAAATAAATGTCACTCGAAATAATACTTTTGCGGTCAATACTACGGTTTATTTCCCAGATTTTATTTTCTCAGATTTTACTGAGACAGTTACCCTATTTGGCGCTATTTAGTCGCTGTACCGTTGGCTGGGAGTCAATTTTATATTAAAGAGGAGTTATCATGGACAAAGACTTTAAAAAAGGCGTTTTGAGAAAAATACGTTAAAAGTTTTAAGTGAGCGCCCAACAGTTCTGGAAGCGATCGGATATTTTGCTGCATATCTCGTTAAATTTTACTCGTAATGAAACTTTGAGCCAACATTCCAGAAGGGGGGTACTTTCAATTTGAAAGAAAGAAACGATTTTGTTTGGGTGCAGACCATAACTACACCATAAAAGTTGTACAAATTTTCAATATTTTAAGGTGTCAAAAAAGTTCTTAAGGGTAAAGTAAAATAGCTGAGAAAAAAAAAAATTAAAACACCAACCAACAAACACGTTGGCAATGAGTTTCTAACAGGAACCGTAACGATTATAATTTGAAAAATGTAAATTGAAGAATAACAAACATTTCTTGATTTTTATAATAACAAGAAAGGACACTACATTCGGGTTTCCCGACTATCAGATTTGCGATACTCATTGCCCTCTTAAAAAAAAACAAGAAAAAACGATAGTCGCTAGCCCTCTTCAAAAAATGTCCAGATTTTCAAAATTTTTAGATATCTCTGTAGATATTTTCAATACAAACATTTTTAAAGGCCTTTTTTCTCTAGCATTAAAAATGTTGACACCACAGAGTTTTTCCCGGTTTGTGGGCGTTATCAGGCATGGTGGGCGTAATCAGGGTTTGAAACAAACTTGATCTGCGCTTTGCTTAAAGAAGTCTGTGTGCAAAATTTGGTGGTTTTAGCTCTTATAGTTCCCGAGATCTCGATGTTTGTGCGGACGGACGGACGGACAGACGGACGGACAGACAGACTTTTGCTCGTTTACAGTATTTGCTTACTCTTCGAGTATCGCAAATAATAATAAAACAAATATTTTCAGTTTTCTTGTGTATTTTGTTGTTTTTCCATTAGGCCAAATTTATAGTGAAACTATTATTAAAATAGTAAAAAAAAAAAAAAAAAACATATTTTTATTTACCTCATGTATTTTGTTGTCGCAATAACTGCAATTCCAATAAAGTACACTTTTTTAAAAATTATCATCAAACCTTTCGCCATCCAAAAAATGTTGGGTGTGTGGCTGAGTGGTAGCTTATAAGCTCAGCAACCTGTGGGTCGTGGGCTCGAGCCACGCTATTTAAAAGAATATTTTTAGCTATAATGTGTTTTTGTTTTTTTTTTAATGTTGAGGTGATGTTTTTGTTTCGAAAAAAAACTATAAAAACGTGTAGATAAGGACAGTACCTACCTAAAAACATTTTTAACAGTTTTCAAAATTCCGCGTCGTTTTCGATATTTGGGCTTCAAGGTTCAAAAATATTTTTTTTTTGGGTTTTGCGAAAAAAAAATGTATAACTCACGAACGGCTTGACATATGTATATTTGCCCATGCAAAATTCTCGCAAGCAGCGCTTGCCAACGATTTTATTGATGAAAACTACTTTGATCCAGGAAAAATTGTAAGCTCTACTATTTAAAGGGACTTAACTATTTCCTAAGGAATTAACAACTTATCTAGGTCAAAGCGGTTTTTAACATTAAATCGTTAGTTTTACATAGTTTATTTTCTGTGTGCAGGAACCAATTATACCTATATAAATTCAGCTGCAGAAGATGACATGATTGACGAACTTAATAAGTTTTCAAAAATAAACAATTTGAGGTCGATGAAAAAAAAATTGGTGTGACTAAATAGGTCTAATACATCAAATCATCCTTGTTATTTCTCCATCACCCTCAGTTTTCGAGAAAAAAAGAATTTCTCCATCACCCTCAGTTTTCGAGAAAAAAAGAATCTCAAAGTGTATAAAAACGCTTTTTTAAAGATACTTTGACTCAAAGCCCTTCTGTCCCTTGAAATATCGTTTTCAACGGGTCCTGATAAGATACCAAGCTGTGTCCTTAGAAACTGTGCCGAAGCTTTGTCCTGGCCAATCACTTTTTTATTCAACCAATCTCTGCTTCTTTCAGAGTTCCCGAGAATTTGGAGCGAATCTTTTATCATTCCTCTGCATAAAAAAGGGTCAAGATCCGATGTTGAAAACTATCGCGGTATTGCTAAACTCTCTGCTATACCTAAGCTTTTCGAACAGTTGGTCACCTGCCAAATTCAACATATGGGCTAATCCGAGAATTTTGAAACCAGCCCGAAAAACGAAAAAAGCTAAAAAAACATATTTCTATATGGTTTTTTGCCAATTTTTTTTTCCTAAATCATAGGAACTATCATTGTCTAAGCAATGGACAACAAAATGTAATATTTCTTTTGGTTCAACTAGTTAATATTAGCAAAAAGTATTTTTTTTTTTGGTATTTTTTCTGTTTTTTAGACCTGTTTTCATTTGTCATATTCTCCAATTAGAATGACAATTTATGATAACATTTTGTTCACAAAATGTCGTTTACATGTTGAACTATTTTCTTAAGTCAAAAAAACTATCAAATCGTGGCTAAAAGTATAGATAATCACCTTATTTAGCTTGATGGAAGAAGTGTAACGTCCGCAACAAATTTAAATTAAGATTATTTTTTATTAACGGAACTAGTTATCTTTCTTTTTTAAGCTGCATTGATATGGCCACTTCATTTTAAGTTATCTTACTTTTTTGGTTAACTATTCTTAATTCGCTAATAAATGTGAAAATGCACACAAACCTCAAATTTTACTTCCATTTTTTGTAACGTCCGCAACGGAACTTTGAGCAAGCATAACTTTCTTTCAAAAACAGTTAGCCTCTTGTTTTTAAATTAGTTTAAAAGTGCACTCAAGAAACTGCATATGGCTAAAATTTCATGAAAATATACCCACGCCAACGGCAGCTGTGTCAATTCTAACAATCAAATTTGCGTACAAATGTAACGTCCGCAACGCAGGATTAGCCCATATGTGTACTTCCATAATCTCTCCAGCTCAGCATGGCTTTGTTAAGCATCGGTCAACTACAACTAATCTCCTTGAATTCTCTTGTCTTATTCATCGTAGTTTCCTTAATAAATGCCAAACTGATGTTATCTTTACAGATTTCAGCAAGGCATTTGATTCAGTAAACCATAGCCTTCTCCTTCACAAACTGTCTCTTCTAGGATTTCCACCAATTTTACTAAACTGGATTTCGGCATATCTTTCGAATAGAACTCAACGTGTTCTCTTTAACAATCAATTGTCTTCTGTTGTAAATGTGTTCTCTGGTGTCCCCCAAGGCAGTCACTTAGGTCCACTACTTTTTGTACTTTTCATAAACGATCTTCCCAACGTCATATCTTTTGCCACCACTTTAATGTATGCTGATGACGTAAAAATTTGCCTATCATACTCCGATCAAATCTCTCATCACCGCCTGCAATCGGATCTAAATGAATTATAGTCTTGGTGCTCCATCAACTTGTTACACCTTAACTATGCAAAATGCAAATCTATGTCCTTTTATCGAACTGCAGCTCATATTCAACCTTACGATCTTGGTAATTGTATTTCGGAACGTATTTCCAAAGTAAATGATCTAGGTGTTTTATTCGATAGCAAATTATGTTTTAAAAGCCACATTTATGTTACCATTGGTAAAGCTAGGGGGGTTCTAGCCTTCATTAAACGTTGGGCCATGGAGTTCGACGATCCATACACAACAAAGACTTTGTATGTTTCCATGGTTCGCCCTATTTTGGAATATTGCTCGATTGTATGGAGCCCTCAATACAATGAACAACAAATATTAATTGAGTCAGTTCAAAAGCAGTTTCTATTATTCGCTCTGCGTCAGCTGAACTGGGATCCGACTAGACACTTGCCACCCTATGAATCTAGATTAAAATTAATTGATTTACAGTCCCTAAAATATCGCAGAATGTGTGGTGGAGTCATTTTTTACATAAACTCCTTACAGGTGAGGTAAACTCCTCCCTTCTCCTCAGCTACATTGACATCGCTGTCCCTTTAAGATTTACCCGAACTTTTCGCCCAATTCACCTGCCAATTTGTAGATCAAACTTTGAAGTTCACGAGCCCTTTAGGGTTCTATGTTCAAATTATAATTTATTGTATACTGTAATATCTTTGGAAAATTCAATAGAATGTTTATCAGCTAAAATTTACTCTTTTCTTGAGTCTTCGAGTAGTCTGTACTAATAATCTTGCTTTGTTATACTCTTATTTAAGTTATATTTATTTTAGTAAATAGTTATTTTAAGAAAAGTTAGCAGTTCATTGTTAACTATAAACCCAATAAATAAATAAACAATATAACGGCCGAACTGAATTTTACTGTCGCGCCTATGATGCTATGCTATATGGGCTAATCCGAGAATTTTGAAACCAGCCCGAAAAACGAAAAAAGCGAATAAAAACATATTTCTATATGTTTTTTTGCCAATTTTTTTTTCCTAAATCATAGGAACTAAACTTGTCTAAGCAATGGACAAAAAAATTTAATATTTTTTTGGTACAACTAATTAATATTAGCAAAAAGTATTTTTTTTGGTATTTTTGTCTGTTTTTTAGACCTGTTTTCATTTGTCATTTTCTCCTATTAGAATGACAATGTGTGATAACATTTTGTTCACAAAGTGTCGTTTACATATTAAACTATTTTCTCAAGTCAAAAAAACTATCAAATCGTGGCTAAAAGTATAGATAATCACCTTATTTAGCTTGATGGAAGAAGTGTAACGTCCGCAACGTAACGTCCGCAACAAATTTAAATTAAGATTATTTTTATTAACGGAACTAGTTATCTTTCTTTTTTAAGCTGCATTGATATGGTCATACATTCCACTTCATTATTAGTTATCTTACTTTTTTGGTTAACTATTCTTAATTCGCTAATAAATGTGGAAATGCACACAAACCTCAAATTTTACTTCCATTTTCTGTAACGTCCGCAACGGAACTTTGAGCAAGCATTACTTTCTTCCAAAAACAGTTAACCTCTTGTTTTTGAATAAGTTTAAAAGTGCACTCAAGAAACTGCATATGGCAAATATTTCATGAAAATATACCCACGTCAACGGCAGCTGTGTCAATTTTAACAATTAAATTTGCGTACAAATGTAACGTCCACAACGCAGGATTAGCCCATATTGCAACAATTTGGCTAGATATCCTATATTTAACAAGAAAGAACGCTATAGTCGGGTTTCCCGACTATAAAATTTGCGATACTCATTGCCCTCTTTAAAAACAGTTAGCTAGCCCTCTTCAATAATGTGTAGCCTACTTTCATGCGCAATCAGTTTTAAGCGCCCTCTCTTAAAAAAAAATTGTTTTGCCTACTTTTGAGCGCAATAAAAATTTTCAACGCAGTTGTATACACAGTTTCTTGAAAATGGTCAGATTTTAAAAATTTTTAGATATTTGGGTAGATATTTTCAACACGAACAACATTTGTAAGGGCCACTTTTCTCTAACACTAAAAATGTGGACACCACAGAGTTTTTCCCGGTTTGTGGGCGTAAAAAGGGGCGTGGTCAGGTTTTGAAACAAACTTGATCTGCGCTTTGCTTATAGAAGTCTGTATGCAAAATTTGGTGGCTCTAGCTCTTATAGTTCCCGAGATCTCGATGTTTGTACGGACAGACGGACGGACGGACGGACAGACAGACATTTGATCGTTTACAGTATTTGCTTACTCTTCGAGTATCGCAAATAAAAATGACTGCAAACAAATCAAAAGACCTAAATGTCCTGTGTTTGGTGTTGCCCAAAAGATTAAAAACAACATTTTTTCAAACTGTGCGCAAACTTCACACATGTTAAGACCAAAATTGTATTTTGTACTTGACATGTGTGAAGTTTGCGCAAAACTAAAAAAATATCGTTTCACTACTCAAGCGGTTTTTATTAGTTGTTATTTAAATTTTCTGCATTTTTCTAGCTTTTTTAAGACCTGAAAAGTTGGCAACACTGAGGCGGCGACGTTAAATGTTTTAAAGCCTATTTACTGCGACCCAAAAGTGGTTTGTTGGTCATTATTATTCCTTTAAGAACAGATTTTCGCGGTATGTGGGCGTTAAAAGGGGGGTGGTTAAAATTTGAAACGAACTTGATCTGCGTGGTGTTTATAGAAGTCTGTGGTGGCTGTAGCTCATATATTTTCCGAAATTTCGACGTTTGTACGGACAGACGGTCGGACAGACTGACATTTGCAATATTCACAGTATTCTCTTTTACTCTACCAATAAGAACAAATGTGAGATAATTGTTCGGATTAAATTGGATATGTCCAAAAGAACAAAATTATGTGGAAGATATGAATTTTATGCCCTTCTTTTGCTCCTATGCAAGGAAGTAAAAGTTAGGTCGCACTCTCATTGTCACAGTGCTCTTGAAGCAGAAGCAGGGTTTTTGAAAATGTATGGAAGATTTTTGAACGTAGAGTTTTCCTACATGAATTCTAGTTTCAGAATTTTCAAACAGCGAAATCATACCTGATCCTATTTTAAAGTTAGAGTGTAAATAAGTAAGTAAATGTAATTTTTTACAAGACTAAATTACAACATAAAAAAAAAACATTGAACCGGACCGAAAAAATTTTTTCTGGTAGAGTTGGTTTTCTACATTAAGAAAAAAATACAAAAAAAAATTTTTCTAAGCGAATTTTTTTAACGATTTTTTTAAGTTTAAGAAATAAAATGTCAAAGGCCTTTACTAGATTTCTTCATATCTCGGGTTGTAGTCGGTCGATTTGGATTTTTGATACCAATTATCACTACCAACAAACTAATCTTTAACTTTGCCATACAGATCATTTGCATTCGATTAGTAATTTGTCAGCAAGAGCTCGACAAACACAAAATGTGTGCATTTTTCGGTTTTTTCACCATATCGTAAACACTCGAAGAAAAGTCGATGAAAACAATGGTATGTGATACAATTTTTGTATTCACATACACAATCAATATGTTATTAACAAATCCACATCAAAATATCACTCTTAGCTTGCCCCAGGACCAACGACGAGGACGTGGTGATAGGACGGTCCCATTTTTTTATTAAAAAAATACTAAAAACAAAAAAAAAATTTTTTAAAAAATGGGACCATCCTATCACCACGTCCTCGTCGTTGGTCCTGGGGCAAGCTAAGAGTGATATTTTTATGTGGATTTGTTAATAACATATTGATTGTGTATGTGAATACAAAAATTGTATTACATACCATTGTTTTCATCGACTTTTCTTGAGTGTTTTTTTTTTTTTTTTATTTGTACGTTTTATTTATTTATTGAATCTTCTCTAGAAGAGACTTACAATAAGTGTTCAAATCTTAACCTATACTATATTATAATTGTTAATTGGTTAATGGCCCTAAGTTGGGCAGGAGTGGACGGTCGTTGCGCTGTAACCGGGAGTGGTTACTGAGCCGCCTGAGCTGCCTGGCTAGTTGGTTTGGGTGTAGTGACAGCCTAGCTTCGTACTTCGAAACTTTACTATCAATTTCTTCTTTAACGGGTTTAATATCCAGGTCCCTATGGATATTTGCGTTGCGAATATACCAGGGGGCCCCAGTTATTGTTCGCAGTATCTTCGATTGTACTCGTTGGATGATTTCTATGTTGCTACTGCTTGCGTTTCCCCAGAGTTCGGACCCGTACATCCAGGTTGGCTTTAAACAAGAGTTGTAAATAAGTACTTTGAGTTCCAGTGGCAGGGGTGAGCGGGAATTGATGAGCCAGTGGAAACTGTTGGCCTTGAGTTTTAGGGAAATCTTCTTTGCTTCAATGTGCTTTCTCCAGGTAAGCCGCCTGTCTAAGTGGATGCCCAGGTATGTGACTTCGTCGACACGGGGAATTTCTTTGTTGTTTAGGGTCAGTGGTGGGCAGGTTGCCCGATTAAGTGTAAACGTAATATGTTTGCATTTTTGTTCGTTGACTTGTATGCGCCAATCTGCTAGCCATTTTTCTACGGCCCCCAGGTGGTTTTTTAAATACGCTGTTGCTGTTTTTGGACATTTTGAACGACTGGTTATAGCTGTGTCATCAGCAAAGGTGGATAGGGTTGTCTGGCTGCTTGTGGGAATGTCGGCCGTGTATAGGACATACAAGATCGGTCCGAGCACACTTCCTTGGGGTACTCCAGCTTCGATTTTGTGGTTGGCGGAGAAGAAATTTTTGCATCTGACAGTAAATACTCTGTCTTTAAGGTAAGATTCAAGTAATTTGTGGGTGTTTTGTGGTAGGACAGTCTTGATTTTATGAACCAGACCGTCAATCCAAACGCGATCGAAGGCTTGAGAAACGTCTAGGAAAAGAGCACTGCAGTATTCCCTGCATTCAAACGCTGTGCGTATTTCAGCTGTTATGCGATTTACCTGTTCGGTAGTTCCGTGCTTTTCCCTGAAGCCGAACTGGTGCAGGGGGATCGCTCTGTCGTTTTGGAGGTGTGTTCTGAGGTGGCACAAAAGCAGCTTTTCAAATAGCTTTGATAGGCACGGAAGGAGGCTAATGGGCCTGTACGACGAAGGTTGGGATTTGTCTTTGCCTGGTTTTGGTTTCATTGTAATAACAGACTTTTTCCATTGTGTGGGAAAATAGCCCCATTTAAGAATTGAGTTGAATATGGTGGTTATGCTTTTGACTGCGCATAGAGGCAATTTAATTATCATTTTAGGCGAAATTAAATCGTGGCCAGGGGCTTTTTTTGGATTCATCTGTTCTGCGATTAAAAAAATTGTTTAATAAAAATTGATTGAAAAATTTTTTTTATATATTTTTCGTAAAGTAGAGAACCAACTCTTCTAGAAAAAAATTGTTCGGTTCGGTTGAATATTTTTTTTTTTTTTTTGTAATTTAGTCTTGTAAAAAATTACATTTACAAATATCTCGCGAAACCGATCAGCTGGGATTAAGGTCTCTTCAGTTCTGTAATCTGGGGACACATACGAACCAAGATCCAAGCTTAGTTTGCGGCACCATTTTCATCAAACCTGTGACCTCTTGAAGCTCACTGTGTGTGAGCGGAAGGAAAATGTTTGTGCCATTTCGACTTTGCGAGTAAATATCTAGGTTTGTGTAAAAGATATTGGGCTGAAATTTTCTGACAACTCGTCTTTAACGATTCTAAATTTTTAGATTTTTAGATAAATCTGTTGGTAGTCTTGTATTTAATTTGCGAAAACTTTTTAAAGCACCTTGTTGAGCGGAAGGAACATTTTTGTGCCACTAGTTTTAACCGCGAATATCTTTAAACCCGTAAGTCATATTAATTTGACATTTTTACTGAATATGTATTAACTACCATCAATTAAATTAAAAACTTAAAATTTTAGATTTGGCATACACTTAAAAAATATTTAAGTTTTTACCTGGAGAAAAAAATTAATTATTTAAATAATTACGTACAGCTCGCCAACTAGTCAAACATTTAAAAAACATGACATACTACGTTATAGGGCTTTCAATAAGCTTTCCAAAATGGTCAAATTAGTCATACCCTTCTTTGGAAAAACTATTAAAAAATGTCCAACATTGATAAAAAATTACATTTATTTTTATATAAAATGGATAACTAATACCACAAATATACTTCAGAACTATTATTTTAATTTTAAAATGATTATTCTTTAAAAAAATACATTGTTTTTACTCCTTATTTATTACTATAAATGTCTAAAAGTGAAAATTTTGTGGTTTTATGTACTCTTGCACCCGCAAGCATTCACCCGAGGTAGACGTGTTTCCGATCGCTCCGCCGAGTGAACGGGAAAACTAACTTATTTAAAAATAAAAATATACCAATAAATAGCGAAAAGACGCTGGCAGCAATGCCAAACAACAAGGGCTCTCTTCCCTAACAAATCTAATACCAAATACAAAGATTTAAATAAATTAAACCAAATAACAATGCCTGCGGGTACGTTAATGAAAAGTGCCAACAGCAAGCCGGTGAGTCAAAGTCGTGTACAACAACAACAACAGCAAGACGCGCGTCGACTGTCTTCGCTTCAACTGTCTTCGTCTTCGAAAAATAACGCATACCTATCAATTGTCTCTTCGGAGACACTAAATAACGCAACAACAAGTGCAATTTCGCCGCCCGCTGCTGAGAGAGCTCGGTCTCTTTCGCCAGCAGTATTTGCCAACCTAAGCTGCGCTGCTCCAACGCAGTCATGGAGCTCGCAATGCCCTTCCCCCTTCCACCTATAGACGCACCGACTACATCAGCTTGTGCACCCACGAATACGGTGCCCTCAATAACAACTGTCGTATCGACTACAACAACAACAACTTCAACATCGACCAACGTGTGGCCGATTTTGGCATCGCGAGCAACACTCGCTTCTGCTGCAGAGCTCTCACAATCTACGCTCGTACAGACTGGGATCGATCGGTATGTACAAATAAAAAGAAAACTTAGTCCGCAAAAAGCTAGAGAAGCAAATTTGCCTAAACTTACGAAAACTTCAAACTACACCACTAAGGCAACTTCTGAAAACAAATTTGCCATACTTGGCGAGCTCGAAAAAGATGAGGGCCAACCACCCCAAGCCATTAAAATTGTAAAGCCACCACCTATGTACATTAGAGATCAAAATTGTTCAGATCTAATTAATAAACTTAAGCAAAAAATTGGGCAAAACAACTTTTATGTTACTATTTTAAAAGAGGAAATATATCTGAAACCAAGCTCCAGATTACCAATGAAGCCAACTACCGCTCAGTGACCAACTTCTTGGACAGTGAGCGTGTCAATTATTACACCTACCAACTTAAAAGTAGCAAAGGACTTCAAGTTGTATTAAAGGGTATCGAGTCAACCGTCCCGACAGCTGATATAGCTGAAGGACTTAAAGAAAATGGTTTTGACGTTAAAAACGTTATGAACATAACCAATAGGGCGAAAATTCCTCAGCCACTCTTCAAGATTGAACTCAAACCAGACGCGACTACTCTGAAGAAAAACGCAGTGCACCCCATATACAAACTGCAATACCTACTCCATCGAAGAATAACCGTAGAGGAGCCGCATAAACGAAACGGCCCGGTACAGTGTACAAACTGCCAAGAGTTTGGGCACACAAAAAGTTATTGCACTTTGCGATCAGTCTGTGTTGCCTGTGGCGACCTGCACTGTATAGAAGCTTGCACGGGTAACAAAGAAGACCCAGCACTGAGAAAATGTAGCAACTGTGGTGGAAACCACACTGCTAATTACAGGGGCTGCCCCGTCTATAAAGAGATCAAGAGTCGGCTCAACCAAAGGCGCCAACAACCAACCTCCGCCCAACATGTTGCTCAGCCAAATTTTTACATTCCTTCGCAAACCACTCCTGGAGTTACTTTCGCGGCTGCACTTCGATACCCTGGAATGTCGCCTACAAGAACCGCTCAGCCCGAAGCATTACCGCCCCTCCCGCCCATACCAAAACCAAAATATACCCCGCTTCCAGAGCAAAACGCTCAAAGACCAACTCAACCTAATAACCAACAAAACCAGACTTACACTCCACAAATACAAAACAGCATCGAAGCTACTTTAGCTACACTCACGAACATCATGCTCTCAATGCAAGGTACCCTCCAGGAACTAGTGCGAAACCAGAACATCCTTATGGAACTTCTAATCAAACAAAAGTCAATTTAAATGGATCCCTTAAGAATATGCTTTTGGAACGCTAACGGTGCTTCGCAGCACAGACTTGAACTTCTACAGTTCTTAAACACCCAGGACATCGATATCATGCTCCTCTCAGAAACGCACCTAACCAATAAAAACAATTTCCATCTCACTGGCTACATCTTCTATGCAACCAACCACCCAGACGGCAAAGCTCACGGAGGCACCGGAATCCTTATCAAACAGCGCATTAGGCATCATCCTCTGGAGGCGTTTGCTTACAACCACATACAGGCCACATCCCTACGAATCAACATAACCAGCGGTCCAGTCACCCTATCGGCTGTGTATTGTCCCCCACGATTTAATATTTCAGAAAATGAATTTCTAGGCTTTTATAACTCATTGGGCAACTGTTTTATAGCTGCCGGTGACTATAATGCGAAACACCACTACTGGGGCTCTCGTCTTATTAACCCCAAAGGACGCCAATTATACAACGCTATTATCAAACCCGGTAATAAGCTAGATTTTGTTTCACCAGGCACTCCCACATACTGGCCAGCCGATCCGAACAAAAAACCAGACATTATCGATTTTGCTGTAACTAGGAGAGTGCCGTCCAGGCTGATACATGTTAAAACCCTGGCGGAACTGACATCTGACCACTCGCCTGTTTTACTCTGTCTATCTGAACATCCACAGTTTGTAGAACGACCCCGATTTCTGACATCCAATAAAACAAACTGGCTAAAGTATAAAAAATATATAAGCTCACACTTCGAAATCGAACCTAAAATCTCCTGTGAAGCTGATATTGAAGACTCACTTAAGCATATAACGGATGTTATGTCCTCTGCTGCCAAACACTCTACACCCGAACTTTCAGGCCCATCCCCCCAAAAACTACACGTACAAATACACAGATTCAGTTACTTCTTCAAGAAAAGCGGCGACTTCGCCGAGACTGGCAGGCACACCGCTCCCCAGCCACTAAACAAAGGTTTAATGAAGCTTGTCGGAAGTTGTCTAAAGCTTTATTAACTGAAAAGAATCAGACTCAACGTGCCTATATAGCGCAACTTTCGCCCACCAGCAACAAATTTCCACTCTGGAGAGCGCACCCAAACATTCAACCACCAATAGAACCCGATTTTCCAATTCGATCACCAACAGGTGGGTGGGCCCGTAGTGACGAGGAAAAAAGCCAACATATTCGCCTCTTACTTAAAAAATGTCTTCCAACCTCATCCGCCGACAAACCAATTCACTTTACCAAGCATCTCACCAGCGGAGCCTTCCCCCACAATAACCCTTGAAACAAGCACAATCATAAAAGCCATCGCAGAACAGATGAATCCAAAAAAAGCCCCTGGCCATGATTTAATTTCGCCTAAAATGATTATTGAATTGCCTCTATGCGCAGTCAAAAGCATAACCACCATATTCAACTCAATTCTTAAATGGGGCTATTTTCCCACACAATGGAAAAAGTCTGTTATTACAATGATACCAAAACCAGGCAAAGACAAATCCCAACCTTCGTCATACAGGCCCATTAGCCTCCTTCCCTGCCTATCAAAGCTATTTGAAAAGCTGCTTTTGTGCCACCTCAGAACACACCTCCAAAACGACAGAGCGATCCCCCTGCATCAGTTCGGCTTCAGGGAAAAGCACGGAACTACCGAACAGGTAAGTCGCATAACAGCTGAAATACGCACAGCGTTTGAATGCAGGGAATACTGCAGTGCTCTATTCCTAGACGTTTCTCAAGCCTTCGATCGCGTTTGGATTGACGGTCTGGTTCATAAAATCAAGACTGTCCTACCACAAAACACCCACAAATTACTAGAATCTTACCTTAAAGACAGAGTATTTACTGTCAGATGCAAAAATTTCTTCTCCGCCAACCACAAAATCGAAGCTGGAGTACCCCAAGGAAGTGTGCTCGGACCGATCTTGTATGTCCTATACACGGCCGACATTCCCACAAGCAGCCAGACAACTCTATCCACCTTTGCTGATGACACAGCTATAACCAGTCGTTCAAAATGTCCAAAAACCGCAACAGCGTATTTAAAAAACCACCTGGGAGCCGTAGAAAAATGGCTAGCAGATTGGCGCATACAAGTCAACGAACAAAAATGCAAACATATTACGTTTACACTTAATCGGGCAACCTGCCCACCACTGACCCTAAACAACAAAGAAATCCCCCGAGTCGACGAAGTCACATACCTGGGCATCCACTTAGACAGGCGGCTTACCTGGAGAAAGCACATTGAAGCGAAGAAGATCTCCCTAAAACTCAAGGCCAACAGTTTCCACTGGCTCATCAATTCCCGCTCACCCCTGCCACTGGAACACAAGGTACTTATTTACAACTCCTGTTTAAAGCCAACCTGGATGTACGGGTCCGAACTCTGGGGAAACGCAAGCAGTAGCAACATAGAAATCATCCAACGAGTACAATCGAAGATTCTGAGAACAATAACTGGGGCCCCCTGGTATGTTCGCAACGCAAATATCCATAGGGACCTGGATATTAAACCCGTTAAAGAAGAAATTGATAGTAAAGTTTCAAAGTACGAAGCTAGACTGTCACTACACCCAAACCAACTAGCCAGGCAGCTCAGGCGGCTCAGTAACCACTCCCGGTTACAGCGCAACGACCGTCCACTCCTGCCCAACCTAGGGCCATTAACCAATTAATAATTATAATATAGTATAGGTTAAGATTTGAACACTTATTGTAAGTCTCATCTAGAGAAGATTCAATAAATAAATAAAACGTACAAAAAAAAAAAAAAAAAAAAAAAAAAATGTACTCTTGCTTATAAAGGTAACGGTCACAAATTACCCAAATTATTTATGATCGCCAGGTGCAGGTGCCTACCACTCCTTTTGGAATGACAAAAAAATAGATTTTTTTTTTTGTGGCTTTAAGGGGTTATATACCTTTTTGAACTTTGGATTTTTTTTCAGGTGTGTAGCAATTATTTTATGGAATTAAAGCTATTATTTGTTGATAGTACATGTTTTTATTAAAACAACAAGCGTTTGTTCTTGAAAAAATATAAATAATTTACAAAGTTATGGCAATTCTCTCGGAACCCTTTTTTTATAGAGGCTTGCGGTGGCCACGATGGAAGTCCAGCAGGTCAACTGATTTCAAAAAACCAAAAAATTTTCATTAGTATAGTATTATTTCCAGTTCGTGAACGATTCTTTTCAAGAATATTTGGTTATTTCTGCATACAGTAACAATTTTTCCAAAAAATTGATTTTTCGAGTTCTAAAAATTTTATTAAAAAATTTTGATCTGGAAAATCAAAATTGTCGCATAAAAACCGAATCGTTCACGAACTCGGCACAATCATTACGAATAATTAAAAAAAAATTGAAGAAGATCGATCAAATAGTTCTTGTGCAATCGTGGCCACCGCAAAGGCACTTTTGGAAAAACACGACTTCGAGATAATCGCATTCAAAGTTTCAAGTTTAGCTTGGGGCCGAGACGAGGCACGCGTCTAAAAGAGCTGTAACTTTTTGCTACTGCTCGGATCTCTACGAAAATTTGCGAACATGTTCTTAAGGAGTTGTTCTTTAAGATAAAGCAATAAAAAAATAAAAAAGGTATATAACCTTTTAATCATCACATGGATGACCGGGTTGTTGGTCGCAGCAACACTGCTACATTGACCAGATACTGGTGTTTTGAGCGCATGTGCGAGACATGCTCACGTAGATACGAGCACGAAGAATGAAAACCAGGGACCGTAATCATTATAAGTGATATTTAAAAAAATTAAAAATAAATATTATTTTTGATTTTTATTTGTATTTCCTCAGTAATAATGATTATTTTGGATTTTTATTATATTTTTCAAAAATAATAATTATTTTGAGCGAAAAAAATGTCAATCAAAAATAATGATTATTTCTGAGCGATATTTTTTCGATCGAAAATATCACTCAAAGTCCGATCGCAGGAGTTCCATGCGGAATCATGACAAGATCTTTATATGTGCTTGTTGGTTACGCCACGGCCTACAGTATAGGCTAACAAAAAATTATGATTTCGTTTATATCAACCTTTTTAAACTTTTTTAAGTTTACGAGCGTTAGTTTATTGAAATTATTGGCCAGAGTTCATTGTTCAAACAATTTTTAATAAAACCAAATAAATAATTGCAGAAGTTGGAATCTTCTAAATATTAAAAAAGCTTTTTAAGTGGTAAATGGTAAAAAAAAATGAAGAAAAGTTTTCTGAGCTGGAAATGAACTCGTTTCTACCAAACGCTAAGCTATAACACTAACACCTAAACTAAAACCTATTTAACTATTAGGTGGCAGAATTCAAATGACTTAAGCAAATTATTTCTTGCTTCCAAAATAATTTATTTTTTAAATAATAACATTGTTAATTAAAAAAGCGCTTTATCGCTTCCTTTAATAATAACAGCAACACACCGCTTGAAACATTAAGAACGATTTTGTATGGGTACTTTAAATTAGATATTATAATTGTTAGAAAAATTACCCCCAATTTTGGATGGATTATATAAAAAAAAATTTTTTTTTTACATGCAATGGTGGACAGTGCATACACCAAGAAATACATGTATAAATCTTCACTTGATTCCGTATAGAACGCTTGAAATCGGACCTTGAGCGACATTTTTTAACCGAAAATATATCGGTCAAAGTAGGATTGCAGTAGATCTATATGGAATTTTAAAAAGATTTTTATATGAGCTTTTTACTAAGTGATTCCTCTAAGTAAACCATTTTGACAATGTATTACCCTCAAAAATATAACTCAAAGTGTGATTTTTTTTATTTTTAATATTTTGTTAATATTTACAATGTTTACATGTCCCAAAATATTTATTTGCTTTCATTAAAAAAATAAAAGGTAATTTAAATTTTAAACTCAAGTTAGAGAATTTATTTGTTAATTAGATGTTTCTCTGACTATGTGAATCTTGAGTCTAATGAAAGCAAATAAATATTTTGGGACATGTAAACATTGTAAATATTAACAAAATATTAAAAATAAAAAAAAAATCACACTTTGAGTTATATTTTTGAGGGTAATACATTGTCAAAATGGTTTACTTAGAGGAATCACTTAGTAAAAAAGCTCATATAAAAATCTTTTTAAAATTCCATATAGATCTACTGCAATCCTACTTTGACCGATATATTTTCGGTTAAAAAATGTCGCTCAAGGTCCGATTTCAAGCGTTCTATACGGAATCAAGTGAAGATTTATACATGTATTTCTTGGTGTATGCACTGTCCACCATTGCATGTAAAAAAAAAACTTTTTTTTATATAATCCATCCAAAATTGGGGGTAAATTTTCTAACAATTATAATATCTAATTTAAAGTACCCATACAAAATCGTTCTTAATGTTTCAAGCGGTGTGTTGCTGTTATTATTAAAGGAAGCGATAAAGCGCTTTTTTAATTAACAATGTTATTATTTAAAAAAAATAAATTATTTTGGAAGCAAGAAATAATTTGCTTAAGTCATTTGAATTCTGCCACCTAATAGTTAAATAGATTTTAGTCTAGGTGTTAGTGTTATAGCTTAGCGTTTGGTAGAAACGAGTTCATTTCCCCCAGCTCAGAAAACTTTTTCTTTCATTTTTTTTTACCATTTACCACTTAAAAAGCTTTTTTTAATATTTAGAAGATTCCAACTTCTGCAATTATTTATTTGGTTTTATTAAAAATTGTTTGAACAATGAACTCTGGCCAATAATTTCAATAAACTAACGCTCGTAAACTTAAAAAAGTTTAAAAAGGTTGATATAAACGAAATCATAATTTTTTGTTAGCCTATACTGTAGGCCGTGGCGTAACCAACAAGCACATATAAAGATCTTGTCATGATTCCGCATGGAACTCCTGCAATCGGACTTTGAGTGATATTTTCGATCGAAAAAATATCGCTCAGAAATAATCATTATTTTTGATTGACATTTTTTTCGCTCAAAAATAATTATTATTTTTGAAAAATATAATAAAAATCCAAAATAATCATTATTACTGGGCAAAAAGAATAAAAATCACTGATTCGCAAATCATTGCGGATATGCAAAGTTGATTTAAATAGAAACCAAATGGTATAATTCGTTTGCTTCTGCGACTATTGTAAGTTTATGATTTATTTGAATAAAAAAAAAAATAATGATTATTTTCGGTCCCTGATGAAAACAGCTGGTCTAGGTATGCGCATTTGGCTGGCGCAATACCCTCAATGTCGAGTTTAAGCCCACAGAAGGTGGACTAGTAGACTTCCAGTAAATGAGCTTGACAGGTGGTTATACTGGTCAAAAAGCCAGTGTTTTAATATTTACTAGTTATAAAGTGGCTAGAAAAAGAGGTAGATTAGAAGTTTAGGTTCGCAGTGTTGATAAAAATTGCCAGCTCCCTTAAATGGAGCGGTTCTTTCTTGATAAGTAGTTGTTTAAGATTCTGATAATATTTCAAAATCTTAAATTTGGTTCTAAGGTTAGTAAGTTTCTGGCAATCAAAAATAAGGTGTTCTGCATATTCTAATACATTGCACCTATCACATAGATTCGAATCAGCAGCCTTGATTCTGTGAAGAAAACCCTTGTCGTCGTTTTTTCCCGTCATTAGTCTAGTTATCACCTTTATGCTTTAAGCCTTCCATTTTAACTTGTGGTGCCATGGCTTTTTTGGAATGTCTGGAAAAATACTGATTAGGTTGGACCCCTTGTTTGTACACTTGTTTTTGTAGTCTTCGTTCCACTTGCTTTCTAAAACATTTTTAATTTCCCTTAAAGCTTCTTTGACACTGAATTTAACTTCAGTGATTTCCTTCTCGTTTACTGCTAACTTAGCTATGCTATCAGTCTTTTCATTAATGTCTATACCCTTGTGTCCTGGAATCCATATAATGTCAAGTCTTTGTATGTCAGAATTTTCTATCAGGTTATGTATTTCCTGTACCAGGTACGAATCCGTGTTTTTACTTTGCACTAGGCTTATTGCACCTAAACTATCACAAACATTTAACAGCTTTTTTATATCTATTTGTTTGACAAATTTCACTAGCAAATTTAATACCCGCCAATTCAGCACCAACTAAAGAGAGAGGGGTTTCTATCTTGAATTTATAAGAGCTTTCGCTTGGAATCTCGAGGATCCCAATCCCACTCGCCGCTAAGGTAACTGACGCATCCGTTGATAGGACATTCCACTTATCCTCAATATACTTGCTTACTATCTCGCTTGTAATAGCATACTCTTGTTTGGATCTGACAAATGACTTGAAAATATTGGTACCTGTTCTAGTTTTTAATCCTGATCTGATGGTTGTCGCAAAATTTAGAATCCTTTCACTGTTTCTGACCTCATTTTTAACTTTTTTAACATGGTCCACTGAGGACATGTTTGCGCACAGAAGCCTACCTAAGAAAGTAATTTTCTTGTGATTAGGAATTGTCTGGGTTTCTACGCTTATACTTACAACTCTTTGATTCCCCTTGCCAATGTTAACTACAGCTGATTTATTTGGATTGAAAGAGAAGCCCAGGGACCTACACAGTAGATTAAAATTGAAAAGTTTATTTTGCAGATTTTCAACAGTACTGTTGAAATTATTACTGGAGGAAATGATGATAAAATCATCTGCGAACTGCATAACTTGTGTGTTATGATCACTAACTTGGTGAAGCCTTTTCGTTTAAACATTGAAGAGCAAAGGTGACAGCCAGGACCCCTGCGGAAGTCCACCTTGCACCACTTGTACCGCATCCCTTAACCTTAAGAGCCTACTTGACATAAAGCTGATGACCCAGTCCAACAGCACCTTGGGAAAACCCTCATGTTCCATAATTAATTTTAAAAAGTTTAGGTTAACACAGTTGTACGCATTTGCTAGATCTAAGACAGCTAAAACAACAAACTTATTGCACTTTCTCCTTGAGGCTATCACTTTTATCACATCATTTATACACATTGCCGCTGATTTGTTTTTTTGGTACGTATAGGACCTATAAGAAAGAGTTTTGTTTTCGTTAATGTGTTTATCCAGTCTAGTTTTGACCATGCTGTTAATTGTTTTTGCTAGAACTGAAATTAAGGAGATCGGTCGAAAGTTCTCGACGTTTGTTAAGTCCTTGTTTCTTTTTGGAATCGGAGTTATCTTTATAGATCTCCGTTCAACTGGAACATCACATCTGGCTAGATGACTGTTGTAGCACTTGACTAGCTCTTTTTTAACTCCCTCATTTAAGGATTGCAGCATTTGATAGGTAATTTGATCAAGCCCTCCAGCTGTTCTTTTGTTTTGTTTTAAGACTGCTTCTAAGTCTTCAAGATTAAAATTTGGGTTTTCGTTTTCTTTTCTGGCATACAGTTCTTCATCGACTGCCTTGTTTTCAGTCGGAATTTGGTCGCTCAGAAACTCGAGGTAGGAGCTGGCCTTGTCTTCATTGAACTTATCTAGAGTGGTTTCTTGGCAATTTTTCAGACTTTTTTGGAATCTCCAAGCTTCTTTCGTACTGGGTTTACTGTTTATGTCACTTATTTTCCTCATGTAACAGGTTTTTTTTTGCTATTTTCACAGCCTTTTTCCACTTTGTTTTCATGTTTATAGCAGTGACATAGTGCTCGAAAGATGCTTCAGTGCTCGCTTTCTTCTGACTCTCCACAAAATCTTTGAAAAGTTGTATTAATTCATCATTCCACCAAAGTTTGGGAGTCTTGCTCTCAACTACTTTGTAGGTGGCATTTTTAATCTCTTTTCTTATATTTTTGGTTAGGTTACCTATGTTTGCACTTGCTTTAATTTTGTTTAAATTTTTAATCAGCCTATTCTTGGCTAAAAAAATTTTGGGTACGCTTAGGTCACCTGTGACGTTGTAGATAATTGGATTATGGTGGCTGCCACCCAGAAAGAAACTTTGTCAAGTCCATGCAGTGCAAAGAACACCCTTGACAAAAGTCAGATCCAGCACAGATCCTGATGTTGAGTCTATGTTTCTTTTTTAAGTAGGACTTCCATCGTTTGCCAGCCTGTACCCGGCACTTAGCATTTTTTGTTTTAAGTAGGATCCTTTGCTGCTATCTACTTTATCCCCAAAAGCAACGCTTCGGGCATTAAAGTCGTCAGCTATGATCACTTTGTTGTAGGGGTCTAGTTTGTCCACTAGCTTGTCGATTTCGTTCTTAAAAAATTCTAGTGGCAGCTGAGGTTCTAGATATATCGAGGTAATCTTGATACTTGTACCTTTTCTTGTAGCGTTTGCTATAATTATGTCACCACCGTTTCATACTTAAAACTTTTCATTTTTATATCGTGTCTGTAAGCAATGGCTACACCTCCATAGCCATCCTCCCTGTGCTTTTCTATTAAGTTATAGTTAGCTATTTTTCTAGAAGTTAGATCGTGCGAGAAAACTTCTGTCAAGATAGCTATGTTTATTTTTTCTTTGTTTAGAAAGAACTCGAGATTATTTTTGTTTCTTTTGATTGATTGTATATTCTGTTGTAATATTTTCACACTCATTGTGATGTTTCATAAAAATCTCTTTCGACTGTAGTTACCGGTTTCCTTCTTTCTTTTGATAATTTGTTAGTATGCTGGCTTGTGTTCTTGATGTTTTGTGTATAACCTAAGGTATCAGCTCTTTTGCTGTTCATCTGGGACAACATGTTTATAATTTGTTGAATAGTGTCTTCAGATGTTGCGTTTAAAAAAACAGGATCATGCTCGCTCGTATCACTAGTATACGGCTCTAAATGAAAATGAGGGGTTTGCCTGGGAACCGTTGGTCTTGACACCAACCGACTGGCATAACTATGCTTTTTTAAAACTTCATTTACCCTGACGTCTTTGTTTTGTTTGTTTTCTTCTTCTTGACCTAAAGCCTGTCTCATATCTGCGCAATGCAAATAATTTTGCTGAACTGAATAAGTGCTGAGCCCCTCCTTCCTGGCTATTTTTTTTATTGTCATTATTTTATTTATGTCCATTTCCTTCTCCCAAACTGGACATATTTGCCTATCCCTGGCTGTGTGATTTTTTCCATTGCATAAAATGCACTTTATGACAGTGCATGCTCCGGAACACTCCTGCACTCCACACTTGTTACACCGCCCCGATGACCTGCATCTAGCCGAGGTGTGTCCTAACCTGCCACAGTTATAGCACTGCCTGACCTTCGGTATGTAATGAGTAACTTTCAACGAGCAGACACCAAAAAGCGCTACTTTCTCCGGTATGTCTGAAGCCTCAAAATTTACTTTAACAGTTTCGGTAGGAGTTTAAAGACTGGACCATTTTCTTAACTAAGCACTTTTTCACACGCGTTTTAAAAAAAAACAGCTATCTACTTTGATTAACCACTTTTTTGTTCGCGCCTTTATTTTGCTCACAATATCAAAACCTCTTTTTTCTTTACGATGAAAAAACACAACCGGTCTCGCTCGGAAAGAAAATGGAAGTGCCAAAAAAAAGATGGGTCATAAAACAGTATCGGGCGCACCATATTTTTGCACGTTTTAAGATCTTTTAACTAGTTTTGTGGGGATTTTTCCCAAAAGCAGGTATGGCAAATTGTACCTTTTCTAAAAGGTATATTACACAGGCCGACAAAATTTTCTTGACTAAATGATGGTAGCCGATTCTTATAGGATTTTCGCCGTAGAATCCGATTCTGACCTTGAAAATATCCGATTGGCTCTAGTTTTTGAGCAACATGAGGTTAAAGGTGCCAAAAATTGCTTTTTTTACACTTTTTGAACAGCTTTTTTGATATTGGATATTAAAGAGTAATGTTTAAGCTTTCTTTTTATCCTATATAGGCCATTTTCTTTCATCGATTTTTCCATTTATAGCCGTTCAAAAAGTGTAAAAAAAACAGTTTTTGGCACCTTTAACCTCATGTTGCTCAAAAACTAGAGCCAATCGGATATTTTCAAGGTCAGAATCGGATTCTACGGCGAAAATCCTATAAGAATCTGCTACCATCATTTAGTCAACATGAAGTTGTCGAAATTTTGTCGGCCTGTGTTATTTACCCACTAAAAAGAAAAAACTAATTTCTCACTTAAAGTGATTAATTTTTTTTATAAAAAGATCTTCAAACATCAATTAGTATTGGTTTAAAATTTCAATTCATTTGAAACATTAGTTTTTAAGATATAACAACTCAAAAGTAGTGGCACAAAAATGTTCCTTCCGCTCAGCCACGTATAAAAATTTTCCGCTCATATAAGCGTTAAAGAAGAAACAAAACAAAACAGGCTTCTTGCGAGTCGTCCTGGCCGATCTAGCATATCCTGGTTGATCCTGTGTGTCCTGGCAGATCTTGGGTGTCCTAGCAGATGGATAGATTGTAGTCTCGGTATAAAGGGCTAGCAGAGACAGAGAAAGAGACAAGAGGGAAGTAAACGCGACAAGTGGAAAGTAAGAGAAACGCGAGTGAAAAGACGCGAAGCCGTACTAAAGTGAAGTGAGAAGAAGGACCTCAACAGGACCTTCTTCAAGGACCGCATCCCACACCAAGAGCCTTGTAGTTAGCCTTAAATGTTGAGATCACATCCTGGAAAAAAAATAAAGCATCCTGATCCTGGGCCTTCAATTAAGTGAGATGATACAAGAACTTTAAAATATTTGACCATGGGGTCCAAAACGTCGAAAGCGGACAACGACACCGCCAATGTCATCAATAACGTTGAAGTAGTGGACCATAAAGAAAACATAACTCGTGTGTTCAATATCTTGATGCTAATTGCTTTGATCCTATTCGCAAACTTAGCAATAAATATCTACGTTATGCATAAACGAAGCCTGCGGAAAAGATACACCGCCTCAAACAACGACATTAAACGCGCTATCAGCACGATGACTGCACAAAAAAAAATATCTCTTAAATAAAATAAATAAAAGTGACTATTGACAATAATATAAATGGAGTGCAAAACATCAAAAGACATTGAGCTTGAAAGCTCCGGTGAAACGTGTAAAACCATAAAATTTGTGTCGCTTGAACTTATAAGCCTCTGCATAATAATCCTAATCATCCTGATGCTGTGGTTCCTCATTCACACCTTGAAGCAAATCCGACTTCCCGGATGGGGGATAACCCATGAAGATTTAATGAAGCGCTTCTAAAATGGGCGGAAAAGTGACCAAAGAAACTATTAAAGAATGTACTATTAAAGTGGCCCATAACCCACAAATCGCCCGCGTGTGTTACATACTCCTGGTCATCGCAGTGTTTCACTTAATTAGAATTTTGATGAACGTGTATTTTATGCGAAAATCAAGGTCTACTAGAATCAGCCAAGTCTGACCAACAAGTGTCTAAAAACCATTAATAAATACAAGCCGCAATAACCAAAACCAACCAAACAATTAATGCATTTAAATGCAAGACATAAACAAAACGTAATATAATATTCAGCACCACGCCGCAAGGGAGAATTGAACCAGCCGGTGTCAAAACACCAACAACAACAGCCATATAAACACAAATAAGTGAAATTAATGTCGTATAAGTGCACAAGAATTATATCATATTTTTTTTTTGTTAAGTGACCAAATAATTCTTTTAAAGGCGCATTCACCGCCGGATGAAAAAGGGGGTTAGTTTTCAATATACATATATATATGTATATTTATGCGCACTGACAATGACAACTTTAAAGAACTAAAAACACGAATTATCAGATAAATTCAAATTAGTAAACATATTCGAGTTTTCGGTAATGATAGTTTGACGATTTTAATTATTTCAACTGACTTACTAAATTTCCGTGTTTATGTTTTTTTAAGTTTTTCCATTTTTTGTTCAATTTAATTCTCTTTTATACTTGTAATGAATAATTTCATAAACTACATGATATGTATCGTAACTTCAAAAGAATATTGCATCATCCTTCTTAAAAGTTATTCTCTGGCATCAGCCCTTCTTATGCAAACTCTGTTCCTATTGCATCATCTTATAACATAGAAAAAAAAAAAGTCATAAAAGACTGCGAAGGGAGCCGAATAAAATCACTTGTATGTTTGACCTCAACCCGATCGTGTCATCTTATTCCTTCGGAAGACAACATTTTCTGCCGACGAGTGATAAAAATCAAAAAGTTCGTGTCGGTAGTCTAAATCGTAGAGATCGAACGAAAAGTGAAGAAAAACAGTGCCGCAAAATTTAGTTTTGTGTACTTCGTGTCGGTAGTCTAAATTTGTAGAGATCGAACGAAAAAACAATGCCTGATAACAATCAGTTAAACTTTGAAACATTGTTGGCTCAACAGCAACAATTCTCGCAGCAGCTTATGCAACAACAACAGCAATGGATGGAGTCCATATTAAAACAAAACCGTGTCGTTCACAACGTAGACAGATCGGGGGAACATTCAGTGTGTCCGCCGTTTCCAAATTTCAACAAGGATCAACAAAATTGGGAAACGTATCTCCAGCAATTAACACAGCACTTCGCCGCGTACTCAGTGCAATCCGCGGAGAAGAAAAAAGCGTATTTTCTATCGTGGGTAGGCACTCACGCCTTTGAACTTGTCAAAAATCTGTTCGGTAGCGAAAATTTGGACCAGCAGACCTATGCGCAAATAACGGAGAAGCTATCAGAGCACTTCAAGCAGAAACGGCATATTGTTGCTGCTGCTGGGTATGAATTTTTTAAACGTCAGATGCGGGACTCTCAAACACATAAGGAATGGGTCGCCGATCTACGTGGCATTGCTCGTGAGTGTCAATTTGTTTGCCAATCAGACGGGTGTTCATTAAATTACGTTAATGAAATGATCCGCGATCAAATAATTGTCCACACTCCTTTCGACGCAATTCGCACAGCCGCTTTGCAAAAGCTTCAGCCGTCACTCGAGGACGTTCTCTCTATTGCCGAAACATACGAAGCAACAACGAAAACCGTAGCAGTGATCAAGGAGAGCGAGAAGAGAGCGCTTGATATGAACGCAGTATACACACACAAGCAACACCAACAGAAACGCAACTTTGTTTATGGAAGGCAAGATAGTGCTAAAATCTTGCTCCGGCTGCGGTCACTCACACACTCGCGAAAATTGCAAATTTCGCAAGGCCATATGTCACAAATGTGCTAGAAAGGGACACATAGCAATCGTTTGCCTGTCCAAACAGTGCAAAGACAAAAAAGACACAGACAAAGTCAAAAATCAAAACAAAAACACGGATTCAGTGCAAACAATTTACAATGTGTCCAGTTTGGTAAAGTTTGAAGGAAACAAAAATGTGATTGATATGGAGCTTTTCAATACAAGCGTTTCTTTCCAAATGGATTCTGGTGCAACTGTGTCAGTGCTTAACTCGAAAACTTACAAACAACTTAACAGCCCAAAACTAGAGAAGTGCGATCGAATTTTACATGCATTTGGCCAACAACAAATTCCAGTGTTGGGTGAACTGCACACTGTGGCAAAGTGTGGCAAAAAACTGGCAAATGTAGTGATCATTGTGGCGGACGTGGAAAATTCAAACAATCTGTTCGGTTTAGATTTGTTCAAAACATTCAATTTCGAAATTCAGCAAATCGCAAATGTGAGTGAGGAGCAGGGTACTCAAATGACTAATCTTTGTAAGAAGTACAATGAAGTATTTGAGCCGGCGATTGGAACAATAAAAAACTTTAAGGCAAGCATCTATTTAAAACCGAACTCCGTTCCAAAATTTTACAAAAGCAGGCAAATTCCGTTTGCCCAATTGGAAAAATTCAAATTGGAAGCGCAGCGTCTAACAGAAGCAGGTATTTGGAAACCTATTAAATTTAGCAACTGGGCATCGCCTATAGTACTAGCACCCAAGCCGGGTGGAGCACTAAGAATCTGCGGCGATTTCAAGCAAGGTGTCAATTCCCAATTGGACATCGAGCAATATCCACTGCCAACACGTGAGTCTTTGTTACACCAGATCCGCCATGGCACGCATTTTTCCAAAATTGACCTGAAAGACGCTTATTTACAAATGGAGTTAGACGAAGCAGCAAAAGAAATTATGGTCGTCAACACGCCGTTGGGTCACTTCCAGTACCAACGTTTACCTTATGGAATAGCCAGCGCCCCAGCTATATTCCAGCGTCATCTTGAGCAACTTCTAAGTGGTGTAGAAGGTTGTGGAAATTATCTCGACGACATAATTATTTCAGCTCCAACAGTAAATCAACATCTTGCTAGACTCGAACAAATTTTATGCATTTTACAGGAAAATGGCATAAAATGTAAGAAAGAGAAATGTTTCTTTCTAAGGGACGAGATTGAGTATCTTGGGAGAAGAGTCAGTGTCAAGGGCATCCTTCCGGACACATCGGGACTAGAAGCCGTCAAGGAGTTAAAGGCGCCCTCCAACCTGCAGCAGTTAGATGCGTTCATGGGAAAAGTGAACTATTACTGCAATTTCATTCCAAATTACTCCCAGTTAGCTTCACCTTTAAATCAACTTCGTAGGAAGAACATTCCATTCAAGTTTGGCCCTGACCAACAGCAGGCTTTCACAGCATTAAAACGACATATTCTGGACGCTACTGAGCTAGCACACTTCAACGAGGATCTTCCGCTCGTTCTGGCCACTGATGCATCTTCCTTCGGCATTGGTGTAGTTTTATCACACATTCATCCAGATGGCAAGGAAAAGCCAATAGCATTTGCATCAAAGACCTTAGATGTACACCAAGTTCGATACAGCCAAATTGAGAAGGAAGCCCTTTCAATCATTTTTGGGGTAAAGAAGTTTCACCAGTACTTGTACGGCAGGAAATTCATTCTTATAACTGATCACAAGCCGTTGGTCACAATCTTCAATCCAAGCAAGCATTTGTCGACGATGACTTCCAACAGACTTCAGCGCTGGGCTATAATATTGATGGCCTACAATTTTGAAATTAAGTATCGCTCAACTACAGCTCATGGAAATGCAGACGCACTCTCACGTCTTCCACTTACTTCAGATTTCAATTTTGATAAGGAAGAGGCATGCTATAACATTGTTGACACATCCTGTCCAATAAATTCAGACGAAATAAAGCAAAATATGGAAAGCGACAGTATTTTGAAAAGGGTCTATCACTACGTAGCAAGTGGATGGCCAGAACAACTAAACGATCTCGAAATAATGCCATACTTTAATCGTAGATTTGCTTTAACAATTAACAACAATCTACTATGTCTTTATTCTGACGTCAATAGAATTATTATTCCTCGCAAGCTACGAAGTAAAATTCTTAACCTCCTTCACGACGGTCACTTTGGAATAGTTCGCATGAAACAATTAGCACGACAACATGTTTGGTGGCCAGGTATCGACGAAGATATCGCACAATTGACCAAGAGTTGCAGCGTTTGCAAGATTGGCAATCCAGGCCCAGTTAAAGAATTTCAAAGCTGGCCAAAAGCTACATCAGCCTGGGAAAGGATACACATAGACTTCGCAGGTCCCATATTTGATTCAATGTGGCTAATATGCGTCGATGCTTATTCGCAGTTTCCGTTTATAACACAAATGACATCGACCACAACTGCCAACACCATATCAGCACTTACAGCTATATTTGCCATTGAAGGTTATCCCAAAACTTTAGTCAGCGATAACGGACCGCAACTTACAGCAGCTGATTTTAAGGATTTCTGCACTCAGCATGGAATTAACCACCTCACTATAGCCCCATCCCACCCAGCATCAAATGGACTTGCTGAGCGTTTTGTACAAACTTTTAAAACCTCAGTCACCAAAAACATCAAGGACGGGTACCCAGTCAAAACAGCGGTTACAAAATACCTCAGTTCGTATCGTTTTACACCTAACCCAGAAGGCAAATCACCTGCAGAACTTCCCCATGGTCGTCCAGTGCGTACGATCCTAAGTCAACTCTTCGAAAAACGAACTGAAACCCAAGAGCACCAGCCGACAAAGTATTGTCCAAACCAAAAAGTATTTGCCAAAAATTACGCAAGGGGAGAAAAGTGGAAAAAAGCTGTCATCGATCGGTCCATCGGCCGTGTAATATTTATTCTTCGAACATCCACAGGTTTCATCAAGCGCCACGTTAACCAGATCAAACCAAGATGCGATTCAGATGACATCAACAGCAACTCCAACATTAGCGACAGCCCGTTTTGGTGGATGCCTGACTCCCAAAATCCGCCAACAACAATGTCAAGCCCTAGACATCAAGAGCAATCGTGTAATCCACCACAGCCACTTCCATCCGCCCCTGGTTCCAGTGAAGTACTTGCAGCATCCCAGCAAATTAACCACCAGGTGCCACAACAACGCCGATCGAGCATTCCAATCAGAAGCAGTACTCGACCACGCCAAGAAGTCAACCGCTATCAGCCCCCAGATTTTAGAAAGCGTAAAACTACTAACAACATGTAATTTTAGAGGAGAGAGGTGATATGTATCGTAACTTCAAAAGAATATTGCATCATCCTTCTTAAAAGTTATTCTCTGGCATCAGCCTTTCTTATGCAAACTCTGTTCCTATTGCATCATCTTATAACATGTACACGCACAATACTAACACACTCAAAACATGTATAAAAGACTGCGAAGGGAGCCGAATAAAATCACTTGTATGTTTGACCTCAACCCGATCGTGTCATCTTATTCCTTCGGAACACAACACTACATTTTCTTCATATTTTGTATCTCTATTTTAAGTTTCATTTTTATATTTTCCTTTATTTAAAGAAAGCGAAAGGGTATCAGCTTTGTATGTTTTTATACAAAAAGCCACCCAGCAACACTCTCAGTTGTAAATAGTCAGCAACCTTCAACTTTCCGCTTAAACAAATATGTTTAATCTGTTTAATTTGTATCCTATTTCAAAACAAAGTTTTGTATGTTAATTTTAACAACCTCCATGGCATTAGCCAAACAATTATATTTTATCAATCAAACTTGAATGGAAAAATAATGTAACCATGTGTTAGTAGAGACCATCTTTCGGGGGTGCTGAAAACAAAGAGTGAAGTAGGTCAAGAATAGTGACATAACTTTTTACGAACAAAACAGACATAGTAGGGGGATCAGATTGCAAGGCCAGCGCTGATCCATTTGATTATGCTTATGCATATACGGGGAGGGAACACAGCCAAAAACCGCGACTGTAATACAATCAAGCTGGCAAGCTAGCGGCGGTGCGGACAAAACGACATACTAACTAACTGCTTCTACTATTTTTCCTAGGCACGATTTAATTTTTCTAGTTATTGTCTGAGAAGCGAGTGGCTTCCAAAGAACCCACCAAAAAAACGACGAGTTTACGCCGGCACAAGGACTTTTCGTGCCGAACCTAGGTCGCTACTCCTTCGGCCTATGTCCTTTCGGACTAGGCACTAACAGTCAGACGTAACATCATCATTATTATTTATGGAACGCTTATTCTGCTGCATTTGTGCAACTCACTGTGGGCCAGAAATTTCACATTTTGGACAAAAATACATTTTTGTTAAAATAAATTTTATAAAACTATAATGAGATCGTGTTTAAAATACTTTAAGCTATTTTATGCCAACGTTTCAAACAAATTGATTTGTACGTTTTTTTATGGCATATTTTTTAAGTTAAAACTTCGTAAAATATTGGACAATTTTTTGTACATTACAGCCAAAATGTCGTTGCCTACAGTTATACGAAACATTAAGTTTAACACATACATTATTTGGCAAATAAAAATATAATATTAAAATTACTCCAAACACATCTTTTAAAAATTTTAAAAATCTATGAGTTTACCTGTTTTTATTTGCGATACTCGAAGAGTAAGCAAATACTGTAAACGAGCAAATGTCTGTCTGTCCGTCAGTCTGTCCTTCAGTCTGTCCGTCCGTCCGTCTGCACAAACATCGAGATCTCGGGAACTATAAGAGCTAGAACCACCAAATTTTGCATACAGACTTCTATAAGCAAAGCGCAGATCAAGTTTATTTCAAAACCTGACCAAGCCCCTTATTACGCCCACAAAACGCGAAACTGTGTGGTGTCCACATTTTTAATGCTAGAGAAAAGTGGCCCTTATAATTGTTGTTTGTATTGAAAATATCTATCCAAATATCTAAAAATTGTGTATACAAATGCGTTAACAATTTTTATTGCGCTCGAAAGTAGGATATACTTTTTTTTGAAGAGGACTAGCGACTTACGTTTTTTTTTGTTTTCTGTTTTTAAGGGGGACATCTGAGTAACAGGAAAAAAAAAGCGGATTTTCTGAAATTTTGTTTGGCCAATTGAAAAAGCCAATCGAAAATTTGTAAAGTAGGTTTTATAATATTAGATGCGAAGTACAAAATAAATTTTTTTCGAATAAATCGAAAACAAAATGGCGGCTGTGCAGCATTTCTTCGTAGGCCCTTTTAGTTGAAGGGGGTCCATGGCCGGAAAGCTAACTTCCTTACTTTTTGATGTAGAACAAAAAATCAAGTTTGGTTAGTTTCTTTACATCAACAGCTATCGATACTCGTAGGATTTTTGCGATATTTTGATTTTTTGCAAAATGGTGAGTGATTGAAAAAAAAATTACGATTTTCACGAATAAAAACGTCACAAAATTGTTGATAAAAAAAAAAGTAAGCAATATAAAAAAAAATCCTACAAGTGTCGATAGACAAAGGTATTTTGAATATACTGTCAAAATTTCAGATCGATCGGTTAAGATTTGTTCGAGTTATGTTTCCGGCCATCTCAAAAAAAGTGGTTTCGAGAAAAATGCGTTTAAACACAAAAGATTCCATGGGATATACCTGTGAGGCATCGCCGCAGAATGGAAAATTTCGACACTTAGACACTTTTGCCGGACTCTATCTTTTGGTATGTTATTTTTAAGAACATAAAAAATTATTTAAGCGAAAAAAAAATATTTTTTTTAATTTTACCCAGATGTCCCCCCTTAAAGAGGGCAATGAGTATCGCAAATCTTATAATCGGGAAACCCGACTATAGCGTTCTTTCTTGTTTTTTATAAAAATGTACTTTGCTTTTAATCTGCAAAAAAGTACCCTTCGCGATTTGAGTAAAACTTTTAAAACAAATTATTTTATCAGTTGTCAAGTCCCCCAAGAGCGCGGGCTTTGTGCGATTCTCTTTATTTTATTTTTTAAAATGAATTTTCAAAGTTAAGCTTGAGCATGTTCAAAAGCCAGTCAAAACTGTCAAAGTCCATTTTTTCAAATTTTGCACACATTAAAAGTATGCAAAACTCTTGGAATTTTGTTGTTTGGTAACTAAAATACATTAATTAAAAGTTGATTTCAGCAGCTTAAAGCAGCTTAAATTAAGAAATTCAATTAGACTGACAATTTTTTTTTAATTTTGAATGTTGTAAAAATGTTAACTAAGCTATTTAAAAAATTTTTGTGGTTTCGATTTTTTTTTAGCTTTTACGTAGTGCCCACGGAAAGTTGACATATTTAAAGGTCGATACAAATTTAACCACTTAATATTTTTTAAGCACTTTTTTTGTTCATGCGATCTTTTGTTGTTGAGTTTGTGTTAAATTGGTTTAAATCTCTGCAGTAGTTCGTTTTTTATAAATAATAAACTAAAAAATAGGTAATATTTTTCAACTTTGGCTCAGATTATCTATATTATAAAAAAATAGTAAAAAATTTAAATTTTGTTTTTTCAAAAGTCTAATCTTTAAAGAACATAATGCCCAAACTTCAGCTTCCAAGAAGTTACGCAGTGGAAGAAATTACAGATTTTTGGCCAAAATTTGAACTTTCTGGCCCACTGTGCAGCGCTACAATCTCTGTATGCCAAATCAAAAAAGGTGACTAAAAAAGGGAATAGGTCTTTGGATTCATTAAAAAAAACGTTGTAGTGCAAAACTGTAAAATTTGACTTTTTTTAACATTTTGTTTTGACATATTTCTTTTGCCTAATCAAATGACTTTATATTTGGAGAAAACATAGTAAATTAGCTCATCAACAATATAAGATTAAGTTATACTTGTATACCCGAAAATTTAAAAACATGTTTCACCTTACGCTAGTCACATTCCATACGAATGCAACGTTGCATTTAACTATTGACCAGGGTTTCTGTAAAATAAAATTGGGAGAGTAAGAATTGGAAAACAGTTATTTTAAAAGAAGTTTCAACAAAATCCTACAACTATTGCAAAAGTTTTGGCCCATAGTGAATATATTTCAAATTGCGCAATCTGTACATATGTAAATGTATGAACGTCCATACGTTTTTTTACTGCAGTTTATGAAGTCCAGATTGTATGGACCAAAACTTTTGCAATTGTTATTCAATTTTGTTGAAACTTCTTTTAAAATTACTGTTTTCCAATTCTCTTTTGAAGCTTATACTACAAAACTTTTTCAACATTTTTTTAAATTTAATTTAATACACGCAAATTGGCTGATTTTCATATAAAAATTTGTCTGTTTTATCTCGATAACTATTGATCGAATCAAAAAGTATTAACTTTTTCAGAAGCTAATACCCAAAATACATTCAAAACAATTTATACCAAAAATTATGTTAAGCGATTATTATTAATAAATAATAATTAAGGTAGAAAACTATATAGTGGGTTTATACCAGATTTTTAAGGTAAATAGTGTAGTTTATTTGACGGTTGTGCTGAGAAATGTCTTTAAAATAAGTATTTGATACATTTTTATTTGCGATACTCGAAGAGTAAGCAAATACTGTAAACGATCAAATCCGTCCGTCCGTCCGTACGAGCTCCTAGATCTCGGGAACCATAAGAGCTAGAGCCACCAAATTTTGCACACAGAATTCTATATACCCCACGTAGATCAAGTTTGTTTCAAAACCCGACCACGCCCCTTTTAACGCCCACAAACCGCGAAAATCTGTGGCGCTCTCATTTTTTATGCAATCTTTGCTGTCTTACTACACTCCGAACCATTTTATGCTCTAATAAATAATAAAGAAGTTATAGAACATTTTGCTATGCCTTGAATATAGTCTACATACATATTTTACATACACGTGTTTGTTTACATACAAATGTAGATAATGTAGCCCCATATGTGGCGACTCTACCGTTTTTTCTCGTTTTGGTTTTTTAATGAGGGCAAATGAGTATCGCAAATCTTATAGTCGGGAAACCCGACTATAGCGTTCTTTCTTGTTTAAAATTACCACAGATTTTCGCGGTTTGTGGACTTTCAAAAGAGCGCGGTAAAAATTTGAAACCAACTTGATCTGCGTGGGGTTTATAGCAGACATACGACTAACGGGTGTAAAATCGTAATGAATTGGTCTAACGCCGTATTTTTTGATACAGTTGCATACAAGTATTTATTTGAAAACATTTTTAGGATAATGATGTTAATCAAAACCCGCAATTTAAATTTTTTGTTATGTAAGTTAATAAATATAAAGTTTCTTTTTTAAAACCAAAGCCAATAGACTGTAACGTTGCCAAATTGTTTCAAGTATTCCTGTCAATTTATACATTGAAATAACATTAACTCCGACAAAGCTAAATTTTGGTGGAGGCCTTGTGTTTACCACAAGGAACAAATTGTCAAAAGTCCCCATCGATCCCAGGTGTGCTAGTTGAATTATTCAAGGTCACAGGTAAAAATTGTGGCGTATGTGTGCATATTATGTATAACGTGATGCTTACAAGCGGGATATCTGGAAAATGGTGGGTTACCGTTTTTGAGAAAAACCCAAAGTCAAAATTTTCATCTGTGACCTTGATTAACCCAATTTTATGTCTAAATTGACCGGACTAAAGATTGTTTTGTTTTTCTGTAAAGGTAGCAAAGGTATTTTTGTACTTACATTAAGCTGCATGATTATTTTATTGTAGGCCCAGTGCCATCGTTGTCTAGCTGTAATTTCCGATTGCCGAACCATCTGCATATGACCACTAACGACTTCTTCAGTTTCACCCCTCAAAAGCGGTTTCTTTCTTTGGGGCAATAGTTTATTTAAGTCAGTAAGATCGGAAAGCTGATCATTTATGTCTTCGTCTCTATCTTCGAGGTCTGGACCATTTTTTTCTTTACTAAAACCCCCCAAGTTTGAAGTTGATTTATAATTTACATTGTCGTGCTTTTGAAGAGCAATATTTGGTGTATAGGAGTCGGCCTTTATTCCATTGCTTATTGAAACAAATGACGTCTCGCCGTTAGAGTCTTTGCGATTCTCAGCACACATAACGTCCATTTTTGAAAGATTTCGTGCTTCAATGGGACCAACGCTGCCACTAGAGCTTTCAGCTAGATAATTGCCGCTGTCTTCATCACTATGGTAGTTTTCGTAAATAAAGTCATCGTCCTGTCCTTCGTCAATGAAATCAAAAGAGGATTGTGGTTTGCTGTCTGATAGCATACTATTAGTCTGCTTCAGCTGTTTTTTAATTTTCGGATGCTTATGCTCTTGCTGCCTCTGCTGCTCAAGGTACTTGTACTCATCCTCCTCGTTAAAGTAATCCTCTCGATAGTCATAACCATTATTGACGTGTTCATAATAACCGTTTGGCTCGTTCGACGGTGTCGTCTGCTGAAGGTCCACGTAGTAATCATCCTGCTCACTATCAACGCGATAACTCGGTTCTTTGCCGATTGATGGACTAATATATAATTCATCTAATTCTGATTCATCGTCATAAATCTCAGTCGGCATTTGTTTAATTAGTAAGCCCGATTTACCATTGACGGTGGGCAGTTTTTTGCCGGTGGATCCTGCTGGCGGCACCGTCGGTAGAATTTTTGTCCCAGTACCAATTATTTGAGATTGTGGGGAAATGACCGTGTCGTCTTTGAACTGGTTCTGATTACCGTTACCGTTTGAATGGTAATTGGCGAATGCCGCATTATTTGTATATGTACTATGTTCATGCATTTTTATATTACTATTCTCATAATCATCACCAGCATTTGCGTAGTGACTTTGCTGAGACTCTTGATCGGTCAGTTGATAGCTGTAATCGATATTCATTGCATCTAAACCAACTGAGCCCATTTCCACTTCGTTTTTCATCGCATTAGGCGAGGACAAGCCAGACAAATCACGCATATTGTGCGTTGTGGGTATCACCGATGGCTTTTGTGCCACAACTGATACCATGGTAGATGCACCTTGATTGACGGCTTGCGTTGCTGATTGAACAGCTGCAGCTGCTTTTCCTAATATAGATCCGAACATGCCACCAGAGGTTGAAATAGCTTTTTTTGTAGTTGATTCATGAAAATAAGCACCTTCGTCTTTTTTTTTAGCTTGTTCCAAATTTAAATCTGATTTATTTAAAATATCCTTCTGTGGTTTGTTATATCCGTTTATAGTGTCGCCGTGTCCTTCGCCTGATACATGATACGAATAAGGATTTTCTATTAAGCCATATTCAGAGTCACGGTCAAGTATTCCCACATTAATTAATTCATCAGCTAAAATCATCTCATCATAGCTTTCATCGTATTCATCCCCGATATTTTTTGCCATAGCGGAGCTAGGTGCTACATTTACATTATTGTAAAAATTAGACATCTGCATAGTATTTGAAATTGTCGCCGCATATAAATTATCCTCTTTATTCTCATAGAGACATGATGGGGAAATTGTTGCTTCGTAGGTACTGCTTTCATTAGAAGCTGCTGTAGTTATTAAAGAAGTTGGAGTCGTCTCTGTTCTTGGGGCTTGTGTTTGTTTGGTGTAGTTGGAGCTTGAACTGGAAAGCAATCCACCGACACTTGGCACAAGCTTGGATGCCAAATTGAAGCCAAATCCTTTTTTGACGGTGTTGGTCGGTTGTGTAACTTCAACTGTTGAACTGACACCACTCAACACGCCATCCAGTCCTCCTTTTAAGCCTTTTGAAATTCCGCCCAATACATTTGTTGCTGCAGATGCGACCACATTCGCCTTCTGTTGTGTCGGAGGTGGCTTATAATAGCCACCCAGTCCTGAGTTAGGGTTCTGATTCATGTCTCTTGTGTCAACGGTTTTTCCATTAATAAAATCAATCGAAGCCTTATTATTGATGGCAATATTATTATCCCCCGTCGACGGTGGGGCATCGGTTAAACCGTTTTCTGTTTTAATGTGCGCAACAGATGCAGTCAGTTCTATTATGTCAACATTAAAACTATCGTAAAAGCTATCATCGAATGCTGTAGCATTTTCCTCTGTCGCTTCAGACTCTGCGTCAAAATTAGGGTGATTTAGAGAATCTGCTGAACATACTATGGTGGTTTTCGGTACTAAGGGCACGATATAATTTGCATTGCCAATTTTATCGTTGATTGGGGATTCTAATTTACCAATTCGAAAGTTGGGCGGGCTATAGGCATCAAAAAGTTCATTTAAATATGATGGCAATGGCTCACTGCATTTGGTTGTATAATCCAACTCATTATCAGAAGAGGAAATATCAGGCTTCGGCATATCAGTGGTAAGTTCGTTGGACACACTGTCACCAACAGATTCATTTCCAGAAATTTCCACGATTGGCTGTGGCAAATCGGGTAACTCAAATTGCTTCATGTAATCCGTGTAGGAAAGGATTGGAGCTATTGACGTTGATGGCGACGGTGAAGCGTCTTGGCTTGAGATTACTGGCACTGCATCATTATTTACGTAAACAGTTGTTGTGAACGCGTTGTTAGAGCGACTGCAACTAACAGTTGTTTCAATGTCGTGAGGAGAACATGTTGTTGGGTATGAGATCGCATCCGTGAAATTATCGGAAGTGAATTGTGAAAATATGGAGAGTGGAGGAATGGAACCACTCAATGGTGACTTAATTGATTCGGCTTGGACCGTGCTCGTGTTGGGTTTAGTCGAGATTCTGCCACCTAACTCAACCTCTGATGGTTGATAATTGACGCAAGAAGTCGTCCACGTGGTAGAATACGAAAAAAGTTCGTCACCTGATGTCACAGTCGGTTCCAATTTTTCCGATTTACTACTGAGCTTCCCATTGCCATAGTGGGGGTGAGTCGGGGTTGATGTATTGGCAGCATTGGTGATTTGATTTTGATTTTCTCCGGGAAAAGTAAGTATGTCTAATTTATAAGGCTTCAAATACTCAGATATGTTAAATAAGGCTGATACAGGCTCGCTATATGGCTCGGGTGTTTTTTTATTTTCTAAAATTGGTTTGCTGCTTATTAAAGTTTCATTTAAGTCAAGCTTAATGTCGGATTTGGCCTTTTTGATTTCAGGCAAGTAACATATTGGCGAAGTTTGCCGAAAAACATTGCATGGAAGCTCCACTGACGGACTGAGATTTGGATTTAACAGTACTGGAGGTGATGGTGTCCATGACGGTGCGTGATCTGTTTCGATGAACTTTGTGAACACCAAGTCAGTTGGTTCTTTATTATCATAGGGATACACAAATGATTTATGACTGGCTACTTTAGAAGTTGTTAACGACGAATATGAGGTCGCTGCTGCTGTTTTTGTTGTAATTGTTGGCGGTGGAGAAGGAGATGCCGATTTCTGGCCTAATGAATTAAATGATAATGTAACTGAGGCAGGATATGTCGCCAAATCCGGATTGGGCATTGGGATTGAATTAGCTTTTGTATGAGATGTTGGCAACTTCGGTAGCTGTTTGGGGCGATGACCTTTTTCTGCTATGGGATCTGAAGAGTGTTTCGTAGAACGTATTGCATCGGTAGCTGTCGTGTTTGTATGAAACGATGATTTGTACTGTGGCGTTGGTAGGACCTTTGGCAATTTTCTAGTCTTTGGGGTCGTCGCCATGGCAGTAAGCTGAGTGATTGTGCCGGCACCCAAGTCACAAGGAGTGACAATTCCACCACAGCATTCAGGCTCCAAAAATCTCTCTGAAGCTCTTGTAGCTGCATTAGTATTACTGCTGCTGCTCAGTGTTGAATCTGTATGGATGTCAGCTGATTTTTTAGAATGCTTTGAGTGAACCGGCACTCTAGTCTCACCAGATGCTATCACAGAAGCCGTAGTCATTGCCATCATCAACGAAATTTTTCTTTGCTTTTGCAGCTTGAGTTGTGCATTATTAGTCGGAGGTGTGTCACTATATGTTGAAAGATTGTCAGAATTGTAATAACACTCTTGGTTATCACTGTAGTCCAAGGGCAACATAGAAGTATATGGTCGAGACATTTGTTCCAAAACGTCATATGTACTGGAGCCAGAGCCCATTTCAACAGTTTGATCCATACCAAAGCTGCACTGCGAAAATTCTTCCCTCTCTGCCGAATCTGCATTTAATTTAAATAAATCTTGGTGTAAATAAAGGCTAGACCGAGTGCTTTGCGGAAAGGCACGCGATGGCGCCGCTGGCACAGAATTGTTAAAGATTTTTGGTGAGCTGACAAAACCACCAAATCCGTTTAGATTTTTAACATAAATATTTTGGTATTCACCGGATATATGACAACGGTCATATTCATGTGAGTTGGCCACGCGGACACCATAGCGTTGGTTTTTATGTATGCACATACCTTTTGAATTAAGCTTCATATCCAATTCAGTGGCACTTGGTTTTGATATGCTGCCATTTTTATGGACTGGCAGCTTAGGCAATAATTTCGATGAGGTACTTTTTTGACTTCCATAATCAAACACATATTCAGCTGGTACAACCGTACTATTTTCATTCCAGTTGTATTCCAGTATTTTCATTCCAGTTTCCACTTCTACATCATTCTGTTCTTCTGTTCCATAACTTTCTAAATATTCGTAGCCATAACTATGATTGTTGCTTTTATCTACGGTAGTAGGTAGTGCATCAATGGGGAGGTTGCACACGCTACTGTGTTCGTCTGGTTTAAGATTTCTTAGATCGTATGGCTCGCTATAGTATTCTCTGCTGTTCTGCGTCCCATTAGAAATTTGAGTGTAAGTTGATCGACCGGTGTCAGAGGATAGAACTCCGTTTTGGTTGTTATGAAAGTAATCATGCCGTGCGTAGTGCTGAAAAATATAAAATAACTTTAAATAACTATAAAAAGCTTTAAAAAATCACCATGTGAAAACTTACCGTCATAATTCAGGATGTTATTAGCTTACACTGTTATCTGGAATATTTTTCATCTACCTGTCTTTGTTCAATACTTTTGCAGTAAATGTGTGACATTGTAGCGTTAGTCGGACATCAGAGAATAATAATAAAATACCTAAAAATACAAAATAACCATTTATTTACTTCCGTATATTTAAAGAAATTTTGATAAGTAAAAACATATATTTTTCTAAAAAGAAAAACTATTTTAAGCGTTCAGTAAGCGTGCAAAGCAAACGATATTGGCTTAGAATTCAATGATGAGCGTAAAATGATAGCCCAGTACGCACACAGCTTACTTTTCATGCATGTATGTCATACATTGTATATGTAAATAAGTGAATCAATTCGTTTGCATATGCATGCACTATTTGAAAACGCCGTGTATCCCCAAAAGGCCTTGGCACACAATGTGCATATGTTTATATACATATGCATATGTTTGTTCAATGGACTTTTGCAGATATTTGATGTTTAATATTAATATATGTACATATAAAACAAATATTATTATGTACAATCTAAATCTTGTCCACTTTAAAAAATTGTTATTTTAATATTATACTTTAAACAATCGAAAACATTCGAAAATATAAAAGTGCGTTTACATGTGCACTTTGCATGACATATATATTTATGTACATACATATGGATGTTATGTATGTACAAAAAAAGTGCGAATCAGAAACATAATTTTTGGCTGTTTTATTTCATACGCAGCATAGTACTATGATATTTGCCTTCACTTCAATAAACTTGTTGTTATTAATTTGATGCTTTATCGTTTGTTATTCATTTTTAAATTTGTTAAGGCGTCTTTTAAACACAGGTGGGGTTTCCCCGTTTGTTAATCACGTTTTATAAAAGCTTATATTTCATTTCACGTCAACATTTATAATATATTTCAAATACTTTATGATACTGGTAATTTTAATTTCTCTCTGATTTAGTACACAACTGATAAATGGTTATTTTGTATTGTATAATTCCAATCCAATAAAAAGCACGAAACATGCGCAAATCGTAGAGAGTATAACAGAATAAGAGAGTACGCACCCTTACCTGTGGTGAATAAGCAAAGCACTGTAATCAAAGAGAGAGAATACGCATATTTGGCAAGATTAATAAAAAATATAAATATAAAAATGTACCTACATATTTCTAGATGTAAAAAATAGGAATTGCAACGATTAATTTTCGAAACGGATTAGAGGATAAAAAATTTAAAAATTCGATTTGATTGTCCATACTTCAGAGTGTATTTTCTGTACGCGCATAACAGACTTCCCTGCGCATGACAGCACCGATTTAATACATACAGTGTTCGGTAACAAAATAGAGTAAAACTGCATAGAGGCGCTATTGCCACTGCCACTCTCTTTAGACATTTTTACAAGGATGCCACATAGCCAAAAAACAGTAATTTCCTTTGATTTTCAAACGTTCGATCGAACCTTGAATGGAGTAGCATGGTTAAAGTTGCCAAAAAGTCCGCAGGTTCGATTGAACATTTGAAAATCAAGGGAAATTACCGATTTTTGGCAACGTGGCATCGCTGATAACTCATACCTGATTTTTACTTCGTTTCATGTAAAAACGTTCTCACTTTGAGAATTTCGTGTTTAATTTGAGATTTTGTTCTTAAAATGAGTAATATTCGGGGGTGCCACAGAAACCTTTCCAAACAAAGTTGGTTGGAATTTACATAGAGAAGGGGTTGTCATTCGGTTGGAATTCGGTTGGAACGGTTTCTGTGGCACCCCCGATATTCTTAGTTTGAGTTTTTAGCAAAAATGTTTTCTCAAAAACAGTACGTCCTCAATTTGAGTATTCAAGTAGGGGAGACCGGGGCTAGTTGGCACCTTTTTCACTTATAGATTTTTTATGGCTTAATGGCGTATGTTAAAAAAATGGTAAGCACCATAGTATCAGATGAACATTCAGCAACATCATTCATCCTCAAGAGTGGCAGAGCATTTTGTAGGGTATTGTCAAAGGTGCCAACTTACCCCAGGTACGGGGTAAGTTCATTACGGGTTCTTCGGTTCCTCTATTTGTTTCTTTTTGTAAGTTCTCATCAGCAAAACCAGTTTGGTAAGTTTGTATTACACGAAATTTTAGTTTCAAAAACAGTAAAAAAAAAGGGAAATTATTGTGAATCGGGATAAATTTTGGTTTGTTCACACAAAATTAATTGATTGGCACACGCCCCCATCTAGGGGGCCAACTAACCCCATTGAAAAAGTTCCAACTAGCCACGTTGCTTTTTCCAAGCTATATTGAACCATAACTAATATTCGAATTAACGGACAAATTAAAGAGTGGGCTATTTTTATAGCTTACAGATACACGTAATAATGGTGAATTTACCTTTAAGAAAAAACAATGTTAAATGGTGGAAAAAACACAAACTTAGAGATGTGTAATAGTACAAATGTACTAAAAAAAACAAAAAAATTTTTATACTCGTCGAAATAAATGTACCATTTCAATGAAACGTTGTATGTGAGTTGGTATTCACAGTGCACATACACCATAAAAAGATGACAGCTCTAGAGCAGGGATGCCCAGGCGTTGCCTATGGCAGAGCAATTCACCAGGGGTTGACAAGGGGTTGTCATTCAGTTGGAATTCGGTTGGAACGGTTTCTGTGGCACCCCCGATATTCTTAGTTTGAGTTTTTAGCAAAAATGTTTTCTTAAAAACAGTACGTCCTCAATTTGAGTATTCAAGTAGGGGAGACCGGGGCTAGTTGGCACCTTTTTCACTTATAGATTTTTTATGGCTTAATGGCGTATGTTAAAAAAATGGTAAGCACCATAGTATCAGATGAACATTCAGCAACATACATGATTTATTTCAAACCAATTTAAGCTGTCCCTCAAGAGTGGCAGAGCATTTTGTAGGGTGTTGTCAAAGGTGCCAACTTACCCCAGGTACGGGGTAAGTTCATTACGGGTTCTTCGGTTCCTCTATTTGTTTCTTTTTGTAAGTTCTCATCAGCAAAACCAGTTTGGTAAGTTTGTATTACACGAAATTTTAGTTTCAAAAACAGTAAAATAAAAGGGAAATTATTTTGAATCGGGATAAATTTTGGTTTGTTCACACAAAATTAATTGATTGGCACACGCCCCCATCTAGGGGGCCAACTAACCCCATTGAAAAAGTTCCAACTAGCCACGTTGCTTTTTCCAAGCTATATTGAACCATAACTAATATTCGAATTAACGGACAAATTAAAGAGTGGGCTATTTTTATAGCTTACAGATACACGTAATAATGGTGAATTTACCTTTAAGAAAAAACAATGTTAAATGGTGGAAAAAACACAAACTTAGAGATGTGTAATAGTACAAATGTACTAAAAAAAACAAAAAATTTTTTATACTCGTCGAAATAACTGTACCATTTCAATGAAACGTTGTATGTGAGTTGGTATTCACAGTGCACATACACCATAAAAAGATGACAGCTCTAGAGCAGGGATGCCCAGGCGTTGCCTATGGCAGAGCAATTCACCAATACGCACACATAAATACACAAATACATAGACGCAACCGTTTTTATTTGCGATACTCGAAGAGTAAGCAAATACTGTAAACGAGCAAATGTTTGTCTGTCCGTCCGTCCGCACAAGCATCGAGATCTCGGAAACTATAAGAGCTAGAACCACCAAATTTTGCACACAGACTTCTATGAGCAAGGCGCAGATCAAGTTTGTTTTAAAACCTGACCACGCCCCTTTTTACGCCCACAAACCGGAAAAAACTCTGTGGTGTCCACATTTTTAATGCTAGAGCGAGCTAACTGTAAAGCCTTTGAAATTGTTGTTGCTCACTTCAGCGAATGCGCGGAGATCATAATAAAATGAAAAATTGTTTTTGTATCCTGCCTTGTCGATGAATGAGCCATGCGTATGGACAAAGCAGAACACAAGAACAATTTTTCATTTTCTTCTGTTCTCAGCGCATTCGGTGAACTGAACAACAACAATTTCAAAGGCTTTACAGTTAGCTCGCTAAGCCGAATGTAAATTGTTGTTGGATCTTTGCACAGTCTACATTGCAAGAAATCAGTTGAACGAAAACTTGCAGGCAAGATGGTTGACGTTTTTATTCACCCCAATTTTTTTCAGTGCAGAAAGTTGAAATAAAAAAAACGGTTGCGTCTATGTATTTGTGTATTTATGTGAATTATGTGAATTGCTCTGCCATAAGCAGCGTCTGGGCATCACTGCTCTAGAGTAATTAAAAGTAATTAAAAATTAACTTTTTCTGCTTGCCCCAGGGACCAACTTGCCCCGGTCTCCCCTACCCAATTTCTGAACGTCAGAATTCTTTCTGTGAATATCAATGTCACAAAAACTACAGTATGTCAACTTATTGTTTCAAAAACATACGCATTTCTATAAATACAGTGGTGGAAAAAATAATAGAAACAAGATTCTTCTCTGCACATTTAACCCGACTGTTAAGTAGGTACAATAGGAAACGGCTTGAAACCAAAAGTACATACATAACTGATAACGGGACTTTATTCTGCTTTCCTTTTTGTTGTTTTCGCCTTTTTTTGTGGCGGCAATTCGTAATTTGGTGAGGGACCACGTGTTTAAGCTGGAAAAAAAATATAAACGCGACCCAATTACTCCGAAATTTTTGGCTTAGTCTCGTTTTTTGTTTAAAATAAAGGTATAATTCCGTTAACTTAAAGTAAGTTTGTCATAAAACTAAACATTTCGTCCAAATTCAGGAACAAAATCGTCTTTTATATTCAAAATGGGTCGAGGAGTGCATTGCACTGCTGTAGAAAGAGATATTATAAAAAAACTGAAGAATGAGGGAAAAACATTAAAGGAAATTGCTCAGACAAAGCAGTGCTCACTAAAAAAAAGTGTTTTCGGCCCTTCATTTCACCGAAAGAGAGGAAAACCGCGGTAGAAAGCGAGCCACAACTACAAAGTTTGATGACATATTGACTCGTACATCAAAACAAAACCCATTCCTTTCATCGTAGGAGCTCAATAAAGACTTGCAGGCATAGTAACCAGTCGCACAATTAGAAACAGGCTGATTGAGAAGGATTTTAAGGCACATTCACCTAGAAAAATACAATACTTGAGCAAGAAAAATATTCAAAAAAGACGTTTTTTTGGTTATCGTCAAAAGGAACGCAAAAATTGGAAAAATGTACTTTGGTCTGATGAAACTAAAATAAACATGTTTGGATCTGATGGTAAAGCATGTGTAAGGCGCCCGAAAAATACAGCTTTCAATCCAAATCATACAAAAAAACGATTAAGCATGGTGGAGGAAATATCATGCTATGGGGATGCTTCTCCTCCTCTGGAGTTGGTCCGATATTCCGTATTAAGGACAAAATGTGTGCTCCACAATACCTTGATATACTAAAGGATGTTATGCTGCCATATGCCGAAGAAGAAATGCCGTTAATAGTCCAGTCAATCTAGACATAAAAATGGCTTTAAATAACATTATTTTGGACAGAGCTGAAATTTGGTGGAGGCCTTTGGTTAACCCCAAGGAACAAATTGTGAAAAGTCCCCATCGCAGGTGAGCTAATTGAGTTATTCAAGGTCACTGGTAAAAATTTTGACTTCTTTGAGTTTTTCTCAAAAACGGTAAGGTTTATCGAAAAATAAAAAAGGGGAAAGTTGTAGATCTTGAAATGCTGGCGTATGTGTGCTCATTATGTATAACGTGATTCTTACAAGGGCGATATCTGGAAAATGGTGGGTCCTGCAGAAAAAATCATATGGATCATTATTGTAGAGCATTTAAAGATCTACAACTTTCCCCTTTTTTATTTTTGGATAAACCTTACCGTTTTTGAGAAAAACTCAAAGAAGTCAAAATTTTCACCTGTGACCTTGAATAACTCAATTAGCTCAACTGGGATCGATGGGGACTTTTCACAATTTGTTCCTTGGGGTAAACCAAAGGCCTCCACCAAATTTCAGCTCTGTCCGAATTAATGTTATTTCAATGTCTAGATTGACTGGACTATAAAGTGGAAGTTCATGCAGGATAACGACCCCAAACACTCGTCCAAATTAGTCAAGAAATGGTTCCAGGACACACAAATAAATGTAATGGAGTGGCCACCGCAATCACCGGACTTGAACCCGATTGAGCATTTGTGGGGAGTACTAAAAAAACGAATTGGAGGCTTTAAGCCCAAAAACGAGGAAGAATTGTGACAGAAAGTGCAATCCGAATGGTATGCCATTAATCCCTTGATTTGCGCCAATCTAGTAAATTCTATACACCGTCGGTGCATTGCAGCGCTGTACCACTAAATATTAATTAAAACCATGTTTCGACTGCAAAATTTGAGAAAATACCTATGATTTATGAATTTATCCATTTTGTTTCTATTATTTTTTCCAAGGAGAGCTAATTTATTTTTATAATACATACTATAATGTATGTTTACAAAAAAATAATTAAATAAATATCTGTTACGGTTCTTGAGAAAAAAAAAAGGCCTAGTACATGCCTGATCCATTTTTCACTCGGAAGTGAATTTGATAACATGTTTGGATTTCCCTTTAACATTGTCGAATTTCCCTTATTTAATTGGGGATTTGCCTTTGAATTTCCCTTTTATTCCCAAACAAAATCAGCTGACTGGCAACTGGCCACCATTAACAAGAGCGTTTGATTTGTTTGAATTTTGCTGCCTTAGGGCAGATTGAATTTCGGCCTGCTGGTGTCCATCAGCCATGGACATAAATGGTTTACTTACTTAACGTATAAAAGCATTGACGGCCATAAATACAATGTTTTTAATACTTGTTTATTCGATCAGCTGTTCTGGTGGCAGTGTTGTGAAATTGTCACAAGTTTTGTTGAAGGACTAGAGTTGCCGAAGGCGATACAAAAGGTCCCAACCAAACACGTTTTGCACAATTATTACATTAAATTAAGCGGTAACAAGCACAAAAACTCTTTTAAATGTAACTTAGATAAAAAAACCTGTCTAACCATTGTAACACGAGCACAAAAAAAATAAAGTATTTTTAAACAATTAATTTCTGTGCTTGCGGATCTAAATCCATCAGCCAAACGGCTGGCGGAAAGTTTTCGTGAGGTTTCGCTCGGAAGTTAACAGAGAGTTAACGGAGGGAAATTCATTTCCGTAAGGAATTTTTCGGAAGTGAATATTAGAACAGGTCTGGTAAATTCGAATCCCGGTGAATCTTTCGGAAGTGAAACTGGATCAGGCCTGTAATTCTTGTAAAAAATTACATTTACGAATATCTCGCGATCGCGATCAGCTGTGACTTAGGTCTCTTTAGTTCTGTAATCTGGGGACACATACGAACCAAGATCCAAGCTTAGTTTGCGTCACCATTTTCATCAAACCTGTGACCTCTTGAGGCACACTGTGAAGGGGTTCAATGGAAAATACTTGCAAATTGAATTACTTGTGTGCCCAAACGCAAAGATTACAACCCCTTAATCGGCTAAACAGTCTGCCTAGATTTTTGAGCATTTTATATATAAACACACTCATAAAAAAATGTACCCTAAATTTTCGAAACTCGACATAAAATTCCAAAAAAATATTTTTCTTGGATCAAAAAAAAAATTCTCAAATACAGAAATTCTCGCCATAAACTAACATCACCCTGAAAATAAGAAAAATTTGCTATTTTTAAGAAAAACGTTGACTTGTTTTTAGAAACGCTTACACTAAAATATAATTTTTAAAAACTTTTGTAGCTCTAAAAAAAAAATATTTTCTATAACAACCCCAAAGTGTTCGGGTTCAAGCCCAATTCGATACTTTAATTTTTTTTTTTTTTTTTATTTTAAGTCTAATACTTGTTATTACGTTTGGCTTTTTTAGTGACTTATTTTGGTGACACAAACTTTGTGTGTGTGGCATAAAAAGCTGGTGTAAGATTTATATTTTATAGACCTACACCGCCTTCGACCTTGAGTTCGCTAAAAACTGCTTACGAAAACTAATATTGTTTTTAAGTGTTGGTTTAAAAACCAACATTCGTTTGCATTTTGCAAACAATTAGTTGAAATACACATGTGTTTCTTAAAAGGAAAATAATCGCTCCGATGACACAGGTCAACAACCAAAAAAGGTCAAGACTAAACACTAGTTCTTCTAAACGGGTTTTACCTGTAGATTGCTAATTCGGAACTAATCACGTCCCAATTCTTAAAAAATCGTGGACAAATTACCAAAAACTTGACTTTTTGGTACTTACAAGGCCAAATTAAAACGTATCCCAACGTGGCCCAATGCTGGAACTTGGGTTATGGAAAGTTTTAAGTTTCAAATTTGCAATTTACAGGTAAAATCCTTTCAGAAGCAACTTTCTTTGAGGGTGTCGACAATACATTTTAGGTTCTACTGAACCGATTGTTTTAAAATTTGGTTTATATCAGATTTTTGTAACGCATAGAGGGCGGCATTTCCGACCCTAAAAAGTATATAAATTCTTGATCAGCGTCACCAGAGGAGTTGATATAGGGTCAGGCCATGTCAAGTGTACCTACAATTTTTTCGATTCGAAAAAAAAACTTTGAAAATGTGTAGCTTGGGACAGTACCTTAATACACTTTTAACAGTTTTTCGAAATTCCGCACCGTTTCCGATATTTTGAGCTTCAAAGTTCAAAAAATTAGTTTTTAGGGCTTTTGAGAAAAATTCATAGCTCTCGAACGGCTTGACATATATCAAGTGCAAAAAAATCGTTTTGTCTTAAAAAAAAAATATTTAAAAAATTTAATTTGTATCTCAACATAATTTTTAACAACAATCGTTTAAACAAATTGGTTTTCAAAAGTGTTCTAGGGCAGTTTTTTCTCTGAAACTTTCGCAAAATTATCGTCGAACTTTGACGTCGTCGTTGACGTCACACAACGCTGACTGCGCTGCTGGCGTCTCCCACGACGCTGCGCTGCTGGCGCAAATTTCCCATGGAGGAACCACGCGCGGCTGGACAAAAAATGCGATTCCGGCTGTCCAAGGCAAAAATGCAAAAAATTTTTTTTTGCAACTTTATAAATAACGGTTCGAAGATAACTTTGCGAAAGTTTCAAAGAAAAAACTGCCCCAGAACACTTTTGAAAACCAATTTGTTTAAACAGTTGTTGTTACAAATTATGTTAAATTACAAATTACTTTTTTTAAATATTTTTTTTTTAAGACAAAACGATTCTCTTACACTCAAAAAAAACTTCGTCGATATATGTCAAGCCGTTCGAGAGTTATGAATATTTCTCCAAAGCCTTAAAAACTAATTTTTTGAACTTTGAAGCTCAAAATATCGAAAACGGTGCGGAATTTCGAAAAACTGTTAAAAGTGTATTAAGGTACTGTCCCAAGCTACACATTTTCATAGTTTTTTTTCGAATCGAAAAAATTTTAGGTACACTTGACATGGCCTGACCCATAGCCATTTCCGTCTGTTTGGTTTAGTAAGTTTCTTTTGCTCTGTGTAAGACCTATGGACATGAAACTCTTTCAATCGGGCTCGAAGATATTTACCATCGGATAACTATATACAAATATTTGAGTAAGTTTTTGTTTCAGTAAACTTTTCCCTAAACTTTTCTTCCCAACCGCCTTTAAGTGTTGTTTAAAAATCTTGACGATCGGATGACTATATCCTTTTGCTGCCATAAAAATCGACTAATATTTGTGCTTAAATTCTTAAATAAAAGAGGAACATTAATTTTGTATCTTATTTTAAGAAAAACAAATTAGAAATACTTAAAATAAAAAGAAACAAGATTCCATATCTTAAGCAGTTATATTAACTTAAATTAAAAAAGTTACATTTATGTCCAATTCGTTAGTTAGTAGTTAGTTAGTGAAGTACTCAGAAAATTCAAAACAGTTTTGAACTTATTTAAAATTAATAACTGGGGGTTCGATGCAGTGTGATTTAGTTTGCTTTATTTATTTCGACGACGAAAGGGAGCTGACGCGGAGAAATTCGTATGACATCTAACTTTATTATTTACCAGAACTCTCTTAGAACCTAGCTTAACTACGTTGCACATTGGGCCAGCGTGTCAAACTTTTGTCCAAAAATGTTTTTTGTTTATGAAGTTGAACAAAACTACAATGGGATCGTTGAAAATACTTTAAGGTTATTGCCAAATTTTCAAACAAACAGATTTGTAAGTTTTTTTTATGTTATTTAATAGTAAACTTAAAGTGAAAATTTTGTAAAATATTGGAAAAGAGGGGCGATTTTTGTGCTTTATGCTAAATGATTCTATTTAAGAAATCCCTTAAACTTTTGATGAAAAAAAAAACGAAAACTTAAAAGACATAAAATGCCTTTGCTTTTATCTCTACAACGTTGTTTTTTAAATGTTTTACACCACAATCCCTTTTTAAAGATAGATTTTTATTTGCGATACTCGAAGAGTATGCAAATACTGTAAACGTTGAAATGTCTGTCTGTCCGTCTGTCCGTCCGTCCGTACAAACGTCGAGATCTCGGAAACTATAAGAGCTAGAACCACCAAATAGACTTGTATTAGCAAAGAGCAGATCAAGTTTGTTTCAAAACCTGACCACGCCCCTTTTTACGCCCACAAACCGCGAAACTCTGTGGTGTCCACATTTTTAATGCTAGAGAAAAGTGGCCCTATAAATGTTGTTTGTATTGAAAATATCTACTCAAATATCTAAAAATTTTGAAAATCTGGCCATTTTCAAGAAATTGTGTATACAAGTGCGTAACAAATTTTTATTGCGCCCGAAAGTAGGCTAACCATTTTTTTTGAAGAGGGCGCTAAAAATTGATTGCGCTTGAAAGTAGCAATGAGTATCGCAAATCTTATAGTCGGGAAACTCGACTATATATAAAATAAGAGGTTAACTGTTTTTGAAAGAAAGTTATGCTTGCTCAAAGTTCCGTTGCGGACGTTACAAAAAATGGATGTCAAATTTAAGGCTTATGTGCATTTCCACATTTTTTGGAGAACGAGGAATAGTTAGCCAAAAATGTAAGATAACTGAAAATTAAGTGGAATGTTTGACCATATCAATGCAGCTTAAAAAGGAAAGATAACTTATTCCGTTAATAGAGATAATCTTAATATAAATTTGTTGCGGACGTTACACTTTTTCCATCAAACTAAATAAGGTGGTTTTCTATACTTTTCACCACGATTTGGTAGTTTTTTTGTCTTGAAATAATAACACAGGGCATCATTAAAAAAAAGCACGGATCATTTGCAATTTTCCATAACAAATAGGATCTTCTGAGTTGAAGTCCCATCAAAAATTATTTTCCGTCACCTATAGGTTCTGCGGTAAAGCGACGAATAGAAAAGTAGCATGTTGGACGACATTTTGATTTATGTTGCATATGCCAAAGAAGTTACCGTGATATTTTAAGGGGGTACATCTGAGTAACATATTAAAAAAATCGAAATTTTTTTCGCTTAAAAAATTCTTTAGGGTCTCAAATATAACATACATAGAGTCCGGCAAAAGTGTCTAAGTGTCGAAATTTTCCATTCTGCGGCGATGCCTCACAGGTATGTATATCCCGGACACCTTTTGTGTTTAAACGCGCTTTTCTCGAAACCACTTTTTTTGAGACGGCCGAACACGTAACTCGAACAAATCTTACCCGATCGATCTGAAATTTTGACAGTATATTAAAATACCTTTATCTATCGACACACGTAGGATTTTTTTTATGTTGAATACTTTTTTTTTTATCAACAATTTTGTGACGTTTTTTTTCGTTAAAATTTTAACTTTTTTTCAATCACTCACCATTTTGCAAAAAATCAATATATCGCAAAAATCCTACGTGTGTCGATAGCTGTTGATGTATAGAAACTAACCTAACTTGATTTTTTGTTCTAGATCAAATTAAGGACGTTAGCTGTTCGGCCATGAACCCCCTTCAACAAAAAAGGGCCTACGAAGAAATGCTACACAGCCGCCATTTTGTTTTCGATTTATTCGAAAAAAATGTATTTTGTACTTCGCATCTAATATTATAAAACCTACTTTACAAATTTTCGATTGGCTTTTTCATTTGGCCAAAAAAAATTCCAGAAAATCGGTTTTTTTTTTCCAGTTACTCAGATGTCCCCCCTTAAGCTGGATTATACACTCAAAACACAACTGCACTGAACAAAAATTGTCACAGGCTTGAACATTTGTCTATGCCGTTGGTATAAGACGCCAAAGTTGAAAAATTGCTTTTATTAATTAGTTAAATCATAAAAATTAGTCAAGTTCTTTGTCAATTGCTTAAATTAGTTGAGTTTCTACGACTTAAGAAAAAAATATAAGGGAAAAATTTTGTAGAAACATGTTTTAATTAGCTTTTTTCGTTTTTCGGGCTGGTTTCAAATTTCTCGGATTAGTAAAGACGTTCCCTTTTGTTCCTTTTTAGAGAAAATCGATTTACAGTTTCCGAACCACAAAAAGACATACTTATGTATCATAAACCTGTTTAATCTTGTATTAACCATTTACAAAGATAACCTAGCAAACTAAAATCGTTTGTCTTGTTAATTTTTGGTCACAGAATTTAAATCTGTAAACTTTTTGGGTTTAACTTTTATAGTTTTTTTTTTTAATTTTTGGCTTAAGTTTAAGCAACTCAGGGTGCCTTACCAAATTAGCTCCCGTGAGTAAGTAACATAATTAATTTAAATAAATTGTAGCTTAAAATGTTGTTTTCTTAATACATACGTTAAGTTATTAATTCACAAACAAGGTTACCAGTCAGGCAAAGAGCTGCTAAAATCTTACTTTAAAGTTCAAAATAATATTTGAACAACTAATTTTGTAGTTTTCGCACTGCCGTGTATCGATACAATAAAATCGAAACTGAGAAGCTTCTCGTTCAGTTTTTAAGGGGGGACATCTGAGTAACTTTTTTTAAAAATCGAAAATTTTTTTTTTCGCTTAAATAATTCTTTATGGCCTTAAAAATAACATACCAAAAGATAGAGTCCGGCAAAAGTGTCTAAGTGTCGAAATTTTCCATTCTGCGGCGATGCCTCACAGGTATATCCCATGGAACCTTTTGTGTTTAAACGCGTTTTTCTCGAAACCACTTTTTTTGAGCTGGCCGAAAACCTAATTCGAACAAATCTTAACCGACCGATCTGAAATTTTGACAGTATATTCAAAATACCTATGTCTATCGACACACGTAGGATTTTTCATTTGGCCAAAAAAAATTTCAGAAAATCCGACTTTTTTTTTTTAGTTACTCAGATGTCCCCCCTTAAATTTTGTTGAGAGCTGTTCAGTTGACATATAATAATAGTTTACCAAATATTAAGCTCCTTGTCATTTTATTTAAATAAAAATGTTCATAAACAAACTATTATAGACTTTTATATAGAATCTTTTAATTTGTATATTACTTTTAAAAAAATATATTTTTAAAATTATAAATAGGTTCAAAATACTTATCGGTGACTAGTTTTCTGATTACTTTAGTACCTACCATGTTTTTTTTTCATAAGTGAATTAAACTGGATAAGAAAAAATTACAACGGCTCCTCAATGACGCTTTGATCGCCAAAATCGCGTTTTTCTCGAAACCACTTTTTTTGAGATGGCTGGAAACATAACTCAAACAAATCTTAACCGATCTGAAATTTTGACAGTATATTCAAAATACCTTTGTCTATCGACACACGTAGGATTTTTTTTTTTGTATTGCTTACTTTTTTTGTATGAAAAATTTTGTGACGTTTTTATTCGTGAAAATTGTAATTTTTTTTTCAATTACTCACCATTTTGCAAAAAATCAATATATCGAAAAAATCCTACTCGTGTCGATAGCTGTTGATGTAAAGAAACTAACCAAACTTGATTTTTTGTTCTACATTAAAAATTAAGGACGTTAGCTTTCCGGCCATGGACCCCCTTCAACAGAAAAGGGCCTACAAAGAAATGCTGCACAGCCGCCATTTTGTTTTCGATTTATTCGAAAAAAATTTATTTTGTACTTCACATCTAATATTATGAGACCTACTTTACAAATTTTCAATTGGCTTTTTCATGTGGCCAAAAAAAAATCCAGAAAATCCGCTTTTTTTTCCCAGTTACTCAGATGTCCCCCCTTAAAGTTTGACGAAGACCTGTTTTTCGGCCGACGCGTCCTCTCGTCTATAGGCTATAACTCGTAAAATCAATTAGATAGGGAAATATCCTTTTGCCTACACATTTTTAGGACCATAAAGATGAAAATAAAGCAATAACAAGAAAGAACGCTATAGTCGGGTTTCCCGACTATATGATTTGCGATACTCATTGCCCTCTTTGAAAACCGCTAGCTAGCCTACTTTCGGGCGCAATCAATTTTTAGCGCCCTCTTCAAAAATGTTTTGCCTACTTTTGAGCGCAATAAAAATTTTCAACGCACTTGTATACAAAATTTCTTAAAAATTTTTAGATATTTGGGTAGATATTTTCAATACGAACAACATTTATAAGGGCCGCTTTTCTCTAGCATTAAAAATGTGGACACCACAGAGTTTTTCCCGGTTTGTGGGCGTAAAAAGGGGCGTGGTCCGGTTTTGAAACAAACTTGATCTGCGCTTTGCTTATAGAAGTCTGTGTGCAAAATTTGGTGGTTCTAGCTCTTATAGTTCCCGAGATCTCGATGTTTGTACGGACAGACGGACAGACGGACAGACGGACGGACAGACAGACAGACATTTGCGCGTTTACAGTATTTGCTTACTCTTCGAGTATCGCAAATAAAAAAAAATTTGTTTGGTCGCTTTTGACTAGAACCTAATGGACTTAAAATTATAAACATTGTAGAAAATCGAAGCGAAAATTAAATTTTTATTAATAATTGAGAACGCCGAGAAGTGAAAAATTTTTGGCTTGGCTGCTGCAAAATTTGCGGGAAAAGAAAACACAGCACTGGCGGATTCGATATTCAAAATTCAACTTTTATATTGTGCTCAGTAGCGCAGTTTAATGAGAGCCTTCACAGGCCCGCTGAATCCGATCTTAGCATAGATCTAACATAAAAGTTCTGAGCCTGTAAGCGGTGAACATAACGCTTTTGGGCTCTCTTTAGCTGTTACTTATTTGTATCTTAACATAATGTAAACTTAATGATTAGCGTTCTGCGCTTCAACATTCCGGCCACCTTGAAGGACCTGCCTTCAATATACTGATACAGCCAGCTTCTGAATAGGACGCTTAAATACGCCTGTTGCGGTCTTAATTTCGGCCACTCGAATTTTGCCATCAGCCCCTGCCACCCCGCTGACGACCCTGCCGTCCTGCTGTCCAACGCTGGGGTGGAGTGTTGTCCTCGTGCATAATTACCAAGGCTCCGACCTCCAGATTGGGCGATGTAGTTTGCCACTTGGGTTTTGCGCTGAAGGCTGTGGACGTATTCCTTGGACCACGCCTGCCAGAACCGCTGTCTGAGCGTGGATAGCAGTTGCCACCTCTTTGAGCGCCTATCCTTCGTTGGGATCGGTGCTGATTGGAGTTAGAGTCCGAGAATTGAGCACGGGATCGGTGCTAGTTGGAGTAAGAGGCCGAGAATTGAGCACGGCCTCGGTGTCCGCCAGATAAGCCCTGACCTCGGCTTCGGTAAGGGACGCGTCTGCGACTTGACGCACCAAAATCTCCTTCGCTGACTTCACGGCCGCCTCCCACAAACCGCCGAAGTGCGGTGCTCGTGGTGGGATGAACCTCCACTCGATGCGCTTCTCCACGACGAACAGTTGAAGCTGCGACTGCTGATCCTCAAAGGCTCTCTGAAGACTTCTCAGCTCGTTCCTGGCTCCCACGAAGTTCGTCGCGTTGTCGGAATGTACCCGATGCGGTACGCCACGTCTTGCGATAAAGCTTTTAAAGGCCAAAAAAAAAGAGTCAGTCAACAAATTTGTAACGAGTTCCAGGTGAACAGCCTTGGAAGCAAAACAGACAATCTTAATGGGGGGCCGTCCTCGAATACGCAAAGAGACATTGATAGGACCAAACAAATCTACGCCACAAATATTAAATGGCCTTACGGCTTCGAACCTATCCGCCGGCAGATTTCCCATAACTTGGTTCATCAGAACAGGCTTATATCTAAAACAATGAATGCATTTTCAAACCACCCGAGTGCATTCTCTGCGAGCATTTATTAACCAGATTTCTTGCCGAAGAAGACCGATCATTGTATTTGCATTTGCGTGACAATTTCTAAAATGCAAATTTCGGAGATACAAATCAACAATTTACAAAGGAGTTATATTGGAAATGTACCATTTTCTGAAATAGGTGCATGCAGGAGTCTACCTCCCACCCGAATTAGCGAAAATCTTCTACCAGCTTTAGAAAACTTTTGTACGAAGAACGTCATCATCTGCAAACTTGGTTGTAAAACATGTAATTTTTTCATTTTCTTGTACTCTTCTACAAAAACATTTTTTTTTTTATGATTTCCATCAGCTTAAAAGATGATAGTTGTAACGCTCTAGCACTTGGTCCCCAAGAACTAGTGAGATGGTTCGAAGGGAAGCTTAGCTGGGGCCACCAGGCGGGTCGCAGGTTGCGGATAGCGAACGGCCTTCCGGGAAGGTTAGTTGCGAATAAGCGTAAGCGAATAAGCAACCCCGGACAAACAGCGGGTATACCTACGAGGTATACCGACAAGACGCTTGTTTGGCCGTCTTACCACCGTAGCCTTACACACCCCCTCCCTCACAACTACCTACCACCATCCTATCCCTCACATCTCACCTCGGTGCCGGACTAAGGTGTCATCCGACCCGTGCCGATAGTCAGCCTGGCTGGGGGCCCGAGTCAACAAATAGCCCAGTCGCAAACGGAGGGTTCAGACAAGTGGCGACCGTCTGTCCTAACCGCGCCTTACCCGGGTACGGCGGATCTCTGCCCGGGCGGACCTACACTTCTCCGCAACTCGTGGGAACATATGAAGTCCATAAAGAAAAACACAAAAATCCCGCAGGATATCCCTGCGGCCGGTGTCGCAAGACACTTTGAGGATAGACTCCTCGACGGTGAGAGACCCCAGGCGGCAGCGCACACGCCCAGGATCTCACCAGCAGTGCAGGCCAGACCTGCGCTGCAGGTGTTTCCAGCCAGGGAGCGCGGTGTGCAAGCAGGACTTACCCTGCCAGCACGTCCACCTCTCACGTCTGATAGGCCACACTCTATCAGACAGCTGAAAAAGCAAGACGCCCTTCCAGCCCTAGGACAGCCCGGAGGACTGGATGACCCGAACAGGCGTGGCCTGCCAGGGTCAAAAGCCAAGTGGTACCTCAGGTACCTCTTGCAGGGCTTGACGGCAGAGGAGGCCTTGAAGAAGGCAAAGGAGCCGAGGGAGCAACCGGCAGTAGGAGCAGCACCGGCTGGCAAACGGCTGAATACCAGCCGCACACCACCCGCAGACACTCCCAAAAGGTCCAGGCATGGTAAGGCTAGTGAGACAACCTCACGGGCCCCGAGGCAAGATGGACCGAGTACATCACAAGCAGCAGCGGTAGAGAAGGCAAAGGTGCAGGCCAGGAAGATACCTTCCCAGCCTCGCCGAGACCAGAAACCGACACCCGCCGGAGGACGACCCTCTGGCCCGGCACCACCGCCCACCGGACCCCGTCCGACATACGCGGAGGCTGCCAAGAAGGCAACGTTCATTAAGGTGGCCATCCTCCCGGAGAGGTTCCCGGTGGTCAGCCTGACCAACGAGGAGCTGTCTGGACTACAGGAGTCTATCATGGACGAGATGCTCACGTCAGCGTGGAGCGGTCCGGTCGTTTTCAGGGGGATCCACTTCAGGGTGGGTCACCTGATAATCGATTGCCTGGACGAGGGCACAGCTGAGTGGCTTAAACTTGCCATACCTCAGCTGCGGACGTGGAAGGGAGTACCCCTTGAAACACGCACGGGAGACGACATCCCGGCAGTATACAACGCCACGTTGTTCTGCCCGAGGAGCGCAGATAGGACGAACGAGGAGATTCTGGCCTTCATCGGTTTCCAGAACCGCGTTCAAACAGACGCCTGGAAAATCATCTCCAGGAAAAACGACGGAGCTGGTGCACTCCTCGTAGTAGGGATGGACCAGACCGGAAGGGACGAGATAGTGGAGTGTGACCACCAGCTCAACTTCCGATATGGTCACGTCACTGTGAGCGGTCTTAAGAAGACCAGGAAGGCTCCAGAAGAGGCATCTGCGAGTGGAGACATCTGCAAGGCTGTCGAGGATACCCTCGAACCACCAAGTGTGGAGCCGAAGGCGCACAGTGGAGAGGACAGGCAATCTGTCATGGAGATTGGGGACGACCAGGGGGATGGACACCCCATGTCATCCCAAGAGTTGGCCCAGGAGCTCCTCCTGGACGACAGCTGTGATGAGGCGGAGGTCACCGTGATAGACGGTGGTGGAGAGACTTGCTCGCTCTCTTCACCAGAAGTCACGGGGCCCCAGACCCTCATCTGATGGCTGCACCTAGCAGCACTCGGCTAGCCCAGGTGAACATCCATCGGGCCAAAGCAGCATCTGCTGTCTTGGCCAGGATGATCACCTCCCAACACCTAGGGCTAGCCCTTGTACAGGAGCCATGGTGGCACCGTGGCATTAAAGGCCTGTACACGAAGGATACCAAGGTAATATGCGATCCAGGAGAACTACCTCCCAGATCATGCATTGTTATAAGGAAAGATATCAACTATAATATCTTTTCAGAGTTCCTGAGCAGGGACTGTGTCGCCATCTCCATCGACGGCACAGGAGCTACACAGAAGCTAGCAGTGGCCTCCGCCTACTTTGCTGGGGAGGAAGCCTGTCCACCGCCAGAAATACTCGGGCTAGTGGACCACTGCCGGAAGAACAAGATCCCCCTTATCATCGGATGTGATGCCAACGCACATCATGTGATCTGGGGCAGTACTGATGTTAATAACAGAGGTGAGCAACTACTAGAATTTATTTTAAACAATAACCTAGAGATTTGTAATGTCGGCTCCACGCCGACATTTGTTACCAAGGTAAGAGAAGAGGTGCTAGACATAACTCTGGCAACCAATTCAATCAAGCCCCACATTAGGAACTGGCATGTGTCACCAGAAGAATCTATGTCCGACCACAGGACAATTTTGTTTGAAGTAGCCTTCAACACAAAAAGATACACCCCTAAAAGAAACCCCAGGAAAACAAACTGGGATAAGTTCAGGTCAACTCTAGAGCTAAATCTTTCCAACGAACCGTCAGGATACCCTAGACATCCCTTGGAACTAGATAGAGCAGTAGACAACCTAGGTCACGAAATAGTGAATGCCTTCGAAGACAGTTGTCCACTAGGCAGACAGAAACGGGAAACAGACGCACCGTGGTGGAATGCTAAGCTTGAACGGCTACAACGCACCACTCGAAGGCTCTTCAACAGGCCAAAAACTGAAAGTAACTGGGAACGGTACAGGCAAAGCCTGACGCTCTATAACAAAGAGATCAGGAAAGCCAAACGGAAGGACTATAGGAACTTCTGTGAGGCAATAAGTAACGTCAACGAGGGCGCAAGACTGCACAAGGCAATGGCCAAAAGTGCAACAGATAGTAATTTAGCCCTGAAGAAAGGTAATAACACCTTTACTTCCACGGATCGGGAGAAATTAGAACTTCTCTTTGACACGCATTTCCCGGGAAGTACTCCCATTACGGGAAATATTATGCGTGATCATCATAGAACCCCTAGGACAGTAGCAAGTGACTGGGCAACAGCCAAGTCTATAGTTACGCCCGAGAAACTTAAATGGGCTATTGGAACCTTCCAACCATTTAAGTCACCGGGATTAGATAGGATCTCTCCATCCTTCTTACAGCAGGGGCAGGAGCTACTCCTAACCCGCTTAAGAAGACTAATGGTAAGCAGCCTAGCCCTTGGCTATATCCCAAGTGCATGGTGCAGCGCTAGGGTGGTCTTCATCCCCAAGACCGGGAAGAAAGACATCACCAGCCCAAAGTCCTTCAGACCTATCAGCTTAACTTCGTTTTTGCTTAAAACGCTGGAAAAACTGGTAGACTACAATATTAGGAGAACAGCTCTCAGAGACTGTCCGCTGCAACACACGCAGCATGCATACAGAGCAGGCCGTTCAACAGACACGGCACTTTATCAACTATGCCGCACCCTAGAGGGGGCAGTTGATAGCAAAGAAATTGCTATTTGTGCCTTCCTAGACATAGAGGGAGCCTTCGACAACACATCACATGATGCGGTTCGAGCTGCCCTGTCTAGGAGGAACATAGATGTTACAACGAGTAAATGGATTGGTAACCTACTACAATCCAGACAGGCAACATGTACACTGGGCTCAGATAACATGACGATAGCAACCAGCAGAGGCTGTCCGCAAGGAGGAGTGCTTTCCCCTTTGCTATGGAGTCTGCTGGTAGATGAGCTTCTCAGCAAACTTGCTGAAAAAGGGATCCAGTGTCAGGGATACGCCGATGACATTGTGATAATAGCCAGAGGCAAATTTGAAGAGACACTCTGTGACATCGTCCAACTCGGACTCAAGATAACGCTAGACTGGTGCAGGGAGGTTGGACTCAACCTAAATCCCGCCAAAACAGTCATCGTTCCCTTCACAAGGAAGTACAAACTACAGAGAATGAGACAAATCTCATTGCTAGGAGTTCCTATAGAAACTAGCCGAGAGGTTAAGTATTTAGGAATCACTTTAGATAGAAAGCTAAATTTCGCTTCCCATGTCCAAAAGACAGTGGAGAAGTGTTATAGAGCTCTGTATACCTGTCGAAAAATTGCTGGGAAATCCTGGGGAACCAGGCCCCAGATAATAAGATGGCTATACCTGATGATTGTGAGACCAATTCTCACGTACGGAGCAATTGCATGGGGTAAACGAGCTAAGCTCAACACCATACAAAAACAGCTACAAAAGTTGCAAAGACTTGCCTGCGTATGTATGACAGGGGCAATGAAAACCTGTCCCACAACTGCCTTAGAAGTACTGATGGAGTTAACACCACTCCATTGTGTAATTGAACTTCAACGCAAAGCTACCCTCCTGAGAATAAGCACTGAGGGCACGGGTAGTGGTTGCATTCTAAATAACAGGGATGCGACTAATCTGTTAGGTGAGGTGCCCCTAATACTACACCCTAGGGATGAAATGACAGCCGAATTAATCTTCGAGCAGAACTTCACAACACACTTAGGCAATAAGAAAGATTGGACCACATTGTCCGAAGTGCATCCTATGGCTAAACACACCATAGCATGGTACACAGATGGATCCCTGACACAAAAAGGCACTGGCCTTGGAGTGGTAGGGCCCCGCATAAAATACCACGAATCCCTTGGCCAATACACCAGCATATTCCAGGCTGAGGTATGCGCTATTGGACGTTGTGCAGAGCTCAACATACAGCGTGGATATAAGAATAAGGACATCTCGATCCTTTCGGACAGCCGAGCAGCAATTACTGCTCTATGCAGTAATAAAGTCACCTCAAAGATAGTACTAGAGGTGAAGAGTAAACTAAATCGTTTGGGCAATCTAAATAGACTGGCCCTTAGATGGATTCCGGGTCATAGAGACATATCCGGAAATGAAATTGCCGATAAAATGGCAAAACTAGGAGCCGAACATGAGCCCATGATAGGACCAGAACCCTACTGTGGCATAGGAAGGCACACAATAAAAGAATGCATTAGGAAAGAGGAAGGCACCATGAGGCAAGAACACTGGAGAAATACCCCAGGCCTAAGGCAAGCCAAAACACTAATAGAAAACTACAACAAGAAGAGGTTCGAGGAACTTATGCAACTAGGGAAGAATTCACTTAGGATCGTTACCGGATTACTAACCGGGCACTGCAGACTGAAAAGTCACCTAGGTAAGATAGGAATAACAAGCAGCAGGACTTGCAGATTCTGTGACATGGAGGACGAAACCTCTACACACATCATCGCAGACTGTCCGGCCTTAATAAATATAAGATGCAGAACCTTAGGATCGAGAGCTCTATCACATGAGCTCTTAGGAAGAATCAACCCATCAAAACTCCTCGACTTTGTTCGAGGAAATGGGTTGATATCTGAGCTGTAGGCTCCGAATGGGGGTACAATAGATCTAAACAGGTCGCGGTACACTAACACCCCAATAATATAATAATAATAATAATAACGCTCTAGCAGTCAGACTTACTGATCTTTTTCGTGATTTAGCTAGGCTTAGAAATCTGTAAACGTATCCAAGAATTCTAATGAGATTGGGAAACGATGAGATACGAGTAATAAATTCAAACGGAGTTGATAGCTCGACGGCTATACACACTTGGGCAGCTCTTTTTAACTCTAAGTTTTTTAAAACGGAAGGTATAGGTTAGGTTAGATTAGGCGGGTTGCTCGTCCAGGGGACGAGATCACTCGGAGGCCCTATGGATCATTATGTTACACGCGGAGGTCTAGACCTGTTCCCTTGTTAAGGACGAAACTCTGCGGAACCATCCCGCAGAGTCCACGAAATTGGCCAGATTTTAAAGAGGGACTCTCGATACACAGTCCAAGTCCTTGCCATCAAGGATGGCTAGTGAGTCTGTCTCTGACCGACGCCGACGGCGGTGAGGCTGATCCGCGTCTGGCACATTCATTAGCTTGTTCGTTTCCCATAATGCCGCGATGGCCATGTGAGCGTTTTTTGGGTGTGCTGAAGTTGTTCTAATTCCAATATTGTTTAGCGTCGCTCCTGTTGGTGTGTGCCTGTAGCGCTTCTATTGCTGCCTGGCTGTCCGCAAAGATGACCGCTGAGGTGGAAGGAGGTTCCCAGCTCGAGATCAGCTTCGCAGCCTGCCAGACAGCGTAAATCTCTGCCTGAAAAACGCTACACCAGTCTGGAAGTCTGACGGAGAGCTCATTGCGTTGGTTTATAAATACCTCTGCTCCAGTGCCTTCCTCCGTCTTCGATTCATCTGTGAATATTGCTCTTTCATTCTCTGTTTGCACAGAGTTGGTGTCCCAATCTTCTCTTGAAGGAATCGAGATACCATATTTCCTACCCCAGCTAAATTCTGGGGGGCTGTAGTCGCATTCTCCTAATACGGATCGGCACCCCAATGACTTGGAGTATTGATCCGTGACCAGTAGCGTTTGGCCTAAAGATTTGCAGTGCGTCAAGCCGCAAAGCATTTCTCGCGGCCGTATGCTTGAGAATTAATTCTACTGGTATCAGGTTAAGTAGGGCATGTGCCGCTTGAAGCGGGGATCTGAGCGATCCGTTGATCCCCAGGCAGGCTGCCCTTTCAACCGTTTAGAGGTTTGCAAGCTGGGATTTGGTGTTAACTGCCTCCCACCATACAAGTGATCCATAGGTCAGAATCGGACGAACAACAGCTGTGTACAACCAGTGTATGATGTACGGTTGCAGCCCCCATTTCCGTCCGATTGTTCTTTTGCAAATGTAGAGGGCACCCAGCGCATTGTTCATTCTTTCTTCAGAATTCCTTTTCTAAGAAAACGTTAAGTCCAGGACAACTCCTAGATACCTTGCTTCCTTCGAGATCCTGAGTTGCGTGCCTCTTAGTCTGGGAGGATTGAATTCAGGTATCTTGTATTTTCTTGTGAGCAGCACGACATCAGTCTTATGTAGGTTTACCCCAAGACCGTGAGCATGCGTCCAGTCGAGTGTTAGGCCTAGGAAAGATTCCAAAAGCTCACTGACTGTGGAGAGAAATCTTCCCGTAGTAGAACCAAGTCATCCGCATTCTGTGACTCTGCATGCTGTGTGTTGGAGCTTTACCAGGAGGTCGTTCAGGACAAGGCTCCTCAAAAGGGGGAGGAGATTACCCTTTCTTATGGCGTGCCCCTTTTTACCTTTTTCCTGACTTTCGCTACCTCGAGAGAAGAGTTGATCAGTCGCCATCTGAGCATGGAGCCCAGCCACCTTGTGATCATCAGCGGTGAGTCAATTATGGATAGTGAGTCCGTAACTGATTCGATGCTGACATTGTTCAAAGCGTCCTCAATGTCGAGGAAGGCTGCCAACGCAAACTCTTTGGATCCTAGGGCATTTTCTACACGGCCCACTACCTCGTGCAGCGCGATGTCAACTGACTTACCCTTTAGGTAAGCGTGCTGTGCACTGCTTAAGTTGTGTGTATTAAGACGGCTTCTGAGGTGCAGATCTACCAGTCGTTCTAAGGTTTTCAGAGAAAATGATGATAGACTGATTGGCCTGATCTTCCCAGCTTTGGGAATGAAGACCACCCTCACCTCTCTCCAGCTCTTGGGAACGTATCCCAGATGAAGGCAACCTTTGAAAATTTTGGACAACCAGGGAACGAGTTCCTTGGTAGCCACTTGGAGCATCGCTGGTATAATGCCGTCCGGCCCCGCAGATTTTTACGGGTTGAACGATTTTATTGCCCTGACAATTTTCTTCTCCGTGATGATCTCGTTCAGCAGCACATCCTCCCTCATGTGCAGTCCGCCAGTGATCCCAGAAGATTGACCTTTGGGCTCATCGTCGACGTTCTCACATCCAGGAAACTGGGTGTGCATGAGGAGATCTAGTGTGTTCTGGCTGGATTCTGTGTGATTTCCGAGTCGCAGAGATTACCCAGTGTGGCCGGATACTTGGATATGACCCGTCAAAGTCTTGCGGCTTCTGTGGTGCCTGCCAGATCCTCACAGAATTTATGCCAGGATTCTCTTTTTGATCTCCTGCTAGCGCTTTTGAAGGCATTGAAGCTGCGGTAGTCGTCCCAGTCTTCTTGCAGGTTAGTCCTCTTTGCTTTATTGAAGATTCTTCTTGTGTACTTCCTGCACTGTCACAGTGCCGATATCCACCACGCGTTGGTGTTGGACTTTGGCGGTCTGTTGACAGGGCAGGACGTTAAGAAGGCCTTCTTTAGGGTGCGGTTGACCAAACCGACTGACCCCTCGATAGTGTCGACGTCTTGAAGGACTCCCTCGGAGAGAGGGAGAAGTTCTCGGCGGACCACTTTAAAGAAGTTGGTCCAGTTCGTCTTTTTCGGTTTCCGGAGTGGTTCCGGTTTTGTGTTGTGCCAGTCGATGTTGAAGAGATCCGAAAAGGAGCATTTGGTGGAGAGATCCGAGAAGGAGCATTCGGTGGACACTCTCCAGTCTGTAATTTGTGTTATGTGTTATGTCTATAACTTCTTCACGAATCCTGTTGTGGAAGGTGGGATGGTTGTCCCTGTTAGCCACAACAAGGTTTGTGTTGAGTATATATTCAAAAAATTACTCACCTCTGACGTTAGAGCCCGTTCTGCCCCAAAGTGCGTGATGAGCGTTCGCGTCACATCCCATGACAAAGTCGGCTCCCGTTCCTCTTGTGTGGGAGACTAGGCTCCTGAGGTTCTCGCAGGGTGGGTCTTCTTCTTCGTGTGGTAGATATGCAGATGCCACTGCCCGGTGTGGTGAGCTGTAAAGAGGAGAGAAAAGGACATTAAGCCCGGCCCTTACCACGATACATGTTCTTGGCTTACCTGCCGTCTTAGGGGCGAAAAGGTTGTAGTAGTAATCCATAAATTCTTTCACTGAGGATGCAGGGTTCTTGGATAGATGCCACGTCCACGTTCTTCTCGCCCATAAACCGCAGCAGGTCCACCGATGGTACGCTTGAATGGTGCAGATTAATCTGCACTACTCTTAGGCTCTTCGATGGGCCTGGAATGGCTTGGAATTTGCGCCCGAAGAGTGCCTAATCCAAACCACAGAATGCCTTGTTTGCGTCGGAGCTTAGACAAGGAGTCCAGACCGATGCTGGTCCAGATATCCTTGCCATTATTACCGTCGCGAGCAATTCTCCTGCAGACGGTCCAGCCTGCCGTACCGAGTTCCGCATTCCGTGACTTGATCAGGTCCAGCATGGTTACATCCTCTTTTGCTAGAGGCGGTTTCCATACCTTTATGATCGTTCTCACAGGATGCGATCACATTTTAACATTCTCACATTTGATGCGATACGACCGCAAGCTTAGCACCTGGCCACAGTTCACCAACTTCCTTGACCGTGCTTTTGAGAAACCTGAGAGATTCCTCGTTCTCACAGGCAATGACCTTGGCTCCCTTATACCACTTAATGCAGTCAAAACGGGGAACAACCGGGTTGTCCCTCTTTTAGGTTGCAGCGTGGATGGCAATTGCGATTAGGAACTCCAAAGTGGACCAATTCGAGTCCGTGAGTTTCCCCTCGGGGTTACCCATTAGAGTGTATTGAAAATCAAAATTTTTTGAATTTCGATGACGCTGGGTGCGGAAAAGTTGTAAAACCATGTCATATGAAAGCTCAAAAAATTTCATTTCCAGAAAGGATAATATTTACTATCCCCGCAACATCCTTGAAATTTCGAAATATGCCGTTGGTATTTAATTTCAGTGGGGGTCACATCGGGTTCTATTCCTTTGAGCACATCTTGCAAGCCTTTTTAATAATAATAATAATTTTTTTTGCAGTGTCCAATATTAAGTGACTGCTCGGAAGTGGTCTCCCGTATTGGTTTGCACTTTGGTTTCACTTATAACTCCCTTAGTGAGCGGAATTACGTGGAAATTATTTTTATCCGATCAGCTCAACAATTTTGTTCACAAAAGCGTTTGAGCTCTTCTCCCGGATTCATATGGGTAGGATCTTTTGTTTTCGTGGAGCATCCCGTTGGTTTTCCACTGGTGTGTTGTCGTTCTCGGCCAAGGCGGCAAATCTATTAAAATCTATTGCGGGTAATTATTGTCTTATTGCCAGCAATTATTTTGCGAGGGCTAAGCTTCCGTTTGGTTATATTTATGTAGCGGTCCATACTAGTCTGCATGGCCGGGCCAGCTTGTTGACTTTCTTTATCAACTACCATTTCTTTGTTTTTATTGTTTTCGGTCTTAGCACTGAAGCTTACTGTTTTTGTTATATTTTCCGCTGCCGAAATTGCAGTCGTAAGCGTATCGGTGGTGACCAAGACAGTCGCCGTTGTTGTAGTTCTTAATGCCGTTGCAGAAAATAAAGGGGTCACAGTGCTTGTTCTTAGTGCACTATGCTTGCTCACTCCAAGACATTAGAGTGCGGGAGAGCAGGGTGGTGGAGCAAGTTCGTGCTCTCGGTGGTCAATAAAGAGTTTGTATTGGAATAAGATTCTCTGGCGTACACTGTAAAGTATGCGTCGTTTTCAGCAATGAGAGCCGACGTTCATCTTGCTCTCTATGCTGTTCAGCACGTATTTGATCCTGGTGTTTCTACCGTTCAATGCGTTGTTCCTCTTTCCTACTCATTAGATTAAGTTAGAGACTTAACTTAAAGAATTTGATATGCGAGTGGCATAAAGCATCGCGTTGCAAATTTTATTTTGATTTGCTTACTCTTATTCAATCGATTTTTACCGGAGCGTTTATAAACACGTCTACGCGCGACAACGTCCAAATAGCTTCTTGAGCGAACCATGTGGCATAAAGATACCACCCAACATACCCAAATCCAAATGGCCACGGCCACGGCTGCTTTCGCTTAATCAAACAAATAATCAAACAGAGTCAAAGATCTTAGTCTTATAACATATTAAATTCTGAAAAAAAAAAATTATAAATAAAAAATTATCCAGAAACACAATGCAGTTTATTAAATAGAAGAGGTTTCAGTCAAGCTGCGAATAGTTCTGGATGGCGAGAAGATCAAGTGGCGAAAACGCCATTTCTTGCAGGCAAGTATTAACTTCTTGGGCCACAACATTGAAGACGGTAAGCTGTGGCCTGGTGGTCTGCTGCTAAAAGACAACTCAGCTTACAAAAATAAAGAATCACAAATCTTTAGAAAAATGTCATACAAATTTGATGGTCAAGTTTAAAACAAGAAAGAACGCTATAGTCGGGTTTCCCGACTATAAGATTTGCGATACTCATTGCCCTCTTTAAAAACAGCTAGCTAGCCCTCTTCAATAATGTGTAGCCTACTTTCATGCGCAATCACTTTTAAGCGCCCTCTCTTAAAAAATAGTTTTGCCTACTTTTGAGCGCAATAAAAATTTTCAACGCATTTGTATACACAATTTCTTGAAAATGGTCAGATTTTAAAAATTTTTAGATATTTGGGTAGATATTTTCAATACAAACAACATATGTAAGGGCTTTTCTCTAGCACTAAAAATGTGGACACCACAGAGTTTTTTCCGGTTTGTGGGCGTAAAAAGGGGCGTGGTCATGGTTTGAAACAAACTTGATCTGCGCTTTGCTAATACAAGTCTGTGGCCAAAATTTGGTGGTTCTAGCTCTTATAGTTCCCGAGATCTCGACGTTTGTACGGACGGACGGACAGACAGACAGACAGACAGACAGACAGACATTTGCAACGTTTACAGTATTTGCTTACTCTTCGAGTATCGCAAATAAAAACTTTGCAAATTAGAGCAGTTTAAAGTTGCACGATTTGCTCTGTGCGTTCTACAAAGTTTGGAAAACCAAACTGTTTTTCTCAAAACCATTTTTTTAAACTGCTGGCACGGTAAATCAAAAAAAAAATAAATCGATCGACATTTTATTTTGTTCTAATCTATGTTATGATACGCCGGTACGGTACCTTCGTCCTTGAAGGAGGCTGAGGGAGTGGCCGCCCGGACAGGTTACGATTTGTGCAACTGAGCTAGCCGGATTTAGGGTAGGTTCTTTGGACGTCACTCGCCTCTCCAAACGTAATCAAGTAATTATTTACGTGCCTGAAAATACTAAATACCGTTAGTCAGTCTGTCTATCTGTCTAAGCCGCGCACAAGCTTCGCGTAAGCTTGATCGAAATCCGATCGGCAGTGTTTCAGCCAATGCCCTCCCTTCACGACTTCACGTGCCAATGGATCATCGCTGTCTGCGCTATATGATCCCCTTATGTGTTTGTCGTTCGTCATAAGTTATGTCATTGTTCTTGACCCAGTTTTCAATTGCGCTAGTTCCCCCTTTAGTTGGTTTCTACCAAGACATGGTTTACTTCTGTTTACATTAAAAATTTTGTTGGGTAAAAATAAAAATGCATAGGTATATAATTATAATTTGTCGTCTAACATTTTAATAAAATAGTAAATTGAATAGTTTAAAATATAGTGGAATATTGTTTAATTTAATAAAAGTAATTAAAAATACATTTTATTAAAAAAGAAAAAATATAAAATTAATTAAAAAGCTTCTTGTTTCTTATAAGAAATAATACGAAATTCATTGCTTTAAAACAAAAAAGGTCTAATAACATAAAAGTATAAAAGTAATGATTATTTGAAATGTGGAAATTAGAAGTACATTAAATTAACTTTAATTCAAAAGAAAAACTAAGAATAATGAAAACTACAATACTAGGGACTATAATATTTCCCCTAGTGGAGGTGTATGTAGCACATAAACATGATTATCTATATATATATATATATAGTTTAAGGGAACATTGGTTCCGTATGGCTTACCTTCTTTAGAGGTCCAACGTCGGAGATCTCCCGGTCGAATCATGGGCTGTTAAATGAGGTTAATATAAAGACATATTCATGTGCATTTGTAGTGTTGGTTTTTTTTCTTAAAGAAATAATTCACTGAACAGACAAACAAATTAATGCTACTAAAAACATATGGATATTTTAAAATTGAATCCCGGGAACTGTGTTACCGTTGGGCAGTCGACAATGATGTCGTTTTCACTTTGGTTTACTTTAGTGTGCGGGATATGCAGCGTGCTGGGTTTTCTGCCCATTTGGCATATGCACAAAAAGGTTTTTGTGTTCTAGTTTTTATTGATCAAAAATAAATTTATGGAGCTGCGAGTTGATTAACAAGCCCAAGCATTTGACCAATAGATAGAGTACGATCGTGAAAATGCCGATTGGCACATTCAAGCCACTTCAGCCACTCAGCCACTTCAAGTTGTTTAACTTTGTTGGGTGCAATGCTCAACAGCGGTGACGACTTCTCGAGTTCACTCATATTTCATATGCATAGGGGCTGTTGTTGTTTTATTGGCCGAATAAGATTCATTTAAAACATTGGTTGGTTTCGGTTTTTGTTGGATCTGGGATTATAATTTTTGTAGGTGTTTATTGTATATTGCACTTGGTATAAGTTTATTGCTTTAAGGCTTATTTAAAACATTGTATTAAGTCACAAATTGATACGTCGGGTCCTGCTTCGTCCTTTGAAGGACATAGGCTTGAGGGAGTGGCCGCCCGCCAGGACACGGCTTGGTGCAACTGAGCTCGTCGGATTTGGGGTGGGTTCTTTGGACGCCACTCACCTCTCCACACGTAATCAAGCAATTATTTACGTGCCTGGAAATACTAAATACCGTTAGTCAGTCTGTCTATCTGTCTAAGCCGCGCACAAGCTTCGCGTAAGCTTGATCGAAATCCGATCGGCAGTGTTTCAGCCAATGCCCTCCCTTCACGACTTCACGTGCCAATGGATCATCGCTGTCTGCGCTATATGATCCCCTTATGTGTATGTCGTTCGTCATAAGTTATGTCATTGTTCTTGACCCAGTTTTCAATTGCGCTAGTTCCCCCTTTAGTTGGTTTCTACCAAGACATGGTTTACTTCTGTTTACATTAAAAATTTTGTTGGGTAAAAATAAAAATGCATAGGTATATAATTATAATTTGTCGTCTAACATTTTAATAAAATAGTAAATTGAATAGTTTAAAATATAGTGGAATATTGTTTAATTTAATAAAAGTAATTAAAAATACATTTTATTAAAAAAGAAAAAATATAAAATTAATTAAAAAGCTTCTTGTTTCTTATAAGAAATAATACGAAATTCATTGCTTTAAAACAAAAAAGGTCTAATAATATAAAAGTATAAAAGTAATGATTATTTGAAATGTGGAAACTAGAAGTACATTAAATTAACTTTAATTCAAAAGAAAAACTAAGAATAATGAAAACTACAATACTAGGGACTATAATATTTCCCCTAGTGGAGGTGTATGTAGCACATAAACATGATTATCTATATATATATATATATAGTTTAAGGGAACATTGGTTCCGTATGGCTTACCTTCTTTAGAGGTCCAACGTCGGAGATCTCCCGGTCGAATCATGGGCTGTTAAATGAGGTTAATATAAAGACATATTCATGTGCATTTGTAGTGTTGGTTTTTTTCTTAAAGAAATAATTCACTGAACAGACAAACAAATTAATGCTACTAAAAACATATGGATATATTAAAATTGAATCCCGGGAACTGTGTTACCGTTGGGCAGTCGACAATGATGTCGTTTTCACTTTGGTTTACTTTAGTGTGCGGGATATGCAGCGTGCTGGGTTTTCTGCCCATTTGGCATATGCACAAAAAGGTTTTTGTGTTCTAGTTTTTATTGATCAAAAATAAATTTTAGAGCTGCGAGTTGATTAACAAGCCCAAGCATTTGACCAATAGATAGAGTACGATCGTGAAAATGCCGATTGGCACATTCAAGCCACTTCAGCCACTCAGCCACTTCAAGTTGTTTAACTTTGTTGGGTGCAATGCTCAACAGCGGCGACGACTTCTCGAGATCACTCATATTTCATATGCATAGGGGCTGTTGTTGTTTTATTGGCCGAATAAGATTCATTTAAAACATTGGTTGGTTTCGGTTTTTGTTGGATCTGGGATTATAATTTTTGTAGGTGTTTATTGTATATTGCACTTGGTATTAGTTTATTGCTTTAAGGCTTATTTAAAACATTGTATTAAGTCACAAATTGATACGTCGGGTCCTGCTTCGTCCTTTGAAGGACATAGGCTTGAGGGAGTGGCCGCCCGCCAGGACACGGCTTGGTGCAACTGAGCTCGTCGGATTTGGGGTGGGTTCTTTGGACGCCACTCACCTCTCCACACGTAATCAAGCAATTATTTACGTGCCTGGAAATACTAAATACCGTTAGTCAGTCTGTCTATCTGTCTAAGCCGCGCACAAGCTTCGCGTAAGCTTGATCGAAATCCGATCGGCAGTGTTTCAGCCAATGCCCTCCCTTCACGACTTCACGTGCCAATGGATCATCGCTGTCTGCGCTATATGATCCCCTTATGTGTATGTCGTTCGTCATAAGTTATGTCATTGTTCTTGACCCAGTTTTCAATTGCGCTAGTTCCCCCTTTAGTTGGTTTCTACCAAGACATGGTTTACTTCTGTTTACATTAAAAATTTTGTTGGGTAAAAATAAAAATGCATAGGTATATAATTATAATTTGTCGTCTAACATTTTAATAAAATAGTAAATTGAATAGTTTAAAATATAGTGGAATATTGTTTAATTTAATAAAAGTAATTAAAAATACATTTTATTAAAAAAGAAAAAATATAAAATTAATTAAAAAGCTTCTTGTTTCTTATAAGAAATAATACGAAATTCATTGCTTTAAAACAAAAAAGGTCTAATAATATAAAAGTATAAAAGTAATGATTATTTGAAATGTGGAAACTAGAAGTACATTAAATTAACTTTAATTCAAAAGAAAAACTAAGAATAATGAAAACTACAATACTAGGGACTATAATATTTCCCCTAGTGGAGGTGTATGTAGCACATAAACATGATTATCTATATATATATATATATAGTTTAAGGGAACATTGGTTCCGTATGGCTTACCTTCTTTAGAGGTCCAACGTCGGAGATCTCCCGGTCGAATCATGGGCTGTTAAATGAGGTTAATATAAAGACATATTCATGTGCATTTGTAGTGTTGGTTTTTTTTCTTAAAGAAATAATTCACTGAACAGACAAACAAATTAATGCTACTAAAAACATATGGATATATTAAAATAGAATCCCGGGAACTGTGTTACCGTTGGGCAGTCGACAATGATGTCGTTTTCACTTTGGTTTACTTTAGTGTGCGGGATATGCAGCGTGCTGGGTTTTCTGCCCATTTGGCATATGCACAAAAAGGTTTTTGTGTTCTAGTTTTTATTGATCAAAAATAAATTTTAGAGCTGCGAGTTGATTAACAAGCCCAAGCATTTGACCAATAGATAGAGTACGATCGTGAAAATGCCGATTGGCACATTCAAGCCACTTCAGCCACTCAGCCACTTCAAGTTGTTTAACTTTGTTAGGTGCAATGCTCAACAGCGGCGACGACTTCTCGAGATCACTCATATTTCATATGCATAGGGGCTGTTGTTGTTTTATTGGCCGAATAAGGATCATTTAAAACATTGGTTGGTTTCGGTTTTTGTTGGATCTGGGATTATAATTTTTGTAGGTGTTTATTGTATATTGCACTTGGTATTAGTTTATTGCTTTAAGGCTTATTTAAAACATTGTATTAAGTCACAAATTGATACGTCGGGTCCTGCTTCGTCCTTTGAAGGACATAGGCTTGAGGGAGTGGCCGCCCGCCAGGACACGGCTTGGTGCAACTGAGCTCGTCGGATTTGGGGTGGGTTCTTTGGACGCCACTCACCTCTCCACACGTAATCAAGCAATTATTTACGTGCCTGGAAATACTAAATACCGTTAGTCAGTCTGTCTATCTGTCTAAGCCGCGCACAAGCTTCGCGTAAGCTTGATCGAAATCCGATCGGCAGTGTTTCAGCCAATGCCCTCCCTTCACGACTTCACGTGCCAATGGATCATCGCTGTCTGCGCTATATGATCCCCTTATGTGTATGTCGTTCTTCATAAGTTATGTCATTGTTCTTGACCCAGTTTTCAATTGCGCTAGTTCCCCCTTTAGTTGGTTTCTACCAAGACATGGTTTACTTCTGTTTACATTAAAAATTTTGTTGGGTAAAAATAAAAATGCATAGGTATATAATTATAATTTGTCGTCTAACATTTTAATAAAATAGTAAATTGAATAGTTTAAAATATAGTGGAATATTGTTTAATTTAATAAAAGTAATTAAAAATACATTTTATTAAAAAAGAAAAAATATAAAATTAATTAAAAAGCTTCTTGTTTCTTATAAGAAATAATACGAAATTCATTGCTTTAAAACAAAAAAGGTCTAATAATATAAAAGTATAAAAGTAATGATTATTTGAAATGTGGAAACTAGAAGTACATTAAATTAACTTTAATTCAAAAGAAAAACTAAGAATAATGAAAACTACAATACTAGGGACTATAATATTTCCCCTAGTGGAGTTGTATGTAGCACATAAACATGATTATCTGTATATATATATATATAGTTTAAGGGAACATTGGTTCCGCATGGCTTACCTTCTTTAGAGGTCCAACGTCGGAGATCTCCCGGTCGAATCATGGGCTGTTAAATGAGGTTAATATAAAGACATATTCATGTGCATTTGTAGTGTTGGTTTTTTTTCTTAAAGAAATAATTCACTGAACAGACAAACAAATTAATGCTACTAAAAACATATGGATATATTAAAATTGAATCCCGGGAACTGTGTTACCGTTGGGCAGTCGACAATGATGTCGTTTTCACTTTGGTTTACTTTAGTGTGCGGGATATGCAGCGTGCTGGGTTTTCTGCCCATTTGGCATATGCACAAAAAGGTTTTTGTGTTCTAGTTTTTATTGATCAAAAATAAATTTATGGAGCTGCGAGTTGATTAACAAGCCCAAGCATTTGACCAATAGATAGAGTACGATCGTGAAAATGCCGATTGGCACATTTAAGCCACTTCAGCCACTCAGCCACTTCAAGTTGTTCAACTTTGTTGGGTGCAATGCTCAACAGCGGCGACGACTTCTCGAGATCACTCATATTTCATATGCATCACAAGTTTATTGTTTTTAAGTTTATTTGAAACATGGTGTTGGGTATAAAATGTATTCTTTTTGGGTTGTTTAATGCAAGTCGGGAAAGTTGGCTGCCAGAGTGACAAATTTGTTCGGATCGTGTCCTTGAGCGCGGCGGCTCTGAACAGAACGGTTGTAAAACCGGAGTGCTTTCAGTACTAAGAGGATTACGAATAGTCCGGCACATTATACACTTTAGTAATCTCGTCCTTGTGGTCTACAATTTCTACATTATTCCCTACGTTAGCGGTATTATCTGAGGCTTGTGAAATTGTGGAGCCCATGATGGAAAAAGGACTTAAGTCACAACTATAAGGATATTTAGTTTCGGTTTTTGGATTTAAGACTTCGAAACTGTATGATTTGTAAGAATGAAGCGGTGCTAAATATAGGTCTTTCCGTGATGACTTCCAGGTTCTTAACTATCTTCGTACTGCCAAATCTTCGTTCGAATAACTGACAGTTTGATCGACCCGGCGGTGTTTTGTTACCGATGCGTGCACGGCCTTATTCGACGAGTTGAGGCGGTGTCAATTTTGACCGAGCCAAATTCTTGAGCAATTCGTCATCTTAGTTCTTATGGCACGTGGGAATGCATTATCCAATGCGCGCATTTTTAAATTGGCTTCCCTCTTGGTTTTTCTTCTGCCCTAATCGGCGTACGTAACAGTTAACCAAATAGCGTTTAATAGTGTTAAAGTTTGATTAAACAAGCCAAAAACAATAAATTTTATACCCAACACCATGTTTCAAATAAACTCAAAAACAATAAACTTTGTTACGTACGCCGATTAGGGCCAACGTAAGACTTAGTTTAAGACAGAAGAAAACAAACGGGAGACAGTTTCAAATATGCACAATGTGCATTCCCACGCTCAGTAAGAACTAAGGCAACAACTACACAAAAATTTGGCTCGGGCGAAAAATGACACCGCCTCAACAGCACGAGTACGGCTATGCACTCACCGGTAATAAAACACCGCCAGGTTGATCGAACTGTCTGGTATCCGAACGCCGATAACTCAAAATACGACTTGACCAATTGAAATACAGAGGGGAACCAATGCACCTAAGTGGGAACACCTTGGTGTTCCATTCCGGTGACCCATAGGCAAATTTTGGTACGTTGATGGGTATAAAAGAACCCTAATTTGGAGTCGGGGGTTAGTCAAGAAAAAGTCAAGAACCTGGAACTCTTCACGGAAAGACCTGAACTCGGCACCGCGAAACTCAGCCTAAACACTCGGTTGTGAAATCAAAGATCCTGCCAATATGGCACAAAAACCAAACTAAATATCCTTGAAAGTCGTGTTTTAAATCCTTTTTCCACCATGAGTACTACAACGTCGAAAGCTTCTAATAATATTGCTAATGTAGTGCACAATGTTGAAATTGTAGACCCCAAGGACGAAATTATTAACGTGCAACGTGCTGTGTTTTATTGCCGGACTATTCGTTATCCTTTTGGTACTGAAAGCCCTTCGTCTATACAAGCGTTCGGTCCAGAGTCGCCGTGATCAAGCACACGAGTTAAACAAAATTGTCATTCTGGCAGCCAACTGGCCCGATCGGCATTAAAGCTTATTAAATGTTTTAAACAAACTTAAAAACAATAAAAATTCCGAAACCCAATACGAGGTTTTAAATAAAACCAAGAACTTAAACTTCAAACTACCTAACATGTTTTAAATAAATGTAAAAACAATATACTTAAAAATATGTGCTCCGCAATTACAATAATTTCTAAGTTACAAAAATTCTGGCAGTCAGACCCCACAACCAAACCAAAAATACATGCCAAATAACTAAACAAAGTTAATGCATTTAAATGCAAAACCAAAACAATAGCCCGAAGTCCAAGAAAGACTCAAAACGAATTAAATGCATTGAATAATGCACACATACCCAAACAATAATAGTAGCCCCGGTGCACATGAAATATGAGTGATCTCGAGAAGTCGCCGCCACCGTCACCCCGCGTCCCGCACCAAGCGTCCTAAAGTAATCCAAAGTGAAGACGACAACATTATTGAATGCCCTGCAGCCAACATATTTTATGTTTATTAATTATATTATTTTTTGATAAGTGAATACTTAATTTGATAAAACCCAACACACAAATGCACATGAATATGTTTATGTAACAACTTCATTTAACAGCCCAAGATTCGACAGGGAGATCTCTCGATGTTGGACCTCTAAAGAGGGTAAGCTCTACGGAACCGATGTTCTGCAATTCCACCAATATACATGTATACTTACATATTTATGTGCGCCATACACCTCCACTACGAGAAATACTTTAATCATATTTTTTTTAACATTATCCAATTCAACTTTGAAATTTAATTTAATGTACTTTTAATTTGCACATTGCAAACAAACATTATTCTTTAACTTTTACTTTATATATATATATTATTTTTATTATGAACAATTTAAGTTTTTGATTCCTTTGCAATTATCTTGTCTAATTACTTTATATTCTCATACTTTTGTCACGTTTATAATCAAATGTATTTTTAATTACTTTTATAGACAGTTTATGTTTTTATTATTAATCGCACACTTTTATATTCAAACATGCACTTATATTTTTACCCAATAAAATTTGTAATGTAAACAGAATATTAACCATGCCTTGGTAGAAACCCAATAAAGGGGGAGCTGGCGTAAATGGAAAAACTGGGTCAAGAACAATGACATAACTTTCGACGAACTACAAACACATAAGGGGATCATATAGCGCAGCCAGCGATGATACATTGGCACGCGAAGTCGTGAAGGGGAGGGCATTGGCTGAAACACTGCCGATCGGATTTCGATCAAGCTGACGCGTAGCTTGCGGGCGGTGTGGACAGAAAGACAGACTGACTAACGGTATTTAGTATTTCCAGGCACGTAAATAATTGCTTGATTACGTGTGGAGAGGTGAGTGGCGTCCAAAGAACCCACCCCAAATCCGACGAGCTCAGTTGCACCAAGCCGTGTCCTGGCGGGCGGCCACTCCCTCAAGCCTATGTCCTTCAAAGGACGAAGCAGGACCCGACGTATCAATTTGTGACTTAATACAATGTTTTAAATAAGCCTTAAAGCAATAAACTTATACCAAGTGCAATATACAATAAACACCTACAAAAATTATAATCCCAGATCCAACAAAAACCGAAACCAACCAATGTTTTAAATGAATCTTATTCGGCCAATAAAACAACAACAGCCCCTATGCATATGAAATATGAGTGATCTCGAGAAGTCGTCGCCGCTGTTGAGCATTGCACCCAACAAAGTTGAACAACTTGAAGTGGCTTTAGCGAATGTGCCAATCGGCATTTTCACGATCGTACTCTATCTATTGGTCAAATGCTTGGGCTTATTAATCAACTCGCAGCTCCATAAATTTATTTTTGATCAATAAAAACTAGAACACAAAAACCCGCACCCTAAAGTAAACCAAAGTGAAAACGACATCATTGTCGGTGACACAGTTCCCGGGATTCAATTTTTATATATCCATATGTTTTTACTAGCATTAATTTGTTTGTCTGTTCAGTGAATTATTTCTTTAAGAAAAAAAACCAACACTACAAATGCACATGAATATGTCTTTATATTAACCTCATTTAACAGCCCATGATTCGACCGGGAGATCTCCGACGTTGGACCTCTAAAGAAGGTAAGCCATACGGAACCAATGTTCCCTTAAACTATATATATATGGGACGTTTCACGTCAACTGGCCCAGAGCTCTGCCCAAAATTCTACTGAACGAAAATGGACTTATTATATCTTAAAATGTTCGCCAATTCATACCCTTTCGAATGAAAAGTGGCGTTTTGAAAAAATGCTTCAGGGTTATGCGGGCTATGAAGCATGGCTACAGGGTACCTGAGAGCAGGTTTTCACATCCTATGCAAAAAAAAAAAAAAAAAAAAAATATTGGATCCGCCATTTTGAATTTTAAGATTTGACTTCAGATTCGTAATCAGCAACCTCAAAACTATAAGAATCAGTCATTATCCATCGAGATATACTGTTTTTCATAAAGTATTTAATATATTTGTTTGCTAAGTCCACAAACACTTGTGCATTTAGAGTCACAGTAAGGACGCCATTTTGCATTTTTCAAAACGCCACTTTTCATTCGAAAGGGTATGAATTGACGGAAATATAAGATATAATAAGTCCATTTTCGTTCAGTAGAATTTTGGGCAGAGCTCTGGGCCAGTTGACGTGAAACGTCCCATATATATATAGATAATCATGTTTATGTGCTACATACACCTCCACTATGGGAAATATTATAGTCCCTAGTATTGTAGTTTTCATTATCCTTAGTTTTTCTTTTGAATTAAAGTTAATTTAATGTACTTCTAATTTTCACATTTCAAATAATCATTCCTTTTATACTTTTATATTATTATTCCTTTTTGTTTTAAAACAATATATTTCTATTTACTTCTTACAAGAAACAATTAGCTTTTTAATTACTTTTATATTTTTATACCTTTTCATTTCTAATCAAATGTATTTTTAATAAAATTTTTTAAATCAAACAATATTCCACTTTATTTTTAACTATTCAATTTACTATTTTATTTCAAAAAAGACAGAAAAACAGACTGACTAACGGTCTCTAGTATTTTTAGGCACGCAAATAATTGCTTGATTACGTTTGGAGAGGCGGGTTGCGCCCAAAAAACCCACCCCAAATCCGGCGAGCTCAGTAGCACAAATCGTGACCTGACATCCTTCAGCCTTATGTCCTTTAAGGACGAAGGCACCATACCGGCGTATCAGGTTTTAGTCTTAGCCTCCTCGGCTCCTGCTACCAACCAGCAACGGACTAATTTTGATTATACTGATGTCCATGCAGCTCACAATAACTTTGCCAAGGTTTCGAGATGTACATCTCAAGCCCCCCGCCCAATGTTAGTTTTGAACAACTTATTTCACGTATTGAAATTATGTCCATGAGGATGAAAATGATGGAGCTTCTTACGAACCAGTTTACCGGGAACTCACCAGTTAATGTGTCTAAGATAAACAGTCATGTCTAATCTCGATATCCGCATCTCGTTTTGGAACGCCAATGGTCTATCTGGCAAAAGCCTCAAGCTTGAACACTACATTTCTTCCAATTCAATTGACGTTATGCTGATTAATGAAACACATTTCAACAGCCGTTCGCATCTTAGGATTTTTGGCTATGATCTTTTCCTGTCCAATTACCCGTCTGATCGTCACACAGTTTTAATTCTAGTGCCAAGTTACAGGGTGCTGCGATAACTCTAAGCACGGACTTGGGTGATTGAGTGCTTGCTTCATATACTGCCCTCCGTCGTTTTCCTGGTCTGCCGATGACTTCAAGCAACTCTTCAGTGGATTTTCCAACAGATTTATCGTAGCTGGTGATTGGAATGCTGACAATCAATTTTGGGGTTGCAACCGTTCGTCTCCGTGAGGAGTTGAACTTTTAGATCATGTCACATCTTATAGTCTGCAAGTTTTAGCAATCGGAGGCCCTACGTACTTTCCATCTGAAGTCACCAAGAGTCCAACTGCAATTGACTTTGCGATCTACAAGGGCGTTGTGTCCAATTTTCTAACTGTTCATGAAATGGCTGAACTTAGCTCTGATCACATTCCGCTCGAAATATTTTTGTGTGCTGCGGCTTCAACACAACTGGCTAAACCAAGGCCTCTCTCTCGGGGGGCCAATATTGGGCATTTTAAAGAACATCTTATGACTCCATTGAGCCAGAGGAATATGCTTTTTTGAGCTGTCCCCTGGGTATCGATGCTGCCGCGTCCGTTTTGTCTGCTAATGGTAAATACTGTTTCTACTACTGTTTCCCAATTAAATGACGCACTTTTAAATCCTGGAATATCGGCCTTGGTTTGGCAGAAACGATTGCTACGACGACGCTGGATGCGTAGGCGACATCCTCAAGATTAAGCTGTATTGAAGAGGGCTGATACTCTAGTAAGAAAAGCTCTTCACGATGCTAAGTCAGACTTCTTTCTGCGTAAGCTTAGTGCTATTGATCCGGATGCTGATAGAGGCTTTGAACTGTGGAAGTGCACTTGTGGACTCAAGCGACAGCCACTTCAAAAGCTTCCCCTGCTTCGCTCTGATGGTACGTGGGCAAATAAAGACGATGAGCTACCAAATTTTCGGACTCTCTTGAAGAAAGATTCATGCCTTTTGATTTGGCCACAGAAGATGAAATTACTTGATTATATTGTGCCTATTGGCGCTGAGAAGGTTAAGTTTCAAATCAAACGACTAAAGCCAAACAAGGCACCAGGACATGACAGTAATGACGGAAAAGTAGCTAAAGCTTTGCCAGAGGCGGCTATTTTGTTTTTAATGCGTATCTTTAATGCTATGATTGTTTTTTCGTACTACCCGGAGAATTGGAAGCATGCGAATGTTGTCATGATTCCTAAGAAAGGTGTTTCCCCCCGGTCTGCTGACTGTTTTCGGCCTATAAGTCTACTGCCGACATTCTCCAAGATTTTCGAGCGAATCCTCCTTAAACGGCTTTTGAGTATTGATGTATTCAAGGATGCAATTCCTGACCACCAGTTTGGTTTCAGGAGTCTGCATAGTGCAACTGAGCAGATGCACCGTGTGGTAAATCACATTTTGAAAGCCTTAGAGACGAAACAGTATTGTTGCGGAGTGTTCCTGGACGTTAAGCAAGCTTTTGATCGTGTTTGGCACAGCGGCTTATTGTTTAAGCTGAAGTCTAAGCTTCCTCCAACTTACTTCAATCTCCTTCACTCGTTTCTTGTCGGCAGAACGTTCCAGGTGGATGTTAAAGGGTCTAGGTCTGCAACTCGGTCTATACTTGCTGGAGTCCCACAAGGAAGTGTGCTGGGTCCTGTGTTGTATACTGTGTACACGTCGGACCTTCCTTCTCCTAGAAGCAGACACATTCTCACAGCAAAGTATGCCGATGACACTGCCTTTCTGGCGACGAGTTTTATTAGACGTGAGGCGACGGACATGGTGCAGGACATGTTAAACGAGTTTGAAGCATGGGCGTCTAGGTGGAACATCGCTGTTAATCCTGCCAAGTCCCAACATGCAACTTTTTCGCTGAACAGACTCAATATTTATCGGCTGACATTGGATGGAACTCCTATCAAGCACACTGCTTCGATCAAATACCTCGGGCTCACTCTGGACCGTCGGCTCATCTGGGAGCCGCATATTGTTGCTACTTGCGCTTCCACTCGTCGAAAGGCCCATAAGATGAGGTGGCTTCTTCGACCGGGCAGCGGACTTTCTTAAACGGCGAAATCACGGCTATTTAAAGCTATATTGATGCCAACGCTTTCCTGGGGCCTCAACATTTGAGGCACTTCCTGTAACACATCTATAAAACTAAAATGGAAAGAGGTGGGGGCTTGGGAGTATGGGGGGAAAGAACTTATGCGCCACCTCTAAGCGCACGCCAAGTTTTAGCTTCAGTGCCCCAAAATTCATTGTGGGGGAGACATCACAAGTTGCTCTCTGGGTGAATTTCACCCAGAGTGACCTTTGTGTCACAAAAAAAAAAATCATGAATACTTATTTGTAAATATGTAATATTTTCAAAAATTGATATTTTATATTAATATATGTATTATATAAGATAATTACAATAAGAAGGAGCTATGTATGACATGACAACAAAAAATTTAAGCCCGGATATGCGTTATTCTATACTACACTTTACATGTAAATTGGCCTATTTTCAAATGACTGAAAAAATATGCTTTTTGGAGAGTACGCTTAAACTGCTTTTATAATTTAAAAGTTTGTACCCTGAACTTTAAAAAAAATAGCTTCTTACTTGGACTGATCCCATTTTTTATTTTAATAACTATTATTGAAAAAAAAGTGACTTTTTGATAAACACCAGTTTTTTACGAATTAATAAAAGAAAAATTAAATTTATAAGTTGACAGCCTTACCCATTAAACCCATCTGACAGTTGGATACTTGGACGGCCCGCAAGCGGTAAACTTATCCCAAACATAGACGTATAGACTGCTACACTGCCCGATACTGTGAAGGGCCACATTTTTTATACTACTACAATAATTCACGAACAAAATGAGACCAGGCAGGCGGTTAAATTAAAAGAGAAGATTTAGACCGTTGACATCTGAAAATTGGAATGGTGTTACAGTTTTGCACGCCAGTGTATTTAAACAATAAAACAACTACTTCGTTATAATCGGGGGTGCCACAGAAACCGTTCCTCCCGAGGTCCGCCCAAGTTCCAACCCAAGGCAAAACCGTCGGTGCCACAGAAAACTCTATCATTTCCCCCGTGTTTTAAACGACAGTTTTATAAAATAAGCATACTTGCACCTTTTTACAAATAATGAAAAATTTGTTAAAACAACGTTAATGAATTGTATGTGCTATCTGCATACAAAATTTTTTATGTTTTGATCTTTTTATATTTTAAATTAATAATTCTTTAAAAACCGTCACCTCAAAAATTGCTTGTGTGATTCCGGCCGAATTCCACCCGAGGAACCAAACTGCTAACTTGCTCCAAATAGAAAATGCCAAATTTCGGAGTAATTTTCATATTTGAAATATGATTGTTATTATTGTTTTGGTACGCTATACTATTGGTTATAACTATAACTATAGCGTGTCAAAATTTCAAGTGAAAATAAGTTGTACTTTTTGTGAAATTAATAAAACAAATCGTAGCATTGCACTTAAGTGTGACCGCGCGTGGCAAAAAATACCGGCTTGGGTAAAAACCCTAAAAAAAGACGAAGAAGAAGACAAATTCTATAAAAATGTAAGTGAATTCAACAAATTTCAAATATAATCGACTAAATATTGTTTATTTCTAGGGGAAAGCATAGGAAATCAAAGCGAGCACCCGTGCTCTTGATTTTTATATTAGATAATATTAATAGTTTAAAAACTAAAACGCTTTCCGGTTTAAAAGAGGCGCTCTTCTATAGATATCGATAAACTATCGGTAAAAAACAAGTTGGCAGGCCTGCATGCAAACCAAAAAAAGTTACGCCGCCAGCCAGCCAGCCAGCCAGCCAGCCAGCCAGCCACAAGTGAAACTAATATAAAGCGTTTAAAAACGCCGCTTTCGCAAAAGGATTCGCTCTGGGGGAATGATTTTATGTAGCGGCCTCTCATAAGAAGCCATGTAATACAGGGATGGCTTCTGTTGTTTAGGTTGGCGGTCATTTTAAAATGTTGAACTATTTTGTTCGTTACGATTTATGTGTAGAGTTTTTTTTAGTTATTGGTATTGTCTTGCAAAAAGAAGTAAAACTTGGCTTGAATTTATTGAAAAATAGCAATTAAATGCCAAATAAAAATATGAAGTCAGCCCTGTCTTTTTTCCGAATCGTGAGTCCAAACAACAAGTTCGAGACGGTTTCTGTAGCACCGACGGTTTTTTTCCGAATTTCCGAAAAATTACTCCCCAAAACCGTCGACGGTTTCTGTGGCACCCCCGAATAAAAAATGAGTGAAAAACATGTTTTATACCCGTGTCTTTCCTCTTAAAAAACGGACCTTCCAATTGTTTATGCTGGAAGCTTCTGACACAAAGACCTCCCGATCCTTGATACTTATTCTGGTAACAAAAATGAAGTTATTTTAAATTTGGAATTCTATTATCTTTGAGTCTACTTTTTAATATAAACATGTTAAAACGTTATTCTGCTGGCGGGGACAAATCATGTCAGACCTAATTGCTGACTACGAAATTGTTTTTTTTTATTTATTTTTTTTCTCTATTTTCTTGTTAATTGAATCCAAAATTTAAAAAAAATTTAAGTAAAAAAACCTTTTAAAAAGCAAGCTTTTATTTAATGTCGCTTTAAAGAAATAAATAAACTTTTAAATAAAAACTTGTTCTGTCAACTTTATAACGTCATTTCACATTTAACACATTTCGCAAGATTTAAGTACTCGAATCTATATATATTAAAACATTCATATCAAGATATTTAACCCTCAAAGGTCACACCTTCGCGGTGGAACACGACGGTCACACTGGGTGTATTTCACCCATTCGACTTTTCCCGTTAATAACTTCACTTGTAACTGTCCGATTTTGAAATATGGAGAATTCTCTTAAGAATAAAGTGGTATAGGCTGTCAAGTTATAAATTTAATTTTTCTTTTATTAATTCGTAAAAAACTGATTGGTGTTTATCAAAAAGTCACTTTTTTTTCAATAATAGTTATCAAAATGAAAAATGGGATCAGTCCACGTAAGCAGCTATTTTTTTTTAAGAGTTCAGGGTACCAACTTTAAAATTTTAGTAGCAGTTTAAGCGTTTCTCCAAGTAAAATGAATAGTTTAAAAAAACTAAAAAAACTGCTTTATAGTAAATCACCAAAAAGTAAAAAAATATGTTTAAAATGTTTAACGATAAGCCAATTGGATAGATTCCCTGTCGGAAAAACGGGACGGCAGAGTTGACTGGTGTTTAAAGCGTTGGGATGCCAAATGAAGATAATTTGCTTGCTACGTGTACTCTAAAATGCAGATTTTAGTGCATTGACATAGTAGAAATTATAAACCTGCATGTAAATTTAGTGTATCTATATGGTGGGAGTTGTATTCCATCATGGAGATTTAGTGCATCAATATAGTGCGAGTTATATTCCAGCACGCAGATTATATTGCATCCCAATCGCTTTAAACACCATCAACTCTGCCGGCCCGTTGTTTCGACAGGATATCTATCAATTTTATCGTTAAACATTTTAAACATCATTTTTTTATTTTTGGTTGATTTACTATAAAGCGTTTTTTTTGTTTTTTAAACTATTTATTTTATTGGTTCATTTTTTTGTTATGGTTACTATCTATTACCTTTATAATGCACAAAAGTAAACATGTTAACGAACGTTATTTACGGTTCTTTTAAAACAAAATCAAAAAAATACAATTTGTTCTTTTTCTAAATCTTTAAACTTTAGTTATATTTCAAATAGTTTATTTTAAAAATGCTGAACTTGCTAACTACACACGTTTCTGTCGCCATCTATCATTGGCTGCGAAAGCTTCCAAGAGTTAGTGGCGCGCTAGCCAGCCAGCCAGATAGCCAGATAGCCACAAGTGAAACTAATAAAAGCGTTTAAAAAATACAATTTGTTCTTTTTCTAAATTCTTTAAACTTTAGTTATATTTAAAATAGTTTATTTTAAAAAATGTGGTGTCAACTTATCAATAGCGGACATTGCTCAAATTTAACACATTGCTGTCGCCATCTATCTTTAAGTGCTGCGAAATCTTTCAATATATTAAATTCAGCCAGATCAGCCAGATAGTTAGCCAGCCAAAGGTCACACCTATATAACGCGTTTAAAGGAACAAGTTGGCAGGCCTGCATGCAAACCAAAAAGTGTTAAACAGCCAGCCAACAGAAACTTCTAGAAAAACTACAAAATACTAACTGAACGCAGATTTGGACATGTTCTAGAATTTTATTAAGCGTAATAAAATTCTATAGTGTTCTACAGTGTTCTATATATTTAATGCTTAGTGGTGTTACGCAGCCAGATAGTCAGATAGCCACAAGTGAAACTAATATAAAGCGTTTAAAATATACAATTTGTTCCTTTTCTAAATCTTTAAACTTTAGTTATATTTCAAATAGTTTATTTTAAAAATGTGGTGTCGTGTTATCAATAGCGGACATTGCTGGATTTTTTTACACACGTTGCAGGTGCCATCTATCTTTGGTGCGAAAGCTTTTAAGAGCTTAGTGGGTTACGCAGCCAGATAGCCAGATAGCCCCAGCGCCAAGTGAAACTAATATAAAGCGTTTAAAAAGGCTAATTTACATGTAAAGTGTAGAATAGAAAAACACATTTCCGGGCTCAAATTTTTTGTTGTCATACTTACCTCCTTCTTATTTTAATTATCTTATACAACACATATATAATTATAAAACATAAATTTTTGAAAATATTACATATTTACAAATAAGTATTCATGATTTTTTTTTTTTTTTGTGACACAAAGTCACACTGGGTGAAATTCACCCAGAGAGCAACTTGTGATGTCTCCCCCACAATGAATTTAAGGGCACTGAAGCTGAAACTTGGCGTGCGCTTAAAGATGCCACATAAGTTGTTCATTAGTTTATTTAGTTTCTGCCTACATGAAATTGACAAAATAAATTACTAGTTTTACCCTTCTTGTGTGGCATTTTAAGTAACCAATTATAACTTTAAATTTCCTTCAGGTTCGCTTTATTTTACATATGTTATACACTTTTATATTGTTGCATATTCTCTTAATGCATGAACCAGAATCTCCGTGAATAAGTAACATTCTTCACCCACCAGCACTCGTTTTAATTAATTTTATTACAAATTTTAAATGTATGCTGTCTAAGCCAGCTACTTTGCGATTTCAGTTGCCTTCATCATTGAATAACGAGTTAAAGAAAGGGTTAAGACTTTTTACAGCAACGCCTGTAAAAAAGAAAATAAGATAAATTATTTTATAAAATGTATTATTTATGTGAATAACTTACCCTTGCCAGCTGACTGATCCTTTGAATCACGCCACTTACAGAGCGATTCCTTCTGTATTACGTAGGCATCATAAAGCTCGCCGATTAGTTCACTTAGCAGTCCTGAAAACAATCGTTGGAACATAAAACTGCTTTGAATATATGTATTCATGTATTTGGTCATACCTCTGGGATGCTCCAAACCGTGTACTAATAGTTGCAAAGCATATAAACATTCCAGTTGATGGTCTTCGTTAGAGTCAATGTATCGCAGCAAAACTGGTATGCAAAACTTTTGGAAGGTTTCGGACTCAAGTTTATAACTATTTTCCTTGTAGTGAATCGAGAAATTGCTCAACGTTTCGGTCAATCCTCTAATAAACAGCTTATCAACCACCATTATATTTCCCTTAAAACAAATCAAATTGTATATTATTAAGCTATAAATATCTAAGTCCATTTCCTTACGTTACTATAATCTATAATGCAATCTGCCGTCGTTCCTTCTTTTAGCAAGTGCTCAATATGTTCTATCACATTTTTAACATGCTTTTCTGGAGACTCTCGTTGCTCAATCACTGGCGAATTTGACTCGTTTTCCACGTACTCCAGTCTCTGAAAAAAATAATACACATATGTTTAAGACGGGTTATAAAGAGCAAAAAAAAAAATCAGGTACAACTCACTGAACTCGATTAATAAGACTCTTGTAATAATTATTTTTACCTATCCTTGCAAAGCAAATTCTTTAACCACGAATGCTTATAATGATCAGATTTGAGTGATTATCACCCCCAGGTTTTCGTTTGGGCCAAAAAGGACGAACTTTTTTTTTGTGAGACAATATAAACGCTAACGATCTTTTGGTTTTGAAGATTATATCGTTAATTATTAAAAAATGAGATTTTTGTGAGCCTTTGCAAGAAAAACATGGCCCCCGAAGTGCAAAACTGCCACCGTCGTTATTACTTGAAGATAATTTAATGTTTTACGGCTGAAACTAGAATGGTTAATATGTACGCAACGAAGTTAAATTTCTTGAGACTTTTTTCACTCATTGCTACTTACAAGCGCAATCAATTTTTAGCGCCCTCTTCAAAAAAAATCGTTAGCCTACTTTCGGGCGCAATAAAAATTTGTTACGCACTTGTATACACAATTTCTTGAAAATGGCCAGATTTTCAAAATTTTTTTTTTTTTTTTTTGAGTAGATATTTTCAAAACAAATAACATTTATAAGGGCCACTTTTCTCTAGCATTAAAAATGTGGACACCACAGAGTTTCGCGGTTTGTGGGCGTAAAAAGGGGCGTGCGCTTTGCTAATACAAGTCTGTGTGCAAAATTTGGTGGTTCTAGCTCTTATAGTTCCCGAGATCTCGACGTTTGTGCGGACGGTCAGACGGACAGACAGACACTTCAACGTTTACAGTATTTGCTTACTCTTCGAGTATCGGAAATAAAAAATAAATAAATATATAGCATGATCCCTGATTAGTAGGGTGGAGCAAACTTTTTTTTTTTTTTAATTTTAATATTTCTGTATTATTAATTGATGGTACATAGTATTAGAAGTAATTATGCAACATTTTAGTTTTCTTAATATACATATATCTTAAGGGGGTCTTCTCATTCAAAACCCGTTTTTTTGACCCTTTTTAAAAAAAAATTCTTATTTAAAAACGCAAAGAATAATTGAAAACTTTTTTTATTTATTGTATTACAAAAGGTTCAAAGTAAATAAAAACAAGAAAGAACTATAGTCGGGTTTCCGACTATAAGATTTGGATACTCATTTTCCTCTTTAAAAAAACAAAACGAAAAAAACGATAGAGTCGCCACCTATGGGGCTACATTAAAACTTTGTATAAGGCATAGCAAAATGTTCTATAACTTCTTTATTTTTTATTAGGCACAAATGGTTCGAAATGTAGTAAGAAGTGAATATCATTATATTTTTTTAAACCGTAACGATTGCATAAAAATGAGGGCATTTTCGCGGTTTGTGGGCGTAAAAGGGCGTGGCCGGTTTGAACAAACTTGATCTGCGCCTTGCTTATAGTCGTGTGCAAAATTTGGTGGCCAGCTCTTATAGTTCCCGAGATCTCGATGTTTGGCGGCGGACGGACGGACGGACGCGCTTTGATCTTTACAGTTTTGCTTACTCTTAGTATCGCAAAAAACAATTTTTTCCCCGATACGAGGGCTTTCAAAAAATTCAAAGTTGGTGGTGGGGGGGGTGGAAAAAAAGGTGTCGTCACGGCGCACAGTGGGGTATTTTTCAAAAAAGTGGGACTTAATTCAAAAAGTGATTTTTCGATTTCAAATAAGTGAGTCATACCAATTCAAAATAGATAAAATTCTCTATCAAACCCTGTTTAAATTCTAATTTTATGATTTTTTCGGGCTTCACAATCTATGTTCAAAGTTCAGATTTAGTTTTTAGTTAATGCGTAACACATATTTTTTCGTTTTGGTGCATTTTTTAGGCGCTATATCTTAAACATTTTTCAAAGAATGTGTGTGTTTTTTTTATTCCGTTACTTTGAACTTTTTTTAATTTTATGGTAATTTTTAAATTAAAAAAAAAAATTTTTAGGATTTAAAAAAAATATATATTAATAGTCTACAAAATGTATGAATTTTTTGCTTTGCATGGACATATAGTTGACCCACACGCGTCCGCACGCGATCATTTTTTTTTTTAATTACTAATATGTTTACAAAAGTTTGATCGTGCGATTTTGTACGATAAGCGAGATATTTGAGATCAAAGTTGTAAACTTGGACGGAAAAACGTGTTTTTTTTGGTTAGAGTCAACGGTTTCAATGGCTAAAGACAATTTTTTTTTTTTTTGTTAAGTTAAACATGAAATGTCAATTAACTCTTAGTTAAATAAAATAAAATTACTGAAAAAAAACAAGAAAAAAATATTAATTTTTAATTATTGACTTTTGAAAATTTAACTTTGAAAATCTATGAAAAATCACACTTTGATTGCAGCACCACGTTTGAGCACTCATTTGAAAGCCTTAAGTTTAAGCTATAACAAACATTTTAAATTTTAAAAATATCTGCATTAGTTCCTACGATATGAATATTTAATTAAAAAAAAGTCAGAAAATTCAACATTAATAATTTTATGAAGAACATTTTTTTTAAATAAAATTACACTAAGCCTTATCCAAGAACTTTTTTTTAGTTTAATTTTATAAACTTAATACAAGAAAAATATAAAGCAGAGTCTATTTAGCCTGTGTGAATTAAGTCCCACTTTTTTTAAAAATACCCCACTGTGCGGCGGCCACGATTCCGGGTCTCCGGAGCGTCCGAAATGAAAAAAAAAACGAGGTTGTAATCAGTATAGATGTAATTCTCGGGCGAACCTCGACCATAAAAAAAAATAGTAAACAGTTTTTTAAAATTATGGTTCTGCTTCACCCGAGAATGGTGACAATTCTGCGTCGATTCCACTTTGTTTCATGAAAATCGGTTCAGTTGAACTGGAGATATCATGGCCGCCAGTTCGAAAAACGTTGTTTCGAGATAAACGCGTTTAAAGTTTGAAGTAAAAGCTCAAATAGCTCATTTTGACGAAGACCTTGCTTCATAAAAAGGGCTGTATAAGTATTTCGAATTTCTAAAAATCCTTTTAGGGGCATATTTACAACCCAAGCTATAATTAAATGCAAAAAAAAAAGACGAAAAAAAAGTTGCTCAATGAGAAGACCCCCTTAAGACGGTGCTTTAGGTTTAAAGTTCACATACATATATGATATATTAAAAACGATATATGGACCTATTTAACAATTTTAAACTTAAGCTTGATTGAAATCATGATAAACTAACTAGCAAAATAAACTCCAAAAATTAAATTTTATTGTTGAAAATCATTAGTGGCTTTCACTCCACCCTAATATGTACATATGTGAACTTCAAACCTAATGCGCCATCTTAAGATATATATTTAGAAAACTAAAATTTTGCATAATTATAAAAAAAAATTGTTCTCTCCACCCTACTGATTAGTGATATATTTCTATCGATAGTTGTGCTGAACGCGTATGATCACAAGGGTGGATTGATTTGGCTGCTCGAAAGTCGTATGGGGGGAATATATTCCCGAAACGATTTCTAGCAAAATTGCCAAAGAAACTAGTGTTTTGAGAAAAAATTTCATAGGAGGCAACGTAGATGATATATAAACCAGGAAAGATCGATATAGTCGGGTTTCCCGACTGTCAAATTTGCGATACTCATTGCCCTCTTAAAAAACAAAGCAAGAAAAAACGGTTGTCGCTAATCTTCTTAAAAAAAGTGTAGCCTGCTTTTAGGCACAATAAATTATTAACGTACTTGTATAAACAACTTCACAAAATTATTTCACAATTTCACAATTACACAAAACTGGGCAGACTTTCAAAATTTTCAGATATAATATGTGTAGATATTTCAATAACAACAACATTTATTAAGGCCACTTTTGGCGTAGTCGGGGTTTGTAACAAACTTGATCTGCGGTGGGGTATATAGAATTACGAGTATGTGTGCAAAATTTGGTGGCTCTAGCTGTTATGGTTCCCGAGATCTCGACGTTCGTACGGAGGAACGGACGGACAGACAGACATTTCCAATGTTTACAATATGTGCTAACTCTTCGAGTATCGGAAATAAAATTTAAAACCCCTACTTTTTTTAAACGCTTTATATTAGTTTCACTTGTGGCTGGCTGGCTGGCTGGCTGGCTGGCGGCGTAACTTTTTTTGGTTTGCATGCAGGCCTGCCAACTTGTTTTTTACCGATAGTTTATCGATATCTATAGAAGAGCGCGCTCTTTTAAACCGGAAAGCGTTTTTTTAGTTTTTTTAAACTATTAATATTATTTTGTTAAAACGTTACTTGATCAGTATATTTTGTTCACTTGTTAAATTCATAATAGGCTTGTTTGCTGTGGAATTTTTCTTCGGTTTTCCTGAACTGCCATGACACTGTCCCGATTTTTGTCCGTACACCGTGCAGAAACACTGGTCAAAATGCAGCGCTCTGTTCCCTGGATGTGACATGGATGTTTTATGTCTTCAAACGGCTATTTACCCATTGTATTTTTTAGGTATTCCTCAAGAAAGTTCTACTCAATTATTGTTGTTACTTGTACAACTAAAATTAATTTTAAATTTATGGTCAAATATTGTGTAGGTATTCCTAATAAATTTGTATGACTGATGTAACTGAGTTAAAGTATTTTATGTTGAAATACATTGGAACCATACACCTTCATTACGTACTCCGCTAATAAATTCATACTTTCAGAAGGACTGTTTGTGCTGACATATAATCTAAGCAATCCAACCGTCGAGAATGCGCAATTGTTCCGGGCTTTATACTGGCCAAGTCAACAGAGCAGTAACCCTCAGAAACGGCGGTGGCGATTCTTCATTAATATTGAACCTTAGAAGATAGCCATTTTACCCATTTTTTATCTAATAATCCTGGTGGCATGTCGTTCATGCGTTGAAAGTTTAACTATGTGGTTAGCACAATGTGGTATGACTCCTTATTTTTCTGCTTATTTTAGTAGTTTGGATTGGTATATGAACTAACCAATTTTTTTTTAAAAAAACCTGTCTTTTTCTTTCGCATCTGGGGACGGTCAAACATGATTTTAGACCTTCCGTTTTTTTTTTTTGTCAATATTGCCTGAACGTCTTTATATGAAAATCTGCGAGCGCTCACCTATAAGTGCGCATATGGGCTAATCTCGCGTGTTGCACGTCGTTTTCGTTCGATTTTTAAAATGAAAATGTAATATTTTTAGGTTTTATGAAAAGTAAAATTTTGAGGTATTAAAACGTAATTTAAAATAAAATTAAACAATTTTTCGTTATGGTTAATTTTTGTGAAACAATCGCTCATAATGTGTGGTGTTGCACGCTACAAAAAATGGAAGTAACTTTTTAATAGTCCATTTCTTTTCCAATTTTTAGCAAGTTATGCATAATTAAGGGGGATTTCTGAATCTAGAAATTTTAAAAAACCGATTTTTGCTTCATATTGTAAAAGTTTAGACTTTTAAAAATATGATCTCAAAAGGATTTTTCAAAACTTGAAATATTTTCGGAGATATAGCCGATTTTGTGACGTGGCGTCCGAGCCGGCCGAGCGGTTTCCTAAACTTTTAACGCGTTTTTCTCGAAACCCCTTTTTTTAGGTGGTTGACACGATATTTCAAGTTCTAATGAACCGATTCTGTTTAGAGCAGACCGCCAGCGCCTAGTCAGGTGCGCATAGGTGTACCACTGCACCTGCGGTTCTCTTTCGCGCTCTCCTTCTTGTTTATTCTTCGCCCTTCTTATCTCGCTAAATCTGTCGCGTTATCTATTCAGCGAAACTACATTTGTAAACACATGTACACATAAACATATATATATTTTGAAGCTTGGCTGCCGAGCAGTCAGTGCAGCTCCGAACACAGAAAATAAAGCTTGGAATAATTGGACCTCTCGTGTGTTTAATTAATTATAATATTAAGGGTGGCATATTTGTTGTCTTCCCCATAAACATTTTGGTGACCCCGACGTGATTTTTGTTCGGAGTTTGCTACTCGGTTTATATTGTTTAATATTGTTTAAACAATTCGCTATTTTCGTTGTCGTTTGCGGGCATCGGTCACAGACACACGAAAATACATACACAAGTGCACACAGTCAACCGCGTGACTTTTCGTGCATTTCGCGCTTTGAAAAATAAAACCTGTGTTGTGCTGAAAAACATTAACATATTACATACATAGATGTACATATAGCCGCTTATACACATACATACATACATCACACACATTCGTTTGCCAAGTCAATCCGCTGTTGCTAGGCAGACAAAATCGGTGACAACAACAACAAAGTGTTAGATTCCGTTGCGTTTTTGGCGACGCTTGGTACAGTGCACTTTCGCGGCAAAAAACCAAAGGGTGTTTCGTGCCCTCTGAACCTGCGCAGCCATTTTCTTTTATTTTTTTTCTCGTGATTAAAAATGGTTAACCCCGAAGACGCAGTTCAGCCTCAAAATGATGCTCCAAGTGACATCGAATTTTACCGAGCCAAAGTTAAATCAATTTTGCGGCAAACCAACGCAATGAAAAGGTTTTTAGCCGATGAGAATTTTAATCAGTTTGATGAAGCTGATATTCTTGCGAGATTGGAATGGATCAATTCTATGAACTTGGAATTTGATTGTGCGCAAACATCGCTGGAAAAACTGGACATAACGGAGCTTGAGAGTGATACGCGATTTGGATTTTCCGCAGTTTTCATGGATGTTAAGGCAAAACTAAATCGTGGCTTAGCGGCTCAACGCAAGCTGCCGGTGTCGGCGTCCACAGCTGCCAATTCTACATCTTTCGACATTATTAACAATGCGGATCTTTCTTTACGGTCTAGGAAACCACGATTGCCAAATTTGGAAATGGCTCGTTTTCATGGATCATATTCTGAGTGGCCGGATTTTCTTGCAACGTTCACCACGGTCATTGGCAGTGATGACGAGCTAAGTGACATTGAAAAGCTACAATATTTACGGTCAAGTCTAGGCGGTGTGGCTTTGGAAACCATACGCTCGCTAGAACCTTCGAATGCCAATTATAAAAAGGCTTTGGATTTGCTCATTAATGGATTTGATAATAAAGTTTTACATTTTCAGGCACACGTTCAGGCAATATTTGGTTTAAAAGGTGTCGAGAAGGGATCGGCTAAGGGTCTTCGAGAGCTCAGCGATTGGATGAATTCGCATCTTCGGGCAATCCGCACCCTTGGCACTACGCAACAAATTTTGGATGGATTTCTGATACATATCGTCGCTCACAAGTTGGATCAGAGGACGCGTGAAAAATGGGAAGAAGATCTGTCGACCTCTGAGCTATCTACCTGGACTAGTATGGAGACGTTCTTGGAAAAGAGGTGCAGGATGATGGAGAACTTGGATCAAGCCTTGGTAATGCAAACACCAGGCCAGCAGGTGGGAAAAAACGTGCATAGATCTAACCCAAGTGCACTTATTGCTTCTGCTACTAACTCAAATCATCCAGCATGCCTATTTTGCGATGCTAGAGATCGTTATTTGCCAAAATGCTCCCGTTTTTTAAATTTGAGTCCGAATCTTCGATATAAGGAAGCAAGAAAAATGCACCTCTGCTTTAACTGTTTGCGCAAAGGGCATAGTTTGCAACAATGTAAGTCAACCCATTGCAGATATTGTCGCATGAAGCACCACTCATTATTGCATTTTACACCAAACCCATCCGCACCATCTACCCCATTTTCATCTCCATCATCTGACCCGCTCATGAGCTCGGAGGCAGTACCATCGACTTCATCAGCACTAGTGACATGCTCATCTTCATCATCGCAGCCTGATCACCATTTAGCACACCCTCCACCTAAAACCTCAAATATCATGCCGATAGACTACGTGTTGCTTCCAACTGCTATAATCTACGTTAAAAATAGAGTTGGTTCATTTGTTCCTTGCCGAGCAATATTAGATTCAGCCTCGCAGTTAAATTTTATCACCTCGCGCCTAGCTAGCCAACTAAACTTGAAGCTTAGACAATCGCATACACTCATTTCTGGGATCGGGGAATCGTCCATGAATTCTGATAAGGAAGTAGATATTTTTGCGCAATCACGGGATGCAAGCTATCGTGCGTCATTCACAGCTGTTGTGGCTCAAAGTATCACTGATTATCAGCCGCATTTCAATATAAATGCAACAGGTTGGAGGATTCCACACAACATTCCACTCGCTGATCCTTATTTCAACCAATCACAACGAATCGACCTTTTAATCGGCGCTGGATTATTTTTCGAAATTATTGCCATGGGGCAAATTCATTTGGATAGCACTTTGCCATCGCTTCAGAACACCAAACTTGGTTGGATCGTTTCTGGGGGGATATCAGGTATGCCAAATCACAAATCCGTCCTAGCTGCCATTGTCAAGGATCCTGATGATCATTCTGATGATGACACACTTGCTGCCGTGGTAAAACGATTTTGGGAAATAGAGAACTGTGGTTTGGCTGAACCAACTATGGCGCCTGAAGACGTGCGATGCGAACAACTTTTCAAGGAAAACTGTACTAGACTTGAGAATGGCCAATATTCTGTTCGTCTTTTATCCACTTCAGGATTCGAATCGCTGGGTGATTCTTTTTGCCTAGCTCGTCGTCGTTTCAAGAGTTTGGAAGCTAAATTAGACAGAAACCCTGCCCTGAAAGCGCAGTATTCAGCATTTCTACAGGAGTACATCGACTTAGGGCACATGTCCCTTGCATCAAAGGATACATCGGTACCTCAATTCTTCTTGCCTCACCATTGCGTACATAAGCTTGAAAGTACAAGCACAAAGCTTCGTGTCGTCTTTGATGGGTCTGCTAAAACGACCTCTGGTAGCTCTCTTAACGACTTGCTTTTAGCAGGGCCCACCATTCAGCAGAAAATTTTTAATATTTTGCTTCGCTTTAGATTTTTTAAAGTAGCTCTGTGTGGAGACATCTGCAAGATGTACCGCTGCGTACGTGTTTCGTACCCGGACGACCTTTTGCAATGTATCATTTGGCGAAAGAGCTCCACGGACGAGCTGAGTGTTTACAAACTGAACACTGTGACTTATGGAACCAAGCCAGCTGCTTTCTTGGCTATAAGAGCCATGCATCAACTTTCTTATGACGAAGAGAAATCACTTCCAATTGGAGCCAAAAATTGTTCGTAGGGATTTCTATGTGGACGATTTAATCTCTGGTGGCGATTCAGTTGAAGAGGTAAAAGAAATTCGTCAGCAGGTGAAAGAACTTCTGTCGCGAGGACACTTTCCAATCCGCAAATGGTGTTCGAATGAGTCAAGTGCCCTCGAAGGAGAGTCTGATTGTGATAAAGAGAAGCTTATTAAATTTCACGACGGATCTGCTATCGCCAAGGCATTGGGACTAGCTTGGGACCCAGCCTCTGATCATCTCCTATTTAACTTTTCCCAAATTTCGTCTAGTCATCGAGTCACTAAACGGATTGTTTTGTCAACAATAGCAAAATTTTACGATCCACTTGGATTAATAACACCAATTGTTACGAAGTCTAAAATCTTTTTGCAATCCCTATGGAATTCTAACGTGGGTTGGGACGACACATTGCCAGAGCCACTTCTTTCGTCATGGGGGGAGTTGACCTCTCAGTTGTCGATCGTCCAGAACTTAAAATTTCCACGATTCGTAATTCAACAGCAGGCTTCCGTCGAGTTGCACGGATTCTGCGATGCTAGCATAGCAGCGTATGGAGCGTGTTTATATTTGCGATCGGAAGTAAATGGAGACGTAAAAGCCCATCTACTCTGCGCTAAGTCGAGAGTAGCCCCTTAAAGGCCTTAACAATTCCAAGATTGGAACTTTCAGCAGCGCTTTTATTGGCTGAGCTAATCGTAAACGTCAAGGAGACCATTGATTTCGATTGCGCCTTTTACTGCTGGTCGGACTCGTCCATAGTGTTGGCTTGGATTCGGCAACCTCCAAGGGAGTTTAATGTATTTGTATCCAACAGAATCGCGAAAATTCAGGAGATGACGAAAGACATGACTTGGCATCATGTTCCGACAAACTTAAATCCTGCGGATGTTGTATCGCGAGGCTGTACCCCGAGAGAATTGCTGGAGCATTCCCTTTGGGCTCATGGACCTCCATTTTTGGTGCAAAGCTGTACGACTTGGTCCTCCCTGCTCCACGCAGTAAAGGATCTCCCAGAGCGTCGTTCTGCGGCACTCATTGGATCAGTTTGCACGGACATCTCTATCAACTGCAAATACCTTAACTCATTTCATAAGTTGCAGCGTGTATTTGCATACATTCATCGCTTCATTTCGAATTGCAGAACCAAATCGGCGTTAACAGGCCCTGTTACCGTTGATGAGATCAACCTGGGAACCGTACTTCTTCTGAGAAGCATCCAACTGGTTCACGTGGCTGAAGAGTATAGAATGCTTAGTCAAAGCAAGCCGCTTCCGCAGAAAAGCAAGCTAATGTCTCTGAGGCCAATACTCGGCGCCGATGGATTACTTCGCGTTGGTGGAAGGCTTCAAAACGCAAGTTTGGACTACGACGCTAAGCATCCGATATTATTACCCAAGGACCATCCAGTCACCAAGGCGATCATCGTATACTTTCATGAAAAATACTTGCACGCAGGATCACAAGCATTACTCGCTACTTTAAGGCAAAGGTATTGGCCAATTGGTGGCCGAAAGTTTGTGGCAAGCGTCATCAACAAATGCGTCCGATGTTTTCGGATGAAGCCTGTGGCTTGGGAGCACGTTATGGGTAGCCTGCCAGCAGATCGAGTGCAGCCTAACCCAGCATTTCATACCACAGGAGTGGACTACTGTGGTCCATTCTATCATAAGGCAGAGACCCGAAACAAGGCACCACACAAGTGCTACATAGCAGTCTTTGTCTGTTTTTCGACGAAGGCTTCTCATTTAGAAGTCGTCCAGGACCTAACCACGGATTCCTTCATGGCAGCCCTAAGAAGATTCATCAGTCTGAGGGGCAGTCCTCGTACTATTTGGAGTGACAATGCGACGAACTTTGTCGGCGCTAAGCGCGAGTTAGCCGAGCTGAAGAAGCTATTTTTAAGCGAACCACACACGGCTTCGATAGTCTCCTCCTGTTTGGCTGACGGGATTGATTGGAAGTTCATACCTCCGCGGGCCCCGCACTTCGGTGGTCTGTGGGAGGCGGCTGTCAAGTCGGCCAAATTTCACTTCTACAGAGTCGTCGGTGCATCCATTTTAGCCCTTGATGAATTGAGAACTCTTGCATATGAGATTTCTGCTATTCTTAACTCCCGTCCACTCTGTCCAATTTCAGAAACCGCTGAAAATCTCGAGGTGCTAACGCCGGCACATTTCCTAAAGGGTTCCAGCTACGCAAGGTTCCCTGAGCCTGACGTCACGCATCTTCGCGAGGGCCGCCTCAGCAGATGGCAAAAGGTGACCCAGATGCAGCAGCATTTTTGAAAGCGTTGGAGCACCGAGTACTTGTCTCTGCTGCAAGAAAGGAGCAAGTGGCGCTCCGAAATACCCAACATCAATGTCGGCAGCATCGTATTGTTGAAGGAGGACAACATCCCACCTTTGAAATGGCAGCTTGGGCGCATCCAGGAAGTCATACCCGGTGAGGACGGCATCGTCAGAGTAGCTATGGTCAGGACAGCTGCTGGTCTAAGCAAGAGAGCCGTCGCCAAACTAGCCGTTCTGCCCATCGATTCCCATTTGGTTGGAACCGTAACACTTCCAACGGGGGGAGTATGTTTAGAGCAGACCGCCAGCGCCTAGTCAGGTGCGCATAGGTGTACCACTGCACCTGCGGTTCTCTTTCGCGCTCTCCTTCTTGTTTATTCTTCGCCCTTCTTATCTCGCTAAATCTGTCGCGTTATCTATTCAGCGAAACTACATTTGTAAACACATGTACACATAAACATATATATATTTTGAAGCTTGGCTGCCGAGCAGTCAGTGCAGCTCCGAACACAGAAAATAAAGCTTGGAATAATTGGACCTCTCGTGTGTTTAATTAATTATAATATTAAGGGTGGCATATTTGTTGTCTTCCCCATAAACAGATTCCTTTAATCGTGTCTGCCTAGGGTAATAAAACATTTTGATTTTAGGTATTTTTAAAAATTAAAAAATAGTTTAAAAAATCGCGAAATGTCTTCAAATTGACGCCATTTTTTTATTTTTTATTTTTTTTTTTGGTTGAGGATAACCCGATAACGACACCTTTTTTTAATTAGGAATGTGTTAAATTTTTATTTGCGATACTCGAAGAGTAAGCAAATACTGTAAACGTTGAAATGTATGTCTGTCCGTCCGTCTGTCCACACAAACGTCGAGATCTCGGGGTTTATAGGAGCTAGAACCACCAAATTTTGCACACAGACTTCTATAAGCAAACCCTGACCACTTCCCTATTTACGCCCACAAACCGCGAAACTCTGTGGTGCCCACATTTTTATGCTAGAGAAAAGTGGCCCTAATAAATGTTGTCTCGTACGGATTGACGGACGGACAGACAGACATTTGCAACGTTCACGGTAATTGCTTAATTTTCGAGTATCGCAAAAACAAAAACGATGGAAAAAATTTAACGTGCGATACGTAGCATGTCCACGGCACTTTCTAAAAAACCATTCACTTTTATGACTTTAAATCAATCTCTTTTCGACTTTCACCGCAACTGGGACGCAAACGTTAACCTACCTTCCTATTCTAGCCTAATACTTTTAATTAATTTACCATCCTTAGCTAGCCGGAGAACGATGCTTGGTACCGTTTTCATGTATAATCTTATTCGTGGTGAAATTGATAGCACCGACTTGGTAGGTCGGCTAAATTTTTCTGTCCCAAGTAGATTAAGGCAGTCCTCTACCGTCGCGGTTTGAAAAAATCGATTTTTTTTTTTTTGCATTATTTGAAAGAAGACGATCTTAGAAATACGCCAGTAAAAGCGTTTCGCGAAAAAATCATTCCTTCATGGGTTTTCGCGACTTTGAAGTCATGCACTCGCGGCCGTTTCCAAGCGCTACTTTGTCTTTAAACGCGTTTTCCCAAAAATTGACTTTTTGAAATGGATGGTAAGCTTTCTACCAGTAATATTTATCGGATTCATCTCATTTTTGGCACAATTATTCAGAAAACATGTCGCTATGTTTGGCCGATCGGGATTTTGAAAATTTTAATTTTTCGAATTTTTACAGCTTCTAAACTATGAAAAAACATGGTAAAATTGAAAATTTTTGTAAAAGTTGTATATTTTTTACAAATTTCGAGATAAAAAAATCCCGATCGGCCAAACATAGCCAAGGTAACAATAATTATAAACAAATTTTACTTTGTTCATTTCCGACAACGACATCGGAAAAACCTTGCCACCAAGTCGGGCCTCCAAATTTGAGAAGGACATTTCAAGGTCATCCCAAGGACAACAGAACCACTGGGCACACTTTTTGATTAACTGATTTTAAAGTCGACAGATGACCAATAAAATAAAAAAAGTTCATGAAATTATCTTCAGTAGTTCTTTCCCAATCAATTTTTGAAAATAGGCTCGAAATTGAGGCCTGACGGTAGAGGACTGCCTTAAGGGGATATATACAGCCAGAAGCCCGAAAAAAGACCGTTTTTTCGAATTTTTTTTCAGGAAAACTATGTACAATTTCAGACCGGGCGTTTTTCCATCTTAAAGTATACACATTAAAGATTAATTCACAATTTTTTTTAATGAAAAATTTTTACAGTGTAGCGAGATATGCTGGATTCTTCCGAGCGTTAAAAAAAAAAAAGGAAATTCGGTAGCCAACGCCGCTTCTTCGAAAATCATCTAAAACAAAAAAACCAAATTGATTATTAAATAAGATACTAGAATCTAGTCCTCATCATAGGTGTTTTTGAAAATATTGATTTTTGACAAAATGGCGGACGTTTAAAAATGACATTGCGATTTTTGACTAAAAATTAGCCATTGTTTTGCCTATTAAAAAAAAACTAAGCATCGGAAAAAAAAAATCCTATGATGAGGACTAGATAATTATGTATTGAATAAGCACAAAAAATTTCATTGCAATCGGTTCGCTAGTTTTCGAGATATTTTGGCTACCGATTTCAAAGACGTGGTTTCGAGAAAAACGCGATTAAAAATTTGGTAATACGGTACGGCACGCACGAACGTGACTCACTCTTCGGTCTATAACTTCGTTATTTTTTGAGATATCGACTTGAAACTTTCACAACACGTTTTTGATCCCTTAAGCTTCAAGAAAATGCAACAAAAAAAAAATGATTTTTTCGAAAATCCTGGCTGTATATATCCCCTTAACTAGAAATTATTCTCCCCTAATATTAAACCATTGTAGATCTAACTATGAATTGCATGAGCCTTTCAGAGTATTATGTTCTGACTACAATAGACTTTATCCTATCATATCAAATTCTGACTCCCTGCCGGTCTTAAAACGACTAATATTAACTTCATTAGCACAAAATTAGTTCTATCCTTCTTATCTCGCGTCTATCTTCACGCGAATCGTGCCGTACGACACACGGCTGCGCCCCTCGGTCGGTTGGGCTTTCATGCATTATATTATTCACAGCTTTCTTAAGATAGTGGAATTTGTATGCTTTATTATGCATATTAGCTCAAAATTGCAAATAAACCGGAAAATTAAAAGATTCTTCCATTTTGTGAAGCGTGCAACACAACAAATTATGAGCGATTATTTCGCAAAAAGGAACTATTACAAAATGATGCATTATGTCACTTTAAATTACACTTTAATACCTCTAAGCACAGTAACGAATTTTACTATACAATTTTCAGAAACCTAAAAATATACTTAAAACGAAAACGTCGGGCAACACGCGAGATTAGCCCATATCGAAATAATTTTTTTCCTGCACATACTCGATAGTATAGTGATGACAATAAAACAATAAAACAAATGACAATTTTGTTTTCGCGAAAAACAGGAATTTCACCTTGATGCAGTGAGGTCAACACTTAAAGGGATACAAGTGATGACAAAAGGATACAAGTTTCAAATTTGTTTGCCGTGCTCAGTGATATGTTCTCTAGGTCTCATATTAAAGAAATATATAGTTTTTTTTAAATCAAAGAGGATGTCAGAAAGGCTTTGGGTAGTAAGAGATGATTGTTACAAAGCACCAGGTATTTTGTCATTTTAAGATGTCGGAACATTTTATACGCTTTACCGGGAGAATACTGTTTATAACAATACCATGGTTCGAGCATTATGTGACATAATCTGTTGTCGAGTTTTTAAAGACGATATATTAGAGGCTATAGCTATAATAAGAGCCCTGATTATACAGTAGGGGAGACCGGGGCTATTTGTGACAAATCGAAAAATTTAAAATTGGTGCCAAAAATACTCCTGTGGATTTAAAAATCCGAAAAAAAATACTGATGGCGCCAGTAGCGTCTTAGGTTATGATGCAGTTTGACGCGCGTATCTGCCGTTGTTCGTTGTTATTAGCATAAAAAGTGTTTTTGTGTGTCAGAAGTAAAATTTCAAAATCTCAGTTTTTTTGTTTTCACAACAATATTGTAGGTTGTTAATACCATTCGGTAAGTTTTACTGGTTATCCACATTGCTAAGCTTATATTTTAACCACAAAAGTAATGCACCACCATAATATTGTGTATGTTTTGCAAATGTAAACAAGACATATGACGCTGGGGCTTTTCGTGACATGAACACCCGGGGTATTTCGTGACAAATTGATAGGAGTGTGGTTGGACCATTGAAAAAATCTTACAATCAACATTGCGATTTATGGATGTTGAACAATCCAGGGAGGACGATGACAATATATAACATCGCTTCGACTGAATGAAGGAAGGAAGTCTTTCACAAATCAGCCAGTTTGCAAACAACGTGCCAGTTCGTACTTCTGGATCAAACAGCCTAATCAGGAAAAATTCGCGAACTCAAAATGTCACGAATAGCCCCGGTCTCCCCTACATTTTTAATTTTTCAAAAACCCAAAAGTTTGTAAAAAAGGTCATGAACGTCATTAATTCAAATGCAGCGGGGATATAAAAACGGAAAAAGCAAACAAACTTACATTGGATTTAATGAAGTCTGCAACTTCGTTGTCAGGCATAAAATCTGACCATTGTAAGTTGAATTTGCTCCACATACTTCGTGTAAAATTCGGTCCAACTTCTTGAGTACAATATATCAAATATGTTTTAAGGAACTTCTTAGCCACGCTTGATGTGCTGTTGTCTTTCAATTTTGTGTTCCATAAATCTGATACACTCAAGATTTTCTTCACAATTAATGGCCCTGTAAGAAAAAACGCGTATTAAAATGATGAGAAAGTAAGACAGTATTAGCGGTCACCAGAAAACGTTGATCAGTAGTAATCAATGATAATTTTAGATTAATAATTATGGTAACTATCGAAAAAGCGTAAGATTCAGGACTGTCAACCTTTCCGAAACTGAACCAATCTGTACTTTTTTTTAAAGATTGAACCGACCCTCCAAACGGAGTGCTTACTAATTTTTTTTTTTTGGCGAGCACATTAATTTTTTCAAAAAATACAAAGATTGTGCGGGTTCACAGCCCCGGTAAAAATGTTACTGATACGTTTTGCTGATTAACCCCATCATTGAAAATATTACCGGCAAATTGAAGAATATAAAGCCAAAGCTCTGGAATATCAACAATTAAATCGTTTGCGTACTCGCTAAATTCGTTGTACGCCAGTCTGAAGTGGTCCACAGAGATGTAATTTTGCTGGACAAGTTGGAAAACAGTAATGGCCAGATAACGCCTGTACTGTTTACCCACATTCGCTAAATGCAAATAGTCTGTTAATATGAAATATAAGAAACTACAGCGTAGTCCTTCTGGTATCCGTTTCATACACGAAACTACTCCGGGCGTTACAGATTTAGAGGCAGCAGCAAGCTCAATCATTTCTGAGACAACAGATTTAATAAGCTTAAGGTCTGACTCCCCAGCTTCATTAAACACTGCAACCGGGGCGACAGATCGAACACCCTGTGATAATGATGCAGATGATGACACAACTGACGGTTGGTCACTGCCCCGGTAAATTCCGCCTGCGTTGACGTTAGAGCTGCCCAGTGATGACTGTGCCTGCAAGCAAAAGTAAAGTTAATTTTATATTAATGGTGGTGAAAACATTGTAGGCTCATACAGAAAGCTCTCTGCTTTAAAAAAATTAAACTTTTCTGCGAAATTAAAAACTGTGCTTACTATGACAAAACAAAAAAAAAACAATTAATAAAGTTATAAAACAAAGTGAGTCGTTAAATGTTGCTTTAGTTTAAATAATTACCATTTTTCTCAAATGTTATATTTATATATTTTTAATTTTGTAATTGCGCTTCTGCTCTTCTAAACATGTGTAAAACACATAAGATTTGTTTAGAAGTTGATATACAATTCTTGAGAATTGGCAAATGGTCTTTTTTCACTGTTATATTTGGGCAAATCTCGCGTGTTGCAAGTCGTTTTCGTAAGATTTTTATTAAATTTTTAAAGTATTGAATATTGGATATATTTTTAGGATTCTGAAAAATGTATAGTAAAATGTTATGTTGCGACCAACTGTATGTAAAAAGAGTGCGCGGCGGGACAAAAAATGCGATTCCGACTGTCCAAGGCAAAAGTACAAAAATGTTTTTTGCTACTTTATAAATAATAGGTTGACGATAATTGTGCGAAAGTTTCAAAGCAAAAACTGCCCTAGAACAATTGTTGTTAAAAATTATGTTAAATTACAAATACAATTTTTTAAATATTTTTTTTTTTTGAAGACAAAATGATTCTCTTACATTCAAACAAAACTTTGTCGATATATGTCAAACCGTTCGAGAGTTATGAATTTTTCTCCAAAGCCTTAACAACTAATTTTTTGAACTTAGAAGCTCAAAATATCGAAAACGGTGCGGAATTTCATACGTTTTTTTCGAATCAGAAAATGTTTTTCAAATTTTAGGTTTAGTTGACGTGGACTGACCCCGTTATAAAATTATGTACACTTTGAAATCTTCAAATACCTAAGACGCTATAATATTTATCTGTTCTTTCAAAACCCAAAGCTAACAATAAAAGCAATTTTCTGTGTTAATATTACTCACTCCTGAGTAACATTACTTCGGTCGCGTGTAGACGTGTTTTCTTAACGCTCCTGAAAATAATTATTCACCTCAGTCGGAAACTTTCAAAAAAATTAATCAACGCGAGGTTATTGCGTTTCGCGATGCTAATCGCATATTGTAAACTAAAGTTTTAGTTAATTAATTAATTAATCTTTACGCACTAACAATAAACAAATGAGTAACAACGTGGATCAGCGCACTCAACGACAAAAACAACAAGACGAAGCCCGTGAAAAAATTCAGAGAGAGCAAGACAAACGCCGTCTCTCTTTGACCCGTAACAATGCTTATTTCTCTGTCACGAGTAATACTCCAGAATCGAAATTACAAGAAAGTGCAAGTTTACTGACCGCCGAAAACCAGAGAGCTAGTTCTTGCTCTCCAGCCCTGCTTTTCACCGCTCAAACGCTATGGAGTGAGCAATGTAAAGCTCCAACCGAGCTTCTGCCACCTAGTGCAACAACAACAGCAACTACAACGTCAACTACAACGGTCTCTCTGGCCAATGCAATAACGACCTCACTCTCTTCTTCTGCAGCGGGTAAAGCAACAACACAACCAAGTGCAAAAATTGGGTCAAACGTGAAAAACAAAGCTACGGTAGAAGAAATGGCAATTCCGCAAGCGGGTTCGGCCATGCAGACAGGCATGGATCGCTACATTAATATTTCCAAGCGCAAGCTAACACCCCCAAAAAAATCTGACGGCAATATGCCCAAAACAAACCGTACCAACGAAGGCCCTGAAAATCTCGGGCCATAAGATAAGTTTTCCATTCTGGCGGAACCTAAAACAGAGTCTGAACAATAAGCTCCAAAGAAACTGAAGTCCCCACCTATCTTTATTCGGGAGAAGATCCCCAACGTCATAGTCAACAAAATAGTTGAGCTTGTCGACAAAGATAACTTTCATGTTATTCCACTTATTAAAGGGAATATAAGCGAAACTAAACTGCAAACCAAAACTGAAGACGAATTCCGAGCAGTGTCAAAGTACTTAAACGATGCCAAAAAGAATTACTACACGTACCAGCTAAAAAGCTGCAAAGGTTTGCAAGTTGTGCTTAAGGGTGTGTTGCTGTGCTACAGAGGCTTTAAAAGAAAACGGTTTTTGTGCAAAAAATGTTATAAACATTATGAACAAAAACAAGAAGCCGCAAGGCTTCGAGCTGGAGCCAGACAGCAGAACTTTGAAAAAAAAAAAAACGCAGTGCACCCGATCTACAAGTTGCAGTACCTGCTGCATCGTAGGATCACAGTAGAACGGCCGCACAAACGGAACGGGCCAGTGCAATGCACAAATTGCCAGGAATACGGACACACCAGGACTTACTGCACCCTTAGGTCAGTATGTGTAGCTTGTGGAAACTGCCACGGCTCCGAACCCTGCCCTGCCAATAGGGAAGACTCTTTCACCAAAAAGTGTGTAAACTGCCAAGGAAACCACACAGCAAACTACAGAGGCTGTCCAGTCTAAAAGGAGATGAAAAGTCGGATGCAACGAGCGACAACGGCATGCTCCCAGAACACACAGAAAATTTACATCAGACCAGAAACGACACGGAAAGTTTTCTTCGCAAAAGCAGCCATGTCATCATTTGACCCTTCAATTACCACCAACGGCATTTCTTACGCCAGAGCTCTAAGATCAGGCACAGCTCACATAGAGCCGAACCAAAATATCTTGTTACAAATGCTTGGAGCTCAGCAGTCCAAATAAACGATACCTAGCCTTCGAAAAACTCTGTGGAACGCCAACGGTGTTTCACGGCATAAACCTGAAATAACTAAATTTCTGAACGAAAACCACATCGACGAAGTCTCCGAAGACCAATTCATGTACTTCTACAATTCACTTGGAGAGCGATGTGACCCCCAAAGGAAGGCAACTATATAATGCACTCATCAAAACATGCAACAAACTGGACTACGTTTCACCAGGCATCCCTAAGTTATAACTCTTCTTCAAAGCCCAGAATTAGTCGAGCCCCTTCGCAGGCTGACGTCGCATCGAACCAATTGGATTAAGTTCAAAAAGGACGTAAGTTTCCATATTGAACTATCTCCACACCAAAGTCTCTACACCGCAAGAGAGGGATGGGCACACACACCAACACAAAACTAACCTTGAAATCGAAGAGCTTGTTTTGGAGAAAAGTCGTTTGAGACGTGCTTGGCAAACCAGCAGATCGCCATCCTCAAATCAAAGTCTTAAGGAAGGTCACAGACTTACCAGGGCTCTAAGGCACGAAGAAGAAAAAGCACAACGCCAGTTCATTTAGAAACTTCCACCCACCAGAACCAGCGCCGGAAGAAACAGTAATTCCCATAAGAGACTCTTCAGGCAGCTGGGCCAGAAGCGACAAAAACAGAGCTTGTACTTTTGCATTACACCTTTGAAATGTTTTTCAGCCAAACCCTGCAACTAATTCATTCGCACCACCGTCGCCGTCAATTCGAATTGAAACTGAGACGGAGCCAATTCTGTTTCAACCAAACGAAATTGAAAATGTCATCAGCGAGCAATTGAAACCAAAAAATGCTTATAACTCCCAAAATGCTAATTGAACTCCCAAACTGTGCAGTTGAGGTCATTTGTTAACTCTTTAACGGGATTACACGACTTGGCTACTTACTAAAAAAAATTGAAAAAATCGGTAATCATAATGATCCCAAAGCCAGGAAAAGATCACACAATACCAGCTTCATACAGACCGATAAGTTTACTCTCGTGTCTGTCAAAACTGCTCGAAAAATGCCTTCTAACGCGCATAATCCCATATCTGAAAGAGCACAACGTTATTCCGGCACATCAATTTGGCTTCCGAGAAAGCCATGGAACAATAGAGCAAGTCAACAGATTAAAAACAGAAATACGGACTGCATTCGAGTTTCGGGAATACTGCAGTGCGGTATTCCTTGACGTTGCACAGGCTTTCGATTGAGTCTGGCTTGATGGCCTTATGCAGAAAATCAGAACTATTCTGCCGGAAAACACTCACAGGACACTTGAATCGTACCTTTACAACAGAGAACTCGCCGTGAGATGCAACACTACAACATCCGACGATTACACTATAGAGGCTGGAGTTCCCCAAGGTAGCGCCCTTGGTCCAACTCTATTTCTTCTTTACACCGCAGATATTCCCACGACAAGCGGCTTACTACTTCTACATTCGCAGAGGTTACCGCGATCATAAGTCGGTCCAAATGCCAAATTCAGGCAACAGCACTATTAGCTGATCAACTCGTGGTGGTGGAGAGGTGGTTATCAGACTGGCGTATACAAATAAATGCGCAAAAGTGTAAACACATAACGTTTACTCTTAACAGACAAACGTGTCCATCGCTAACTCTGAATAACTCGCCCTTTCCACAAGCTGACGATGTAACGTACCTTGGCGTCCACCTAGACAGGAGACTTACATGGCGGAGACATATCGAAGCTAAGAAAATTCACCTAAAACTAAAATCCCATAGCCTTCATTGGCTTATAAACGCTCGCTTCCCCCCTTTGCCTGGACTTTAAGGTCCTGCTCTACAATTCAACGCTTAAGCCAGTCTGGACTTACGGCTCCCAGTTGTGGGGGCCCGCGAGCAGCAGCAACATCGACATTATCCAGCGAGCACAATCAAAAATCCTGAGAACTATCACTGGGGCACCTTGGTATGTTCGGAACGACAACATCCACAGAGATCTTGGCATTCTACCCGTAAAAGACGAAATATCAAAACAAAAAGCGTCCTAGGGGCCTAGCCAGGGTTTCCAACCGGACCCGATTGCAACGAAATAGCAATAGTTATTAGAGCCCTTAAATCTTGCATCAGTCATCTTGACTGTCAGATAGCTTTTTTTTACTTATTGTTAGTCTCAATTCAGAGAAGATTCAAAAAATAAAAGCATACGTATTAGGGTGGTCCTTATTTGGTCGATTGTTGAATTTGCAACGGGGCACTTTCGAATTCGATAATATACCTCAAAATATGAAATACCTTTTTTTTATTTTTTTTTAGGTCAAGGTTTAGGGGTCGCTACCAAGGTTTGAATTTTAAGGGTCTCCATACAAAAAAAAAAAAAAAAGTTCGATTTTTATTTTTTTTTTTTCATAAATAATTTCAGAATCTGAATACAAAACGTTGACTAAAATGTGAAGTCGATCCGAATAACAGTTTCGGAGATACAGGCCCTTGAATGTGCGCAAAATGCACAAATGCACTGCTTATCAAAATTACATGCAAAACATAACATTCAAGGGCCTGTATCTCCGAAACTGTTATTCGGATCGACTTCACATTTTAGTCAACGTTTTGTATTCAGATTCTGAAATTATTTATGAAAAAAAAATAAAAATCGAACTTTTTTTTTTTTTGTATGGAGACCCTTAAAATTCAAACCTTGGTAGCGACCCCTAAACCTTGACCTAAAAAAAAAAAAAGGTATTTCATATTTCGAGGTATGTTATCGAATTCGAAAGTGCCCCGTTGCAAATTCAACAATCGACCAAATAAGGACCACCCTAATACGTATAAAAAAAAATGTTACTCACCTTGCCAGTTTGACGAGCAGGTGGTGCCTGCTGCGTGTATTTTGAATGACTAGCAGATTTTTGAACTGAAGAACCCAATAAACTGCGCCCCTGCCCCTGCTGGGCAGCGCGGGAGGATGAGTTTTCTCGCGATCCGTGGGAAGATCCAGTTCTCGAATGCATACCTTTTTGGATTGTAAGATTGTAATGAGATTATTATTTTTAGTTATTAAAATAGGAATTCAAAATTACCTCTATCATACCGATCACGTTCCATTGACCCTTTGTTATATGAACCTTTGTTTCTTGGTCCACTGCGATCTCGATCGCGGTCGCGATCCAAATCTGAGCTGTTTTTATCAATAAGGGATGATAACACAGCGAAGGGATTGGATGGCGTTGATGTAGGTGCAGATGATTGTCTCGTTGCGTTGTTATTCCAAATAAACTGCCCTAATCCGCCCATTTTTTTTGTTTCTAAGTTTTGATCGGACAGTTTAGACTGAAATATTAAAAAAAAAATTATACATTTAGTTGGGGTCAGATAAAATTTAAATTGTTGTTCAACTTACAAAACTAAGAAACATTCACTTACAATTTTTTTTTTTGACGAAACTTAAAAAAAAAGTTCCTCTGTGCTTACATTGAACACATTAAAACTATAAAAAAAAGGGAGTTTGGCGCAGGTCTGTAAACCGGAGCTGAACCACACCTAACCGAAGTGGTTCCGATTTTTTAGAAAGCAAACCTGACCATTAACTGAAGCGCTGTTTTATTTCGTAAATGAACCTGAAATAAACAAAGCTCGGTTCGAGTTAAAATATAACTATGTTTCCGTGTTGACAAACATTCAATAACACAGCGCAAAACTAAATAAAAATTCCAAGGTTAATTTGCAGTTTTTCATAATACTCGGGTTCTCCTGAGTCGAAGTGCCATACAAAATTATTTTCCATCTCCTATAGGTTCCGCGGTATAGCGACAAATAGAAAAGTAGCATGTTGGACGACATTTTGAATTATGTCGCCTATGCCAAAGAAGTTACCGTGATATTTTTAGCTGGATTATACACTCAAAACATCACTGCACTGAACAAAAATTGTCCCCAGCCTGGACATTTGTCCTTGCCGTTGGAATAAGACGTCGCAGTTGAAATCTCACATTTTTCTCAAGTTCTTGTCGCACTCAAAGGCCTTTTAAAAATATACCTAGAATGGTAGAAATTTTTATTTTGAATCTGTAGCCTTGTGTTCGCTTCAATTTTGATTTTGTGCATATTCGTGATTATATTTTATTGGAATTCTTATGCAATTAAGGTAATTTTTTTTACTATTTCTACTACTATATTTTCTCCCAATTTTCGAAAAGTCATTTGTTATGGTAAAGAGCAAATGATCCGTGGTTTTTTTTAAATGTTGCCCTGTGTAATCAAACGCTGCGTTGAAGAAAATCTGGCGTAGATATTGGTCAAATTGCTCTTAAACCAAATTCTAAGTGAGCTCGGTGAGACACATGTTGTCCGCAAAATAAGGGTCAACTCGAAAATATTGGTTTCAAAACTAACTTATATTGGTGATTTTTCGGTCTAGTTATTTTGCTGGAATCATGCACGAAAGTTAAAGAAGTGGTGTTTCGAGAAAAACGCGTTTAAAGTTTTAACTTCAGTGCTCATATCTCGGTCAGGTCAATTGTGCTCTGATCCATTTGAAAATGCAATAAAAAAAGAAAAAAAACGAGAAGGAAAGCTAACTTTGGCAAGCCGAAGTTAATATAACCTTGCAGATAGAAAATACAGTAGTCCGTTTTTGATAAGTAAGCAGTAAGCATAAGTTAGCAGTAGACATCGGATTTTAGGTTTTTTGCATATTACGATTGCGTTGTCCAAAAAAAATTTTCGTTTGCAGAAAAACGCGTTTCAGATAAAAATAATTTTTTTGGCACCTAGTTTTTTTTTGCATATTCGACCTTTTTACATATATTGAACCTAAAAAGCATTTTTCGGAATATGTCAACCTTTTTTTTTTACCTTTTTTACCTATTTCTACTGAAAAATATGCTCCTTTGTAGAGGTGTTTGATCCAAACTGTTTATGTTTAGAAATATTTCTCAGTCGTGCGCTGTGTGCTCTAAAGTGAGTTTTAAAATGGAGAAAGCTAACAAAAAGGAACATCGCATGAAGTGGCTGAAGGAGTTTAAAAGTGAGACGATAAAACTTGTAGATGAACAAATTTAAAATTAAAACGGTAACCTTTACGGCGAAAACTTCTCAGGCATATAAACAGTATGTATTTAGCATATAAATATATTAAGTTAAAAGCCTATTTTTAAATAGTTATTTAGGTTCTGGAGTCCTTTGATCTAGAAGATGCTGACTCATTAAAATTAGCGCGGGAATGTTTGAAAAAATCAAGTCTTCAATCCAATCTTATTTTTATAAAGAAATGTTTTAAAACACAACCACACTACATCACTTCTTTGGAAAAATCAGGGATGACGTTAAAGGATGCGATGATAACAGTTGAAAAGGCCGACACTTTAATAAAGCGCGTACCAGGAAAAATCGGAAGAGACGTACAGGAAAAACTTAAAAACGCATTACTCGCCACTTACTTCATGCGACGTAGAGCAAAGCTTATCAGCATACAAGCTAATACATTCGGAAAAAAGACAAAAACTAACACCAATACCATGGAAAACCTTATTATTATATATTGTAAACAAAACTATAACTAAATTATTGAACACACAAACACTTTTTTAAACTTTTTTACACAATTTGAACAACACAAATAACAAAACATTAATAAAAATATTTTTATAAAAATATTAATTTGGCTAATAGAATTTTGTTTGCCCGTTATTACGTCCGGGAAAGGTTTTTAGGCGTTTTAAGGCCCTTTGATATTGGATTTCTTGAAATTTCACGTTTTTTAGATCGCAAACCTCAAAAAAACCTATAAAAAGCTTTTTTGACCAATTTTGACCTAAAAAAATAGGTCGAATTATGCTGAGCATATTCATTAACCTTTTTGACCTAAAAATTTGCATATTTCTGTTATGCCGATATATTCTGAAACCTTCTATTTTTATTAGTCTATTTCCAAAATTTCATTTTTTTAAGACCGCAAACAAAAACAAAACCTAAAACCCGATGTCTAGTTATCAGTCACATTTTTTGGGGAAAAAAAAAAAATATATATTTTGGAAAAATTGTATTTTGATAGACTTTAAACTAAGCAAAAAACCTTAATTGAATCACAAATGTTAGTCGATTTGTATGGCAGCTATAAGATATAGTAATCCGATCATCGATATTTGTTCACTCTTTTTCCTTAAACTTAAAATAGACGATTGGATAAGTTTAAAGCTGATACGTTTTCCACTGGTCGAAAAGTTGACTAAAACAGAAAATTGGTCGAACATTTGTATAGCAGCTATAGGAGATAGTCATCCGATAGTCATCAATTATAATACCCAGCAACAAAAAATGGTTTGGAAACATAAAACTTAAGGCAGTCCTCTACCGTCGCGGTTTGAAAAAATCGATTGATTTTTTTTTGCTTAATTTGAAAGAAGACGATCTTAGAAATACGCCAGTAAAAGCGTTTCGCGAAAAAAGCATTCCTTCATGGGTTTTCGCGACTTTGAAGTCAAGCACACGCGGCCGTTTCCAAGCGCTACTTTGCCTTTAAACACGTTTTCCCAAAAATTGACTTTTTTGAAATGGATGGTAAGCTTTCTACCAGTAATATTTATCGGATTCATCTCATTTTTGGCACAATTATTCAGAAAACATGTCGCTATGTTTTCCCGATCCGGATTTTGAAAATTTTAATTTTTCGAATTTTACTATGAAAAAACATGGTAAAATTGAACATTTTTGTAAAAAGTTGTATATTTTTTACAAATTTCGAGATAAAAAAATTCCGATCGGCAAAACATAGCCAAGGTAACAATAATTTTAAACAAATTTCACTTTCTTCATTTCTGACAACGACATCGGAAAAACCTTGCCACCAAGTCGGGCCTCCAAATTTGAGAAGGACATTTCAAGGTCATCCCAAGGACAATAGAACCACTGGGCATAGTTTTTGATTAACTGATTTTAAAGTCGACAGATGTACCAATAAAATAAAAAAAAAGTTCATGAAATTATCTTCAGTAGTTCTTTCCCAATCAATTTTTGAAAATAGGCTCGAAATTGAAGCCTGACGGTAGAGGACTGCCTTAAGGGGGTCATCCAAACTGAACGCCGTTTTTTTCACATTTTTGGAATTTTTTCTGGAAAAGTAAATGGAACTTCAACTGTGAACTTTTTGATTTATATTTATTGAAGTTTTGAGCTAATATTAAAATTTTTTGAGGCCAAAATAATAGCTTTATCCTTGGATTTTTTACTATAAACTTACTCAAAAAAAACTGCAACTCCACGCTAGCGGAACTTCTATTAATCTTAAACCAAAAAAACAAATGGCATATTAATTTGTGAATTTGCTGCTTTTATAGGAACTCGGATAAATCCAAATTATTAATAATTGAAAATTTTTTTAAACGAATTTTTGTGTTTTTTGCTACTATTTAAGTGTAAAACAAACACGGGTAGATGAATCAGAATTATCCTAGTTCAGAAAGGACAAATATTAGTACTGAGTAAGTCTTATAAATTCGGAGAAATTCCGTTGAACAGATTTGGAGTTGCGGTCGCAGCCAATTTTCAAAATCCTGTTTCGAGAAAAACACGTTTAAAGTTTAAATTCAGTGCCCTTCGCAATGGACTCTTCTCATTCAACGCTCATATCTCGGTAAATTTAGCTCGCATCGATTTAAAGTATTAAGGACGTGTTCTCAAAAGCTTATACTTCAAACCAAAAAAAAACAATTTTTTGGAACGAACACAGTTGCGATTACCCCCTTAATTTGTTTGTATATCACACCGCTCAATAAGTTCCCGGCCTAACAAGGAAAAACACTTTTTTTTTTTGAAAATTTTGTTTTATTCATCAATATAGTTTCCATCTACGGCTATACACTCAGTCCAGCGCTTCTCCAACCTTTCTATTCCATTTTTGTAGAAAGATGAACTTTTACCCTCAAAATAGGTCTCAGTATCGACAATCACCTCCTCATTTGATCGATATCTCTTGCCTTGGAGGTGCTTTTTGAGATATGAAAAAAGCCAGTAGTCACTGTGGCCATATCTGGAGAACAAGGTGGGTTCGGCAGAAGTTCGAACCTCAATTCACTCAATTTCACCATTGTTGCCATAGACTTGTGGCATGGTGCATTATCCTGGTGAAACAGTGGTTTCTTCTTGGCCATATGTGGACGTTTTTCCTTGATAACGCGATCCAATCGATCCAGCAGTTTTATATAATATTCGCTGTTTATTATTTTACCTTTTTCCAGGTAGTCTATAAATAAAATCCCATGTGCATCCCAAAATACAGAAGCCATAACCTTACCCGCCGATATTTGTGTTTTGGGACGCTTCGGACGGCTTTCACCGGCTACCACCCACTCAGAAGACTGACGACTGGATTCTGGAGTATAGTGGTGTATCCAGGTTTCATCCATGGTTACGTAACGGCGAAAAAAGTCGGTCCTTTAAATTCATTGTACCAATCTTTGATGGTTGATTTTCCCGGAGAAGAATCTGGGTAATGTTTATCAAGCCAAGCTTTTGCTTCTACTGTATTTTTTTTTATCAAAAAACAGAGCTTAATCAGGACACGAAACTCCATTTTTTCCATATTGTAGAAAAACCCAAAGGTTGTATTACTTAAAAATTTGTAACTTAAAAGCACGTTGTCACAGTGTTGTATAATTTTTACACAGAGCTTATGATAATCGACACTTTCGATAAAAAATATTGATATTTGCTTACTACTGCTCCTTATATGTCGGGCCGCGAACTAATTGAGCGATGCGATATGCTTAAGTACCAATATTTAAACTTAAGTCGTCGTATGAGGAGTGCTTTTTGTTTATCATTGATAATTAGTTTGATCCAAATCCATTCAATCAAAAATAAATTAACTGATACTTTGTCCAACAGAATAAAAGAAGAAAAGCGTATCTAAAATTAACTTTTCACAAACTAATGGTACCCAAAGTTTTAACATTAGTCAAAATGTAAATTGTTCCAAAGTCAACAATTTTAGCTTATTTTAGTTTCTAGGGTAACAAACCATAGGGTAAATCCGGGACAAGTGCCCCGCCGGGACAAGTGCCCCACTTTGTTTATTGTTATCATGCATCGATAAGATTGCAGCGCCATCTCGGGAAAACTTGTGTTTAAGTGTCAAAATGAAAAACTTGTGTGGAAAATTCGTACTTTGGTAAGTTAACTATTCACAATTTATGAAATCCATACGCAGTAGGTCCAAAAACAGGCGAAAATTTTTTTAGCGATTCAAAAATGTTTGTTATTTCATCGTCAAAATGTCAACAGACGTCAGATGAAAAATCATAACCTTCCTATGTAGCAAGAGCATTTAGCAGATAACTATTTTTACATTTACTGTTCGCCCATATTTTTTTAATTAATATTTTCATATGCTATGCAATCGGGACAAGCGCCCCACTTGTTCTCGGGGACAAACGCCCTACTGATAATCTGGTTTGAGCACTTTATGTTGTAAACGTTTGTTATTATTTATTAACAAAAATATTCTATATGGTGTTTTTACATAATTTACAATTGTTTATTAATGTTTTTTTTGTATAAATAAAATTTTTCGTATTGTGATTCAATTTTGGTACCTCGATCTTATTATTATCTTTAAAAACCAGATCTGTTATTATTTGCGATACTCGAAGAGTAAGCAAATACTGTAAACGATCAAATGTCTGTCTGTCCGTCTGTCCGTCCGTCCGTACAAACGTCGAGATCTCGGGAACTATAAGAGCTAGAACCACCAAATTTTGGGCACAGACTTCTAGAAACAAAGCGCAGATCAAGTTTGTTTCAAAACTTGACCACGCCCCTTTTACCGCCCACAAACCGCGAAAATCTGTGGCGCCCTCATTTTTTATGCAATCGTTACGGTTTAAAAAGAAATATAATGATATGTGCACTGTCTTACTACACTCCGAACCATTTTGTGCTCTAATAAATAATAAAGAAGTTATAGAACATTTTGCTATGCCTTATACATATGTAGTTAATGTAGCCCCATAGGTGGCGACTCTATCGTTTTTTTTCGTTTTGTTTTTTAGCCCCATAGGTGGCGACTCTATCGTTTTTTTTTCGTTTTGTTTTTTTAAAAAGGGAAAATGTGTATCGCAAATCTTATAGTCGGGAACCCCGACTATAGCGTTCTTTCTTGTTTTTATCATTATTATTAAGTGTTGATGTGTGTTAGAAAGTACCGTAGAATCAATGTAATGGCTTTTTTTCGCGAGTTGTTGTTTGCAAAATAATTTAAATCCTAAGCATAAAAGCGGGGCGCTTGTCCCTGAAGATGTTTGAACTAGCAAATTTGCTACTTTTTATTAATCATCCCACAGAAAGCTTGTAACGTAAAATATTGATGAATAAAATGTTGTTCTTACTTCTGGATATACTCTACTCGACCTACAACAATTACAAAAGCCCTCGTAAACATATTTGTGAAACAACCATTTCGATTTTCAAAAACGTTGGGCACTTGTCCCGGATTTACCCTATTACAATACCACCGATTTATAGAATAAAAAAAAAATTATTTATTTTTCCCCCACAAGGTGAGAACCTGCCTTAAATAAACATAGCTGCAATTTTATTCGCATTGTAATGGCTTCTACCAGATGTACATTTTTCTTTGGATATTTTTTAAACATTTTATACAAATCAATCAATTTTAAACGAACAATTTTTCAAACACTTGTACACAATGTATGTTGTTATATTAAATTATTGGCATTAAAAAAATATCTAAAATTAAAAAAAATGGGAAACTGTTTAAATTTTTTTATTAAATACAGAACAGAGCACCGAGTTTTCATTTTGAGCATTAACTTTTTTGAGCGCTATAAAGGTTCGTTAAGGGGGTATTCTGGTCTAGAGACATGAAATTTGGGTAATTTTTGAAGTGCTGTAAAAAAAAGCATGCAATATTTTTTTCATAAATTTTTTTTTACATTACTATTTCACATTAGAAACATACAAAAAAAAAAAAAAAAAAAAAAAAAAAAAAATTCCGTTAGTTATCAGCTGATGGAGTGGGGGGTCTCAAAAATTTGGTGCGTGACCATACCCATGTATACCATGTAAAAAAAAGCAAGCAATATTTTTTTAATACATTTTTTTTACATTATTATTTCACATTTTAAACATACAAAAAAAAAAAAAAATAAATAAAAATTCCTTTAGTTATCAGATGATGGAGTGGGGCGTCTCAAAAATTTGGTGCGTGACCATAACTAAGATTTTACCTCTCCTAGCAATCGAAAATCAAAAAATATTATCAATCTACAATAATGTCGCAATGGCAGGAGCTACGGAAAAGAAAAAATAAAAATTTGGGGATGGCCGTAGCTCCGACCATAGACAAGTCCATAAAGAAGACTCACTTAAAATTTCCAGTAAATCGGTTCGGCAGAACCTAAGAAATCGTGGGTATCAGATTTAAAAAGACAAGTGCAGCCCAACCGACTTGGATGCCTGCTCAGCAAAATACTTATTTCTCCGAAAATAATTTGAATTTGGGAAAATCCTCTCGTAGACATAAAAAATGATTTTTTTTTTATTTATAGACCAGACTACCCCCTTAGAGCTTGTTAAAAAATAAATGGAAAAGTTCTTACCAGACCCTCCAGTTTATTGCTGTCAACAGCTTGGGAACGGCTACCTTTGCTGGTTTGCACATGCCAAGTGTTATCATCATTATTTCCATTGGAGTGACCAGCACCGCCAGAGCCACTGCCTCCGCTGGCGTTGTTTTGCTGCTGGTGTCGCATATTTCCGTTGTCACCACGTTGACTGTGACTGCCACCATACCCGCTGCCAGAACGAGATTCCCCGTATCGAGCATTGACACGATCGTCCCGTTTACCTGAGCTGCCCTGCGCGCCCACAGGAGTAGTAGCGGAGAGCGTACCGAAATACTGTGCAGAGAGCTGCTCGTTTTTGGTCTCCTTTTCAATTTGTCCCATGGTTTTGGGTGCCTCATTACGTGAAGTCTGCCATTTGTTTTTGCGCAAATCAATTACATCTTGGAGCATAAAACGTACTCGGGAGCTTACTTTGGCACCATCTTTGTCGGTCTTTGAGGCGATTGCCTGCATCCTGGTTATTGATTTTTCTAATGAGTAACACCGTCCCGGATCCTTGGAATTTACTGGGGTCTGCTCAAACTTGGCACCCACAGTCGTTAGTAACTTGCAAAGGCACTCAAGCATATCTTCAGAATGCGGATTAAGAAGCGTATCAATGCAAGAATAAATAATTTTGCCTGTTAGCATGGATATTTTAAAAAGTTCTCCGATAAATCGCACTGTGCCTCCGGAGCGCCGTCGTATTTTTCGTTCCTCCTCTTCCAAGAATGCCTCTAGTTCAGCTTTTTCATTTGCATCGCTGCATTTCTTGATTTTATCAACAATGGGTTGTAATTTTTTTTCCTTGGCCGTGCTTTGTGAAACGTTCTGTGTGAATTCTCGTTCGGTTTTATCTAACAAAGCATTTCGAAAGTGTGCCAAATTGGATTTGGTGCCGCTTTCCATGCGCTCGTCACGCGCTTTTACTTCAGAAATGAGACGATGGCATAGTCTAGCATAGGATACCGAAAAGTTTGGCTCATCAATTGCTTTTTCAAACACCAGCACAATAACTTCATCCATTTTGTCGGGCGTATCAATTTTCAACTTTATGATCTCCTCAACAAGTGTATCGAACCTTTCCGGGGTAAGCTTGTTTAAAATGCCCCGAACCCTACGTACTAAATCATCTTTTTCTTGGGTTACTTTTAAGTCGCTGTCACCATCCGATTTACTCAACGCGTTCCGTGGACGCCAAGCATTTTCGTTTTCACTTAACTTGACATCTTGATTAAGAGATAAATTAACGTGGATCATGCCTTTCATACTATTTCTGCCGCCACCACCCTGCACACCAGACATTGATAACTGTTTGCCAATATAATTTCCTCCGGATTCACTATTACGATTGCCAATCATACCAACCATCGATTGTACGCGCTTGTTATTATTATTATTCCGGATAAATGATGGCATTAAGTTCGGTTGAGGGAGTATAGAGACATTTTTCACCTCTGGTTGGATACGCGATGCCTTAACCTCCCGTAACTGCAATAACTGATCTCGATCATATTGTTTCTTGCCGCTCGGATTGTTTGGAGACCATTGACCCTCATTATAGTTAATAAAAGATGCTACGGCAATTTCTGTTTCTTTAGCTTTAATATCAGTAAAGGTGGGTTTACCCTCAAGTTCAGACTCTGGCCTTGGCTCTGGATTTAAATCGGACTGGGGCTTTGCATCTTCTTCAGTGTCATTTGATAAAAGGGACTCTACTGGTTGCTCCCTAGTAGGGGTGTCTACTGGAACATCTAAAAGATCTTTGGTCTTTATAGTGTCTAATGTCTCAGTTTGACAATTGTCCAAACAAGCCGCGTCTTTTAAAGCCATCGATGATAGTTCATTTTCATCAGAGAATTTTTCGAAATATTGGCCTGGTTCAATTGTTTGCTCGTCGCTTTGGTTATTTATAAAACTCTCATCTGTAGAGTTTTCTAAGATTTCGGTTGACGTTGTGTGCTCGAAATTTTCCAAAGCTATGTGCATATTAGGCAAATCTGCGATAAAATGAAGAGGTGATTTTGCGTCAATTTCCGACGTTAGCAGGTTTGCTTTAATGTGCTCTGTTACAAGGTTTTCAGAGGCCAAACCAGCATCTAATGAAGCAATATTAGTTTCCTCCGATGCTGTTAGCACTTCTTTTGTAATTTCAGTATTTGATACCGTCTGCTGCGGATGCGGTAAATCGGGTGTAAGTAAGTTTCGATGCGCCAGATTGTGCTGAATTAGTTCCTTAGATGAGACAATCGGCTTTGAAACTGCATCATCCGTTTCATCTATAAAATAAGATACAAACTGTATGTTATATTTTAAAGAGGAAATACATACATACATACAAAGAACTTTACATGTTTTTTACAGTTTTTTTATATTTGTTGATGTTTTTTTTAAATATAAGTAAGTGTAATAAGTAAGCGGTTTTGGTAAATTTTAGATTTATATTTTTATTTGCGATACTCGAAGAATAAGAAATTACTGTGAACGTTGCAAATGTCTGTCTGTCCGTCCGTCCGTATAAACTTCGAGAACTCAGGAACTATAAGAGCTAGAACCACCAAATTTTGAACACAGATCATGTTTGTTTCAAAGCCCGACCACGCCCCTTTTAACGCCCACAAGCCGCGAGACTCTGTGGTGCACACATTTTTAATGCTAGATAATAATGCCTTAATAAATGTTGTTTGTATTAAAAACATCTACACAGATATCTAAACAGATATCAAGAAATTGTGTATTTTTTTTTTTTTTTCTTGTAAGCCTATTACCGCTACCTGCAGAGATCTTTTGTACAGGCAAATAGAAAGTGAATGGTTCCCTAAAAGTTGAGGCTCTTTATGTAGTTGAACACTAAGTTGGGCCTTATGTTTCTAATTCTAAATGGTGGCACACATGTGTTGCCAAGGTGGTGAAGTCGTCTGTTGAAAAGTGCAGGGCATTCGCAGAGGACATGCTCAGATGTCTCTTGCTCCTCTTCACAAAATCTACAGACGTCCGTGTCGACTAGTCTCAGTTTCTTAAGGTGATACCTGAGCTTGCAGTGACCCGTGAGGTATCCTGTGAGGATATGTAGGTCTCCCCTATTCAATTCTAGGAAGAATTTAATAAGAAATCGTGTATACAAGTGCGTTAAAAATGTTTATAGAAATCTCAGGTTCACACGGAGGCACATTGGGATGAAAACCTTTTTTTTTTGCATAAACTCCAAAATGTTATTTTGTGAAATTTTCAGAATTTTGTTTTTTAATCCGTTAAAGAAATGTTTAACTATCATAAAACTATTTATTTGCGATACTCAAAGAGTAAGCAAATACTGTAAACGTTGAAATGTCTGTCTGTCCGTACAAACGTCGAGATCTCGGGAACTATAAGAGCTAGAACCACCAAATTTTGCACACAGACTTCTATGTATGTAAGCGCAGATCAAGTTTGTTTCAAAACCTGAACACGCCCCTTTTTACGCCCACAAACCCCGACACTCTGTGGTGTCCACATTTTTAATGCTAGAGAAAAGTGGCCCTAATAAATGTTGTTTGTATTGAAAATATCTACCCAAATATTTAAAAATTTTGAAAATCTGGCCATTTCTAAGAAATTGGGTATATAAGACAAGTGCGTTAAAAATTTGTATTGCGCTCGAAAGAAGAGGGCGTTAAAAATTTATTGCGCTCAAAGTAGGCTACACTTTTTTTGTAAAGAGGGCTAGCGGCTCTAACGTTTTTTCTTGTTTTTTTTTTTTTTTTTTTAAGGGGGGACATCTGAGTAACTGAAAAAAAAATCGGATTTTCTGAAATTTTTTTGGCCAAATGAAAAAGCCAATCGAAAATTTGTAAAGTAGGTTTTATAATAAAAGATGTGAAGTACAAAATAAAAATTTTTGGAACAAATCAAAAACAAAATGGCGGCTGTGCAGCATTTTCTCGAAACCACTTTTTGAGCTGGCCGGAAACCTAACTCGAACAAGTCTTAACCGATCGATCTGAAATTTTGACAGTATATTCAAAATACCTATGTCTATCGACACACGTAGGATTTTTTCGATATTTAGATTTTTTGCAAAATGGTGAGTGATTGAAAAAAAATTACAATTTTCACGAAAAAAAACATCACAAAATGGTTAATAAAAAAAAAAGTAAGCAAAATATCAAAAAAATCCTACGTGTGTCGATAGACATAGGTATTTTGAATATACTGTCAAAATTTCAGATCGATCGGTTAAGATTTGTTCGAGTTAGGTTTCCGGCCAGCTCAAAAAAAGTGGTTTCGAGAAAAACGCGTTTAAACACAAGAGGTTCCATGGGATATACCTGTGAGGCATCGCCGCAGAATGGAAAATTTCGACACTTAGAGACTTTTGCCGGACTCTATCTTTTGGTATGTTATTTTTAAAACCATAAAGAATTATTTAAGCGAAAAAAAAAATGTTCGATTTTTAAAAAAAGTTACTCAGATGTCCCCCCTTAAAGGAAAATGAGTATCGAAAATCTGATAGTCGGCAAACCCGACTTTAGCATTCTTTCTTGTTTTAAAATATTTTTGTGACAATCCCTTGCTCTTTGCCAGACCTCTAAAGTCAGCTGTTCAAGTTAAGGGGATATATACAGCCAGAAGCCCGAAAAAAGACCGTTTTTTCGATTTTTTTTTCAGGAAAACTATGTACAATTTCAGACCGGGCGTTTTTCCATCTAAAAGTATACACATTAAACATTAATTCACAATTTTTTTTTTTTGAAAAATTTTTACAGTGTAGCGAGATATGCTGGATTCTTCCGAGCGTTAAAAAAAAAGGGAATTCGGTAGCCAACGCCGCTCCTTCGAAAATCATCTAAAACAAAAAAAACCAAATTGATAATTAAATAAGATACTAGAATCTAGTCCTCATCATAGGTGTTTTTGAAAATATTGATTTTTGACAAAATGGCGGACGTTTAAAAATGACATTGCGATTTTTGACTAAAAATTAGCCATTGTTTTGCCTATTAAAAAAAAAAATCCTATGATGAGGACTAGATAATTATGTATAGAATGAGCACAAAAAATTTCATTGCAATCGGTTCGCTAGTTTTCGAGATATTTTGGCTACCGATTTCAAAGACGTGGTTTCGAGAAAAACGCGATTGAAAATTTGGTAATACGGTACGGCACGCACGAACGTGACTCACTCTTCGGTCTATAACTTCGTTATTTTTTGAGATATCGACTTTGAAACTTTCACAACACGTTTTTGATCCCATAAGCTTCAAGAAAATGCAAAAAAAAAAAATTGATTGTTTCGAAAATCCTGGCTGTATATATCCCCTTAAGTTGGGTGCGCCATAATTTTTTTTACGAAGCGTGCCAAAAGTTTAATTATTTATTCTTTAGCAAATATCGCGCATTCCTTTCTGTTAAATTATGGAAAATCATCGTCAAGGTATGTATAATATTGCTTAGAGGGGCTTTCCCTAGAAATGCTTTTGTTTCGTGCTGTTTTTAATTGTTTTATTGAACCATGTTTTGCGAAAAGTGCAAATGTGGTAATATGTGTTATTGTATATATGATTAGATGGAGTTAATAACTTTTGCGCATGCTTGCACCATTTCGCAATATTTAAAAATATTCGGAACAACCCGACATTAGTAAGGGCGAACTGCTGGAAGTGTTGCTGAAGAATAATCGCAGCTTTGTCGATACCTTTTGGAGGCGCCCCCTGTTGAAGCAGTAATGGATAGCCCGCGTTTAGAATGGTCTCAATATTATGTACAAAAAAAAATGAAATCCGTATCGTTAAAATTACCTTCGGGGGTGGTTCATGTGGGCGTGGTCAAAGTCAAAAAATAATGAAAACCAAATTTTTACTATAGTCTCACTATTAGGGGATCACTTATTGATTTTTTTTGGCTTAATGGCGTATGTTAAAAAAAATGGTAAGCACCATAGAATCAGGTGAACATTCAGCTACATTCATTATTTTTTTAAACCAATCTAAGCAGTTCTCAAGAGTGGCAGAGCATTTTGTAGGGTGTTGTCAAAGGTGCCAACTTGCCCCAGGTACGGGGTAAGTTGGAACATTGTGCGGGGCAAGTTTGGCCCTTTAAAAAAAAATACTTTTTCTTTGGATAAAACGTTTTTATTACTGTACTTTGGTCAGTAATAGTCATTAATACGTTTATAAGGGATACAACTATTTACTGTACTTTGGTCAGTAATAGTCATTAATACGTTTATAAGGGATAAAACTATTAATTTCATTACGGGTTCTTCGGTTCCTCTATTTGTTTCTTTTTGTAAGTTCTCATCAGCAATACCAGTTTGGTAAGTTTGTATTACCCGAAATTTTAGTTTCAAAAACAGTAAAAGAGGGTAATTATTGTGAATCGGGATAAATTTTGGTTTGTTCACACAAAATTAATTGATTGGCACACGCCAAGGAATAAATCTAGGGGACCAACTTACCCCATTGAAAAAGTTCCAACTAGCCCCGTTGCTTTTTCCAAGCTGTATTGTATCATAAATAGTATTGGAATCAACGGACAAATTAAAGAGTGGGCTATTTTTATAGTAACGTAAGTACACGTAATAATAGTGAATTTACCTTTGAGAAAAAACAACATTAAATGGTGAAAAAAACACAAACTTAGAGATGTGTAATAGTACAAATTTACTATAAAAACAGAAAATCTTTTCTACTCGTCGAAATAACGGTACTATTTCTATGAAACTTTGTATGTGAGTTGGTATTCACAATGCACATACACCATAAAAAGATGGCAGCTCTAGGTAATTTAAAGGAATTAAAAACGCATTGTTTCTACTTGCCCCAGGGACCAACTAGCCCCGGTCTCCCCTAGTTAAAAAAAATTATTTAAAGTCTATATCTTTAAAATTTGAGTTAATGCCACACAAAAAAAAAAAAAAACAACAAAACATTTATCCCAATGTGGGGTGACGGACGGACAGACAGACATTTTCAACGTTCCCAGTATTTGCTTACTCTTCGAATATAGCAAATGAAAAAGACGCCGTGGCAGACGCCGCACAGTGTAAGATTTTGCCAATCTAGGCGGACTTTTAGCAAAAGTTGAACTATTTTTGAAGTCGATGAACTTTAAGCAGCACTTTTAGAAATGTTCAACTGTTACAAAAAGAGGCACAAAACAAAACAAAAATTTTGTTTGTGGAAGATAACGGTTTTTAAAGCTGAGCATTAGAAATGCATGCAAATTTGCACTGGAAAACGAGCATCAGTTGACAAAGTTTTGTCTTTTCAATTGCATCGCGTGATCAGTGGGAGCAGCCAAAAGTTAGTTTTTCCATTATCATTAGGAAATTTTTAATCCACTTTCAAAAACTAAAATATTTTATTTGAACCAAAAATTTGTTTCCCATTTTTTAGAAAAAAGTGCCAAAAAGTAAGTGTATTGTTTCATATTGCCTTTTTTTGGTGGAAAAAAACTTACATAATTCTATCGTATTCTATCCAACCAGAACATACATCATTCGCAGGCATTTATTCTGATTCAGAATCAGAAATAAAATCTTGCCCATATTTTGCCCAAAGACCTTCAATTTAGAAATGAGTGAAATAAGCCGTGCTGCATTTTTCGAGGTTTGGTCAAAGAACATAAAAACCGCTCAGCGAGACGTTGTAAAGCACCCGGTGATGGTGTTTGGCAATGACATTGATCACTCCAAATTGAAATTACATATGACTAAACTGTCCTTTGAGTTTCGAAACAGATTTGACAAATCTAGGAGAGATAAAGCCAGATTTCTTACTCATAATGTAAGTTGGCTTCGGTCACATTAAATGCCGAAGACTATCGCATTGATGTCATTGCTTCCACCTCAAGTAAAAGAGCGAGGGCACAAAATGCATTTTCTGAGTATTGTCTTAAAACACAAAAAAGGAAAAGCCAAGATTTGTTGTTAACAATGGATGATGATCAATTGCTAGCCGCAGAATATGCTTCGCGGGCGGAAGAAAAAAGGGATTCCGCTAAATTGATTAATGAACTATCAAATGGTCCCGCGTCAACGGAGACTATGATCAAGAAAGCTAAATTATCTGCTAATGGCACTTCAAAACGCCTTTCACCAGATCAAGCACTTGCTCTTATGATAGACAGTAAATTATCAATGCACCAATACCTTGAGGCAGCATAAAAAAAAAATGAAATATTGAACAATTTAGAGCAAACATTCCTACAATAACTTTTGTCCTTTGAGCAAAACTCAGAAAAAAAAATGTGGCAACTTAGCACATTGAGTAGAGGAGACCGGGGCTAGTGTGCCGAAGGGGTAAGTATGCCGAAGGGGTAAGTGTGCCGAAGGGGAAAGAGTGCCGAGTGCCCTTTTTGAAGAGGCATTAAAGAGCAGTGGCGACATTTACACTACTTTTTGTCGAGTATTAGGTCACCCTTTTACGGACGTAATTTGGATTATTTAGGTGTTGCGGTTTGCCCACGAGCACACTTTTTCTGTTTTCGACACCGGTAAGTAAATTATTCATGTTATTTTTCCTAATATTCTTTACAAAAAATTATCATCCGATTTCCGAAAACGTGGCACCGCTGGAAAGGGTATTCAAAACCCTTCAAAATAGTGTGACTTTTCCCGTGGTAATGTATCTTTTGTGTTTATAAATCGTAATTTTTTCGAAAAAAAAAAAAAAAAAGTCCATTTGGGTAAGTTGGCCGAGTTTCGTGTGGGGCAAGTTGGCCGAGTTGTAAATGTAACGTAGAGCAATGTGCGCTTTCATATTCGTTAAATGCTAACCTTTATCGAGCAAAATAGAACATTATGTGAATATCGATGACTACAATTAAAAATATAAGAATATGTAATAATTTTTTACATTAAAAAAATAATTTTTTCCTAAATATTTTAATTTTTTCTAATAAAAAGACTAAAAGTAAAGTTTTGCACAATAATAATAAAAACTTATGTACACTAACTTTTTCAATCAATAAACATTATCCGTTCATGAATTTCATGTGTTTAATTGACTTAAGGCAGGTTCTCACCTTGTGGTTGGAAAATTTTTTTTTTTTTTTATCATATAAATCTGATGTGTACACAGTGAGCCCCAAGAGGTCACAGGTTTGATGAAAATGGTGACGAAAACTAACGATGGATCTTGGTTCGTATGTGTCCCCAGATTACAGAACTGAAGAGAAGTAAATCCTAGCTGATCGGTTTCGCGAGATATTTGTAAATGTAATTTTTTACAAGACTAAATTACAACATAAAAAAAAAAACATTGAACCGGGCCGAAAAATTTTTTTCTGGTAGAGTTAATTTTCTACATTAAGAAAAAAATAAAATTTTTTTAAGCGAATTTTTTTAACGATTTTTTTAAGCTTAAGAAAAAAATGTTCAAAGGCCTTTACTAGATTTCTTCATATCTCGGGTTGTAGTCGGCCGATTTGGATGTTTGATACCAATTATCACTACCAACAAACTAATCTTTAACTGTCCTATCACCACGTCTTCGTCGTTGGTCCTGGGGCAAGCTAAGAATGATATTTTTGACTTTTAAAAAACGAAAATGGTATCTGGCACTGATCCGTAGATAATAAATAAAAACTAAGTGCAACTCGGTAAAAACTTGTCTCGTAACCCATGTAACTTCTGTAAAACGCAAAATTTCTCAAAACGGGCCAAAACGTACCCAAAAAACTAAAAGTTTCTTAAAAATTCGGACCTTAGATTTAAGTGGCCCACTTGAGACATTTTTACTCAGAGAGATATTTATCAGACTGGCGTTTTAAATAAAGATCAAAAGTGTAAACATATAAAGTTTACTTTTAACAAAAAAAAAAACGTTTTTCCCGCTAACCCTGACCATAGAGTAATAATGTATAGAGGCGCCTTTTTCTCTGCCCGCAATTTTGACTCAACGCACGTGTACACAGTGAGCCCCAAGCGGTCCCAGGTTTGATGAAAAAGGTGACGCAAACTAACGATTGATCTTGGTTCGTATGAGTCCCCAGATTACAGAACTGAAGAGAAGTAAATCCTAGCTGATCGGTTTCGCGAGATATTTGTAAATGTAATTTTGTACAAGACTAAATTACAACATAAAAAAAAAACATTGAACTGGACCGAAAAATTTTTTTCTGGTAAAGTTAGTTTTTTACATTTAGAAAAAAATATTAAAAAAAATTTTTTAAGCGAATTTTTTTAAACAATTTTTTTGAGTTTAAGAAAAAAATGTTCCAGGGCCTTTGCTAGATTTCTTCATATCTCGGGTTGTAGTCGGCCGATTTGGATGTTCGATACCAATTATCACTACCAACAAACTAATCTTTAACTTTGCCATACAGATCATTTGCATTCGATAAGTAATTTGTCAGCAAGAGCTTGACGAACACAAAATTTGTGAATTTTTCGGTTTTTTTCACCATATCTTAAACACTCAAAGAAAAGTCGATGAAAACAATGGTATGTAATAAAATTTTTGTATTCACATACACAATCATTGTGTTAGTAACAATTCCACATCAAAAATATCATTCTTAGCTTGCCCCAGGACCAACGACGAAAACGTGGTGATAGGACAGTTAAAGATTAGTTTGTTGGTAGTGATAATTGGTATCGAACATCCAAATCGGCCGACTACAACCCGAGATATGAAGAAATCTAGTAAAGGCCCTGGAACATTTTTTCTTAAACTTAAAAAAATTGTTAAAAAAATTCGCTTAAAAAATTTTTTTTATATTTTTTCTAAATGTAAAAAACTAACTTTACCAGAAAAAAATTTTTCGGTCCAGTTCAATGTTTTTTTTTTATGTTGTAATTTAGTCTTGTACAAAATTACATTTACAAATATCTCGCGAAACCGATCAGCTAGGATTTACTTCTTTTCAGTTCTGTAATCTGGGGACTCATACGAACCAAGATCCATCGTTAGTTTGCGTCACCTTTTTCATCAAACCTGGGACCGCTTGGGGCTCACTGAAAAAGGCGCCTCTATACATTATTACTCTATGGTCAGGGTTAGCGGGAAAAACGTTTTTTTTTTTTTTTAAAGTAAACTTTATATGTTTACACTTTTGATCTTTATTTAAAACGCCAGTCTGATAAATATCTCTCTCTGAGTAAAAATGTCTCAAGTGGGCCACTTAAATCTAAGGTCCGAATTTTTAAGAAACTTTTAGTTTTTTGGGTACGTTTTGGCCCGTTTTGAGAAATTTTGCGTTTTACAGAAGTTACATGGGTTACGAGACAAGTTTTTACCGAGTTGCACTTAGTTTTTATTTATTATCTACGGATCAGTGCCAGATACCATTTTCGTTTTTTAAAAGTCAAAAATATCATTCTTAGCTTGCCCCAGGACCAACGACGAAGACGTGGTGATAGGACAGTTAAAGATTAGTTTGTTGGTAGTGATAATTGGTATCAAACATCCAAATCGGTCGACTACAACCCGATATAAAGAAATCTAGTAAAGGCCTTTGAATATTTTTTTCTTAAACTTAAATAGTCGTTTAAAAAAATTCGCTTAAAATTTTTTTTTTTGTATTTTTTTCTTAATGTAGAAAACCAACTCTACCAGAAAAAAAATGTTTCGGTCCAGTTCAATGTTTTCTTGTTTTATGTTGTAATTTAGTCTTGTACAAAATTACATTTACAAATATCTCGCGAAACCGATCAGCTAGGATTTACTTCTCTTCAGTTCTGTAATCTGGGGACACATACGAACCAAGATCCATCGTTAGTTTTCGTCACCATTTTCATCAAACCTGTGACCTCTTGGGGCTCACTGTGTATAGCCCTTAAAGAGTATGTTCTACAAATGTTATGTTCGAATTCCAAGTATTTTGTAAGTTACAGGAGTTCAAAGTTGCCAATTTACTCTACGCGCCCTACGTCGCCTGGGAAACAAACGCGTTTATCTCAGAACCATGTTTGCGGACCTTACGGAAGTGATTGAAGGCGCTGGGATGAACCAATCGCCACCAATTTTTTTTAAAATGTTTTTAAGGGTCCTTTCTAACAAATGAACTAGAATCAGCCAAAAATATTGAAAACTTTTTTTTTTAAAAAAGAACTAGTGAAAAAAACCATGCAAAAATCTAATTTATTTTATAGATAATAAAATTCAGATTAAAAATGTGTTTCGATTTTGTGTTTCGGATCACGCGTTTTGACGGCATCACTTCCGGTAGCGGGACACCTTTTCAAAAAAATTTCGACTTTGATGGACACCCCCTCCCCCACTTCTTTTATTTATTCAATTTAAAACATTGTGTTGCTTAAAAAAATGTGTGTTTCTTATCTGTTATGAACTTTTAGCATTGTACCTTTAACCGTTTCCTCAAAAAAATTTTTTTTTAAAAGTGCCATTTTTTTGGCCTACAAGGTGAGAACCTGCCTTAACCAAATTCGGCCAACTTACCCCAGGGCCGGGGATTTTTCCTGTCGCAGTTTTTAGTTAACCCTTTCGACCCCAACTTCTTCGCTGTAGAATTAAAATTTTTTTTTATTCTATTCTTTTTATTTGCGATACTCGAAGAGTAAGCAAATACTGTAAACGTTGAAATGTCTGTCTGTCCGTCCGTCCGTCTGTCTGTCCGCACAAACATCGAGATCTCGGGAACTATAAGAGCTAGAGTCACCAAATTTTGCACACAGACTATAAGCAAGGCGCAGATCAAGTTTCTTTCAAAACCTGACCACGCCCCTTTTTACGCCCACAAACCGCGAAACTCTGTGGTGTCCACATTTTTAATGCTAGAGAAAAGTGGCCCTTATAAATGTTGTTTGTATTGAAAATATCTACCCAAATATCTAAAAATCTGTCCATTTTCAAGAAATTGTGTGTGTATACAAGTGCGTAAAAATTTGTTCTTGCGCTCGAAAATAGGCTTAACTTTTTTTTGAAATGGGCGCTAAAAATTGATTGCGCCTGAAAGTAGGCTACACTTTTTGTAAGAGGGCTAGCTTGCTGTTTTTAAAGAGGGCAATGAGTATCGCAAATCTTATAGTCGGGAAACCCGACTATAGCGTTCTTTCTTGTTTTTATTGGCCTGAGAAGTATTTGAGCAAAATTTTAAGGCGCCAACGGATGTTCCTTGTGACATGGACATTTTCTTATAATTAAAAATAAATATAATTTAACTTTACCATCGTTGATTAACAATATTTTATATTTAGTTTTACCCTTTTTATACTAATTTTATAGGCTTATCACTAATTTTTAATACGTCTCAGATGGCAAACATCAGTTTTTTCTCCGACGCACGTTCAGCATTATGAAAATATTTTCGTCAACTGATTTCAAAATTAAAATGTTATTGTTTATACTTTGAGTTAACACATAAAAGTACCGTAAAATCGAAGAATAAGCAGACAATAATAGAGGAAACAATAACCTTTAGCTAAACATTTGAAATTGCTCTCAGGCAACGTCGAGGTCGAAAGGGTTAATAACTTTTTCTTTGATTGTTTTTCATTCATAAGCAAATTCACAGATGTGCTCAAATGTTCTACCTTAATGACAGCGCAAACCGTTTCCGAAAAAGTTTGACCACAATAATTTAAAAATTCCTAAGTCCAAACTCGGCACACTAACCCCGGTCTCCCCTACAACCTCGAATTCTTAAAAATTCACCAAACGCTTTCCCAAATGTCTATCGCATTAAAAATTTTATGATTATTTTATTCAAATAAAATTTTTTTATTTAACATTTTTTAAAAGACACTAAAAAAATTTTATTAGAAAAATTTCAAATAAAGCCAATAACATTTGAAAACGTTAAAAAAATAATAAGAAAACTTATACAAATTTAATTTTGCCCACCTATTAGACTACAACTACAAAACATGAAAAAACGCTATAGTCGGGTTTCCCCACTATAAGATTTGCGATACTAGCTAGCAGCTAGCTAGCCCTCTTCAAAAAGTGTAGCCTACTTTCAAGCGCAATCAATTTGAAGCGCCCTCATAAAAAAGAAATTTAGCCTTCTTTCGAACGCAATAAAAATTTTTAACGCACTTGTATACACATTTTTTGAAAATATCAAAAATTTTTGATATTTGGGTAGATATTTTCAATACAAACAGTATTTATAAAGGCCACTTTTCTCTAGCATTAAAAATGTGGACACCACAGAGATTCGCGGTTTGTGGGCGTAAAAAGGGGCGTGGTCACGTTTTGAAACAAACTTGATCTGCGCTTTTTTTCTAGAAGTTTGTGTGCAAAATTTGGTGGCTCTAGCTCTTATAGTTCCCGAGATCTCGACGTTTGTACGGACGGACGGACGGACGGACAGACAGACATTTGATCGTTTACAGTATTTGCTTACTCTTCGAGTATCGCAAATAACAATATTAGGTAGCCGAACAAAACATCAAAATATATCAAAACAATATTTTTAACGGAAAAATATAGTGTGTTCCCAAAACTTACTCTGGGGATTTTACTTTGGATTTATTTTCCCCAGCCCAAGATTAGGGAATATATATATATTTTTCCGTTAAAAATATCGCTTTGATATATTTTCGACAACCGTAAAACAATACCCTTTTTTGAAATTTTTAACTGAAGTTTCTTATAATTATTAACAATGTTTATTTTTAAGGGGGTTTAGGGGGATCAGGGTCTGGGCCAAAAAAAAATTATATTTTGTTGTTTTTTAATCGAAAGAACAACTCTTCATAAATGTTGTCTCAATATTTCAGTTAATTTCGAGTAAAATTGACCGAGATATGCATGGTCGCACACTTAAAACTTTAAATTTTTTTTTTTTTTTTTGCTTCTAATCGATTTACAACGACAAAATGGCTCAGTTTTTACAATTTATCAAAAATTAAAAATAAATAAATAAAAAAAATTACAACAAAAAATGACAAAAAAAAAAAAGATTTTTTTTTACATGTTGTAAAAAAAAGAAAGAAAGATAGTTGACTGGAAGACATTTTTAAAAGCTACTAATTGTTTTTTATTCCATTTTTTTTTTTTTACAAAAGAGCCTACTTCAACCCAGTATAGCTCCGATACTTCGTGGAATTTTTCTTTATTTTAAAGTCATAATATATCTTTAGGACAAAAAAGGCTATTACAAAATTTTCTGATTATTTAGTAGCTTCTTCAAAAAAAATTTTTAAAAGATCTTTTTTTTGTCCGTTTGAAAGAAAGTTATATTATTTTGACCGCAACTGCACATATGTTTATATTTTTGTAGCAAAAAGGTGTTGAAAAAATGTTTAGAATCTTAAACAGCTTATATCATTCTTATATTTAACAATATTTATCAATAGTTTCGTTTGTTCAATCATTTAAAATCAAAAATTATACCAAGTTTCCATATTTGTTTGTATCTAAAAATTAGCTTTGTAGAAAATAAAAAGAATTATAAGTCTGTAATATTTATTAGGGGTTCATATTATTGAGGTCACAATGTCAAGATTGACAGATGTATTTTCTTTGTGATTAAAAAACTTTTCCATAAGAAAGAAGAATGTTAACACGTTTTTTGTGTTATATATGTGAGATGATTGCGTGTGTGTATGAATGTATTTTTTTTCACATCAACGTGTGATGTCTTACCGACCAACTGTCCCCTTGTTGCCTAGCCGCTATAGATAGACCCAGATGATATCGAATCACACTAACACAAACACAAAGGTGATCAAATCGATCCAATCCGCTATGAACTAAACAACGAACAGAAGAAGGCGGCCGCCAGTCGATGGCCACACTAACAGTCTGCAAATAACAATCTAAACAGCAGAAGTGAAAACGGGTGTACACACTCGCACCCAGTATTAATAAAGCTATTCACTACGATCGCATATGCGCGCGTCTCATATGTATACTTATGCGGGAGAAACTTAAGTAAATTTAACAAAAACAAAAGAGGCTCATGCTAAACTTTACACTTAAATTTAAATGTGTCATTGCTGACATCAGGGAAACTATTTTTTAAATTCTGATTAAAAAGTTAAAAGTTTATGTAAACAAAGTGATGCAAATAAACAGGGCTATTTCGGTTTTAGCTTTCTGCAGTTTTAATTTTAATAATAATATTTACAAAAAATCGGAATCACGTGTTGTTTGAAAGGTACAAGGTTAACCATAGATTTTTTTTGCCATTCAAACGTGTATTTCGTTCAGCCATTTGGGCGTAAAATTATGTTAATACAGACCATTCTAAGTACAAATGAATACATAGTTTTGGTTAGCGACGCGTGGTATATAAGTGCGTGCGCAGATAAAGTCTTAAAATCGATCAAATCAGACGACTAAATTGTATAGCTGACATAGGAACGACTAGGTTAGTTTTAATAAATTTCGTTGTTCTTAAAGATAAATCCACTTAAAAAACAAGCAAGAACGCTATAGTCGGGTTTACCGACTATCAGATTTGCGATACTCATTGCCCTCTTTAAAAACAGCTAGCTAGCCCTCTTTAAAAAAGTGTAGCCTACTTTCGAGCGCAATCAATTTTTAGCGCCCTCTTCAAAAAAAAGTTTAGCCTACTTTTGAGCACAATAAAAATTTTTAACGCACTTGTATACACGATTTTTGAAAATGGTCCGATTTTCAAAATTTTTAGATATTTGGGTAGATATTTTCAATACAAAAAACATTTATAAGGGCTGCTACATTTCTCTAGCATTATAAATGTGGATACCACAGAGTTTCGCGGTTTGTGGGCGTAAATAGTTCCCGAGATTTCGATGTTCGTACGGACGGACGGACGGACAGACAGAAATTTTGAGCGTTTACAATATTTGCTTACTCTTCGAGTATCGCAAATAAAAAGGTTACATGTAAGACTTGCATACCCCAGCAAACGATTTGAATTTCGTTCGAGCTTGCCAAAACCACACGACCGTTAAAGCTTTCTGTGAGCGGAAGATTTTTTTATACGTTGTTGAGCGTTGTTTAAGTTCTTATATCTTAAAAACTAATGTTCCAAATGAAAGTGAAAATAAACCAATACTAATTAACATATTAAGATCGTATTATTATAAAAATGAGAAGCAAAGCTAACTTCGGCAAGCTGAAGTAAATATACCCTTGCAGATAGAGAATACACCCAGCGCCACAAAAAAAGCCGCAGTCTAAATATTCACATACTTGCATGATTTTTTGCTTGGGGTTTCTATAAATGTTTTCCGAATTGCCCAATTCTTTTTTGTATTGATTAATGGACTATTTTTAAATAAAAGTGCATTGCAATTATTATTTTATGAATGTTAGTTTTTTAGAAAAGGCTTTTTTCCAGACCCTTATCAATTTTGGTGACTTTTCATTATTATGACTAGTTTAAGAAAAAAATTATAATAAATTTTAAAGTGCATATACTCAACAAGTAATGATTTTTTTCCAAAAGTTAACTTTATTTTCTATAATCTTATATATATTTTGTATCAAAATAATGTTAACTTTGTTTTTTTAATTTAAATTAGCACTTTGTAGTACGCCCTTTTGCTTTAATTACACATTTTACCCTATTGGGCATCGAATTGTACAAAGCGCAAAAATATTCCTCAGTGATATCGTCGGACCATACTTTTCTTTATCAAATCTTCCAATTCTATCATGGTTTAAGGCTTCCTTTTTTTTATTTTCGCTGCCGTAAGGGCCCAGACATTCTCTATTGGGTTGAGGTCACCCGCCGTTATAATGCAAGAAACAGCTGTTTCTCATAGTAATCGGGTGGAACTTTTTTCCACTGTCTCGTCTATGCCATGTGCTTTCTTGCCAATCCAATGATGCAGCCTTACGTAGGATGGTTTGCGGCAAGTGACTTTACAAATTAAGAATTTTTTTTTACCGAATGGCTATTTCAATAATAGCACAAACAGTTCTCAAATAAATAATTTTTCCTAATTTTGGCAGCAAAAAGTTGGGAATTTGAATCGGATTTTTTTTTGTAGTTCTTCTTTTTTTGTAGTTCTGTTGTCGAATGTTAGGGTCTTAATCGAAACCAAAAAAGGACGCTGGGTCACCTAATTTATCAAAGTCCTTTAAAATTATTATAAGTCGGATATGGGCTAATCCGAGAATTTTGAAACCAGCCCGAAAAACGAAAAAAGCTAATAAAAACATATGGTTTTCTAACAAATTTTTTTCCTAAATCACAGAAACTAAACTTGTCTAAGCAATGGAAAAAAAATTGAATATGTTTTTTGGTACAACTCTTTAATATTAGCAAAAAGTATTTTTTTTGGTATTTTTTCTGTTTTTAAGACCTGTTTTCATTTGTCATTTTCTCCTATTAGAATGACAATGTGTGATTACATTTTGTTCACAAAGTGTCGTGTACATGTTAAACTATTTTCTCAATTCAAAAAAACTATCAAATCGTGGCTAAAAGTATAGATAAACGCCTATTTTAGCTTGATGGAAGAAGTGTAACGTCCGCAACGTAACGTCCGCAACAAATTTAAATTAAGATTATTTTTATTAACGGAACTAGTTATCTTTCTTTTTTAAGCTGCATTGATATGGTCATTCATTCCACTTCATTTTAAGTTATCTTACTTTTTTGGTTAACTATTCTTAATTCGCTAATAAATGTGAAAATGAACACAAACCTCAAATTTTACTTCCATTTTTTGTAACGTCCGCAACGGCACTTTGAGCAAGCATAACTTTCTTTCAAAAACAGTTAGCCTCTTGGTTTTAAATTAGTAAAAGTGCACTCAAGAAACTGCATATGGCAAAAATTTCATGAAAATATACCCACGGCAACGGCAGCTGTGTCAATTTCAACAATCAAATTTGCGTACAAATGTAACGTCCGCAACGCAGGATTAGCCCATATCAAAAAATGCAGACACAAGGTTGTATAATTAATTCTTAAATTACTCTTAACATATGTGTTTTTGGCGAGGGCTGAAACAAAAGTTTTCGGGGTGTCGTATAGCTTTGGTCCGCATTTAGTAACTTAAGGCAGGTTCTCACCTTGTAGGCCCGAAAAATGGCAATTTTGAAAAAACAATTTTGAGGAAACGGTTAAAGGTACAATGCTGAAAGTTCATGACGGTTAAGAAAACACATTTATTTAATCAATACAATGTTTTAAATTGAATAAATAAAAAAAGTGGGGAAGCGGGCGTCCATCAAAGTCGACATTTTTTTGAAAAGGTGTCCCGCTACCGAAAGTGATGCCGTCATAACGCGTGATTTGAAACACAAAATCGAAACACATTTTTAATCTGAATTGTATTATCTATTAAATGAACTAGAATCATGAAAAAAAAAATAAAAATTACAAAAATTATGAAGCTTTGAAAATTTTTTTTCGATTTTTGCATGTTTTTTTTTCCCTTGTTCTTTAAAAAAAAAAAAGTTTTCAATATTTTTGGCTGATTTTAGTTCATTTGTTAGAAAAGACCCTTACAAACATTTAACAAAAATTTGGTGACGATTGGTTCATCCCAGTGCCTTCAATTACTTCCGTAAGGTCCGAAAACATGGTTCTGAGATAAACGCGTTTGTTTCCCAGGCGACGTAGGGCGCGAAGAGTAAACTGGCAACTTTGAACTCCCTGTAACTTACAAAGTACTTGAAATTCGAACATAAAATTTGTAGAACATACTCTTTAAGGGTAATACTTCCGATTTATAAGAAAAAAACATTTTTTTCCAACCACAAGGTAAGAACCTGCCTTAAGGGAAGGTTCCTTTGTTTTTAGCCGAAAAAAGAGCAAACTTTGAGAATTTTTTGTGAGGAAATGAACTGGAACTTAAATGCGTTGTTTATTAATTATGATGAAATTATTATTATTTTTCAAAAATTCGCATTGGCGGCTTCAAAATAGCGGATCTCGTAGGCATCTGCGCTCGAAACAACGTCTTCTCCTGTCAATCGTAGGGCCTCTTGTGTTTGATTTAAATGGGAAATTCTTATAAATTTCTAAAGTACATGAAATTTCCTATGACTTATACCTAATTTTAATACATTTTGATGAAAAAAAAACATTATTTCATGGACATAGAAAAAAAAAGCGAAATTGTTTTCCCCTTTTTTTTTCTTTGATCTGCATTAAAAATTATAAATAAACAATTATTTATACCCAAGATAGGTATAAGTCATAGGGAAAAGTATTTACTTTAAAACATTTTTTGAGATAAGTGTATCGCATAGACCTAGACTTATGATTGACACGAGCTCTCAAAACACGTTTCGCAGCGCGCGTCACAAAAGTCCGTTCGAAACGTTCTAACTCGGAAAATACGTTTTGTATTGGAATAGGGTCAGGCCACGTCAACTGAACCTAAAATTTGAAAAAATTTGTCTGATTCGAAAAAAAACTATGAAAATGTGTAGCTTGGGACGGTAACTTAATACACTTTTAACAGTTTTTCGAAATTCCGCACCGTTTTCGATATTTTGAGCTTCAAAGTTCAAAAAATTTGTTTTTAAGGATTTGAAGAAAATTTCATAACTCTCAAACGGTTTGACATATATCGACAAAGTTTAGTTTGAGTGTAAGAGAATAATTTTGTCTTCAAAAAAAATATTAAAAAAATTTTATTTTAAATTTAACATAATTTTTAACAACAATTGTGTAAAGAAATTGGTTTCCAAAAGTGTTAATTTTTATCCAGCATTCACCCGAGGTAGACGTGTTTGCGATCGCTCCGCCAAGTGAACGGGAAAACAAACTTATTTAAAAATAAAAATACACCAATAAATAGCGAAAAGACGTTGGCAGCAATGCCAAACAACAAGTGCTCTCTTCCCTAACAAATCTAATAACAAATACAAAGATTTAAATAAATTAAACTAAATAACAATGCCTGGGTACGTTATTGAAAAGTGCCAACAGCAAGCCAGTGAGTCAAAGTCGTGTACAACAACAACAACAGCAAGACGCGCGTCGACTGTCTTCGCTTCAACTGTCTTCGTCTTCGAAAAATAATGCATACCTAGCAATTGTCTCATCGGAGACAGGTAATAGCACAACAACAAGTGCAATGTCGCCGCCCGCTACTGAGAGAGCTCGGTCTCTTTCGCCAGCAGTATTTGCCAACTTAAGCTGCGCTGCTCCAACGCAGTCATGGAGCTCGCAATGCCCTTCCCCCCTTCCACCTATAGACGCACCGACTACATAAGCTTGTGCACTCACTAATACGGTGCCCTCAATAACAACTGTCGTATCGACTACAACAACAACAACTTTAACATCGACCAACGTGTGGCCGATTTTGGCATCGCGAGCAACACTCGCTTCTGCTGCAGAGCTCTCACAATCTACGCTCGTACAGACTGGGATCGATCAGTATGTACAAATTAAAAGAAAACTTAGTCCGCAAAAAGCTAAAGAAGCAAATTTGCCTAAACTTACGAAAACTTCAAACTACACCACTAAGGCAACTTCTGAAAACAAATTTGCCATACTTGGCGAGCTCGAAAAAGATGAGGGTCAACCACCCCAAGCCATTAAAATTGTAAAGCCACCACCTATGTACATTAGAGATCAAAATTGTTTAGATCTAATTAATAAACTTAAGCAAAAAATTGGGCAAAACAACTTTTATGTTACTATTTTAAAAAGAGGTAATATATCTGAAACCAAGTTCCAGATCACCAATGAAGCCAACTACCGCTCTGTAACAAACTTCTTGGACAGTGAGCTTGTTAATTATTACAACTACCAACTCAAAAGTAGCAAAGGACTTCAAGTTGTAATAAAGGGTATCGAGTCAACCGTCCCGGCAGCTGATATAGCTGAAGGACTTGAAGAAAATGGTTTTGACGTTAAAAACGTAATGAACATAACCAACAGGGCAAAAATTCCTCAGCCACTCTTCAAGATTGAACCCAAACCAGACGCGACTAGTCTGAAGAAAAACGCAGTGCACCCCATATACAAACTGCAATACCTACTTCATCGAAGAATAACCGAAGAGGAGCCGCATAAACGAAACGGCCCGGTACAGTGTACAAACTGCAAAGAGATTGGGCACACAAAAAGTTATTGCACTTTGCGACCTGTCTGTGTTGCCTGTGGCGACCTGCACTGTATAGAAGCTTGCACGGGTAACAAAGAAGACCCAGCACTGAGAAAATGTAGCAACTGTGGTGGAAACCACACTGCTAATTACAGGGGCTGCCCCGTCTATAAAGAGATCAAGAGTCGGCTCAACCAGAGGCGCCAACAACCAACCTCCGCCCAACAGGTTGCTCAGCCAAATTTTTACATTCCTTCGCAAACCACTCCTGGAGTTACTTTTGCGGCTGCACTTCGATACCCTGGAATGTCGCCTACAAGAACCGCTCAGCCCGAAGCATTACAGCCCCTCCCGCCCATACCAAAACCAAAAAGACCAGACTTACCAGACTTACACTCCACAAATACAAAACAGCATCGAAGCTACTTTAGCTACACTCACGAACATCATGCTTTCAATGCAAGGTACCCTCCAGGAACTAGTGCGAAACCAGAACATCCTTATGGAACTTCTAATCAAAAAAAAGTCATCTTAAATGGATCCCTCAAGAATATGCTTTTGGAACGCTAACGGTGCTTCGCAGCACAGACTTGAACTTCTACAGTTCTTAAACACCCAGGACATCGATATCATGCTCCTCTCAGAAACGCACCTAACCAATAAAAACAATTTCTATCTCACTGGCTACATCTTCTATGCAACCAACCACCCAGACGGCAAAGCTCACGGAGGCACCGGAATCCTTATCAAACAGCGCATTAAGCATCATCCTCTGGAGGCGTTTGCTTACAACCACATACAGGCCACATCCCTAGGAATCAACATAACCAGCGGTCCAGTCACCCTATCGGATGTGTATTGTCCCCCACGATTTAATATTTCAGAGAATGAATTTTTAGGCTTTTATAACTTATTGGGCAACTGTTTTATAGCTGCCGGTGACTATAATGCGAAACACCACTACTGGGGCTCTCGTCATATTTACCCCAAAGGACGCCAATTATACAACGCTATTATCAAACCCGATAATAAGCTAGATTTTGTTTCACCAGGTACTCCCACATACTGGCCAGCAGATCCGAACTATGCGAAAAAACCAGACATTATCGATTTTACTGTAACTAGGAGAGTGCCGTCCAGGCTGATACATGTTGAAACCCTGGCGGAACTGTTATCTGACCACTCGCCTGTTTTACTCTGTCTATCTGAACATCCACAGCTTGTAGAACGACCACAATTTCTGATATCCAATAAAACAAACTGGCTAAAGTATAAAAAATATATAAGCTCACATTTTGAAATCGAACCTAAAATCTCCTGTGAAGCTGATATTGAAGACTCACTTAAGCATATAACGGATGTAATGTCCTCTGCTGCCAAACACTCTACACCCGAACTTTCTGCCACATCCCCCCCAAATACTACACGTACAAATACACAGATTCAGTTACTCCTTCAAGAAAAGCGACGACTTCGCCGAGACTGGCAGGCACACCGCTCCCCAGCCACTAAACAAAGGTTTAAAGAAGCTTGTCGGAAGTTGTCTAAAGCTTTACTAACTGAAAAGAATCAGACTCAACGTGCCTATATAGCGCAACTTTCGCCCACCAGCAACAAATTTCCACTCTGGAGAGCGCACCCAAACATTCAACCACCAATAGAACCCGATCCAATTCGATCACCAACAGGTGGGTGGGCCCGTAGTGACGAGGAAAAGGCCAACATATTCGCCTCTTACTTAAAAAATGTCTTCCAACCTCATCCGCCGACAAATTAATTCACTTTACCAAGCATCTCACCAGCGGAGCCTTCCTCTACAATAAATCTTGAAACAAGCACAATCATAAAAGCCATTGCAGAACAGATGAATCCAAAAAAAGCCCCTGGCCATGATTTAATTTCGCCTAAAATGATAATTGAATTGCCTCTATGCGCAGTCAAAAGCATAACCACCATATTCAACTCATTTTCCCACACAATGGAAAAAGTCTGTTATTACAATGATACCAAAACCAGGCAAAGACAAATGCCAACATTTGTCGTACAGGCCCATTAGCCTCCTTCCGTGTCTATCAAAGCTATTTGAAAAACTGCTTTTGTGCCACCTCAGAACACACCTCCAAAACGACAGAGCGATCCCCCTGCATCAGTTCGGCTTCAGGGAAAAGCACGGAACTACCGAACAGGTAAATCGCATAACAGCTGAAATACGCACAGCGCTTGAATGCAGGGAATATTGCAGTGCCCTATTCTTAGACGTTTCTCAAGCCTATGATCGCGTTTGGATTGACGGTTTGGTTCATAAAATCAAGACTGTCCTACCACAAAACACCCACAAATTACTTGAATCTTACCTTAAAGACAGAGTATTTACTGTCAGATGCAAAAATTTCTTCTCCGCCAACCACAAAATCGAAGCTGGAGTACCCCAAGGAAGTGTGCTCGGACCGATCTTGTATGTCCTATACACGGCTGACATTCCCACAAGCAGTCTGACAACTCTATCAACCTTTGCTGACGATACAGCTATAACCAGTCGTTCAAAATGTCCAAAAACAGCAACAGCGTATTTAAAAAACCACCTGGAGACCGTAGAAAAATGGCTAGCAGATTGGCGCATACAAGTCAACGAACAAAAATGCAAACATATTACGTTTACACTCAATCGGGCAACCTGCCCACCACTGTCCCTAAACAACAAAGAAATCCCCCGAGTCGACGAAGTCACATACATGGGCATCCACTTAGACAGGCGGCTTACCTGGAGAAAGCACATTGAAGCGAAGAAGATTTCCCTAAAACTCAAGGCCAACAGTTTCCACTGGCTCATCAATTCCCGCTCACCCCTGCCACTGGAACTCAAAGTACTTATTTACAACTCTTGTTTAAAGCCAACCTGGATGTACGGGTCCGAACTCTGGGGAAACGCAAGCAGTAGCAACATAGAAATCATGCAACGAATACAATCGAAGATACTGCGAACAATAACTGGGGCCCCCTGGTATATTCGCAACGCAAATATCCATAGGGACCTGGATATTAAACCCGTTGAAGAAGAAATTGATAGTAAAGTTTCGAAGTACGAAGCTAGACTATCATTACATCTAAACCAACTAGCCAGGCAGCTCAGGCGGCTCAGTAACCACTCTCGGTTACAGCGCAACGACCGTCCACTCCTGCCCAACTTAGGGCCATTAACCAATTAAAAATTATAATATAGTATAGGTTAAGATTTGAATATTTATTGTAAGTCTCTTCTAGAGAAGATTCAATAAACAAATAAAACGTACAAATAAAAAAAAAAAAAAAATCTCAGAACCATGTTTTCGGACCTTACGGAAGTGATTGAAGGCGCTGGGATGAACCAATCGTCACCAATTTTTTTAAATGTTTGTAAGGGTATTTTCTAACAAATGAACTAGAATCAGCCAAAAATATTGAAATCTTTTTTTTTTTAAAAGAACAAGCTAAAAAAAAACATGCAAAAATCGCAATTTTTTTCAAAGCTTCATAACTTTTGTAATTTGTATTTTTTTTCAGTTCATTTAATTTCATTTTTCTAGTTCATTTAATAGATAATACCATTCAGATTAAAAATGTCGATTTTGTGTTTCAGATCACGCGTTTTGCCGGCATCACCTCCGGTAGCGGGTCACCTTTTCAAAAAAAAAATGTCGACTTTGATGGACGCCCCCTCCCCCATTTTTTTTTGTTATGAACTTTCAGCACTGTACCTTTAGCCATTTCCTCAAAAAAAATTTTGTTTCAAAAGTGTAATTTTTCGGGCCTACAAGGTGAGAACCTGCCTTAAGTGGAGTTGTGCCTAGCTTTAATGCAATAAGTGAGAAAGAAAAAAATCCTATTTTTCAAGATGATTCTGCACCTTCCAATTGGGCGCGATTATTATTCATTATTAAAACAACTTATTGAATTAACTTTGACCTTCTTTTTAACGAAGATAACAATATTAAAAAAAGAATTGTACGTTAAAGTCCCTAAATTGGACCGGAAACAGCCCTGACCTCAACCCAATAGAGAAAGTCTGGGCTCTTATGGCTGCGAAAATAAAAAAAAAGAAAGCCTTTAACCATAGTAGAATTGAGTGTGATAGAAAAAGTATGGTTCGAGGATATCACTGAGGAATATTTAAGCTTTTTGAACAATTCGATGTCCAATAAGGTAAAATTTATAATTAAAGGGGTATTCTGGGTATTCAGAACTGCCTTTTTTGGTAAACCGATTTACTTGAAATTTTAAGTGAGTCTTCTTTAGGAACTTGCCTATGGTCGGAGCTACGGCCAACCCTAAATTTTAATTTTTACTATTTTTAAAACATAAAAAAATGTTTAAAAAAAGTGGTAAATTTTTTTTTTTTTTTAAGTCGCCATTTTGTCAGACATTATTGTAGATTGACATAGCGACATTATTGTAGATTGATAAACTTTTTTATTTTTTGAATTCCGATTGCTAGGGGAGGTGGGTAATGGTCACTAGAGTGTATCGAAAATCAACTTTTTTTGATTTTCGATAACGCTGGGCGCGGAAAAGTTGTAAAACAGTGTCAAATGAAAGCACAAAAAAGTTTCGCTGGGCGCGGAAAAGTTGTAAAACAGTGTCAAATGAAAGCACAAAAAAGTTTCAGCCCAAAAGGATAATATTTACTATCCCCGCAACGTCCTTGAACGTCCTCGACCGTCCTCAAACGTCATTCGAACTTCATTCGAAATTTCGATTTTTTTTTTTATTGTCTCACAAATTAATATAGAATCTAAAAATTGTTGTCCCATAGTTATAAGTCGATCCGAATAATAGTTTCAGAGATACAGTCCTTAGAATGTGCGCGCACTTAAAATGCGTTTTTCTCAAAACTGTGTTTTCAAAGTCGGTTGTCAAGATTTCTCGGAAACTAATTAACCGATCTTAATGAAATTTTGCACAGGTCTTCGAGATATGATTATCTCGTAAATGAAGGAAGGGTTTTTTTTTTACGTTGACAACAACTATTTAAAAAAAAATTGTTAAAAAATTTCACCAAAATTTGAATTTTTTGCAAAAAGTTTCCCAAAAATCCAATTTGTAATTTTTTTGGTTTTCCTTCGTTTATTTACGAGATTTAGGTTTGAACTAAAAGAAAAAATTTGTTTTTTTAATTTCCGATGATTCTGTCAGGAATTGTGCTGACAACGCGAAGGCACCTTTTTCTGAGGGGTCACCGGAAATGACGTCACAATGGCTGACCGCTGAATATTTTTTTTATTATTTAATTCAAAAATTATTATTTAAATGTGTATGTGTTAGAAACTTAAAAGTTTTTATTAAATATTTCATTCTTTATATAACAAAAAATTGTTGAAAATGTGCCTTTTTTTGCCCGGGAAACCCACCTAACCCCTTAAACAAACAAAATTTAATTCTGTTTCAGGCAAATTGCACAGTGCAACACAAAAATAGTCCACGGAAAATTTGCACTTTTCCATAACATTTGGGTTCTCCTGAGTTCAAGTCCCATAAAAAACTATTTTCCATCACCTATAAGGTACGCGGACATTTTGGACGACATTTTGAATTATGTTGCCTGTGGCAAAGAAGTTACCGTAATATTTTAAGCTGGATTATGTGTATAATCCAGCTAAAAATACCACTGCACTGAAGAAAAATTGTCCCCGGCTTGAACAAGACGTCAAAGTTGAAATCTCCCGTAAAAGTCAAGTTTTTGTCACATTCAACGGCCTGTTAAAAATATAACTAAAATGGTAGAAATTTTATTTTTGAATCTGTAGCTTTTTGTTCGCTTCAATTCAGTTTTTGTGCCTTTGCAGCATTTGCAAACAACTAAGAAGAAAAAACTATAATTGAATGCAAATAAATCACAAGTCAGAATAGGTTTAGCAGGCCCCGCCAAAAAATCAGAACTTTTGCAACCCTTTTAATATAATTTATAAAAGTGATATTTTAAATATATTTATATTTACATATGTAGATGACCACCTTTGTTCATTATTTGCGATACTCGAAGATTAAGCAAATACTGTAAACGTTGAAATGTCTGTCTGTCCGTCCGTACAAACGTCGAGATCTCGGGAACTATAAAAGCTAGAACCACCAAATTTTGCACAGAGACTTGTATTAGCAAAGCGCAGTTCAAGTTTGTTTCAAACCCTGACCACGCCCCTTTTACGCTCACAAACCGCGAAACTCTGTGGTGGCCACATTTTTAATGGCCCTTATAAATGTTATTTGTATCGAAAATTTCTACTCAAATATCAAAAAATTTTGAAAATCTGGCTATTTTCAAGAAATTGTGTATACAAGTGCGTATTTGCGCCCGAAAGTAGGCTAACCATTTTTTTTTAAGAGGGTGCTAAAAATTGATTGCGCTTGAAAGTGGGCTACACTTTAGCTGTTTTTAAAGAGGGCAATGAGTATCGCAAATCTTATAGTCGGGAAACCCGACTATAGCGTTCTTTGTTTAATCTAAAGAACTTGCGGTTCCAAAATTCTGTGTTATCATTGAGATAAGAAGTAAAGGACCTTTGTGGGCCATCCTCTACTGGAAATCACGGTTGTATTTTTTTTTTGTGCTACTGACACAAGCTAAACAAATTTATATCCGGGCAGACGGTACTATAATATTATAAAAGGGTTGCAGTTCTGCAAAGAAAACACCTTTATCGCCAAAAACATCGATGTCTTAAAACAAAAACATTAATTTTAACATGTTTGGCAATCTCCATATGCGAAGAAAAATTACTTTTCAATTAAACGGTAGTCCGCGTTTATATTTAACTTGATTGTTAGCTCAGAAGACCTGTTCAGCCCAAATACAGGAAAATAAAACAAACAATACGATTTTTACACATTTGTAGATTGCCTTGGCATTTTTAAAAATTTGGGAGACAAATAGTAGTAGAAAAAAAATAAATACTTTTATTGCTTTAAGGGGACCCGGTGGTTTAGAGCACGAAAATTTCAGCTATTTTCACGGTTTTTTTTTTTTGCCATTAAAAATTTAAAAAACCTTGTTTAAAATTTTTAGGCTTATTACTACGTTTATTAAGGCAGGTGTTCACCTTGTGGGGTCAAAAAATCGATTTTTTTTTTTTGTCTTATCGTGTAGATATATGTTCCAAAAATGTGCTGTAAAAGTTTCAAATCAAAATCTGAAAAATTTCGAAAGTTATAGCCCGTTACGTAGAGCACTGTCGAGCACCGGCCGAGCCAAAGCCAAAACTTTAAACGCGTTTTTCTCAGAACCATGTTTTTGGACCTTACGTGCACGATTGAAGACGCTACAATGAACCGATCGTCATCAAATTTTTTTTAAATGTTCCTTAGGGTTTCCTCTATAGAATGAACCTCGATCAGCCAAAAATATTGAAAATTGTTTATTTAAAAAATAATTAGTGAAAAAAAAAATGCGAAAATTGACATTTTTTTTTCAAAACCTCATAACTTTTCGAATTTTGATTTTTTTTCCATGATTGTGGTTCATTTTATAGATAATACGATACTAATTAAGAATGTGTTTGGTTTTTGTGTTTCCGATCACGGGTTTTGAGCCAATCGTGCACGAGAGCAAAATGCATACCGCCACCAATGGGCGCCCCCTCCCCCCCTTTTTGGATTTTTTCAATTTCAAAAATTGTATTATTTGAATAAATATATGGTCATATTCAGACGAAAATTTCAGCGCTGTATCTTTAACCGTTTTCTCAAAAAAAATTCCTAAAAAATGTGAATTTTTTGACCCCACAAGGTGAACACCTGCCTTAAGCATACAACATTTTTATTTTTGCATTTTAAAAACAATATTTTTTATTATAAAAATGCTGCCAAAAATGACCCTCTTGAAAAATCGAGCCCGGACGGCGTAGGTGATTTCGATACTTCTACTCATCTGAAACACAAAATTCAAAAAAAATTCCTAATCAGAAAGAGTGCAGCTATGGCCGGAACTAAAACAAATCAAAAAAATTTTAAATTGACAAAATGGCGCACTTTTGAAAAAAAAAGTTCGTAATATCGAATCTTTTTTCACTAGTTTTTTAGTGTAAACGATAAGAAATCATTTAAATAAAATTATGATTCTAGTTCCGGCGATAGTCATACATGTTGTGAACAACATATCCAAATTTCAAGTGATTCGGTTGAATAGTTTTTTGTTTTCATCCGCGGCGTGCAGGAAAAAGTCGTTTCGAGATAAATGAGTTTTAAGGCTCGGAGGCTCCGAGCGCGTGGACCGCTCTATACCTGGTTAATGGGAGGTAAAAGCTATAATATTAGGTAGGTGTTTTAAGGGGATATATACAGCCAGCATTTTCGAAAAAAACAATTTTTTTTTTGCATTTTCTTGAAGCTAAAGGGATCAAAAATGTGTTGTAAGAGTTTCAAGTCGATATCTCAAAAAATAACGAAGTTATAGACCGAAGAGTGAGTCACGTTCATGCGTGCCGTACCGTATTACCAAATTTTCAAACGCGTTTTTCTCGAAACCACGTCTTTGAAATCGGTAGCCAAAATATCTCGAAAACTAGCGAACCGATTGCAATGAAATTTTTTGTCCTTATTCTATACATAATTATCTAGTCTTTGTCATAGGATTTTTTTTTTCCGATGCTTGGTTTTTTTTAATAGGCAAAACAATGGCTAATTTTTAGTCGAAAATCGCAATGTCATTTTTAAACGTCCGCCATTTTGTCAAAAATCAATATTTTCAAAAATACCGAATTTCCTTTTTTTTTTTGACGCTCGGAAGAATTCAGCATATCTCGCTACACTGTAAAAATTTTTCAATCAAAAATTTTGAATTAATCTTTAATGTGTATACTTTTAGATGGAAAAACGGCCGATCCAAAATTTTACATAGTTTTCCTGAAAAAAAAATTCGAAAAAACTGCCTTTTTTCGGGCTTCTGGCTGTATATATCCCCTTAAGTGTATAATCCAGCTAAAAATATCGTGGTTACTTCTTTGGCATAGGCAACATAATTCAAAGTGTCGTCCATCGTGCTACTTTTTTATTCGTTGCTATACCGCGGAACCTATAGGTGATGCAAAATACTTTTGTATGGGACTTGAACTCAGGAGAGCCAATATTTTAAATAAGTGCAAATGATCCGTGGATTTTTAAAAAAGTTCGATTTTGTTGCCCTGTGTTGTTGGTATAAGTCATACAAAAAAGTATCTTCATTTAAACGAGCGAAGTGAAAAAAAAAGACCAATAAATCAAAAGTTATCCTTGAATTTCTGACGGAAAACATGGTTTCGAGAAAAACGCGTTTAAAGTTTTAACTGCAGTGTCCTGCGTAATGGATTCTTATCATTCAACGCTCATATCTCGGTCAATTTTGGTGGGATTGTTTTGAAATTCAAACACGTATTATCAAAAACAATTACTTTAAAATGCAAAAACAAAAAAATCGATTTTTTTAACAAAGGAAAAAGAAATATTTTAGCTCGTCTAGAATATGGCCTTAAAACGTTAAAGCTTAATAAAACTGTATCACCGATGTTTTTGGAAGTCGACACGCACTAGAATCTTAACAGTTTTCAATATTATTGCTTGCATTTTCGCGCTTTTTCTTTAGGATGTCGCTTTTTTAAACAAAAAACCTAATATTTTTTTTTCAAAACTTTATCAAATGCACAAAAATAAATATTTAAAATTTTATGTAGATTAGGTGGATGTGTTGTTTTTTCTACTGCGTGCCGCAAAGTGCCTTCCTTCAAACACGACCCAGGGGAATGGCTAAAGCAAAGCCATTTTGGGTTTTGTATTACTGAATTAAAGTATATGGGGCATTCCACGCAAAATCGCCCACCAAAATTTTTTTTTCCAAAAAACTTTGTTTTTTTGTTACAGCAGCCAAAAATATTAGATACGTATTTTTTCGTTTGAATGTATGATGAATTTTGGTTTCACTCATTTAAAAAAGTTGACATTTTCAATCGCTTTTTACTCCAATATGGAATAAAGTTACAAAAATTTACCCCAAATATAAAATTTTCGCCTTTCTGAGCACTTTTGACAGAAATATACGAAAATTCAATTTTCAAATTTTTCGACCAAAAAAAGTACATTTTTGGAAAAAAAATGGAAATTTTTCAAATTTGGACATGATTTTTTTGCTTTTTTTTTTATGAGTTGCCTAAACATTTTTCTAAATGCTGTCCAAATTTGAGGATGGAATCCCCAGTACTTTTGGAGTTATGAATTTTTTAATCGCGGCTCGCGCGCGCGGAGCTTACCGCAGCGGCGCGTGGCGGCGCGCTCCGACACGTTCGGACTCGCACCGACCCAACCATCACTTACTAATATCTAATATTATTGGCTGCTGTAACAAAAAAACAAAGTTTTTTGGAAAAAAAAAATTTTTGGTGGCCGATTTTGCGTGGAATGCCTCATATATACAATCATACCCAACTTCAGTTCGATTATTCACATTCCTTCTCGTTCTACAAAGGTGTTACCCCTTAAAACCCTAAGAATGTCACGTTCGACAATATGGACATGCCATGCCCTTGTATTACGGTGGTGCTGTTTTTTTCCCCCAACTGTATTACGTTGAAAAAGCATTTGCCGGAAGCCGTTTACTAAATGTTCACGAATTTAATACTTGTGCTCATTAATAACAGCCTGTTAAAACTCACAAGTATTGTGTTAGATTACGTGTACTTACCAGTGGTAGGAGCAGCAGTAGTCTCAGATACATTTTTGGGGGACACTATAGGTATTCTAAAACAATTAAAGGCATTTAACAACATTCTAGTAAAAATTAGTTAGTTAGGTGTGTCCAGGAAAGGTCAAGATTTTTAAAAACGGTAGTCTCAGAATATGACAACTAAACGTTTTTCTACCCATTGCGTACAATGTTCTGATTTAGCATTCTTTTTAAACTTTAATATCTAGACTAGAACTAGATATTTGAAAAAATCGATTTTTGTTTTTTTGCGTATATGGGACATTCTTTTACAAATCGTACACCTTTTTTTGCGTCACAATTCAGATTTATGTCAAAAATTTGTTTCAAGTGTAGGAAGCAAAATAAAAAGACACGTGTATCGGTATTTTGCTTAAAAATATTTTTTTACAAAGTTATGATTTTTGACAATATTAATGGTTTTCTCCATCCTTGAACACGTTAAATTAATTATCTCTTGTTCTATTAATCGTATCGTTACAATTTTTTTTTTATTATTTAGTTCAAGAATTCAGCTTTGAAAAAGTAATTTCATTTTTTAACTTAATTGTTTATTTATAAGAAGTAGTAAAAAATTAATCATTATATCGACATTTCAATGCCGATCCCCACAACTTATTTAATTGAAAAAAATCAATTTATTATCCCTATGTTTCGCTTAATAAACAGTGGAAGGAATTAGAGTGGAGTCTTCATTAGATCAAGAGAAATTAAATAATTTTCAGCGCGCGCCACGCGAGCGGTACGACTCTTCGTGCATTCAGAAAGGATTGAACACGTTGAGACTTGTCGCCGCGCGGCGCGCGCTCCACATGCTGCCGCAGCGCGATCAATGTTATTTTATATCTTATTACCTAATTGAGACTCCACTCTAAATCCAAGTGTTTTTTCTTAAGAATGACGTATAGAATGAAATTGTAATTTTCCTAATTATATATGTTGTGGGGATCAGCTTTGAAACCAAGAATAAACAATTATTTTTTTTCTGAACAAATAATGAAATTGCAAGTAAAAAACTTGAAAGGCAACATTAATACCTATTGAATAAAAAAAATGTTCATCCCATTCTGAGATATGGAAAAAAATTTTTCTCAAATCCGTACGATTTGTAAAAGAATGTCCCATATTGAAAGGATAGACTTTCAAAATATGATCTTAAAAGGATTTTTTCAAATTCGAATTATTTTCGGAGATACAGCCGATTTTGTGACGTAGCGTCCGAGCCGGCCAAGCGGTTTCCTAAATTGTATATGGGAAACCTCCTCTATCGGGCCAAAAAAAAATCGATTTTTTGGAAATAGTCTTAATCGATTCTTTAACTATCCAAGAAGTCGATACGTGCAGTATTTTCGAAGTTTACAGGCTTTGAAGCGGACAGGTCGGTCGAGGTGTTAGGTGTACCTAAAACTTTAAAGTTTAAATGCGTTTTTCTCGAAACACCATTTTTTTATTTTGTAAACACGATAACTAATACACTACTGGACCGATTTAATTATACCATGGCCATTTTAAAGATAGTTAAATTCTCTCCAATATGACTTTACCTGTTTAAAAAAAAAAATTATATTTTTTACGCACTTTAAATTTCATACTATCTAGTGAATAAAATGCAACTTCTACTTTTAAATTTCAGACCGAAATTAAGGACGCTACAATGTTCACAGCGGAGAGACTCCATAAGGGAGGCAATATGCAAATGGAGTCCTTTCACTAAGTTAATACAAACATATAATTCTTTTGTTTTTTTTAAACATTCTATTAAGGCACGCTTCTACTTTGTAAAGTAAAAAAAACAATGGATAGATATATGTTTCAATTATACTCTCCTAAAATTTGAAGTCGAAATCTCTTAATTTACGAAAGTTATCGGCCGTTTGGTGGACCGGTTTCAAGCGCGCGGGTTAGCGTGGTCAAATTTTCAAACCCGTTTTTCCCGACACCATGTTTTTCGAGTTGGCGGGTGTCCTACAGGTCGCAAAAATTGAGCAATCGTTATGAAATTTT